>OZ023328.1:17517570-17587570 GCA_964007535.1 Brachyptera risi
CCGCGACGCCAAGGGTGGGGCATCGGAGACGCGTTCGTGTGGAGTATTAGTGTACTCACCATGCAAGGTTAGCATTAGTTTCCAATTCATGTGCTATCTGACAAAAATATCGATATTTTTAAGAGTTCATATCTTTGTAGGATTCAATCTATTCACAATAAAATTGTTCCAGAGTCGATTGACCATTTTCATTATTCAACGTGCAGGCGCGTCCCGCCTCCCTAGCAGCCGAGATCGCTTGTATTGCATTCTGGGAGTTTTAGTACTGTTGAAAAAGTCGGTCCGTTTATCCACAGGGTTGAAGGCAGAACACCGAGATATATAACTTGTATTACCTCTCATTTTACTCACTCTGACAGAGTGTTAATCTCTCAGTATATGGTAAACATATGAAAATTGAAATTACCATCATATTATAAGTAAATATGTTCACTGTATAACGAACAATAATATAAATCATTCGTGCTAAATAGCATTGGCAGCATAGGACTTCCGGCCGCAGGTAATAACATCCCGTTCTAGTTCAAACGTCGCCGCTAGATGACTCATTCTTTTCGAAAAAAGGTCCATTGACTTGGCAAATTTTTCGCTATACTTGTATTTAGAATTTCAATTTTAGACTTGTTAATTGACGAAAGGTTACGGCCAGGTTATATAATAAGGTCTTTGGTTACGGCCATGATTTTTAACAGTGATATATTTTCATCTGTGATATATGCATGTTGACTGATTCCATTACAAATGACAATTGTGGGGGCCTTGGATCCCTTTGTGTCATAAATGATAAATATTTGTAATGATAATAACAATTTGCTTCCTACAGTTTTTTCATACTATTGGGTTCAACAACGGAATGTATAGTAATGAGACTATTATTATTATTATTATCATTTAAAACTCTTATTGCACATAAATGCGCGGTGGCAAGTTCCCTACTATCCCTATCCCACCACCTCCCTAATCCTCTGACGGAATGACTTTCACCCTATTACATCCCCCTCAAAAACACCTCAACTGAGCCCATTTCAGTCCCTACCTGTCCTATTCAAGAAAGAGAATTTATCGACATCTGATCAAGCCCCCTTTATAACTACCGATCTATCATGACCTCGCCTACCTCCATACCCTGATTCATTTATTTCTATCAACTCATGCAGCTCCCCCTCATGCCCCCCCTCTCCATTCATTACCCTGAAGAAAATTACATGAACGATCATCTTTTCTCCGTATTTCCAGTTCCTGCCATCCCAAGTCTCGCATCATCTCAGATAGACTCTCCCAACATTCCTTACCCTCTCCCCCCCTTTTCATTCTTCCCCCCCCCCCCTCATTTCCACCATTCCATAACCCTATACATGTAACTCTTTTAACTGCAATCCTTTGCACTCTTTCCACATCCCTTATCTCACCTATTCTATGAGGATCCCAAACTGAACTATAGCATATTCCACCATGGAACGCACGAACGAGAAATATGCTTTCTTCTCCTTGATCTCCATACCTTTCCCTCTAAGTTGCCTCATTGCAAAGTTTAGTGCATTCATACTCTTTTTTAATATGCTCTCAACCTGACTCCCCCACTCTAGACTTCTATCAAATACCACCCCCCAAATACTCGGAATAGTCTACTGACTCCAGTGTCTTCCCTCCTACCTCATACATACTGAGTTCTAATGGCGTCGTTGAATGATGAATGATATAGTGAGAAGATAATATGGAAGGTAGTTTGTATCAGGTGTTTTGAATAGTGGGAAGGTAAAGGGATGGTCGGTAGTCTGCTACGATGGGATCTCCGCCACTGTCCATCTTCACACAAGTTTTCCGTAGTTTTTTCTTTGTATAGTATAGTAGGCCTATAGGTTAATGCCAGAATGTTCCCTACATGGACCACGATCGCTTTTTCTTCCGACTGTTCTTTCCATTAGGCCTACTGAATACCTACTAAACATTTATCTCATCATCCCAAAAGCTCACTGATCATCATCTGACGCCAATAGATATTAGTTATCTAGTCATCTAGAAGTTTTATTCAGAATGCATTTTAGTGTCACTATGTAAGGTCTCTTCGATTTGGCTGCACCAAGCTATACCACTGCACTAGCACGTTCGATTTGTCTGGTGCAGACTTCTTTGCCCAGTTTGGTGCAGCATCGTGCGCGTTCGATTTGGCGCTGGTGTAACTTGAGGTAGCTTTTTAGCGCACCAGTTGTGGAGGTGGTGTCTTTGTGTAGTGCAGGTTGTTTTGGCGCATTTTATGAAAATCATGAGAATATTAATCACCAGCAACAACAATTCAGTTGTCTAGGGCGGGCATTATGCGTTTTTTCTGACGATGAGTTATTTGTAGTCTATGTTCACAATAATATGGAAAATCTACGATCATGTCAACATTTGAAAGATGCAGCATTTTTGCCAGCCATTTTTACACTTATAAATCCACTCATATGCTACGTAACGAATTCGTATGTGTTCGATTTGGGGTGTAATATAGCTGCTTGGTGCTACACCAAACTGGCATGACGTTATTTTCATAGTGCACTGAGCCTTCACCGAGCCTACACAAACTGCCCCTGGTGCAGGCAAATCGAACAAAACTATATATCGACAGATTTATGTGACCGCATCAACCAACACTCTTTTACCAGGCAGTCCATGGAATCCTTCGACTCCTTCCGGCAGTGTCATCTTGATCTTCAGCCTCTGCTTCGCACTCATCATCTACAACGCTTACGCCGCGTTCATCACGGCAATACTATCCGTCCATGTGACGGCGATCAACAGTCTGGAGGATCTCGTTGACAGCGAGCTCCGGTTCGGGTACACGACGACCACGATACCATCTTCGGACGACGTCTTCCTCCGGGTAATGATGGCTGTATAGGCCCTACACGATGTAGTGATACCAACCTATGTTTTCATAATATAAAAGAGGTGCTCCAACTCGGGTCTCGAAAATGAAATATTTCCGGAGTCAGTTTCTGAGTCCAGGGTCCCGATTGCCTGTAGCACAACTATCGCTTCTATATCGAACTATATAAAACAACAATGCTCAACACTTCTCAGTGGAATTATAATGTTAGTAGTAGCATTCGTTTTTTAAAGAAAATTATAGATTCTGTGAGTTCAACAACGCCCCCGGTACCGTATAGTCACTTTTTTCTGGATCTAGTTTACAAGGGAATCCGCTGAATCGCGGCAGGCAATTGGGACGATTGACTCCGAACTGACCGTAATAAACCACAAACGCCATTCATGTTATCAGTATGGGAGTTCTATGTGAGTACCTTCTTTATATCAAAATAGGTTGGGTGTCACTATATCGTGCTGTAGATGTGATCCATTGCTACAAAAATCCCTATAAAATTCTATAAAATCCTATAAAATGTTGTATTTTTTTTTGCCAAGTGAAACAATAATATTAATTGAACGGCAAGACTTTTGAGCATTATGTCCACCTGACCAATACGTCTACCTGACCAATAAGCTCGGTATGAACATTACTATAGGATTGTATGGCAAGTTTCAAGTGTATAAATAAAAAGTTGAATTTTTTCAGGCCACAGCGTTTTCAGTCATTTTACTGGTTCACGGAGAAATCGGGACGAAATATATGAAAAAATGCAGTTCAATATAATTTTCTTCCTGTGGTGCTGCATTTTTTGGATTATAATATAATTATTTGTCAAAAGTAATTTTTCTTATTTTTCATATTAAATTGTAAAACAACCTTGAATGAAATTTGACGCATCCATATTTGGATTCACATGTCATGAACTATTAAATGATTTTGTATCATGCTCGGCTTTTAATTACGATTAATTAGGAAAATCACCCTGGTGGAATCTGTCGTTTAGTAGACCAGGTTTATATTTCCTGCACTCTCGCCCTATGATCGGCCATCCTCAACCAGATTTTTTGTGAACTTCAGTCGTCGAAGTGAATACCAGAATTGTTCTTTAGGAATAGGTCACCATTGTTGCATTCCCACTATCCAAACATCTGATAAAATAACCTGTCATCTCATTTTTCCGATATCTCATATCCATCATTCACCGACACCATAGATCTTGGGCCCAATTTTTTAATAATTCGTTGAAAATTAATCAACTGTCAAGCTGATATCTGACCTCGTATGTCATCTTGTTGACTGGTCAGTCCACTCCTTGACCAACGATTGAAATCCAGGATCTTCATCAGAATCAGGATCAGGATCTCAGGACTATAGCCTACAATGCGTCGTTTACTCGTTACAGTGCAGGAATTACCAACGTGGGAATGGCTCTAAAAGGCAGTTTGAAGATGTTTTCACCATGGTTACCCATTGTATTGTTCTCTCAAAACTTTCCAGAGAAAGGCCAACTAGATTTCATAATACCGGGTCTAAGACAAATAAATCAAAAATATGAATACAAGAGGATGGAGAACGTGTTAGAATTAAAATTCTCATAAATATATACGATCCATAGATATAAACGTTGGAAGTGCGATATGAAAAATCCTGAGCTGCAAGAGGACAGAATAGAGCTCAAAGTATCAGGATACAAAGCGATAGAAAATAAACGATTTGACCATGTCATCTCTGGCTTCATTATATATTTGCATATGAAGAGGATGAATGCTTAGGAAATCAAACCGGATGAGGCCCAGGAAGATAATTATGGAACTGACATACACATGACATAGAAATTCACACGTTACTGCAATGGCAAAACTCGAGTAATTTCCATTTTCTGGATAATTCATACTCAACTAGCCAATTGTCTTCAACATAATATTCATATTTGCAATTCGAAAAAAAATTGATACATATAGTGTAATTTTTTCTCATCACTCATGGTTTCTTTTTTATGAGCTGACATATCAAAACAATCACACTTGTTTTTCCATTCGGAAATGGCATTATCATGAATCAGAAAATTATCGAAGATAAACTCATGAATAATAAATGAAGGATTGTTTCATTAACAAATTAAATTAACTACTTTAGTTAAGCGGAAGAATAATAATCGTGAAGGTCTAGGTCGGTGACGAATAAATTGTTTTCTAGAATTGTTAAGTACAATTTATACTTGAAGAAAGCGATGCAATTGCGAAATATATTGCGAAATATGCGTGCAGTATACATTTACCTTCACACCCTCACCTGCAGAAGACCCTACAGATTAGAGTCATTACTCATATGTGAATGATGCAACTCAGAAAATGTAAGAATTATCAGGAATTAACACATTTCCACGATTTTATTAATAATATCCCCATACGTTCATCCAAGTGTGTATAAACATCAAATATATCATATCCATTCATTTATATAGTTGATGAAGTCATCTTTTGGATGTTCTCATGGATTACCATTTCATTATAGCATCTTATCAATTTATATCAATTATCAATCACCCCATCCATATATGTATATATATATATATATATATATATATATATATATATATATATATATATATATATATATATATATATATATATTTATATATATATATATATATATATATATATATATATATATATATATATATATATATATATATATGTATGTATATATATATATATATATATATATATATATATATATATATATATATATATATACGTATATATATATATATATATATATATATATATATATATATATATATAAATATATATTTATATATATATATATATATATATATATATATATATATATATATATATATATATATATATATGTATATATATATATATATATATATATATATATATATATATATATATATACGTATAGTATATATATATATATATATATATATATATATATATATATATATATAAATATATATTTATATATATATATATATATATATATATATATATATATATATATATATATAATATAAATAAAATATGATGAATGAATTATGATAGATTATATAAATTGTATATGAATTAAATTATAATAAATATAATATATATGAATATATATATATATATATATATATATATATATACATTTTGATATATATATATATATATATATATATATATATATATATATATATATATATATATATATATATATATATATATATATAATATTGAGCCTACATGATCTAACAATCAGTTGAAAATACTAGAAAATTAAAATGATGGTTGAATAGTAAAAAAAAAAACACACAATCACTGGAGTAAGTCTATATCCATATTTATGATCCCATCATCATTTGCTCTACCTCCCATATATGGGGTGGTACGCCCGTGCGATGCACCGTCAACACGATCCTACATTTCATGCACAGCATTAATTGGGTATTAATGATTTTGTATCACGTTTTGATGTTGATATAAATTGAAACCTCTCATTCAAATACATCGTTTCCTGAGAAAACATAAATCTTGTCGACATATTCTAGTATAAACATATCCTCCGAAACGATAATACAAAGTCTTACTCACCGAAAAAAAAGGAGAATGATTGAACTTCTCAAGCGTTCAGAGTTATCATACATGAAGTTATTATAGACATGTTTGTATTTTACTCAACCGCGATCTAGGAAGCCACAAAGAGAATTAA
Organism: Brachyptera risi; assembly: GCA_964007535.1. Taxonomy (NCBI): domain Eukaryota; kingdom Metazoa; phylum Arthropoda; class Insecta; order Plecoptera; family Taeniopterygidae; genus Brachyptera; species Brachyptera risi. The sequence continues at coordinate 17,524,139 of OZ023328.1, forward strand.
AATAATAAACGTTATAGAACCTTAAGGTTTCAAGCACTATCTAGTTTCTCTTCAATCTATAGGAAAACTCGGCATCAGCTTTGTAAGAAGAGCGAGATATTTATATGACGTGATATAAACCCACGCCCTTTGATATCTGGTCACACGATTCTCATAAAGCGTGTAAAGCATGGCAGTTATTCTTATCCCAAGAAATCTAAAAAAAGATGCATCTTCTAAAAAAAATATCATATATTCGTTTATTTTTCATTTTCTCACCAAGTCTACTTATTGGTATTTTACCAGATGTCAATAATCAATTTCTCAAAATAAACTCTACCAATTAACCACTATAGTGATAGGCGTGGCTTATCAGCAGGTCACCTTGACTCATGTGGGTATTTAGAGATACTCTGATATAGGCAATGTCAATTTTCCCACATAACAAACAGCCCATGTGATTGGATGTTTTGTTTTGTGACGTTTGTGGGCGGGTCGATCACTAGTCATCAATTGTTAACAAACACAATTCATTACCTCTATACTATCGCTCATCCAATAACGAAATGTCATTAAATTTATTTCCAGACCTCTGACGACTTAACATTACGTAAACTCTATCTCCAAGGTTTACTACACAACCACGGAGTACCCGACGCCACCACCGGAATGCGGCGCGCTGCCGACGAAGGATACGCCTTCTTCGTATCCGCTCGTATCGCTCGGAACTCTCTGAAAACGCTCATCGCTCACGAGAAACGTTGCAACGTTCAGGAGCTTGTCGTCGAAACGTCGAAAACCGTCCTCGCCTTTCCGATGAACTACAACTCTCCTTACAAACGTCTCATTAATCTCAGTCTCCTTCGCATGAAAGAAACAGGAGTACTGGATAGAATGAAAGGAATGATTCTTCCCGAAATGCCCAGTTGTCTGGCGGTGTCTACGTTCAATAGTGCCAGATTTACGGACGTGTACTCGGCGTTTTCGATGTTAGGATTGGGAGTTGTGTCTGGAATGCTCTTGGGAGTTGGGGAAGGGTTATGGAGGTGGCGTACGAAGATAGGCAAGGGTATTGTAAAGTGGTGTAATGGAAGAGAAAGGGAAGTAGTTTTGGGTGGTAATGTGTCCTCAGGGATGAAGTTAGGAGAGAAGAAAGATGTGAATGATGCTCGAGGAATAGGATCAATGCTAGATTTTGGGGTTAAAAGACCGCGAGTTGGCTTTAGTACGTTGACAAAAAATGGGTGAACATGAACATTAAATTCCGTTTTTTTATTATTATTATTATTATTATTCGTGCTTCTCGGTGTCGTGACCAGATAAATATTTTTAAATGTAGAATAATATATAGGTAACAGTTTTTTTTCAAATCTGGATATGACAAATGATAAGTCTCCAAAATTCAGATATGAGGTGGAGATGAAAAATGATCATCTGTAGGCCTATAATTTTTTTTTTTGATGGAAGATAATTTCCCATACGCATCAGTCAACATCGCGCCCGTGAATTTAGGAACGCACACCACACGTATCGTTTTCATAGGGTAACTATATGCATCCTATATATTGCAACTCAACATTAGATTAACTTTGGATTGTGTAAATTATTCATGGTAGTCGAAAAAATAATTATTCAGATGTGCTATTACTTAACGAAGATAATATCTAGATATGAATTGGATAACTGAGCCTATACAACACATAACATTCATCTAGATCTGGATATATTGATTTGGATTACATATCACTGGTGTTTATATAGAAATACAAATGTTCAAAAAACTCAAACCAACTTCGAAAAAAAATCGAATGCAAACTTACACTGTTTTACAAGTCACAATGAAGCAAAGATGAAAAAAAAATTGAACAATTCGAACATCAAACCATCTGAACATCTAAACAGATATTATGTGTTTCAATTATATAAATTATTCAATTATTATTATATCAATTCCAGATAACCGAATCATTTGGGTCAGAGGGTGTAACACCATAGACTAAAGTCATATCTTTAGGCTATGGTAACACGTCAAACTGTCTAGAGCAGACGTCTTATACATTACGGATTCTGCCAACTTCGAATCCCTATTCTACTTCTTCCTTCTCTTCTTTATCGCCCACTTCATCTTCTTGTCTTCGTTTTAGTTTCTCTCATGGTTCTCCATTCTCCCACCATCTCTCTCCTTTCATTTGACTCAATTCATAACCTCGATTGACTACTCCATTCCATACTCCCTCCTCCTCTTTGTTTCAATTAAAAATGAAAATAAATGAACATCCAGATGGTATAAGTATATAACATTCTGGAAGAACTTATACTCTATTTTGCTCCGACTTGGCGAACAATAACAAAAAATACTTATAAGTAGTTTCTAAACTCTGATTGATGTAATACCTTGGCAAATAAAAACAAGAATGTTTGTTAAAGAATGAGTAAAAATTTATCAATTATGAATTAAAAGTATTAAAATATATCTTGTAAGTATTCTACAAAGAAACGCTAACATAACTCGTATGAATAAAAGTAGATTGTTCCAAAAGTTCCTCCACGTTTAAAACTGCTTATCAAATTCGAGATGTTACGTGAATATCTTCAAAAACTCAGACCTCTGCCAGAGTCTACGTTATTTTCTTGCGTGTGCTCGATGACTTCCCTATTCTCTATGGTTAGTGTACTCGTGTTTGGAACCAAGTGACTTGCTAGTTGCTGTTCAAGAATCAAACTAGGTGACTTCCTACTCAAGTCTCCAACAGGGTGATGCGACTGTAGACAACGACTTGTCACTCAACTCCATGTTCCAGCAATCACGAAATAGACCACTGCTCCTGTAAAAAAAGAAATCACAAGTTATAGAATTACGTTATGAAGAAATAAGTTCATTTGAAGTACGAATTAAATCAATTTATATTGATAAAATAAAAGATGATTCAGTTTATTCTTCACTCCACTTTTAAGGCGATTGAATGAAGAGTCCAAGTGACCTCCTTATTCTGGACCCTCTGAAAAAACAATTGGAATAATGTTTCTGAAAAATTTTGTTGCTATTGTAATAATGATAATGATAATGAAAATGATTTTTTATTTTCTCGTTGGATTGTATGTTTATAACTTTGAGCACCGTCAGTATCGTCATTTTATGTTAAAGTATGAGATACATGTAAATAGAAATATACAAATATAAAAATATACAAATATAGTAAATATCACACTTGATACAACAAGACCTACAACAAATACACACTCACACTCGAAACAGCAAAGTCACATGGAATCATACATACGCACACCTCACTACATTTGAAAAGTTGAAAAGTTAATTATTCTGAAGTTAATATAATTATTATATAGGTTAATTATATTATATGACCGTATATCACGAAGGAGAGTGATCATACAACCACTTGTTTTGGCAAAAACATGGTTAATTGCCACTCTTTCAATGTCCACTCTCCGTCATATGTAGGCCGGTCCATGTGTTATTTATTAGACGAGCTTTAGCGAGGATTCAATTTGACATACTGAATGAAATTGGTGTTCGTTTTTACGTTTTTTTTTTTTTTTTAAATTTTCTTATGTTTTTTGTCGGTTCTCCACAGGTCAAACGGCTACAGCTATCAATTTCAAACTTTTTTTCATCATGGTTCCTTATCTAACTTAGATCTGTATAGTTTTGTGGCATTATCGGATATCAACTTTTTTTTATGAAGTTTAGAAATTTCGAAAATAGCGGAAAAAATTGAACAATTTTTATTTTCCAAAAAAAATGAAATTTTGTGTGAAGTTGAATAACATCTTGATACATATTTCTGGAAATTCTCAGCTTAATCAGGTCAGCCATTTTGAAGAAAAAACATGAGATGTGCTAAATTGGTACCACTCGAAGCAGTTTTTACCCATTTATAACTAAAATGTTACCCAATTGGCGAATTTAGGCAAAAGTTTGGCAATGAAGTCGACATACTATTACTTTCCGCTCGTCTAACAACGCGTGAATAGCGTTTTTCCCCAGTATACAGCATATTTAATCGTCCACCTGATAAGCAGAGGTCAAGCATTTTGTATTTCCAGCCAGCAAGAGAAATATCTACAGGACAGTCATCACAAATTGCCTTAGCAACATAAATCTTCAATTCGTAAACATTAAGAGGCCTCTTTAGTCTCTACATCTTGTCTACCGGCTTGATTGCAGACGTTCGGGAACCAAGTTGGCAACGGAGAACCAATCATCGTATCAACATATAGTTTTCGGTTAAATGATCTCCAGTATTCAATACATGCTCGCTCGAAGAGCTTCAGTTTTTGGTATGTTTTCAACCTATTCAAAATAATTGTCAAAAATCAACATGTTCCTACCTGTTTTTTATTGTCATTACGATTTTTCCAGAGTGATTTTGATTCGATGATTATGATTTTTAATTAATGTAGAGACACAGATATACTCATTGTTGTTTCATTTCGAAAATAATTAGACTGATTGGTCCCACCGTTTACCCACCATGTGTTGGGAGCCAAAGGCCTGCATTGGCGCTTTTTGTCATGTTTTGACCGTTTCCTGCTGGTTTTTCTCATGGATTGTGAGATGTAAAGTAGCCTCTTAACCGACCCCAAGTCCTCGTCTCGTACATAATATCGACATAATCCGAGTGGTTAATTAGGTGTTCGAGTCCACTCCAGAGAGATGATGAATACAAACAGCGAGGGTAACCATGGTGATAGCTACTCTCAGTGGTCAGTATGCGCAATCCCATGCTGGTGATCCCGTTGACAAGTATTTTTAGCTGCTTATTAGACGAGCTTTAACGAGGATTCAATTTGACATACTGAAAAAAATTGGTGTTCGTTTTTATGTTGTTTTTTATGTTTTTTTTTTTTTGTTTTTTTCGGTTCTCCACAGGTCAAACGACTACAGCTATCAACTTCGAACTTTTTTTCTCTATGGTTCTTCATCTAACTTAGATCTGTATAGTTTTGTGGCATTATCGGATGGTAACTTTTTTTTAATAATTCTAGAAATTTCAAAAATACGCATTAGAATAACACAGCAGACAAAAAAAAATTATTTTCAAGAAGAATGAAATTCTGTGTGAAGTTGAGTTACATTCTGATACACATTTATGAGAACTTTCAGATTGATCGGGTGAGCCATTTTGGAGAAAAACCATAAAAAGTGCTAAATTGGTACCACTCGAGGCAGTTTTTTCCCATTTCTAACTTAAATGTCACCCAATTGGCGAATGTAGGCAGAATTTTGACAAAAAAGTCGACATACTATTACTATCCACTCGTCTAACAATGCATATATGGCGTTTTCCCAGTATATATATATATATATATATATATATATATATATATATATATATATATATATATATATATATATATATATATGCAAGTACAAATTGGAAGATTGTTTCTACATCATGATACAGAATAAATACTTCAATATATTTATATATATATATATATATATATATATATATATATATATATTCATAAATACATATATATATATATATATATATATATATATATATATATATATATATATATATATATATATATATATATATATATTCATAAATACATATATATATATATATATATATATATATATATATATTTATATATATATAAATATATATATATATATATATATATATATATATATATATATATATATATATTCATATCCATATATATATATATATATATATATATATATATATATATATATATATATATATATATATATATACATATATATATATATATATATATATATATATATATATATATATATATATATATATATATATATATGTATGTATCCAAATATATAAATATATATATATATATATATATATACATATATATATATATATATATATATATATATATATATATATATATATATATATATATATATATGTATATATATATATATATATATATATATATATATATATATATATATATATATATATATATATATATATGTTTATATATATATATATATATATATATATATATATATATATATATATATATATATATATATATATATATATATATGTACACATATGAATAAATATATATCAGATAGTTCGTTTTTTGCTAGTCTTGGTATATTCTTGGTAGGCCAAGAATATATTTGGACTATGGGAATGACCAATGTGGAAGCAAGGTCGCTAGGCGGAGATAGAGCAGACCTTGTGTGGAAGTAGCTCAAACTGTCAGTTTCAAAATGTTCTCACCATGGCCACCATATTATTGGTTTTCACTAACTTCAAATGAAGAATAGCTGGACTCGGTAATACTAGGCCTAATAGTTATTCAGTTTCAGCCTGCCCGTTCGATGTACGAGAAGCCATATTTAATAAATTGCGCTTCTAAATTATATAACCACCATTTTATCATTTTATCAATCGGAATATATGAGCGATCTTCACATGTTTGTTTCCGACAAGATATTAGGAATGTATGTATATTCATTGACTCCATGTGGACCATCACATAAGACACTGTTCCAAGAATTAATTCACGACATGTTCGATAAAGTCAACGATCTCTCTTCGAAATAGTACATGTATGTTGCAAGATATTGAAGATAACGACTGTGATCAGTGTAGGTAAACTACGAGTTGAACAAATATATGAAAAACATAATAAGTGTATACGTGTATACCACTTCGATTGTATCCAACAGCCCATTGGGCGTGACATTGCAATATGTATAAATCTTGATTAAAAAAAACTTTTTTTAAAAATTTATATTGTTGTTAAAAAAACGTATAATTCATGTGTATCGAGATTTTTGTAGTATCCTCATTCTTATTCTCATAACTCAATCTTTTTCAGTTTTTGTTATGTCAAGTCACTGCTCCCAGTCCTCCACTGAGAGGTATGAGTATTAATTCTTCTCTCCATCATTACAGCAATCATTACCACCTGTGTTCTAAATACAAATTGTAATGAATTTATTAAATAACAATATACATTATTCTCACTAATTGACACATACAAATAAGAAATATACAAAAAATGATACAAAAAATTGTGTCGAATATAACATTGTCAGGATGCACATACATAATTCAATATTAGGGCCTACCCTATAAGTAGAAGAATGAAAAAAGATTTTCAATAAAATAACACAAAAGATGAATATAAAAAACATGAAATTATACAGGAATCGATGAGAATATCGAAAATTGCCAGTACGCAATGTTTAAATTGTGCATTGAATCTGATCTGAACCCGATTTTACAAACTGATAGTTTGTAGATTAAGCGACAGTTAGCGGATTTAGTCATTAACATCCTTTGTTGCGTATATTATTTCTGTAACTTGACTAATAGTTTGGCAATTGTTGCATATATCAAAGAGTTATTTGGTTTACTTTTTATAGATGTGTTCATTATAATGTATGATTACCTTTGGAGTGATTGCTTTTTAATATGTCCAATCCGAACGATCCTACCTAATCATCTTCAACCTCAATTGGGGAACAATATATCTTCATGTGAAGCATGACATTCTGTATGCCAGGGCGTATCGATTGAAACTTTCCGTTATGATATATCGCATATGGGGCAAGAGTTCAATTGGCTGTAGGTCTAATCCTATGAATAGAGAGAGCACAATTTGTTCTAAGATTAGATAATATAATTGTGGGTTAAAGAAGTGACTGTGAATTGCATGAAAGATGACCTTGATGCTTGCATGTATCTTGCTAGTGGAAGAGGTCATTGATATGATTGAATGATGTAATTATCATGTTAGACTAGAATGGAATGAAATGATTGATGGTATTGTTACAATTGAATAGCATTTCCTCTCTGTTATTTTGTAGACATGAATATGAATGTTATGTAACTTGTTATGTTCGTTATGTAAGTGCGCTTATAATTAAACTTCAAAAATGTGCGCTTTCGTTGATGGTCCCGATATGAAAAAACCATTTTAAGGCAAATATTTGATCATTTGTGGTAATTATGAATCATGACATTTTAAAAACGTTTTTACGAATCTTATGAAATGGTCAATTATTATTTTCTCCACCAGGACGAAATGTGATTTCAGAGTAATTAATGACCCGATCAATTATAAAAAGAAGATAAATACATTGTGATCAATGAGATTGATCTGAAATTTACAGTTCAACAATTTAACAAAATTTGACAAAATTCAAAATTTAACAATTTTGACTATAGTGTTAAAACCTTTGGTTCATTTCTGAAAAACTTTTACGAAGGATATGAAACATTATTAAAATATTATTTGTGCTTCTCAACAGTAAATTCTCAAACTCGAGTACTCTAATACTCTAGTTGTCTTTCGAGGTGAAAATAATCCTCGATCATTTTCATGTTTCGGTTGTAGGATTTTTATGCAGGACATGAATAGTTTCTGTCAGCAATAAATATGATACTCCGGCTTTGTCTGAGATCTCATTTATTTATTTATTTTATTTAATAAATCCAAAGATTTGCACATTGCACAACAAATATAGGAAATATAAAAACTAACAAATAGATATAAAAATGAGTAGATTTCTCTCATCTATCCCGAGTGCTATGCTTCTACTTTTTTTTTAAGTTTCACAGCGAGACTTCCAACCGCCTACCGTCTGATATTGACGATTGATAGTTTCGCAGTGTGACTCGTGAAGAGATTTTAGTGTTTACCTATCTCTTGAATGAAGTTATTTATTATCTCCCATTTTTCCATCCATCTTCCAAAGGTCTGCATAATAAAATTTAAAAATGTATATCAAGTTTATGAAGTGTCATGAAGTGTCATGTAGTATCATGAAGTGTCAATGAAGTGGATGAAATGTCAACTTGAATAAATTTCAGACTTTAACATAATATAGACGAGTTAGTTGTTTCATTTTCACATCCCTCCTTCGTAGAATTAACACAAACTTAAAATTATTTTATTGACTCCAATAAATAATCCAATTGAAAATTACAACGGAAAAATAGGTAATTCAAAGATGAATCAACCAACCACCAGGTTTTAGTGGCCAAGTCTATAGGACTCGTAGCAAACTACCAATAATTATACTTGAATCTTTCTACGACGTCCAAACCAAAACTTGTTTAAATCTTGCCTATCGGCTTGATTGCAGACGTTCGGGGGCCAAGTTGGCAACGGACAACCAAACATCGTATTGACTTACAGTTTTCGGTTAGATGATCACTAGTATTCAATACGTGCTCGTACGAAGAGCTTTAGTTCGTGGTATGTTGTCAACCCTTTCAAAATAATTGTCAACAATCAACATGTTTCTACCTGTTTTTCATTGTTTTTACGATTTTTTCAGAGTAATATACTGTATAATTATAATTTTCACTGAACGTGAAGGCACAGATATACTCAATGTTGTTTCATGGCAAAAAGAATTAGACTGATTAGTTCAACCGTTTACCCACCATGTGTTGGGAGCTAAAGGCCTGTATTGACGCCTTTTGCGTCCCCCTTATATAGGTTTTACCATAGGTTTTACTCATAGATGTGAGATGTAAAGTGGCCTCTTAATATTGAAGGGAAGTTACAACAGTGAAAAAGACGGCAGACGTTTGCAGTCCTCATATTATTTCACCTTCACCAACGAACTGAACTTGGAGATGTAAAATTGTAACGATGGTAAGTTGGTAACAACGAACAAGCAGATTATGTTCTCATCAAAATCGAAACTTGATACAAAATCAATGTTCCTCAATTGAGGCTATGGATGAAAGTCGACAAATACAGACTACAAGCTGACTGTAAGGTAACATTTTCAGATTTCTGGCACAGCCTCATTAAATGACTTCCACGATTCGGTGGAGGGATGAGGGGGGGGGGGTTACATGCGACAATGTGTGACAAGGGGGTGGAGGGTGTCACTATGTGACATTCACATTTACACCTAATATCATTAATTTTTTTCAATTCTTAGGAAAATCTGTTGGTTTTACCTAATTTGTAAGAAATTATATTCTAATGCAGAATGTAGGTGACTGAATAGTTTTCATCTTTGTGATCGAACTTCTTTGCCCTTCGGCTGAGCTAGGAGCATGAGTTTTGAGAGTCAGTCCTGCAAAGTTCATTGCATTAGATCTCTCACATCTAATTTCACTCACAAATTCGCATAAATATTTTTAAAGGGGGTGTTTGGTTTATATTGACTGGATTGTGATTTGTGGCATCATTAAATGGGGGTCATCATCTCTGTGACCTTCTCGGACAAGAGGGTTATGTTATGTCTGCTATATACACAAGTAGGTTATGTCACATTTATATCTGATATACTCTGAAATTGTGTGACGGTTTAGTGTGAAACTGTGCATGCTTATACTCTAAACAACTGGCTTCTGTCAAGTGGCAACTCATTGTTAAAAAGAAACGTTCAACAACAACAATGCCCACCAGTTGTGAACCAATCTTAATCCTAATAAAACTTAATCTGTGTCATTTACCCAGTTTGCCGCATGGCTTTGGTAACGATTGTTGTATTTTAGTCATTTGTTACTTGACAGAAGCCTGTATAGTTAGAGATGGGGAATTTAGCATTAATGACATATAGACTATCAAATTCAAATATTTCACAAGGATTTATATTTTTGATATTCTTTGTGTTTCATTGTGTTTCGATTAATTGAACAACGTATTCTATTTCACCATTTTTCACTATGAATATCTTTTTTAGAGTATTGAGCCACATTTAGCTTTTTGCCTAAAAATTTGCTATATTTTGAAGATATTGAGCTGGGGGCAAATTCAAGTAGGCCTACCTTTTTCACTCTCTTAAATTTAAGCTAGCGTAAATTTAATACGACAGTTAAAGTCATTCGCCTAAATTTACACATCGTAAATGGTCATATACGACATCAAAAACGTACTCGAATTAGCTCTGTCTTAAATTTACGATAAGCCAGCAATTATTTAAGAGAGTAAAGTCTACCTGAATTCGCCCCCTGGATCGTATGAAATATTATTTTTGAAAAGTGTGTTCAAATATAGAATTGACTGCAAGAATCAAATGTCAAATTGAAAAGAATCGTTACCTCTTTCCAAGTTTCCTCGAATACAAATGATATTCGAACAACTTTATGCCTCAGACTGAAAGTTCCGAGAGAATGTGTAATTGTTGTTGATAATCCCGTATAGTTGTTGATCTAGAGAGTTAGCATGCAAATGTTTTTAGTAGTTTGCTACAAAATGATATATTTCACATAAATATAGGCTACCAAACCAAAAAATAAATACTATATTCCTACAACTCTACCGATAGTGCAACTGTTTGCATCGTTTTCCTAGCTCTTACCGGCAAAGTAGATTTATCACGACATTCGGTTGCTCTTGAATCTTGCCGGCCAGCCAGTCTCGATAAAGATTCACTTCACCGTAATCGTCCAAATAGGCGTTGCAGATCTTGCTCAATCTACAGGTGATGCAGAAAACAAGTTCTATCAGAACATCGAATCCATGGCAAAACAGTCGCGAGGGTCAATGGGAGATAATAATTGTGTTATTGCTTGCTTCACGACCCCACCAACAGCTAGGTTAAACGGGGTTACGAATGAGCAGGTGATTATAAAACTATGATGTGATAAGTGTAAGGACGTTTACAAAAACCCATGCCTTATGTGGGACTCGAACCCACGCCCAACGGTGATTTCAGTTTATGAAGTGGTGCCTCAGCTGATCAAGCTACCGAGGGTGGCGTGAGATGATCGTATATAGGCCTAAGAAAGGATAAGAAAATGAAAAAGTATCTATATTTTATATCCTTTTGTTTACCAAAGTACTACACGTTCCTAGCGACCTTATTCCAGCTTCAATCTGACATTTTATTTTGTGATCACTTTTGTTCTTTTATTTATTATGTTCATGCCACTGACAAGCCAAAGACGCTTTGTAGGCTCTTGTGAAGAAGACATGTATCTTCTCCATAGAAATGTCAATAAAAATAACAACAACAACAAAAACAACAACAACAACAACAACTAATTAAAACAATCAAATTAATCAATCAATTTTAAATTCTGGAGAAAAAAATTAGTGATTATTGTTTTATTCAACGACCCACTCAGCAACTGGGTTATTTGGGGGTAAATGAGGAAGGTATTATATAAATAACGCTTCCGGTTAATCAGCTCGGCCAATTTTCCTGTTAATTATGCACATGATTATAAATATGAGTGAATTGATTAATTTGATGTTCCAAATATTGTGTAGGCCTAATTGGGAAATTTAATTAATTCTATTGACCCCAATGAACAAATGCTCAATTCGTTTAGGAAGACAATAGTAATGTATAGGCCTATAATTAAACATTGAAATTTGAGTTAATAATATGAGTGAAATAATTTGTCATGTCAATTGTAATTATGAGATTGACCTCTGGTGACCCTATGACCCTATTTGTACCATGATGGTACTATTCTTGAACCATTGAACATATTCTCATACGACTATTATTGGAATTATAAATACAATTAGAATGTTCAAATATTCATATTTATAGGCATACTCGGATGAATCATTTTGAGCTGTTCAAGCAGCTCAAGAACAAACAAAAGTCATTCGGGAGATCGGGGTTCGATTCCCACCATGGTCGACCATCCTGACAGGGGTTTTTCGTGGTTTCCCTCTGTCGTTCAGGTTGATACTGGGATGGTTCCTTAACAACAGGCCACGACCAACTCCTTCCCACTATCCAAAACACCTAATAAAATAACCTTCCATCTCATCATCCCATCATCTCATTCATCATCCACCGACGCCAATAGATCGTAGCCATCAGTATAGTGCGTCGTTAAAACCCAATATAAAAAGAAGAAGATATTTTTCAAGGTATAATAAATGAAATCTCAACAGCCTCCATATTGTGAATCAATCATCCAATAATAGTACACCGTAACAATGTTATTATCATTAGTAATGATAAAATGTCTTTATTTGTATAAACAAACAAGAGGTTTCATGAAAATAAGCAGTTCGACCATTAAGTATAGAAACCTCTATACTTAATGGTTCGACATAGCCGTTCTTCATTCGAATTTCGAACCATTTCAGAGAATGTTAAAATGTCATCAAAAATGAAATGAGGTTGCAAGGTACATAATGTCGAGAGTAGCGTACAAATACAATAAAGGTACTGATTAAAATTATTTTACAGTTATTAATAATGGTAATTATCTACACATACTTTTGTGGCCATTGGCCGTCGTAGACTGACGGTACATAGTCGGTGTAAGAGTGAGCTTCTGTTATCGACCGCTCACCGCCGTGCTCTCGTAAACCGTAACTGTAATAAACCAAAGACAATAATCATGTTTAATGCGTCCCAGTATCTATAAGACAACCATTTGCCGCCAGGGTGATTTCAAATGTATAAATGAGCATAAAACTTGAACAGTGCCCTATCAAGCGAAACTTACGTAATCACCAGGAATAAGCATCACTTTCTATTCCCGAACCACAATAAAATTGCGTACAAGTCAAGTCCGGACTATATGGGTGCACTTCTTCACAACTATTTACAACCAACCTTAAACCTCTATACAGCCCGCATCCTATTTCTGACTACCTTAGTGCATAACTCTCTTTCAAAATTCAATATTATTATCCTCTCCTCATATTGTACTTTGAATATTTCTTACTTTTTCATTATCCTCTCTCCATATTCATATTTCATTTTGTGCAATATTTTATAATTATTAATATTCTATTATTATTTTCACTATGACAAGTTCTATACCACAATGGTATTGTGGCGGTAGTAGTTTTCTGTGTTACCAACCACTCACGGCATTCTAGATGGCTTTGTGAACAATGATGATGTTTTATGTCTTAGTTACGAGAGTATTGTTGTGCTTATCAACGTGTTGTTTATTTAGTTAGTTCACTGAAGTTTTCAATAAAGCAAGCAGCATTTCAACCTCCACAAATATTCATTATTATTAGACGAGCTTTAGCGAGGATTCAATTTGACATACTGAAAAAAATTGGTGTTCGTTTTTATGTTTTTTTTTTTTTTATGTTTTTTTGTCGGTTCTCCACAGGTCAAACGGCTACAGCTATCAACTTCAAACTTTTTTTCGTCATGGTTCCTCATCTAACTTAGATCTGTATAGTTTTGTGGCATTATCGGGTGGTAACTTTTTTTTTATGAATTTTAGAAATTTCAAAAATCCCCATTAGAATAACCCGGAGGAAAATACTTGAAAAATCAAAATTTTTCAAGACCTCTCAAATTTTCGCCGAATATAAAGGAAACTATTAAGCACATTTTGAGAGATTTTTCGCATCAATCGGATGAGAAATAACGAAGAAAACGCATTTATAAAGCATTTTCCCATCAATTTAGGCTATTACGGGAACCAATTAAATCTATAGCAACAAGTGTCACCAATTAATTCGAAACGATTGAAATGAATGAAGAGGAAGGCCGTGACATAACTGATTCTCGTAAGGTTTTTGAACGTTTGGAGTGATCCAAGGTCTGTAGATGTAGATTGGGTTGACAAATTATTTTTCATTCTAGATTTCTATACCCCTAAGCTCGTCTAACAACGCGCATCCCGCGTTTTCCTAGTACTAGGAAAACGCTATATACGCGTTGTTAGACGAGCGTGAAGTAACAGTATGTCGACTTCTTTGCCAAACTCTCGCCTAAATTCGCCAATTGGGTAACATTTCAGTTATAAATGGGTAAAAACGGCTTCGAGTGGTACCAATTTAGCACATTTCATATTTTTTTTTCAAAATGGCTGACCCGATCGAGCTGAGAATATCCAAAAATGTGTATCAAGATGTAATTCAACTCCACACAAAATTTCATTTTTTTGAAAATAATTTTTTTTTTCCCGCCGTGTTATTTTAATGGGTGATTTTGAAATTTCTAAAATTCATAAAAATAAAAGTTATCACCCGATAATGCCACAAAACTATACAGATCCAAGTTAGATGAGGAACCATAATGAAAAAAAGTTTGAAGTTGATAGCTGTAGCCATTTGACCTGTGGAGAACCGACAAAAAAACATTAGAAAAAAAAAAACATAAAAACGAACACCAATTTTTTTCAGTATGTAAAATTGAATCCTCGCTAAAGCTCGTCTAATTATATAAAATAAAAAAAATACATCATCTGATGAGAACTATAGCTAGTTGTCGACAATGCTAATGAGACAAATGTTATAATACAAAATGTGGAAGTTAACTCGTATATATGATTATGAAAGGCATAAAATATATTTGCAATCGATTTTTACCTCACTGCGTAACATTATACATACAAGTAACAAGTAATTTAAATGTGATTGTTTATTATGGCTCGATAGTAGTTTGGAAGACAAATTCTCCGTATTGTGGGAAGCAGTTTCACTACAGTATATCTAGGATTATAGAGTATATGCTCAAACGGAAAACCACTATGATCGTTTATATGTTACGTTGACACTAAAAATGCTACGCTCTGGGTAGGTACCCCTCAACTTCTTTGAATATTATTTTTCTGGGAATTATTCAAATGGTTGGATTATCTGTAGTAATTTTCATTTTGAAAGTGGAAACAATATTTCGATTGCTTCAAAAATAAGTTTTTTTTTGGAGTGAGCCTATTCACGATCGTACCATATACCTATTTAAAAACAGAGAAATTAAAAAAAGTGAATGTTCTGAATTTGAACATTTTTGAAGTTACTTAGGAAAATATCCAAGAGGATTCGTGCATGATTGACAAATAAATATATAACTTCCAAAATAAAACCAAACAATTTTGATATTTTCTTTGTAAACATTGAGATTATGATGTGATGATCCAACAAATTCATAGAAACGAGAAAACAATCAAACAAACAAGGAAGTATTAGTAGAGTCGATAAAGTAGTTCTACTTTCATAGCTCTTGCCATGCCACCTTGCCATGTGAACAAAAAGTGTTGGCATCGAAAAAACAATTGCAAACGTATGTATTTTAATAATCTCAATATTTTTTGGTGTGAAAAAATATAATTTTATGAAAGCATGAATGGTAAAAAACATGAATAAACATAAATTAGTACATTTCAAGAATGGACGATAGTTTGAGGTGAAAGAACATTCAGTCTCATTAAATTTCACGAAAATAACTGACTAATTTCAAAATGGTTGAAAAGTTATTTGCGGTAGGCCTGTGTGTAATAAATTTTCAGTCAATAATTTCTCTACTATTTAAGTCGAGGCTTTTTTATGTGTAGGTTTACAATTTGAATTTTAAAATTATAGGCCTATCGTAACGACTTGAAAACGACTAACATCCTGATTGGTACTATAGGCCTATTATAGGTAGCGTTTATTGACGTTATATTGGCTCGATACGCTCGATCGTAATGAATAAACAATTATCACAAAAAGGAGAGTTGCCGTTCGATTTCGATGATCTCGATAGTATCAATATTTTTCATCTCATTCGATATCTCAATACGAAATTGAATATTTCGATATATTTCGATCGATATTCAATATTCTAGATATTAGAATAGAATAAAAGAAAAAAAAGGTAATTCTCAAATGGTGGAAAATTATCGACCCATTTCTATCCTATCGGTTTTTTCAAAGATATTTGAGAATGCATTTTGTATGCGATTATTAAATTTTCTGAACACTCATAATCTAATAAGTAATTGCCAGCATGGTTTTATGAAAGGTCGATCGACTACAACGGCTGTTGCTAGTTTTGTTAAAAACATTCAGGACGCATGGGATAATCGACAAAATGCGACAGGTATATTTTACGATTTCTCTAAAGCCTTCGACGTTGTCAATCATCATAAACTTTTAGATAAACTTAAATTCATGGGTATTGTGGGAATACCAAACAATTGGATTGCATCATTTTTGAGTAACAGGAGGCAAGTAGTTAAAATTACAGATAGTATGGGAAATAAACATTTTTCTAATGAAATTACGCTCAATACTGGCGTTCCACAAGGTTCCACGATATCACCGATCTTATTCATAATTTTCACGTCAGATTTGACCGATCACGTTCAATTAGGTAAACTAATATTATATGCTGATGACACAAGCCATTTAATTTGCAAAGAAAAAATGATTAAAAGCAACATTACGCTGAAGAGTAATGAATATAATAATACAATAGAAAATGCTGCGGTTTATGAACTAGTAAAATGGGCTAGTGCAAATGAGTTATTTTTGAATACTAACAAAACTGTCTTAATAAACTTTACATGTAGGACTAGTAACGACACAAATATAAATAATGTTAACAATATTACTTCGCCTCTTATTTATTTGCAAGGAAAAAGCATAATTAAACAAGAAGAAACTAAATTCCTAGGTATGATCATAGATGAAAAATTAACATGGGTAAACCATATTAAAGGGGTAGGAAAAATAATTGCGAGTGGTTGCTATCTTGTGAAACGTATTATGGATATATGTGGGTTCAACACGGCTAAATTAGTTTACTTTGCACATATAGAATCACATATTCAATACGGCATCATTTTATGGGGGTATTCTACAAAATCAAATAGATTGTTCACTTTACAAAAAAGAGCGATTCGATATTTAGCAAAAGTAAGTTTTAATCCCGTATCAGAAGTATTTTATAAGGACTCGTGTAAACCACTTTTTAGAAAATATAATATTCTCACCTTACCTTGCATATACATTTTTAATACAATTTTATATGTTTTGGAAAACAAATATTTAATTCAAGATTTTGACATTGAAAATGGCCATAATACTAGGAAAAATAATATAAAAGTAGTAAAGTGCAATTTATCCATTCTTAAAACTGGACCCATACATGCTGGTATCCAATTCTACAATATATTACCTCTTACATTAAAAAGAAAGAAACTAGATTCATTCAAAATATGCCTTAAAATTTACCTGATCAATAAATGCTATCACAGTGTGAAGGAATTTTTAGAAGATAAAATTTAGTAGTTTGATTGAATTATAGTTTCCGTTTAGATAAATCAAAATATATGTGTGTCTTATATAATTTCCTGAATGTAATTTCTTATTGTATTATTTATCATTCTTTTTGACATTCAAAAGACCGCTTTACTGTAACGGTAATTATAATTTATATGTGATCATTTGTTTACCAATCATTTTCATCATTTTTTAAGGCCTACTCTGTAATTTATTTAGGAACCATTATTATTATTCTATATGTTATATTGTTGTCTTGTGATATTCCTTTCATATGTAATAATGTAATAATGACTTGTCTAATATCGTTGTGAACGATCAATCTAGATGAAAAATAAATCTATTCTATTCTATTCTATTCTATTCTATTCTAAAGTTTCAATATCGTTTGCAATTTGTATGTGTACCGGCAACCCTACAGTAAATATAGTGCAAAGAAGAAGAATAACAATAATTATCATCAGCCTGAAATGCAGGCCTACAGTTGATTATGCAATTGCCGACAATCATCGTCAAAGTGTCTCGTCGAAAATTCCACATATCTCAATAAAATGAATGTAGAATTTGAAAAAATAATAGGAACAAATGCAACAATAAAATGTACGCCTGAGAAAGAATAATATCACTTTCTCGATATAAGACATTACAACTTGAACATTAGATAACCGAATCGTAATTATATCTTCCACTCCTTACTTTTCGAATCCATAACAGCACTGCGATCTTAATAGTGACGTCACGTACTCTGGATCCAGCTCTTCGTTGCCCGTGTGTCGGTAGCCACCAGTCTCGTAACTTTCTTTTAGCGGCAAAGAGGCGGAGTTTTCCTGCGCCTCTAGCAGTGTGAGATTCAACTGAAACAAAAACAAATATGTGCTGCTTGCAATTCATGTCTCCAATTCATGATGTTCCTGAAGAATTCAGGACCTTGACCACGACCACCATTTAAAATAAGTCCTGAGCCTGATTATCTCCAAAAGACTACAATAAAGGATTTTGATTGGATAATGTCCTCTCAAGGAAACTAAATACCATGAAAATACGAGATAATAACAGAGTCACGGTCTCTAAAGCTGGATTTCCATGCACGCGATTCTCATATCGCGCGATACCATGTCGCGCGTCATGGCGGCGCGCTCGAATGTTGAACAAACCTCAACTTTCGTGAAGCGATTCGCGACTTGTCCCTGATTGGTCAGTGGTCTGCCGCCTGGCGGCTTTGAGTCGCCATGACGCGCGACATGGTATCTCGCGATATGAGGATCGCGTGCATGGAAATCCAGCATAAGACGCAAATATATGACCCATCTGTACCCCACCTCAAGAACTAAGATTTTGTGCTAACAACAATGGAAATACACAAATACTGGACATGTTGCAATGGTACTCTAACTCTACTAGAGTGAATAGAAGCCGAGGGTCAACAACTTCTGACATCTTAATGTAGGCCCTAGGCCTACACATGTCATGAAATCTTCCTGAAAATTGAAATCCCTTGAATTCTTCTTGGAATCCCTTGAAATCTTCTTGAAATCCCATGAAATCTCCATGAAATCCGTTGAAATATGAAATCAGGTGTACTTCAAATTTACTAGTTGTTTACCCCTCGATAGCAACCAATAAAAATCCGTGATGTCTTGAAGCTATAGTCAGGCCTAGAACGTTACTTTAAGTGGCAGTCGCGGTGAGGGTCCTGAATTCCTGACTGGAGTCCTGATGTTTTTCACTCGACCAATACGGCTTGCGTTGAGGGCGTGCAGAGGAGATTCATAAAACGTTTTTGTTATGAGAGAATCACCCTTTTAAATTTCATTTACCAACACTTGAAGACAGGAGAAACATTACTGATCTAATTACAACA
This sequence comes from Brachyptera risi, assembly GCA_964007535.1. Classification (NCBI taxonomy): domain Eukaryota; kingdom Metazoa; phylum Arthropoda; class Insecta; order Plecoptera; family Taeniopterygidae; genus Brachyptera; species Brachyptera risi. The sequence continues at coordinate 17,543,922 of OZ023328.1, forward strand.
AACTACAAACAAATTATGCGTGCATTATTCATGTCTCCAATTGGCTCATTTTTTCATTTTTTCAAGGTTTATCGAGAAACTGTGATGATAACTATGCTTTAGTGTATAATGGCATCGGATGTATGATTTAATAACATCACAACTCTGAAACTGGATTTTAACAAAAAATGATGATCATTTCCCTAATTTCAGCGAAAACTAGAAATCATCATCTCAATTTCAGAAATTGTTGATATATTTGTCTTCCAGGGCGCGTGGCCCTTTTACCGAGTTGTGACGTAGCTATCACTCGATTCTGTTCATGTTTCTATACAGTATATACAATAAACAGAATCGATAATGCAATTCATGGTCTCTGGAGGAAAAAAGATGAAATTTCTTGAATTGACATGATCGTTTCTAGTTTATTTTAAAATTAGGGCAATTAATATCGTAATCATTAATTAAAATCTATAGTTTCAGGGATGTGATGTCTTTTATTGCGATAGTGTGAATTGGTTTCTTAGATAGTGGGAAGTATGAAAGGGAGGAAGCGATTGTGGTCTATGACGTAGGAACTATCCAAAAATTTGCTATATAGACCAAGAAAAACCTATGTAAAGATGAATGGTGGCGGGGATCGAACCAAGACCCGATCTACCCTCATCTCCCGGTTAGCACTGAGCTAATAGTGCCGGTCAGTAAGCGCACGTAGGACTTTTCTGTGGGTTTTGGGTTCGAGTCTTGTAGTTGTATATGTATGGTGTTTTCAAATAATTTGTAATTGGATGAGCGAAGCGAAGACTCAATTACACTATACCGAAAAAAAAGTGCCTGTTTTTTTTTTTTTTTTTTTGTTTTTTTGTTTTTTTGTTCGCGCTCCACAGGTCAGACAAAAATTCAAAATCAGTTGAAACTTGGCACACACATGAACCCCTATCTGACTTGATGCTGTATAGTTTTGAGGCACGATCGGTTTAACAACTTCTGAGAAAACTCATTCCAAAGTTTTCAAAAATCCCATTAGAATAAGCCAGAGGAAAACATTCGTGAAAAATATTTCGTCTGAGAGAATTCAAATTCTCAGAGAATTTCAATCTGACAATGATACACATTATTCCGAACTTTTAGTCAAATCGGATCAGCCGTTTCGATGTAAAAAAATATATAATGTTATTTGTGTCAATTATTCAAAGCTATTAAGATACCTATTAAATCAAAGCAACAAGTGTCACCACTTGATTGTAAACGATTAAAACAAAGCCTTCTTTATTATTATATAAATTATTAATGGAAAATAAGATGGCAGTGATGTAATGGTTTGGATCTCAAGGTGTATATATATATAATAACCAATCCAAAGATAAGTTGATATGTTCCAGCTCATCCATCAACGCGGAAACACATAACGCGTTTGCCTAGTATAATTATAAAGAAGGCTTTGTTTTAATCGTTTACAGTCAAGTGGTGACACTTGTTGCTTTGATTTAATAGGTATCTTAATAGCTTTGAATAATTGACACAAATAACATTATATATTTTTTTACATCGAAACGGCTGATCCGATTTGAGTAAAAGTTCGGAATAATGTGTATCATTATCAGATTGAAGTTCTCTGAGAATTTGAATCCTCTCAGATGAAATATTTTTCACGAATGTTTTCCTCTGGCTTATTCTAATGGGATTTTTGAAAACTTTGGAATGAGTTTTCTCAGAAGTTGTTCAACCGATCGTGCCTCAAAACTATACAGCATCAAGTCAGATAGGGGTTCATGTGTGTGCCAAGTTTCAACTGATTTTGAATTTTTGTCTGACCTGTGGAGCGCGAACAAAAAAACAAAAAAAAACAAAAAAAAACAACAAAAAAAAAACAGGCACTTTTTTTTCGGTATAGTGTAATTGAGTCTTCGCTTCGCTCATCCAATTATTAATGGAAAATAAGATGGCAGTGATGTAATGGTTTGGATCTCAAGGTGTATATATATATATATATATACAAATACAATAACCAATCCAAAGAAAAGTTGATATGTTCCAGCTCATCCATCAACGCGGAAACACATAACGCGTTTACCTAGTGTATAAATAATGTACGAGTGGCTTTATACACGCTGAAACGTTATTCAGGAAGTCAGGGTTCCTATCCTGTCATGGCCGCCATCCTGAATAGACAGAGGCTTTTCCTGGCTTCCTTCTGGCATTATTGGGGGAATAAGCCACTAACAACTATTCCCTCCAACTATTCAAAACATCTAATACTAGGCAAACGCGTTATGTGTTTCCGCGTTGATGGATGAGCTGGAACATATCAACTTATCTTTGGATTGGTTATTATATATATATATACACCTTGAGATCCAAACCATTACATCACTGCCATCTTATTTTTCATTATAATTTATATGATAATAAAGAAGGCTTTGTTTTAATCGTTTACAATCAAGTGGTGACACTTGTTGCTTTGATTTAATAAGTATCTTAATAGCTTTGAATAATTGACACAAATAACATTATATATTTTTTTACATCGAAACCGCTGACCCGATTCAAGTGAGAGTTCGGAATAATGTGTATCATTATCAGATTGAAATTCTCTGAGAATTTGAATCCTCTCAGATGAAATATTTTTCACGAATGTTTTCCTCTGGGTTATTGTAATGGGATTTTTGAAAACTTTGGAATGAGTTTTCTCAGAAGTTGTTCAACCGATCGTGCCTCAAAACTATACAGCATCAAGTCAGATAGGGGTTCATGTGTGTGCCAAGTTTCAACTGATTTTGAATTTTTGTCTGACCTGTGGAGCGCGAACAAAAAAACAAAAAAAAAAAAAAAAAAAAAAAAAACAGACACTTTTTTTTCGGTATAGTGTAATTGAGTCTTCGCTTCGCTCATCCAAAAAAGACTTGCCGTCTAATCGTTCCATTACCTCATTCATCATCCAACGACGCCAATGATCTTAGTCATCATTACGGTACATCGTTAATATCAGAATGAGTACAAAAATGAATATCAGCCCGAGTTATAACGCCCGGTTATAATAATAATAATCATGTTGGAAATCAGTAATTATTTAAAAAATTATATATATATTTTACTGGATGATTTCCATGAATGGATAAATAAAAACGAAATTGAGTATAAATATATGATTAGGATGATGATAGAATGAACACAAATGAATACTCAAGGTGTCTATATCATCAATCAACAATCGGAAGCAAGATTATTTATGATAATAAAATGTTCACACTTCAATAGAAGAACAATACCTATCGAAGACTGTTCGATTAAATAAAAGTATAAACAAAATTGTATCTAATCAAGCTTTCTTGACCGATTTTCATTTTTATCACATTCAACCTGTTCGATCAAATTAGCTGGTTCGAAGAGAATGTATCATTATTATCAATTTAATAAATAGCTTGGAAGCCATTTATTTTTGGTACATTAACAACGAAAGGATCATTGTAACATGTCACACACATGAAAATACCCAATCACAAAATACGAAATTAGTTATATAGTAACAAATTGAGTGACACCAGTCCTATACTCATACCTCACCTGTCTGCCCTCAAAATGTCATTATCATTATTATTGATTAATAATTAATCATTGTGTCATGCCCTTCTATCATCAATTATATAAATCACTTGTCATCCGTATAATATATATATATATATATATATATATATATATATATATATATATATATATATATATATATATATATATATATATATATATATATATATATATATATATATATATATATATACATGAATATCAGTTATTATATTATTTGTGATAAAGTATACTGTATAATTACATAATAACTGTATATTTGAATGTATATATAGTTGTATGGTTTGTCTTGATTATACATACAATATGTTATGGCTTGATCCTACGTACACAAATTATATTTCTCGTTCTCAACTTTGTATGTTTGTATGTACAGTGCATGAATGAATGATGTAATTTCTGTAATTTCTTGTTTCAAATAGCCTGCTCTGAAGTGAAAGTTCTTCTGTGATGCTGCGGTGAACGTTCGGACACACCAGATGATTGTATCAGTGTATTGATACAAATCTGTCTCATTTATGCATACAAGTTTTTGTTGATCATCTTTTCTGATCAATCAGGGTATGTATGATATCACGGAGACAAATTTCGAACATTTGTAAAGACTTCTTACTTTCAAAGAAATATCTTAATCCTGACTGCGCGACCTATTGGGAATTAGAACCATAAATATCTGGATGGCAGTAAATCAGAAATATTAGTTGATCATGAACATTGTAAAAGTGGTTACCAATCATGAAAAAAAATGGTCAAGTTTCTATATCAACTAACCTAAGTTTATTAATTAGATACCAGAAAAATATTTGAGTGATGCAGCTCCCAACAGAAGTCATTTCAAAATTGAAAACTATATAGTGAGGTCCGGTCTACGAACTGACTAGTGGGTTAAGCGACAGATAGTGTACTAACTTCATATATACGTAGGCCTATATTGTTTCGTACCTTGACTAATAATTGACTAGATAATACTCAACTAGATCTGGTATTACTAAAAGTCCAGTTAGCCTTATTCTGAGAGATGATGAAATAAATAGTATGGGTGTAGCCATGTTGATTACAATACTTAACTGCCGGTTAAAACTAATCCCACGATGATAATTCCTCCTCTACGAGTTCTTAAAAACATAATAAAATAAACCAGTTCCATATCTTTATATTCACCTATGCCATTTTTTACAAATTATTAATTGATTGTTCTCATAAACATATTATTATTCTGTATTATTATCATGATTTGTGATTGATTATTGATTATTCGTAAATTACCAATTATTTATATTGTAGGCCTGAACATTATTTTAACATCTCTCTTACATAGCCTTAATTGGGGAACAATCATTTGTCATCAAGTTTCGATGTTATTAAAGAAAAAAAACTGTTTCGAATTGATCATCTCTTTAGTAAAATTATTAGTTAGGGCTACAGAAAAATATCAAATAACCTGAATTATATACCAGGAAATGATATGAGAAAAATTGAATGGTAGTTTTGATTTCACCATCATTAATAGTCGGTCAAACTACATATAATGAATAATCTGAAAATGAATCTTTGTATTTACCAGTTTAGCGACTGCAATACAAACTCCACATCGCAGACACGCAGAAGCGATCGGCATTACCTTCTGTTCGTCACTTTTAACCAGATTATAATCAATCTTCTTCACTATGTTACCAATAGCGTAACAATTGATGTGATGATCAATATAACCCCCATTGGCAACACGTTCCTCACATTCCTCAAACGTCGTTTCCATTTCCTCGACCTTCATCTCGCCCGTGGAACATTTATCGCAGAGCTTTTCTTTCGAATTACATTCGCTGTTGCAGCGAAATAGTTTGTGACGGTTAGAAGAAGGACTTATACCTGAGCTTGTAGAGTTGATTTTCTCGCTGAAATATTTCGCGTTGACAGTAGATGTTGAATAGAGTAAACTAGCAGCGAAAAATACTAGGGTGGGCAAGTATTTCATAGTAAATACCTTTTTTTTGTGGTAGAAAGGTTTTTCTCGAAACTGGTGTTATGTTTCGGTATTTTGATGTTAAGATTTGATGGGGCAGAGTCCATTGGATGTACAGAATTTACAATTCACCAAAGACTTAAGAATATACGGAGGGTTAAGGGGTGGTTCTCAGAAATCTCTTCTCGTATATATATTTTTTTCAAAATAATTTATTTTCTGGTATTTTAATTGATTTGATTGTGTAGGCCCTATAACGGAGAAGTTGGATATAGTATATAAATAGAGTTAATTTTGATGAAGGTTCATAAAAATGCATGTACTTCCTATGAGATCGAACTATATCATGGAGATATCAATATAAATGTTATTAAAACTAGGAAAACGCATCACATGCTTTGTAAGACGAGCGATGTATAGACCTATCTATGTGAAATGTAATGATACACCTTGATTTTGAAACCATTAAGTCATAGCCTTCATGTTCTACTTGCTGCTCATTTTTTAAAATACTTCAACGATCTAATTAGTTTTACCTTTCGATCTTAATAGCTTCATAATTAATCTAAAACAAAATTGTGATTCATACATTCAAAATTATGATTCGATTCATATGAAACTTTGGAATAACATGTATCATTTTCATCTTCAAATTTCATCAGGATCTGGATGTGTTGGAAGAAGATATGTTTCCCAAATTTTCTCCTCTGGGTTATTTTAAAGATTTTTTTAAACATTTCGAAGCGCTAAATGACCTCGCTGTCGATGCGCCTTAAAACTCTAATATTCATTCATTCAACATTTCGAAATGTTTTCTCTCAAAAATGATGCAACATACCGATTGCGTCTCCAAACTATACAATAGCGAGTCATATGATGCACGTGTGTATGCCAAGTTTAAACAAAACTTGTGCTTTCATTTGAAACATGGAGCGTGAAAAGAATCATTTTTGGTTTTTTAAATTACAGTAAATTGGTTCTACGTTTCGCTCATTCAATTGCATAACTCAAGTCATTTACTTCTGCTGCAAAAACCCATCGAAAAAACAACATTTTGAGAAATATATCAGAAACGGAATGCTATAGGCCTACTTTATTACTCATATTGACAAATCTATATGTAGGTCATGGAATGTGAGGATTCCATCTTACCGGTCAATACCAATTATATTTAAAACAACGCAACATTCATTTTTAGGCGAAGACCATGAAACAATAGAATGGCGGAACTAGTTGTAGACTGAGCATATTTGAAACCAAATTTGTAAATTTGTTTAACTAGGAAAACGCGTTATGTATTTCCGCGTTGATGGACGAGCGAATAAAAAAAAATTAAGTAATCAAATAAATAAAAATCGCATTTTTTAATTTTTTACTCCGAAACGTCACATCCGATTATTGTGAAAGTCCGTTATAATGTGTATTATTATGTTGTTCGAGTTCTGTGAAAATTTGAAAAATTTCGGAGAACATTCACTTTGTCATTTTTTCCGCCTGGCTTATTCATATGGGTTTTTTTGAAAACTTCAAAATGATTTATCTCAAGAATTGTTGAACCGATTTTTCCTCAAAACTATACAGCATCAAGTGAGATAGGGTTTTATGTGTGTGCCAAGTTTCATCATGATCTGAATTTCTGTTTGACCTGTAGAGCGCGAAAAAAAAAAAAAAAACACATTCGATTTTTCAAGTACAGTGAAATTGAGTCTTCGCTACGCTCATCTAATTAAATCATTGATTATATGATACTATATATGACAGCATTATGATAATATTTGACATTATTATAAACAAAGAGAGACTCTGTAGAATGAGGAAATTCCAGAGTCTTGTTTGATGATTATTGTTTGCTTAACGACCCCACCAACAACTAGGTTTTACGAGGGTACGAATGAGCTGGTGATTATGAATGTATGAAGTGATGATAATTGAGAGGACATTTACAAAAACCCATGCCTTATGCGGGAGTCGAACCCACGCCCAATGGTGACTTCAGTATCTGAAGCGGTGTCTCAGCTGACCGAGCTACCGAGGGTAGCTTCTAGAGTCTTGTTTGTCATTAAATTCGTATATATATATATATATATATATATATATATATATATATATATATATAGGCTATATATATATATATATATATATATATATATATATATATATATATATATATATATATATATATATATATATATATAATTACTGTGATTATCGCCCCATAATTTAATAACACTGTTGACATAATTTAATAACACTGTTGAATCAATCAATCAAATCAATCAATCGACAATAATATAGGCTCAATGATGACTGCAGTACAGTTCAGGCAGTATCATTTTCTGTACTAGGAAAACGCGGGATTTGCGTTGTGAGATGAGCTTAGAAGTATGGAAATCTAGAATGAAAAATATTTCGTCAGATCAATCCACATCTACGGACCTTGGATTACCTCAAACGTTCAAAAACCTAACCTGAAACTTGTTGATATTCATAGTGCTATAACCTGTCGCAAATACACTTTGCAAAACCAATTGATCCCAACCTTCAATAAAATGATACTTTTATTGCGTTTTCTTTGTCATTTCTCATCCGAATGTTGTGAAAGTCACTGAAAATATCCGCAATCATGTTTTCCATATTCACTGGAAATTTTGAAATTACTGAAAATTTTCCACATTTCAAGTATTTTCCATCCGTGTTATTCTCATGAGGATTTCTCAAACTTTCCGAATTTATTCCGGAGAAACCTTTAAACCAACTTTTCTGAAAAACAATCCCAACCTATTTTCGTATGACAAAAATACGTAGAAAAAAATTCAAGTCGATAGGTATTTTTTCCTGACCTGTATGCTGCGTACAAAATTACAAACAGACAGACATCAACAAAAAAAAAAAAAACGAAGCCCATTTTTTTCGGTATGTGAAATGGTATCAATCGCTACGCTCATCTAACAATTGCGTATAGGCAACACAACTAACTCTTATAAAGGTATATTTTTAAATGTCTGTGAAGTGATCAAACTGAGATGAGTGGTCGAGTGGTTAATACACTGACATTCAAGAGACCGAGGTTCGATTCCCGCCAAGGTCGACCATCTTGACAGGAATTTTTCGTGGTTTCCCTCTGTCGTTCGTTCAGGTCAGTACTGCGATGATCCCTTAACATCAGGCCTTGACTGACTCTTCTATCCAAAAACACCCAATGAAATAATCTTTCATCTCACCATCCCATCATCTCATATATCATTCACCGACGCCAATAGATCGTAGTCATCAGTACAGTGCGTCGTTATACCTAATATGAATGAAAGTGAACAATGAAATGAAATAAAATATAAAGTGTTTCTCTTGTGATTGAAAGCAAGATGCTCACAGGTTTCCCCTTGTCCTTTTCAGCCTGTATAGCCTCTCCTCTCCTGATACGAACAGTTTTTCAACAGTGTGGTTCATCCTTGTTTATAGGCAACAAAATATACTTGAGTCATAGGTGCCATTTGAGTTGCCTATATAGTTGACACCGTGCACTTATTATTGTATTGTACCTATGGTAGTATGTACCTTAAGAATGCAAGCATTATCTCCTCTAGGTCCAAAAGGACACTGTGATTGTTAGATTTCCTCTAATTGCCTTGTTGCTGTATTTTCAATTTTCAATTTTTTAATTTCTTTCATATGTGGCCAAAAAAAGGAATAAATAAATAAAATCTCCTTTCTTGAGGCTATATTGAATGGCTCTACAATATCAAGTTATATATTTTATAGTGCTGTAACAATAAAAATGTATTGATCAATTCGTTTAGTGATCAGTGCCGTCCTCGGTAGCTCGGTCAGCTGAGGCATCGCTTCAGAAACTGAAATCGCCATAGGCATGGGTTCGAGTCCCGCATAAGACTTGGGTTGTCGTAAACGTCCTTTCACTTACCCAATAGACCTTGGTTATCATTGGAGGGACCACACCGTTCAATCAATATGGATAAATAAATGAGTGAATGAATGAAAGAATAGATTAATAAATGAATGAATGGATGAATAATGAATGAAAGGATGCATTAATCAATTGATTAAATGCTTAATACATGAATAAATGAATGTTTTTATACATACACATAGGAATAAATCGATGATTATATAAATACATGAATGAATGGATACATGAATGATAAATGGATTGACGAATGAACCAACGGACGAATGAATTGATAAGGAATCGGAAACGAATGGATAATATAAATTATCTGTAAAATAATATTGAAACAAATAATTAATACATGAATTAATAAATTATTAAATATTGAAAACGAAAATCAAGACAATCATGATTAATAAAAGAATAAATGGAGATTAGGAAGAAAAGAACACGAAAATACGAGGAAAAAGAAGAAAACAACCAGTAAAAATATAAAAAGCACTTTTACCCCGACTCAAATAATTGAATTATTCTTTTACCTCCTGGAACTAATTATTTGTAAGCGATTTACAGTTTGTAAACTATCTACAGCAACAGTAAATAAATTGAAAATAATCATTTTTTCGGTCGGTATGTTCTTGTGGCGCCCCATCTGGTACCATCCTACATTGTTACCTTCATCCATGATTAGATAAAATCATTGTAATATTTTCAATGCAATTTGTTTTAAATTTTCCGATATTTATTATCATTTCATTTTCAATTTCGTTACAGTTTGACAAACTAATTTGGCCAGCACTGTACATTCATAAAAAGTGTACGTAATCAGCATTGACAATATAAGACATCATCACCTTGCAATAATATTATATAGGAATTGCTGACCATGGTAACATTGTTTCACCTACTTCCTGTTCATATCTCTAGCAAAAATTGCACCATTTAAAATAAATATAACGATGATTCTTGGAACCGGTATTTATATACATATATACATACCCCCACCCCTTAAAATATATTCGACCGACCCTTAATTTCAGGCATGATGGTGTCATTGGGTAAATTATTCACTTGACTTCTGTTTCTCGATCTGTCAGTTGCAAATACGGACTCCATGGTTGATTTTTTTTTTTTATAATAATATCAATATAGTTTCGAGTTAATTAGGTATTATGAAGTAGTTTGATGAGTATCTAAGTAACTGGTGTTGGTTTGGGAGTAAGAATAGTTTGGTGGTGGCGGTCGTAGAAGTGTATTCAAGTCATATTTGAAGTGTTGTCTACTGTAAGTAACAATGAAATTTCGGTTATTGTTTTATGGTAGGAAAACGATGGCTCCCTTCAGCCAGGATATTCCTATGGGACGTCGAGATAATCGTGATACTGAATCGATGCACAGCAATGATGGTAAGTGTTTCATCATAATATTTCTCCCTGATGTAACCTAGCTGTTGGTGGAGTGTTGGTTTGGTTGGTGTTGGGATGCTGTTTTATTTTTTCAACAATAGACTTTCTTTGTATATCTTATGTTTTATTTACTTAAAATACAAGTGTATTCTTGTTTTATAGTAAATTAATCGGTAAATTTACTAATTAACGTACCACGCCATTTTTTTCAATTTTTTCAATTTTTTCTTCATTTGTTTTAAAGTATATAAGCTCCGTTCCGCCTGCCGGCGGTATACGCGAGGATTATACACTAACCTGACCCTAATCTTCCTACTGTCCACCTTTGTCATCTTAGTCAGATCACAAAGCATCAACTTCAAGTGAGTAAAAAACATATTAAAACAAACAAAACACAAAAAGTCCAAACACTACATCATACATACAAACAAGATCTATCAGAAAACACCTCAAACAAGAATATCGGAAAAAAATTAGCGATTTTACGTTGAACGATAAGATTACCAATTAATCGATCAATTAATAAATCAATAAATCAATCAATCAATCAATCATATAACCTAATAGGTAGAAACCGAGACTGAAAAATTCTACCCTTGAAAGTAGTGGTGCCGGACCCCCCTCCTCCCTTCTTCAAGCCCTAATTATTTTGAGATCTAGATAATTATTGTACCGCAATATCCTGATATTGCTGGACTTCCAATTGTCTATATTAATTGCTATTCATATTTGTTATTTATTTTTGAATAATATATTCATTTTATATTGTGAATATCAATTTTATTTTCTGAATGTTCGTTTTATTCTGTAAATATTAATTTATTTTGGTAGTTTCGTGTTTCTCTGTAGGCCTACCAAATTTAGTTTTCATGTTGAGTGGCTGCAAGTGTTGTTTCTTGTAGGTCTTGGTGTGGTATGTTCAAGTAATTTGGCACAGAATGTCGTTTCGGTTTTGGTTAGTGGTCAAGGTTGGTGTCCTAACCTTGGTTGGGATGGTATATATCATATCATTGATTATATGTAGTACCAAGTATGACAAATTTACTAAAATATTTATTTATTTTGTGAATATGTCAGATGTGGATTCGTAAACAATGAGTCTGTTTGATAGTTTGACATTTTTCTAGTCGACGAATGTTGATGATTTCTTTGTAAGCGATTGACTTTTGACCTCCATGACGTCACTCGTGATGAATCGGTAAATTAGGCAGGGCAACTTGTAACTATCTCATATTTTAGAACAAGCAGAAAAGTTGCAACTTACCGTACGCTATTTAGTGCTTTGGGAAAACGCAACATATGCGTTGTAGGATGAGCGATGGAGATAATTATTTCAGGAGTTTAACGATTTGATTCGTTCTTCTTTCTAATAACCTCAAAAGTCTTATTGATATAAGAATATTACACTGGAACTTAAGGGGGGACAACTGAAAATTTGTCCATTTGTTGGAATTTCCCTTTTTTATGATCATTTTATTTCATATCTTCTTTTTGGGATACTGAAGAAATAATGTGAATTGATCCACTAGTATTTTTTATATTTGACTTTTGATCATAATAGTGTCGAGCCAAATTGGCTTCAGAACGGAATACAGTTGAATGTTTGATGGCTGTTTTCTCGTCATCTTTTTTTCCAACGTATTTTGAAGGGAGAAATGAATGAAATCTATTCTACTGGATGGAATTGCACAATATTTTTTTTTGTATACTTCATGAACTAGATGAACAAAATTATGCATTATGGACAGTATATCTTGAGGATATCATGCCTAAAATAATTGTTGAAAAAAGAAAAAAATGGAAAAAATGGAAAAAATAGTGTGAAATAGATCAATTTGTCATTCCTACAAAAAAAAATTGAAGTGACACCGATGCATAACTTTGTCGAATGCACTTTCGAGAATACTATGATATTTTTTAAAACTACTTTTCTCAAGCCGTTTTTCACAAAAAAGTGTTTCGTGACCATTGACAAAATATAGGTTTTAATTTGAAAAAAAAAAGTTGAGGGAAAAATGTGACTTTAAATTTTTTATATTTTTTTGGTAGTAATATAGGACCACAATGAAAAAAAAATTGGGTGTAAAATTTAGAATTTAGAATTTTCAGTGTTGTCCCTCCTTAAAAAAACTGCTGTTCCTTAAGAACTTTGAAATATCGGTATACCATGTTTCATTCTTGCTTAAATTCTGTAAAAACTTGAATATATCCTAAGAAAATATGTTTCCCGAATTTTGTCATATGGTTATTCTTACGGAGGTTTTCACAATATCACAATTGGTTTTCTCTTAATTGGTTGTTCAACCGATTGTACCTCAATACTACAGTATCGAGTTAGATAACGACATATTATGTGCATGCCAAGTTTCATCAAAATGTGTTTTTCCGTTTGATCTGTGGAGTGCAGAACAAAAAACACTTTCATTTCTTCAAGTACAAAAAAAAATTGAGTCGACGCTTTGATTACTCAATCAACTAAAATTACAAGTATTTGGGGGTGGTATTTGATAGACGTCTAGGGTTGGGAAGTCAGATTGAGAGAATAGTAAAAAAGAGTATAAATGCACTAAACTTTGTGATGAGGCATCTTAGGGGTGCAGGTATGGAGATTAAGGAAAAAGCATATTTTTCTTTTGTGCGTCCCATGGTGGAATATGCTAGTTCAGTTTGGGATCCTTATAGAATAGGTGAGATAAGGGATGTGGAAAGGGTGCAAAGGATTGCAGTTAGAAGGGTTATGGGTAGGGTTATGAGGTGGAAAAGGGAGGAGAATGAAAGGGGGGCAAGGGTAAGAATGTTGGAGAGTCCATCTGAGATGATGCAAGACTTGGGATGGCAGGAACTGGAACAGAGAAAAAAGGATCGTCTGTGTTATTTCTTCAGGGTAATGGAGGGAGAGGGGGGATAGCGGAAGCTGCATGAGTTGATAGAAAGAAATGAATCAAAGTATGGAGGTAGGCAAGGTCATGATAGAGCGATTGTTTTAAAGGGGGCTAGATTAGATGTTGGTAAATTCTCTTTCTCGAATCGGACAGGTAGGGACTCGATTGGGCTTAGTGGAAGTATTTTTGAGGGGGATGAAATAGGGTTAAAGTTATTCCGTCAAAGGATTAGGGAAGCGGTGGGATAGGGATAGTTAGGAAACTTGCCACCGCGCATTTATGTGCAATTATAAGAGTTTGTAATAAATAACTATATAAACGCAGCATATACGATGAGCAAGACAGTTATATGAAATGTAATAGAAAAATATACACAACTCATTTTTGCATCTTACTTCATCTTGCATCTTGCTTACTCACTTCCTTCGTTTTACAGCTCTCATCTAATCAATTTGTACCTTTTGGACATTTCAATTCATGTGAACTGAGAAGGTGAAACTATAGAGTAATGAAGTTTTTAAAACTTGAGTTATTTTAAAACTTCAGTACTCTATACTGAAACCATGAGTTTTTTTTGTTCAACTTCATAATAATGTGTAATGTGTAAAAGTGTAACGCATAAAATTGTGTTACGTAATTTCAACTCTTTCCAAAGAATTCAACAACAATTTTTCTAGTAAACTTGCTGATTGATGTATCATCACGCTTTTTTTTTGTAATTAAAAATGAGCTCCGTTCCGCCTGGTTCCGCCTGCCACCAGTATATGCAAGGTTTGGACACTAAACCTAATCTTAAAAACCTAACCTACTGTCCATCTCTGTCAGATCACAAAGCATCAACTTCAAGTGAGTAAAAAACATTCAAACAAATAAAATACAATTAATATCCAGACTAGACACCATAGGTGTGAACAAGATCTATCAGAAAACACCAAAAACAGGAACATCGAAGACAAATTGACCATGGTACGATAATTTAAAAAATTACCATCCTTCTCATTGATTCTTTCTTATGGCCTGAAGGATTTCTCAAAAACAGTTCTGTCAAGTATGGTTGAAATGATTCTTCGCTCACATCCTTCTAATTATGACGTTATTACTGTTCCCTAGTCGACATCATTGGTTGCCGTGGATATTGTGTATGCTTCAGACGCTTCTTATGCACTGTATTGTGTCTCACCATCATCACTGTAGTTGGATACTTCATTCACACACGTGAGTATATCTTATCTTAACACAAGATATCTTAGCGTAGAACATATCATACTGTTGCAAGCATAACCAATGAATACTAAGTATTTCTTGTTCGAAGTTTTAGTGTCTACATCATGATAATTATGTATTCTTATAACGATTGACTGTTCAAGCACACGATGTTTGTGAGGCTCTCATTTTGGTCAATTTCAAAGATGGTCATTCTCTCAAATCCATAATTTTAGGATAATCCATCCTCATTTACATAGTACAACTTCATTTGAAATTTGAAAACGCATACAGTATACACTATTGCTATTTGTTCATCTAACAATGCATATGCAATGGTTTCCCAGTACTATTGCAGTAACATAAAAAGGTTCTATCCAAAATTAGAATTTCAATTAAAACAAAATTACGCCCATTGAACCGCTAATTTGTTCTTAAACCATGCGTGGAATGCGTACAGACATTGCTTTCTAGTTTCAGTGCGTACTATATCAGTACATTTCCTTCGGGCCACTTTATATGACCGCAACCGTACATACATTTCAGTTTGAAATATTTGTATATATACTGCCCACGGTAGCTCAGTCAGCTGAGGCAGCGCTTCAAAAACCGAAGTCACCGCTGGGCGTGGATCTGAATCCCGCATAAGGCATGGATTTTTGTGAACATCCTTTTACTTATCACATCATAGTTTCATAGTCACCTGCTCATTTGTACCCCCCCATATAACTTAGCTGTTGGTGGGGTCGTTGAGCAGACAATAATCAATATTTGTATTTTACATCTTTGGAACAAGCTATAGTCCAAGGCAGTCTATGAAATCTTGAAAAAGTTATTCAGTCTGGTTGTAGCAATGATTTCAAGTGATGTGATGTCATGCACTTTGCAATGTAATCCCCACAAATGTACTTCGGAGACCTTGAATACCACCCCTGTGACTCAGTCAACTACCACACTGCATTAGGAACTGCATTCAGGTCGGGCATGGGTTCGCATAAGGCTCGAGATTTTGTAAACGACCTTCCACCTATCACTATATCGTTTTATTATCACAAACTCATTCATACCCCTGTAAAACCTAGGGGTCATTGAAGCAGCACTGAACAGGAAAAAAATCTTGAATCAATTCTAAGATCGACCTTGAATATAAACTATCAAGTTATCATATCTCGACTTCCGATCACCTCATTCATTATTCACCGATACCAATGGATCTTATTGATTGAACACAATATAAAAAACCGAATAAATACACCCTTTCATCCCATAATACACTGATGTGCATTTGCATTTCTTAACTTTATTTGTTATTCTTCCATTCAGATTTCTTTCAAAATGTTGGTGGAGATTCGCAACAACCAACAACGGCCGACCCGAGTTCTGGTGACATGGAAACGAAATTGAGCCCTCGTAATTATGGAGACGGAGATCCTTGGAGTGAGAGGTTTCGGAGTCGCCACGGTTACGGAGAGGAGATACTTAGACGTATCAAACGACAAGTGAGACCACAGTTTCCCTATCAAAGAAGGATCAGCTTCGACAATCGGCAACCACCTTGGATAATTCCAGTAAAACAACAACAACGTCAGTTCATGGACCAATCACCACCCCAGAGAAATCAAAGACTGTTCATGTATCGTAATGAACCATTTAGTACCAGTTTTCAAGGACAAAATTTACAGAACCAGCGTGGACCATTCGTTATGCCCAACAATCCAAACATGATACCCAATAATCCAAATATGATGCTGAATAATCCTATCATAATGCCCAATAATCCAAACATAATGCCCAATAATCCAAACGTGATGCCCCCTCCACCAAATAACTTCGTTAATCAAAATGTTGCAAGTTCTATCGGCCAATTAAATCCATTCCTGACACAGTCCTCCACATTCAATAATCAACAAAGACCTGAAAATGTGATTCAGAATCCAAACAACATTCCTTTTCAATCTGGAGACCCTAATCACCAGATTCCCAATCAAGCAAGTAATCCATTTATGAGTCAATTGAATGATTTCCTGACAAAAGAATTAAACCAGCCCATAACAAATGAAAATGACAATCAGGTCACTAATGATATGCTCATTGAGAAAAGTCGCCCTATGCTGTTGCCCGTAACCACGACCCATGTACCCACCACAGAAAGAACTATCACCAGTACTGATAGCACTTTGAATAGTATTTTAGATGGGGTAACAAACCTGAAGAAGCCAATCGCTAATCTTCAAGACACAATCGAGTCTTTGAAAAAACCATTTGATAATGATCAAAATAATATTGAAAATATGAACATGGAAAACCCAATCGATGCACTTCTGGGTGACAAAACTGGAAGTGAAAGGGAAGGAAAACAACTCATTAAACATGATGCAGATAATGTGAAAGTTGTGAAGGATTGTAAAGAATATATTGAAAAGGTTAACAAACACGTGGAACAATTGAAATCTCATGTCGATAAATTATTAATTGACGTGACAAAAAAGTCGGGAGGGCACCTAAATGCTTCAACTGGAGAAACTATTCAAACTACTAGTAACAATACGCCCGTAGCTGAAGTTACCTTACCTATTCAGACAATACAGTCAACAACCCCCAAGCATTCAATTACTACCGCAAAAGAGGTCACGACGCAAAAAGAAATCGTTGCTGACTATGATAGTTCCGAAAGTGATGAGTATAATGAAATCATGCCGAACGAGCAGAAAATAAAAGGAGGAAAGAAACCAAAAGAAAAACTGGATGAAAATGGTCCAGGGAAGGCTATTCCTGTTTCCACCGACCTGCCGTTTTCTGGTGAAATTACTTCTGACAGTGAACAAAGCAAAGAAAATATTGATTCAACAACACCATCAAATCATCACCACAAGAAAAAAATCGAAAAGATTAGCTTAGTGAACGAATCACAAGGTAAAGAAGTGATAAATGAAAAACCATTTAATAAAGATGAATGGGATAAATTAGTCCGACTGACACAATCTATGTCCAAACAATTAACAGCTACTTTCGCTGAACGCAACAAGAAAAAAGACAGATCCGGAGATGTTTTATATTCATCGGAAATATCTGATCGAGAGGTTAGTTCTGGAGGCAGTCTTATTTCACCGTTAAAAGAAGGAACGGATGCAGAAAGTAGTAATAGGGAAGAGAGGATGAGTGAGGTCATGACGATCGAGGGGAATGTGGTGGGGGAAAATGGAGAAGGACTGGGACTTATCGTCGGGCCAGATGGTTCATTCATTAGACAAGCATCGACGTTTCCTGTTGATCAAGGTAAATAAGACTTTTCATTAATCACGTTCATACACCATTATATCGCATCTATGTATTAGGCCCCATAAAACTTTTGCTCTAATAAATTAGGTATTGAAACCTTCTCAATTTTGAAGATTATTAATTCCCATGTATTATTAATAATTATGAAGTTTTAATTATACCATATTATATTGTACTGGAGTGGTACCACGTCAAACCTCAAGAATATCGCTGAGACTGTGAGTCAGAACACACTGCACCAGAATCACTTACTAGACTTGAAAATTGTACACAACATATACATGATACTACAATATAATCTTTCATTTCAAATGTTTCATTCACTGGTTTGTGAAAAGACAGTATTATTCAATCATACAAAACAGGAACAGCATATTTGGAATCGGAATCAGTAGCATTTACGGATTAATCTCTAGCTTCAATCTATAATATTGTATATCGATATGATTTCAAGAATTCTGTATGATTCAACAAACTCAACGTTGAATATTTTATACTCGAACTTTATTTTACTTTCAGGCATCGAAGAAAATCGAGCTCGATCTTCAGATGGGCTGTCTACGTCAGCTAGAATATTGTTTCCAAATGCAGTGAATCAAAACTTTGCCAGCGTACAACCATCCCCACAACCCATCAATAAAAACAGTGGCTCTGATCAAACCCAATTCCAATCAAGCGGGTCAGAAACTTTCAAATCCAGCCAACAAGTCGTCTTGATGCCCACTGCAGGCTATTACCCTCAGGTGCCGATTTGTTATTATCCAGGTCAACAAGGCTTTCCTGTAACGGGACCGGGAACAATGTATCCTGCTCGCGGGTTACTTCCAATTACAGGTGTTGTTGCAGCACAGCAAGTAATTCCACAATATTACCATCGAAATGTCGGTACTTATCCCGCCACCGGTGGTCAATTAATTAATTACAGTCAACAGCGATTTCCATCAGGACCTGCTACAAATGTGATCCAACAACCTTATGTATGTTCGTATTTACCACAACAAACTGTCCTACAATTTCCTCCTGTTCCGGGATTGAGACTTGGTGTCTCAGGTGCTCGTCAAGCTTCGGACGGAACGATCGGTAAAGATATCAAAGAAATATCAGGATCACCAAGGAATATCTTCAGAGCTGCAGAACATTCAGAAGATAATGCACCGAAAGTGATCGTCGAGCATGTGAACAACACGAAAGAACGAAGTTCGTCTTGTGGTTTTGGATATTCGTCATGCGATGGTTCTTGTGTTCCTCAATGTGACGGAGAAGTCCAGTGTCCGGATGCAAGTGACGAGTTTCGTTGTTCGTGTAGAGATCGCATTGATAAGGAGAGACACTGTGACGGATACGTCGATTGTCCGCGTGGGGAGGATGAAGTAGGCTGCTTTGGTGAGACTTCGACCTAAAAACATGGATTTATTTATTGTAAAAGTGAAATATTATTAACCCTTGTCTTGCATTTTCTATCATTTTACTTTGATTACATTTTTTTTATTCATCAACTATCTATACTAACTCCAATTCTGATACATTTCAACTTGCATTATTGGTATCGGTGGTTTTTAAGAAAGTTATGGTAGAATTTTGGTGTCACCCATATATATAGGCCTACGGCTTGCTCTATAAAATAAGTCAAAGGTAAACAGATTTCGTAAGGAAGGCGATATTGAATAGAATTATGATTCTTGTTCATGTACTTACATTACATGTTTCAGATTTTCATGAAATTATTATGGGATAAAATGTAAAGTAATTTGCTTTTCAATGACTCACCAATTGATATATCAGCATAGGTAACAAACTGACAACACCAATCTTTTACAGAATGTGACGAAAACTCTTTCGACTGCGGTGACGTGGACCGTCACGGCAAACACAAGACTTGCGTGGCTCGAGGTGTGCGATGCGATGGCAACGAGGACTGTCCAAACGGACAAGACGAAAAGGGATGCTCTCTGCTTACCACGACTGTCAACCAGCATCAGGTGAATTTGCAATATATTATGTGATTTACTATTTTTGTTCAATGATACCATCAACAGCTTGGTTATAAGGGGGTACGAATAACCAGGTGATTTTGAGAATATGAAGTGGTGATAAATGAAAGGACATTTACAAAAACTCATGCCTTATGCAATACTCGAACCCATGACCAACGGTGAAGTCAATTTCTAAATTGGTGCCGCAGCTGATCAAGCTCAGCCTAAGGAGGATTGTAATTAGCAAAATACTTATAGGCTTTAGAATACAAAATACATAAATACAATACAATAAGTCGTATTGTGTGAAATAACGTAGGTGCGTTGACTTGCTTCTTCATCAAAATAAACCTATGTCTAATGTGTTTGTGTAAGTGATAATTCAGAAAAATGTTTTGTCATCTTATTTTCCAGTCAATCCACGTTTCCTTTGCCACCGGCTTTCTGCATCACAACTGGCAAGGTCAGTGGTTTCCTGTTTGCTCGAATGCTCGTGACTGGGCATTGGCAGCTTGCCAAGCTGAAGTCGGTCCTCATGTATCGCCACGAGAAGTCATGGTAACGATGCTGCCATTTGTTGGATCGTACAATGGTCCATATTTACTCCCTAAAGGCAACGGTCTTGGAAACGACTTGGTACCAACGTGCAACCATGTTGCCACTCATGTTAAATGTCCGTCGTTACCTTGTGGCACGACATTAGTAGAAGAGGAGCTTCCGAACGAGATATTAGTGAAAGACGATGAAAGCGATCTTATTCAAAGATTCAGAAGATATTTACGATTGGATAGTGTTGAGGAGTTGAACGGTTCGGAACTTCGTCGAGAATTTGTTGATCAGACTTCAGTGCAGGAGGAGAGACCATTTCTGGAGGTGGAGCTTTACGACGAAGAGGGCGTTGGAAACAACTCGGAACTAATACGAAGTTTCAGGTCCATCTCTGAAGGTAGGCCTACCTCGGCAATTCTGAATTTTTTTATAAATGTCCAAAAATATTTTGAATACTGTTCAATTTGCTTCACATTGATACCTACTACGGAAACGCGGGATTTGCTTTGTGAGATGAGCTTAGAAGTATGGAAATCTAGAATGAAAAATATTCTGTCAGTTCAATCCACATTTACGGACCTTGGATTACTTGAAACGTTCAAAAACCTTACCTGCAACCTGTTGCATATACACTTTGCAAAACCAATTGATCCAAATATTCAATAAAATGTACACTTTTAGTGCGTTTTCTTTGTTATTTCTCATCCGATTGTTGCAAAAATCTCTGAAAAGGTGTATAATAGTATTGTTCATATTTGGTGAAAATTTGAGAGCTTCTGAAGAATTCTTGTTTCCCAAGTATTTTTCCTCCCAGTTATTCTTATGAAGATTTTTCAAACTTTCCAAATTTTTTCCGGAAAAACTTTTCGACCGATTTTTCTGAAAAACAATCCCAGCCTATTCTGGTATGACAAAAATATAGATATTGATAAATATAGGTATTTTTCCCTAACCTGTATGCCGCGCATAAAATTACAAGAAAAAAAAAAACGATGTCCATTTTTTTCGGTATGTGGAATGGAATCTTCGCTACACTCATCTAATGAATGTTTTTACGTGAAGTACACTTTGGTGTAGCTAAACACAAAGTTTTTTCATTCTTATTCATATTGTGTCATAATGAGTATTTTATTCCAAATACATTGTCAACGGAGTGAATAATTGTAACTGAAACACTGGAGAATTCATTCCTTTTCACAAAATTATCTGGTATAAAATCTATCTGAATTGAATGAAGTAAAATAAAATCACGTCAAATAGACAAAGATCGGAGCAACAAAAAATTACAATCATACTTCTTATGGAAGTTCAAGTTCATTCAAGTTTGATAATGATGAATGTTCAATTGATTTTAGGTGAGATGGCTTTGGAAATTCACTTACTTGACGATGAACCTAGACAGAGTCTACCACAACAGCTTGAAAAACCCGAACTGAGTCCAATGACAAGTCAACAGAAGTTCAACCGCGCGGCTCGAGCGGATGGCAGAGTTGTCGGTGGAAGCACGAGTCGGCCTGGCGGTAGTCCATGGGTAGTTGCGCTGTACAGGGACGGTTCATTTCACTGTGGTGGCGTTTTACTGTCGGACAGTTGGATAATGACAGCAGCTCACTGTGTAGACAGGTGATTTATAAATGAAGATATTTTCTAATTGAGTAAAGTACACTTTTTGAACCTTTTTCTTTCAAATTGATACGTGTTGCGCGCACTGAGATCGTAGCTCAGACTGTGATGTTATTTCAGGGATAGACGTACCCATATAAAACAAAGTGTGAAAGGAAGGAAGGAAGGAAGGATAGAAAGATTGTCAAAAAGTAAAAAGTGTGATGTAATTCAAGTACCCCTCAAGTTTTGCTCAGTGTATACAATAATGTTTTTATCAAAAAGAAACTGCAGTTGCAGTTACAAGTGTTTCTGTGATACAAATTGTACTGCTGTTATTAATTTATGGAATAGTTTAGTTCTCTAAACTCAAATTGGAAAATTGATGGAAGGTTCTGACATTTTTGGTTGCCTATTAAGGAGAGTTCAAATGATTTTCCACTGATTCTAGCTTCGAAAAATACTACTACGAGATCCAAGCCGGTCTTCTACGCCGCCTTTCATATTCACCGACCCAGCAAACTAGTGCAGCATCGCACGTCGTACTGCACGAAATGTACGATCGTGCCGACATGCGCAACGACCTTGCTCTTATGCGACTTCAACAGCCGGTGCGATTCAATCGTTGGGTGCGGCCAATTTGCCTTCCAGGGCAGAAGCGACCAAAACCAGGGACTTTATGTCGGGCTGTTGGGTGGGGAGCTACCAAAGAGCATGGACCAGATCGTAAGAGGAAAAAATACTTGGTGATATTGAATGTTTTACTCCAACAAAAGAGTAATTATTTATTTGGTTACTTACGTGACCATCCTGAAATTGGAGATAATATTACGGTTGAATTAATGTATAAGAATGCACAAGAAAATATTCAACATAATTACTTATCAGAGCTACTGCCTCTTACTTCATTCAACAGAACAGTTCATGGCAATAATTTAGAATCTGAAGTCAAGTTGGGTATCCCACGTTGGGCAGAGATTTTTGTTATATCAATCAATCATCACTAATGCTTATCTCTATGTTTGAATAACCTAAATATGAATGATGTTACTACCAAGGGGTGGTAAGATAACCCTTGTGATACCTGCTCAAACGATAATAACTCGTCATCCTCGGCGATTAGGGAACAATTACTTTAGGTCGAGTTTACGATGTTAATCAAAAATAGCAAACTACCAGTAAGTATAACTCAAAGTATATTAACCATTCAAATGGATATTTTAATTTTGTAATGAAATATGTTGAAAATCCGTTTCATTCCAGCGGATAATTTGCGCGAAGTGGAATTGCCCATTTTAGCTCGCTGTAAACATCAAGAAGATGAAGCTGGCGCCGAACTGTGTGCCGGGGTTTTGGAAGGGGGTAGGGATGCTTGCCAGGGAGATAGCGGTGGTCCATTTCTCTGCAGGTAATAATGAGTTTCACGATCCAAGATGAGAACGTTCGGTAAATTCACTGATTAACGTACCACGCCATTTTTTTTCAATTTTTTTCAATTTTTTCTTCATTTTTTGAAAAGTATATAAGCTCCGTTCCGCCTGCCGGTGGTATACGCGAGGTTTGTAAACTAACCTGACCCTAACCTAACCTACTGACCACCTTTGTCATCTTAGTCAGATCACAAAGCATCAACTTCAAGTGAGTAAAAAACATATTAAAACAAACAAAATACAAAATGTCCAAACTACACACCATAGATATAAACAAGATCCAACAGAAAACATCAAAAACGCGAACATAGGACGAAAATTGGCCATGGTACGTTAATCAGTAAAATTACCGAACGTTCTTCTCATCAGTAGGCCTATCATTCTGTCAAAGGCACTGCTTTAGAAACTTGAGTTGAATTAGACGTGAGTTTGAGTCGGGCATTATACATGAGTTCGAATATCAAGAATCTAATATCTGCTCAATTATAGGTAGGCCTATAATAAAACCTGATAACCTAGCTATTGTTGGATTCATTAAGCAAACAATAATCATCATCTTCAGTTGCTGATGGTTATACATTGCTATATCGTTAAAAGTGTAGCCAATTAACCTGTTAATTCTGTTATACAGTGTTCTACTTCGGTGGATTCATATTTTTTCATCCAGATAGATATATTCTGTTTCATTAATTACAAAATTGTATGCTTCACAACAATTGAATTTGAATCCTGTCATTTTCACAGGCACACAATTAGAAAAATGTATTTTTAGCTGCATTCTTGGAAAAAGTGTTGTGCATAACCTGAAGAGAAGTAATGCTGCATCAAGTGAAATGAAAAAAATTGTTTGCGTTGTCAATCATGCATCGAGCTCAGTACATGCATATCTCATCAAAATTATATATTGGTGTGCATCCAGTTAATTTTTTCAAAAATGAGAAACATCATTGAGATTAATTCTTTCAAAACCACAGATGTGCAAGTTCACTGCATGCAAGTGTATGATATACAATTACTATCAGAGCTGAAATTCATAATATAATGGAATAATTTGCCATAAAAATCACATCAAAATGGTCATCCAAAACGAGTAGGCCTACCGGTACTCTTGAAATATCTCTTGAAATATCTCTTGAACCAAGAAACAGATGTAACGTAAAATTGATTCTCATGAGCACTTGACCAACTAGAATGTTTTCAAAATGATTCCACTATACATGTATCCTCGAGAGACGAAGATTCCGAGAGTCTGTCTTCCCAATCCCACACGTCACTATTGTTAGGGTGGTTCAAGCCTCCATCACTTGTGGATACAAGTTCAAACTCACATCATCCAGATATTTATGTATCTTATTCTTGTAATTTCTTGTAATAATTGATATTTTTTCTTTCTGGAATTGTGTGATTGGTACGTGCTGAGTATTGAACGTTTGAGAGTGAGATGTCGATGTTTGTAGGACTCCGCGTGACCCGTCACGGTGGTACGTGGCTGGGGTCGTCAGTCACGGCGAGGGTTGCGCCAGGCCAGACGAACCAGGGGCATACACGAGGGTCAGCATATTCTTACCGTGGATTCTTTCCAACACAGGTGAAGGTTATTCTCACTATCCCTATTTTGAGGTAAAGGTAATTCAATCTTTATTCACGTTGTGCTCTGCTGTTCCATCGCATTTGTGGGATATAGGACCAAATATTCTTCAAACGTTCGGAAAATAAATCACTTTGAGCTTATTAGGCTTTGTTCAAACATATTGAAATATTGTGAACTTCATTAGTAGATAATTTTCTTTAGAACATACATTTTTCAAATTGTTCATTTCATACATCACGTTTATGTACATACCCATTTTTGTACTAGAGGACAGTATTTTTCATTTGAAATTTCATTTGCTATTGCTAGTAAAACTAGGACCATAGTATAGGCCTATAATATTCCTTTCACATTTAGTTACCCCACTCTCCAGCTAGTCCATTATCTGAAGTTATCAAGTATTTGATTTTGATTATATCGGTTCTAAGGAGTCCTTACGTGTTTTTTTTCATGATTCTGTCCTGTCAAATGAATTACTGACTGAAAATATATAGGGATGCAAATTCAATCTTTAGATCCTTTTTATTTCAAGAGCCTAGACTAATACAGATTTTTTCGTGAAGTTTTTTTGCAACGTTATAGGCCCGATGTATATTCTTTCATTTACTTTTATTTTCCATCATATATCATCTACCAGTAAGTATTTCATCATAATATGATGAAATACTAACTGGTAGATAATATTTCATTATATATCACTCCCAAACCATCCATTAAATTACGGTATCATTTCATATGTTTTAATGTAGATGTGTTTTCTATAGAAAGTTACTGACTTGACTTTTAATTAATGTTGTACTGAGGTAATTTTATGGAAATCCTTTAACAAAAGTAATTTTCACATTTTCAACAGAGGATTCAAAGCTCCCAAAGAGGCACCCTCTTGCCCATTGTCCTGGCATCCAGTGCAAGACAGGGCGGTGCTTGCCCGCTCGTAAACGCTGCGACGGTAAAGTGGACTGTCTGGATGCAGAAGATGAAATGAACTGTAAAGACTTCCTCTCGATGTCGGCTCGAGCGAGTCAGAACGGCACTTACAGCAAATGGAGGACGGCTGGAATGGCAGACGATTTGCAGTCCCTGAAGAACTCGATGACTATCAAGAAAATATCTTCATCGGCAAGATCGGCCGCGGTACAACAATTAGTCTTGAACAACAGCTCAACAGTCTTGGAGCAATTTGAGAATCATAGTAGTGAAATGGAATTTAATGAAAATAACATGATAGAAAGTGAAGCATTGAAAAGGTTTAATATGAATGAAACATTGTTGCCTGAGCTGCAGAAACCAACTGGTGAGAACACTATTGAGCAGAAAGTATTTGATAATACAACAGAATTACACGATAATATCAATGGAACAAGTAATAATACAATTCCGCTGATTGAAGCGAAGCAATTTATGGTGAACTCAACACTCAGTCCGTTGATTGTGGGAAAAAAAATGGAACAAAACTCGACTACTTCAAATCCAATCCTTGTTGAAAAACAACTATTGGAAAATTCCACTCCTTCTTTCCCACAGATTGTTGAGAAAGAAATAGTAGAAAATTCATCAGCTGTCAACATATCATTTAGTGAACAAGAAATACAGATTGATACAACTACTGTACAATCCATTGAATCTTCAAAATTACCCAAAGATCGAGAAATTCTGTTCGAAGAGAGTTCAACGTTCCTTTCAACAACCGATGAAGAGCATGAAATACCGGTTGAAAGTACAACATTTCCTCAAATAATCTCGAACACAAGTGTAGTTTCAACAGAGGAAACAAACATGGTCTCGGAAAAAATGAATTCTCGTGAATTACAAAATAATATTTCAACAGGAAATACAACACTATTGGCAGAAAATAAATTGACTAAAACAGAAAACAGAACTAATTTAGAAGGCCGTGAATTACCGACTGATGTCTCAACAGGAAATACAACACTATTGGCAGAAAATAAATTGACCAACTCAGAAAACGGAACTAATTTAGAAGGCCGTGAATTACCGACTAATGTCTCAACAGGAAATACAACACTATTGGCAGAAAATAAATTGACCAACTCAGAAAACGGAACTAATTTAGAAGGCCGTGAATTACCGACTAATGTCTCAACAGGTAATACGACACTATTGGCAGAAAATAAATTGATCAACTTGGAAAACGGAACTAATTTAGAAGGTCGTGAATTACCGACTAATGTCTCAACAGGTAATACGACACTATTGGCAGAAAATAAATTGACTCAAACAGAAAACGTAACTAATTTAGAAGGCCGTGAATTACCGACTAATGTCTCAACAGGAAATACAGCACTATTGGCAGAAAATAAATTGACCAATATAGAAAACGGAACTAATTTAGGAAACCGTGAATTACCTAACTTGAATGCAACAAATAATTCAACAAAGCTTGATGGATTAGATCAACAATCAATAATTGTTGAAACTACCAATGAAGAGAAAGCTATACAAATAGAAAATACAACACGGCCAACAATTATTTTAGACAGCAAATTGTTGACAGAAGTTTTGATTGTTACGTCCACAACTGATGACCTTGAGTCAACAGTCGAGAGTTCAACACTAACTTCTACATTACCAGAAGATCGTGAAATAATGATATCTATAACATTAGATGGTCAAGATTTGGAGTCTTCAACAACAGAATCAATAATATCCAGCGAAGAGACAGAATCTTCAACAATTATATCAACAACATCGGACGATCGTGAATTACCATCAGAATTATTGACAACCAAATCATCAAATTCTGAAGATTCTGATGAGAGTGATGATTCCAGCAAAAGCAAAGAGAGTGAAGAGATTATAATACAAGAAGGCAACTTCACAACAGATTCAAATATTATATTTCCAACAGAAAAAGAAATCGAATTATCAGAACACAAAGAGCTGAAAGATATAAATGTCATCACTACAGAATCTTCTGATATCATTTTCCCTACAGAAAGCGAAATCAAAATCAAAATTTTCGAGGAAAAAGAATTAAATCAAATGAAGTCTACAACTGAAAGCGTGACAAACTTTTCAAACGAGAAAGAATTGAATCTGGAGACCACTACAGATTTGATTATTACCACTACCAAAGAACCGCAAATACCAAACGTTTTTCGTTGTACAAAAATTGTCCAAAAAATACCTTTTAATCGACGTTGCGATCATGTTGTAGACTGCGAAGACGCTACCGACGAGATCGATTGCACTTGTCGAGATTACATGACAGTGTCCGAACGTCATCTCATCTGCGATGGGAACACAGATTGTGCCGACAAGACGGACGAACAGAATTGCGGTGAAGCGTGCAAAGAAGGAGAGTATCGATGTCGGCTCGGTCACAAGTGTATTCCGCAAGAGAAGGTCTGCAATAATGAGGTAAGCTTGCTGATGTAACTTTGAAATTGTTATTCCTTTCAAAGTGAGAATATTGTGTTATTGCAGGCCTGGGGGGAACAATATTTCATTGATCAAGACTCGAGAAAGAAAAAAATGAAATGAGAGTACGATCTTTCAATTGTGAAACTTCTCGGAAACAGAATGAAATTTTAGGTGATGCTGATGGTCAATTATATTATATTGTTTGTAGTAAGCCTATCTAATGTGAAACAAAAAATTCTGGTATAAAGATATAATAATGCTGTACCATTATTTGTATTATTAATGAATAATAATGTATTTCATTATTTTCAAAGTTGAAATTTGAAATTAGTACGGTAATTACTGATTAATTTGCAAATCACATAGTACCTCACTAGACAAAGTTATGTTTGAGGTGTATGTATATTATATATTGAATATACTATTGGAAAGTAGGACTTGATTTAAAGAATATTATTTTGTGATGGACAATATGAGATGAATGATAGATGATGATGCGGGTTTAAAGAAACTAGTGATGTGAGAATGATGAGGTGGGTACAGGTTGGAGAAAATACATAGATAGAGCACAAAAAACACATGCGTGTGTTTTTTGTGCTCTATCTTCAATTCAATTTTAATTCAATTTCATTTCATTTTCTTCTGCGTAATACAATAACTGATACATAATATGAGTGAGGATAGTAAAATCAACAGAAGCCCGCGTAAGAACACAAGTTCTTGAGTGCGGGCTGAGAAAAGAAAAACATTTATAAATATTGTAGCTCGTAGCAGAGACGTAATATATAAATAATATTTGATATTCAAGAGAAGACAAACAGAACAAAATTTAATTTTAAATTATCAATACTAAGTCATTGTGGAGAAATGGATTCGTCTGGATTATAGTATTTTGAATAGCATAGTGACATAAATTAGTATATATTTAATCACGTGGTAGATTCGATTACATTTGTAATAAATGGTAATGGTGTATGGTATATGGTTTAATAATATATGAGACTAAAACAAGGTGAAAATAGTTATGTATCTAATTAATTTGGTAAAGCATGTTGTGACAAATAATTCTCCCAGACGACCCAAGCCAATGGTCAATTTGTTTTTTGAAATTATGCAAACTACTTGTTTCTCTGATATTAGAAGGAATTTTATTGAAGATATGAGGTCCAATGTAATCGGCACATTGTCGACCAATTTGCTTTCTCCTCATGGGAATAGCTAAATTTTGTAGATTATGACTCCTAGTTTAATTAGCAGTGCTTTCGGCATGAGGTGAGAATAAATTTTGTTTATATTGATCAAAATGAGCTTTGAAATAAATCAAAATAGTCCTCATGAATCCAGTCTTATATCCAGTACTTGAGTTATATCAAAAGTTTGTTGAGACGAAAATTGTTTTGGTTCGTTTAGAATGATTTTTAATATTAATTTTTGAGCAACGATAATTTGCTCGATATTGGACTTATAAGCACCACCCCAACCAAGAATGCCATACTGTACAATAGACATCACTAATGACTTATAAACGGATAACATCATTTGTCTATTCAATATATGTCATAATCTGTAGAAAATGTAAACCAGGTTATGAATTTTTTTAATTGTTGCACTGATGTGGTCGTTCCACTTTAAATGTTTGTCGATGATAACACCCAAATATTTAGTACTCTCTGCAGACTGGATTTCGTGACACGTGCATTGAGTAATGAATGGACAGTTATACTTATGAAGCTTCAGTATCAGCTGAGAGTCAGGACGAGTACTGGCGTTAATAGTGTGAGGAATATATAATGTTTTTGATTTATTTAGAGTTGAAAGATTTATATTTAGCCAATTATGAACACGTTGAAGAGAGAGATTAGCATTACTGAAAACTTGAGACCAGTCTTCACCTTTAAAAACGAGGACTGTGTCATCTGCATAAGTTATGATGCTGCCGTCGATATCTAAAATTCAAAGATCGTTTATATAGATAATGAAGACGACTGGTCCTAGCACAGTGCCTTGAGGGACACCACACTCTATTTCAATCGTTTTACTCAAAGTATTATTAGATGAGCGTAGCGAAGATTCCATCTCACTCTTATGGAGCTTTGTCTGTGTGTTTTTTTCTGTTTGTTTGTTTGTGGGTACTGCACACGTAGCAAGTTTGACTGATCAACATGAAACTTTTTTTGTACAGGCCAACTTTTACAACTTAGAACTGTATAGTTTTTGGAATGAATCGGTCGATTAGATTTTGAGAAATATCATGTCAAAGTTTTTAAAAACCCCATAAGATTGGGCTGGGTGAGAAAATTTGAACAAATGAAACCTCTCCAAAACAAATGAAATTTTCTCTGAGTGTTCAAACATGAATGATACACATAACCACCATTTTGTAAGCAATTCGAACTAGCCGTTTCGAAGAAAAAAATTCAAATAACTGTTTTTATACATCAAATATATGGAAATGAGCCAAGATTCACTGCTTCCTAGATTCGATATTTGCCCAAGCATTAAATGTCCTTCATATTCGTCAAGGTGTGTAGAATACCAGAGAAGATAAAATAGCAATTGAATGAAGGACAAAGTGTGTAGAATACCAGAGTCGATAAAGTAGCAAATGTAGGACTGTTATTATACTTTATTCAGATATCTCGCTCATCTTACAACGCATATTTTCGCGTTTGCCTAGTTAATTTTAACAATTTGATCTCTATTTAACAAGTAGCTTTTGAATAATTTTAAAGGAATTCCCCGTATTCCTATTTTATATAATTTTTGAAGAAGTAAATTGTGATCCACAGAGTCGAAAGCTTTCGCCAAGTCCAAGTAAACAGCTAAGGATTTGAGACCACCATCCGTAGACGCGTATAGCTCTTTAGTTAGATTGAAATTCTTATCACTTGTACTTAGTTTGGTACTTAGTTTTCCGATGTTCTAAATCCATATTGGTTTTGTGATAGAGTTTTGTTCTTATCCAGAAAGCTCATTAGTCTATTTTTCAAACATTTTTCCAATAATTTCGAGAAGTGAGTTAGTAGAGAGATTGGTCTGTAATTTTCAATTTTTGTTCGATCATTTGCTTTGTGTATTGGAATGATGATGGCAGATTTTAATTTTTCAGGAAATTCACCATTCTCAGAACAAAGGTTAAAAATATGCGCCTTGAATACTTAATGGAAGAAACTTGTATATTATCTACCCCATTGGCTGAGTTGTCTTTCTAGTGTTACAATGTGATCAATTATTTCTTGTTCAGTCACTGGGGATAAAAACATGCTTTTATTATTTACGAATCTGTGCTCTCGATTTACTTCGTAGTTAACAACACTAGCATTTGAATTATTCAAACTCATCGTGTTATTGTATCTTATCTCATTGGCCAGAGATTTTCCAATGTTTGAAAAGTAATCAACAAAATAATCAGCAACTTTTTTGGATTCTACTGAAGCATTAGTGAGGGTTCCATCTATTGAGATTGCTTCAATTATTCGTGAATTACAATTTTTCCTGCCTGTTATATCATTTATAATTGCCCATGTCTTTTTGGGACAGCTCTTACTCATTTCAATTTTATTTTTATACTAAGTTGATTTTACTTTATTTATCAAACGGGTCAGAAAATGTCTATACAATTTGTACTTCACCTTCATATTTGCTATCTTGTCATCATGATTAATTTGATTTTTGCTTGCCTGTCTTCTTAATTTAAACAGTTTCAAGTGTAATGCATCTCTTTTTCTTATTGAAACAATTATTCCGGTTGTTATCCATGGCTTGATTTTTTTGAATTTTGAATTATTTTTCGTAATAGTTGTCACTGTTGCATTAGCAATAATATTTTTGAATGTATCATTGAAGGTAGCAAATACTTCCTTCACACATGTTTTTTGCAAAGTTTCAGTCCAAGATTCGATTTCAAGGTATTGTTTAAATTTGTTTACATCCAAAAAATGTTTTGTAATATGATTTCCATTGTTGCCAAGAGTATTGAATTCGTAAGGTGTCCATCCAAAAAATATTGGATAATGATCAGTAATTGAGACCTTTAATATTCCAGGAAGGGGTTTGTAATTTTTAGTCGATTTATAAAAAATATGATTGATGCAAGAAGAAGAACTAGCATTTTCTCGTGTGGGTAGGTTAATGCATGAAAAGAATCCGTTAGAGTATAGTGTGTTCAAATAATCATTGCATATTCTTGATTCAACATTTGATTCAAGTATATTCAAATTTAGGTCTCCGATCAGAAAGTGATGCATAACATTCGATTTAGCTGCCAAGAAGGTATCCAATTCTTTGATAAAAGTTCTGATATGAGTGGAAGGCAATCTGTAGACTGCCAAAATTTGATAACTTTCGCCGTGTAAATCAAAGTTAATACACGCAGAATTAGCGTTCTGTATATCTTTCACAGGGATGATTGTAGCATTCTTAATACGAGTAGAGTTCACGAGAATAACAATACCGTCAAACGCAGAGTTCAAAGAGTTCGAGTAAAATGTTGTGAAGCCAGGAATTGTGTATGGTTCGTCACATTGGAGATGGGTTTCTGTTAATAATATAATGTCAAATTTGAAATGTATGTTTTGAAGAACAACACAGAATTCATCAAAGTGCTTTTTTATACTTCTGATATTTTGATGAAGAATTTTGAATGTATTATTTTTATAAAAAATTGAGTCAAGTAATTTTATATCTGAACAAACATTTGTAATACATAGGGGATTTTCTATGTTATCATTGACGTGCTTCCACGTATCCATCAACTAACCTTGACATGATAATATTAGTTACTAGAATCAGCAACAATATTCACTGGAACGTCCATTGGGCATCTGATCGATAATATAGGCGAGTCTTCGTCCTTGCGAACAAATACTCGTCCCCCTTTGGTCCACGCAAACTTTTAGCCGAGTCGTTTGGTATTTCGCGCCTATGTTATCTATGTTATATATATATTGCCATATATGTTATATATATTATATATATAGGCCCATATATTATATTACGTCTATGAGTATGTCTAGCTAATATGTCTATATAAATTGACCCTCCACTGTAAACCTTGTTGATTTCCAAAGAAACTCTAATTATGTAATTTCACTGAATATTATTTCACCATGATTTCTTGATATTATCAGCTAGTATACATAGACAGAGCACAAAAAACACATTTGTGTGTTTTTTGTGCTCTATCTTTGTATTTCCTCCAACCTGTACCCACCTCATCATTCTTACATATCAGCTTGTATCGAATTTGAACACCCTCTGAAATGGCTCCAAGTCCTCTAACTGTCTAGTATAAAGCTACCATATTCAAAGTTTGCATCTTTAATCAAAGATATATCAAATCTATTCTCAAGAGTATTAAAAGAACCGAGAGGTGCTTCTTAAATATGCTTGATTGATTGTTGATGTTTAACGGCGAGTCAATATCTCGGGTCATTTTGCGCCGGATTGAAAATGCTTTTTTTTAGGTCTATTCATCCTTGGTCTTGTTGGCAAAACCATGATGGTATGTTAAGATGTCAGTGCGATGATCTAATAGATAGGGTCTGAAATAAATCAGATTTTGTATTTTTTTTCTTGAAGTTCGATTGCCCTATGGGAGAAGACGAAATGGACTGCTATGCACTGACAAACGGTGCCACAACATTACTCGACATCGACGGACGACCAGCTGTCTTCTCCGAAGGAATTGTGAGTTTCAACAAGAACGGCAAGTGGCACAACTTGTGCGGTGCCGAGCCAGAAGATGCCGGTCCCGCCTCGGAAATCTGTTCCTTCCTCGGATACACGGGCTATGAATTCTTCAACAATACTGCCTTGGCAAACACAATCTTAGAACATAAGCCAGTTGAAACCATTCAATCGACCACCGAGTATGCTCCGGTGTCACCAATTTACAACGACGTCTATTTTCCAATCAGACAAGACTACTTTCGAAATCACAGACACGCAACGAAAGTAATCGAACAGAAGGTTTGCAATGGACTACTCGTGAAGTGTTTGACAAGACTTCAAGGAGTAGAGAGATTACCAAACGATGAAGGATATAAATGGCCTTGGCATGCCAATGTTTACATTGAAGGAGTTTTTCAATCTTCAGCTATACTCTTGGATAAGAAATGGCTGTTGACATCTGGAAAACATTTTGATGAACCGCGGTAAGTGGAAAATCAGATAAAGTACTTGTACCAGTATATTAATTAGTTCAGAATTGAACTACAATCTCTACTGGGTTTGATTTTGATTTCTTATTTTTCTCTAGTGATTACAATGACCAATTATTAATTTAATCAAGGTAAGCTGCTGGCTCTCTCTCGTCCTTTCAATACACATATCAGAACTTGTTATGGCCCGTTCAGACGAGGCACAATCGTGCCAATCCTTCGTTGTCGAGCAATGAAACAGCCTGCGTGAACGCGTCAAGGTCAACACTGAGCGCCTGAATCACGTTGAATTTCGGATAGACATGAGCTCTATATTTCAATCCTATCATGTTGGTTTATGCATGACTGACCAATAGGAGAACAGTACATTCAATTTGAGTGATCGATAATCACAAGAAAGCAAATCGATTGAATATGGGCGCCTGGACAGAATTTTCTATTGGTCCAATTATCACGTGACTGTGAATTTCCAGCAACGCGATGCGCGGTGTCAAACTTGTGTCTGAATACCCCAAATCTCGCATCGTATTGCTCGACAACATAGGATAGGCACGATCATGCCTCGTCTGAACAGCTGCCATTTCACCTGTTAATATTGAACCATATTTACGATATTACCATGATGCCGAAATGGAACCATTTGCATCTAATTATAGATCTTGTAGGTTATATTTGTGATTCACTGTGAACCCTAATACATGTGTCTCGAATTTATTATTTTCATACGTTTATTGTTCATTTTGTGTAACCAAAAGTTCCATATAACCAAAGTTGAATTTTCCAACATAGATTGGTTCCTTGCATGGATGTTCATTTTCTCAATTTCAACAAAAATAATAGCTAGAGGTTTCACTTGTTCATTAGAATGTTATTCCATTGTATACTGTGATCAGTGGGCTGAATATTATAGTGCTCTTCCAAAATTACAGAAAAAAAATTGTTGAAAACTGAAGATTATATTGATCAAGTTTAGCACTCAATTTGATATATCTACTACAAAATGGAGAATACATTCAAGTGTTTTGATAGGATCGCGGGAACGTATGTGACCGTGTTGTTAGGTGCCCAGAGAGCTTCGTCGAGGATCAGGAAGCCGTACGAGCAAGTACGCCGAGTGGACGCCGTACGTACCGTGCCCGGCTCAGACGTGGTGCTGCTACACGTCGACGAGGACATTCACCCGAACAGACATGTTCGGCCGATCGATCTGCCACAATGGTGACAAAAATCAAAACTTATTTTCTTATAGCTGTATATAGTGAGAGAAAGTATGCATATGCTTGTCACCATGATTGATTTGAACTAAACTTTTCACTGTAAGCAAATGGTTCTATTGACCTTCTATTCAAAAATCAAAATTTGAGATGCAATTCACAATTTGCATTCATCTGGTTATTGTAGCTTATTACAATGTCCATACTTGAGCTGTAATCCAGTACATAAAGTGGGGTTACGATCACTTATCGAAATTGATTCGACATCATACGAGATGTTTATGTAATAATGGATATATGATATATGCCTATATTCATTATTTGGAACAATATTAATATTTATTTACTAATTGTCTAACTCGCAGATGCAGCTATGTGCGAAGTTATATCTTCAGCTTTATCTTTCTACATTCACAGCTTTGTTTTTATTTGTTTACTTGAATATGTATATTTTGTTGGATAAGTCGATTTGGCATATCTTAATTCTCCAAGGTCTCCATACAGTCAAGATTGATGTGTTTGAAAAAATCTCCTTATCAATTCAATTCAATTCAATTTATAAATCATTTTATTCTTGATTCTTATAAATAATATAATTTAAATAGTGGGCCTATAAGTAATATGAAATTATGAATTCATAATAATTATAATAATGCCCATCAGCAAATATAATTCACAATACGATACGTGAATAACGAGAAAATTGTGTTGCCATTTTTAGGTTTTCATTCCCTACCGAAGAAGAAACTTGTTTTGCGATCGGTCAAGGAATATACGGTGTTGACAGTACTGTGTTCCTGCGTCCATTGTTACATCAATGTGGACCGACACATCGATGTTTCGTCCCTGCAAATGAAACGTTGTGCGAGAATACCAAGCCATGGTCGGGCGTGATTGCGTGTGAGAGTGCAGACAACGGCTGGTATCCAGCGGCAGTTTACCACGATATCCGTGGAACTTGCGGTTTCCAGTTTCCTAAACAGGAATTCACCAGCGTTGCAAACGTTATTCAACACATCATCAACGTAATGGCGGAAACAATTTTGCCATCGTTGCCCTTCACATGTTCAAGGTGAAGACAAGAGATTTTAATTGGCTGCCTCCTTGGCTCATTCAACTAAGAGACTGCTTGAGAAAAACGGAGGTAGGCCCAGTTGTTGGGCATGGGTTCGAGTCCTGCAAAAGGCATGGGTTTTTGTAAACGCCAATAATCCATCCTCCAATCATTCCCCAAATGACCTAGGTATTGGTGGGTCAAATAATTATCATCATCAGCATACTAGGCCAAATTGATTGTTGAATTTGGTATTAAATACAGGAATCAATTTTATACATTTTTATTTGGAAATGCTGTTATGGACATGTACATTTTTTTAGCGTGACTTATGATATAGGCCTAGTGTCTGCATAATGTACATTATACATAGTTGAATAACCAAGGCTCAATTTGAAAATGTGATCATTAAAATCATGAATAGATAACCAATCTTTCAAATTTTTCAGTAGGCCGCTATATTTTGAGTGGCGATTCCCATCATCGTTGACTATTTTCGGGTTGAAATGGTTCCCCATTATAAGACTACGGCCGATTTGTTCCCACCTCCGCATGATATTTTCACATACTGAATATGTGCATTCTCCAAAGAGTATACAAAAATTAGAATTATAATAGCAATTATTTCCTCGACTGACAGAGGACTTCTACGTTGTCCGTTGGGTCGTTGCTTGGAAGACCAGAATGTCTGCGACGGAGTACGGGATTGTCGAGACGGCAGAGACGAAGAAAGTTGCCACGAGAAAGGGAAATGTCAGCCGTGGGAAATGCGATGCGGTAACAACAGATGCGTGCCCAAGTTGGCGTTCTGCAACGGAGTGGACGATTGTGGCGACCGAAGTGATGAGCCGACAGCGTGCTCCTGTTCCACGTACCTGAAACTCGTAGCACCGCATCGGTTGTGCGATGGGAAGAGAAATTGTCTAGACAAATCCGATGAGAGTTTTGGAACGTGTGGAAATGTTTGTCACGAAAATATGTTTACGTGTTCACGGTAAGTGAGAATCGAGTTGATTAAATTATTTCTACGGGTGTGATGCCTGTGTTACCCATTCATAGGTTTATGTTTTTAACAAAATGTTTGTGGCTTGTAATTGGTAAGTTTGCCATGATGGTATGTAAGATGATCCATCAAGGAAAGTCACATTCAAGAAAAGCACTGATCCAGTATTCTCGAGCATTCTAAAATGCAATCATTGAGAACTGAAAAACTTCATCCTTATAATAAAGTCGAGGTGTTGTTGCAAGTATTTCTGTGAAAGTCAGATGTAGTCTCCTCTTTGTTCATCCAATTGATTAATGTTGTGGGTGTCCGCACACGTATATTATCAATATTAACATTCTTCTGGCATATTGTGAATGAAACCTGGATAATTACAGTGAAAGTGTTGACACATCGTTTTCACATCCATTGATTTCCTGCTTCTATTGTTCATTTTGTCACAACACAAGTTCCATGCTTATTAGTTATTATAGATGAGCGTAGCAAAGAATTTTATTCCACGTAATGAAATAAAATGAGCTTTGTTTTCACGTTTTTTTTGTAATTTAGTAAGTAGCAAACAGGTCAGGAAAGTAACCAATCCACTCGAAACTTTTCCTGCAAATTGGTGTCATACCATAATAGGTTGAGATTATTTTTGAGCGAAATCGATTCCACGGTTTCTCGGGAAAAGAAGTAAAATTCGGAAAATCCCTCAGAAAATGACCCGGAGGGAGAATACTTGAAAAAAAACTTCTTCAAGAGTTCTCAAATTGGTACTGATTATGAAAACATTACTATCAAACACATTTTCAGTGATCTTTACAATGATCAGATGGGAAATAGAGAAGAAAATGCATTGAAAGTATTATTCTATTGAATATTAGGGTCGAAAGATGTTGCAAGTGGTTGCATCACAAACTTGCACTACATAAATATCAACGGGCAGGGTTTTTGAATGTCTGATGCAATCCAAGGTCTGTAGATGTAGAGTGGGCTGACAAAATATTCTCCATTCTAGATTTTTGTAGTTGTAAGCTCATCTCACAAGGTATATTATACCAATACTGTGTTTTCCTAGATTAACCAATGTTCAATATTCCTGCTTGGAGGTTGTTCTTTGCTTCTTTGAAAATGGACAATTGGAGATTTTACTGTACATAGCATCTAATTACAATTAAAATGAGGAATTCAATTCCAAAGCATGGTACAGGACTATTATTCTACATTAGATGTAGATTTGAATGAATGTGCAATTAATGTTTCACCTTTGCAGGTCTCGTCTGTGCGTAGCGCGCGACTTTGTTTGTGATGGGGAAGCCGATTGTCCAGATTCCGAGGATGAAGAGAACTGCGTCGGAGTGCGATCTCACAATATGGAGCCGTTAGTATTGATAATAAAAATAAGTAAAATAGTAAATAAAAATAGTAAAATAATAAAATATAGTAAAATATCAAATTGGGTAAAGGCATTCCTACTAGGCAGAACACAAAAAGTAAAAGTGGGGGAGGAATTTTTGGAATTTGTTGAAATCACATCAGGAGTGCCACAAGGAAGTGTCATCGGACCCTTACTTTTCAATATATTCATTAACGACATAGAAACTGGTATCAATTCTAAAATCCAACTATTTGTAGACGACTGTGTTGTGTACAGGATAATTGAGAGCCAGGAAGAGGCAATGCAACTACAAAGTGATTTAGATAAAATTAATGACTGGGTCAATACAAATCTGATGGGACTTAATGTAGAAAAATGTAAGGTAGTCGAATTCTCCAGAAGTAAAAAGAATAAAGAAGTGACTTCATTTAGGATGGGAGAAAGCATACTGGAGCAGGTTGACAGTTATTAATATCTCGGATTACACATGCATAAAAACTTGGGGTGGGGGGATCATATTAGAAAGTTGTCAAAAAAAGGGATCAGATCATTAAATTTTGTTATGAGACAGCGCAAGTGGACAGGAATTGAAATCAAAAACAAAGCATACAAGACACTAATTAGAACTACACTGGAGTACGCTAGTTCAGTCTAAGACCCTCGGGACACAGGATTAATCAAGGCTGTAGAGAGCGTACAGAGGGTTGCTGCGAGGAGGGTATTGGGGAGAGTCAAGAGATGGAGGACCATTAGGAATAGTAAGGGAGTGATACAGAAAGAACTGGAAAGACCAACCATAATGATTGAACAACTGAAATGGGAAACCCTGGAAGCAAGGAGACAAAGGACTAGACTGTGCAACTTCTTCAAAGCAATACACAACTGTACCAGATGGGAAGAACTAGGCAGAAGAGTTGGAAAGGGGATCCAAAGAAGTAATAGGGGAGGAGAAAGAATGGAGTTGGAGAGAGTTTACTCAAATATAGGGAGAAATGGTTTTGTCCACAGGACGATAAGAGACTGGAATGAGCTGGAAGAAGAAAGAACTGCAAAGAAATTATTAGAATTCAAGAAAATGATCCAATAGAATAATATCTTGCCTCCGTGCATCTAGCACATCTGCAAGAATATTTACAAAATACAAATAATCATACATCAGCTTACTCTTTTAATTATCTTGTGTCCATTTCAAGTCTTACTTACCGAAGGTGGTCTATCAACTGCATAATTGTGAACATTTTGGGAAATTGTATATAAATTCAATGCAGTTTTAAACATAAACGCTTCTGAAAGATATAGGCCCATAGTTGTTTCCAATTAAAATTCACATCCTGAAAATTCTTTCACCGTAAAAATACCATAGCTATAAAAACGTGACCTTTTTTTTTGACAAGTTGGCCTACTTTGGCCCACCTTGGCCTACCGATAAAAGGTTATACCTATTTTTCAACCTAGTTTTCAATGGAAATGATTGCCAGCTCTACAGATAGTGACTAGGTTTATTACAAAATATATATCAATTAAAATTATAAAATTTCAGACAACGTGGAGAGGTGCTTGTTCAATCGTATGGTGTGTGGCACTCTTACTGTGCCACCAACGCAACGAGACCAGACCCAACGGCTCTGTGTCGAACGATCGGTTTCATCGCCGGAAGACTCGAAGACAATGAAAGTCCTACACTCGGACCGAAGCTGGATCCATTCTCTACCATTCGCCTCGGGACAAATTCGATAATCTTACGTGGGGATCGAGAATTCGTTGAACTGTTGCCACAAAACTGTACCTCGCTGCATGTTCAATGCCACTGAATGCTATTCAAATAGGAATAGTAGGGTTTATATGTTGAGAATATATATCGAATTAGAATTGTAAATAATAATTATGTTTATTCATTTTTTATACAATTAGGCTTAGTTTAATCATTATTTACATTAAATTAGCAGCATCAATCAAGTAATCCAATTTTCATCAGGCATAGGCCTAATGGAATACCTGTATTATGGAATAATTTTCCTACGGTAAAACG
Organism: Brachyptera risi; assembly: GCA_964007535.1. Lineage (NCBI taxonomy): Eukaryota > Metazoa > Arthropoda > Insecta > Plecoptera > Taeniopterygidae > Brachyptera > Brachyptera risi. Next base: position 17,585,470 of record OZ023328.1, read on the forward strand.
TGAGAAATAAAACCAACAATCATTATAACATAGTCTATCGGTCACCAATGACACGACTGTAGATTTAATATTTTTTCAAACACCACAGGCCCTAAAATTGATGAAATAATGTTATTTAATTATATTGTATGTTAATGAATGTGCAAGGCATTGAGTAATTTCAGAATTATATCTATTATGTACTGTAATGAATAAAATTACCAGTATTGTCAAAACTTGAAATGTGCTCATTTTTCTTACATAATCATTTCAATGATAACAATTCAATATGTCAAGCTGAATCTTACAATAATTATTAATCCACATAACATTAAATGTACAGTGCTGTAAAACCAGAAAAAGAGGAATGTTCAAGATCACAACGTAACTGTATTGCTTGATAATCAACATTTAGCCCTAACAACATCTAAATTCATTTCAATGTACACAACTATCTAGCTAATACTGAAGAACATTTTATTTTTACACAGCTAAGTAAGTTACAATCTTGAATCTACAAATGTATCGTTCCAACCTTCACCCATAGAAGCTCTATAACAACCTTGAACTAAACGACTAGTTATCTTTCTTCATACGATTGCTAGTCATTCTGTAGATGATCGAGTCGCGGCCAGGATCCATCGTGCCAATCGCCAGTGCGGTTGCGATGATTGCAAACGTAAACGCAACGGAAAACCATAAAATGATATTGAAGATGACCGCATAATCTGCCGAGTATTTTGGTGAAAGATTTATATCACTTCCTTCCACCTTGCTGTCGGTAGGAGCTGCTCGCGTACGCCTGACATTGGCACCATCGATTGTCAGCGATGCCACCAACACTTGCTCGTTGTAAGCCGCTCGGAAAGCTCGGTTGACGTTGTTCAAAGCTTCTTGGAGCATCGACTTGGCTTTCTCTGTTTGTACGGAGTCTGCCCCGTGTTGATCGGCCACTCCTTGGAAGCCGCTTACCGTGAACCAGAAGACGTCGGGAATTCCATCTAGACTCACACCACCAGATTCCACCTATTTTAGATCAAAACAATGTTTCAGTAAGATGAACTAAATGTGAAATATTTGGAAATTGGTGCACAGTAAATCCTCGTTGATCCAAACTAAGTTAATCCAAAATTTGACATATTTTGAACATGAAGTCGATTCCTAGCTGAAGGTATAGGCATTTCAAACTTTATTAATATGGTTAATCCGAATTCCAGCTGAACCATGATTCAAACTCCTTCAATTGCTTCAACACTGTTTACACGAATTGGATAATTCAAAAAAGTTTGAGTGAATTCTTTGAGTAAATCATTATATTCCCAATTTCTATCCCTTTTTATTTGACGCGTGAGAATAGGCTGAAGCATGTTGAGCTTTGTGTGCATCACCCAGCCGAGCGGTCTGACCTTGACGATCACAGCACCATACACTGAGCTCGGAACGCTGGTTCATCACATCATCGACTCGAGATGGCCGAGTGCCAATAGAAGCGGGTAATATGATGATCGAGCAACGTCAAAGAGAAATTAGGTCAATATTATAAAAATACCATAATTGAATAGACCTACATCAACAAGGCTGGATAGATTGGAGTTTTTCAGCATGGATGCAATCAGTTGTTAGCTGGGAATCGAATTTTACATAAATAGAAGAATAGTTTCACCTTTCGGGCGATCTCGTTGAGTAATGCTATTTCAGTAGCAAAAAGATAATCGTCTCGAATGCTAGCGTCAAGTGGTGCAATCGACTTTATGTTGGTTTCCAAATCTCCAAGCATGTTGTAGTACGGCTCAATTGCATCACTTCCATCAGCTAGTTGAATGTGCATCAGCGTGTTGTTTTGAGATGGATATCTTTTTAGTATACGGCTGCTTAGTGCTTGCCATGTGAGGGAGATGTCCTCATCCGAATTGACCCCAAAACTCGGGAAAGCTTCATCATCCAGTCCTAACTTCTGAGTCCCATCAACTTCAACAACCACAATTGCCTCGGGATAATTGAATGGATTAGCCACTGTGACGCCCGGCCAGCTGCTGCCCTGGAAAGGAAATCAAAAACAATGAGATACCGGTACACCAACATGTATGGCTGCGCTAAATACCTTCATAATAGAAGCAAGAAA
>OZ023328.1:17592570-17645070 GCA_964007535.1 Brachyptera risi
GCACCGTTGGATACTAATTTTATTTGATTCAGCATATTTTATAACTGCGTGATGATTCTTCATTATCTCATTGTCCGTTTGTTTTCTTCAGGTCATCTGACTATCCTGGAAATCCTCCTCGCCTCGGCCTGGGATCGGAACACCAGTATGGCGGCGGTGAAGGGGCAAGCAATTCGTTGCAAAGGAAGTTGTTGCCGCCTAGTGTAGCTCCTAAAAGCAAGTCTCCGCCCAAAGAAACCAGTAGCAAAAGCTTTGCGTGCACAGTTTGCGGCAAAGGTCTTGCTAGAAAGGACAAGGTAAGCAGCTGCTATCATCCCGTCGATTAATTAACAGATTCAATTCTCACCGGTAGGTCCATAGGTTTATACTTAGGTTATAGGTTATACTTAGGACCTATAGGTCTTATAGGTTTTACATACTTTTTTTATGTAGCCCTGACTGTAACTTCAACTTCAAGTTGACATTTACCTCATCATGTGAAGGTAGTACATTATGATGCACTAGAGTGAATATCCAAGTGTGGAGTAGAAATAGGATAGGTTTGTAAGCTTACTGATAAAATAGATTGTAGGCCTATAGGCCTAGATACGAGTTTCTCAAACAACTTTCCATTAGACCTGTAGGCCCTATATTATTTTTAGTAAACTAGGTAGGAGCCTACATGTGGAACTAACTGGAAGACTTACCGATGACTTTTAGGGGTTCAGAAATAGTAGGAGCACTAGAATGGAAAGAATAGAGCTCATGAAAATGTGTTGGCTCTGGCTTTGTACTTTTCACTGGTGCCGTACAATTATTCATTCATTTTAGTTCATTAAAGAATTTATAAATTGTCTTCAGTGTAGGCCTATATTGTCGTTATCGCACTATGAAATAACATTTTCAAAATTCACTGACGATGAAATTACATTTTACTAAGGCTCAGTTCAGTATTCTTTCATAACCACCACTGATGTACAGGCGCCTGCGTAATTCCATGCTACGTGATGCTGTCACAAGCTCGCCGTATCTCAACATTCTGTCTTTCGTTTCTAGCTCGTCATCCACATGAGAATCCACACAGGTGAGAAGCCTTACGTCTGCGAGGTATGTGACAAGGCGTTCGCCCGTCGCGACAAACTCGTGATCCATATGAACAAGATGAAGCACCGGACGCCGACCAACGTGGCGCCGCTTGGCAAACGCGCCCAAGACAAGGTGAAGAAAGACGACGGCAAAGTAGAGTGCGTCAGCCTTGCGCCGCCTGTTTCCGTGCGTCCGCCCACCTGGAGCTGCGAGCTGTGCGGCCGCATCATGGCGAGCCGTGACGAATGGTCTGCGCATGCCAAGGCTCATCTCGACGAGAAGATGGCGCACCAGAATACGCCGCCACCCACTAGCACGACATATTTCCCGCCGCAGCCCGGGTATGGTGGCGGCGATCGTCACTTTTGTCTCGTTTGCCGGCAGGACTTTGCTAGCAAGACTGACTTCATGTTCCATGTACGAAGTCATTTTGAAGGGAAACCGCCAGATCTAGATCAATTATTGGCTCATAGTTCTGGACTTTGCACCTAGACCAGTCCTCGACTCACTTTCTCTCAGTCTGGCCTCAAAATCACTTCTTTTATATCATTATTGTTATCTTCTAACCACAGAAATCAGATTCACCAAACCTGTTGGGCTAAGCAATTTACCTTGTCAATTTGACATATTAGGCTACATTTTATACACAATGATGATGATTTTAAATGGTTTCTAGGTAAATTATAATGCGTCTATATAAAAAAGTACAAAATTGTTGACACATACGTTCCTACTGTGCAACCAAGTCTTTTTGAAGGCCTTAGCTATTTATTCGAGACATCTAGATGGTGGTTATTGTGACAAATCAATAGCTAGAAGCCCTGAGAGATGAATAAAATATCGGAATAATGAAGAGGGAGGGATATTTTTGGATAATTTACCCAAGCAACTTGCTAGTCACTTGGAAAATGCATTTAAATAATTAAACCATGTCAAGTTTTCCAATACAAACTTACTGATAGCATATTCCATAGATTTATTAATATTTTGGCAGCACTACACAGTTTGTCTACACGTAAGTTCCTCACAAATCACAAATTATTATAGTAATAAAAAGCGCATGTAGTTGCGTTCAACTGAACGCATATACGTATATATGAAACGACGTATTCTGGGATCTTGTGACCTGAATCTCACCCCATCTTGTCCTATATCGATTTGTATATCTGATTACAAAATAAGATATTACGAACGCTTCTTGTAATAACAGTATTCACATCCAGATTTGGATCTCGTCATAAACTAATAATGATCTCGACAAAGTATGGTGAACAAAGTTCAAATTCTGGTCATTTTTAAGGACTTCAGTAATACTGGTGTAAATGTCGCCAGTAGAATGCACACAAATACTTCCAAAACGTTTGCTGTGCTCAGTGTGTACAAATCAGCTCCTAACTGAATAAAGCAACATTTCTACCTAAAAGTCAGGATATTTTTAACAAAATATGTAGTGTGAATAAGTAGGTTAATAATTAAATATATAAGTATAATACTCAATAACTAAGATAAGATCGCGTTAGCAATACTATCTTGAGTTAGAAATAGACTAGTGTAGTGTTTTGTGTACGCGTGGCCTGTAGTTTGTATTGTTAATAATATATATTACCGGTATATTTATAAAAACGTCTCCAAGTTGTAACAAAACAGTGTTCGATTTTTATTAAAATACATATTCAATAGATTAATTTGAATAACATCGTGGTGTGCCATATTTTTGAACTTGATTTACGTGTACTGTCATTTATTTATTATTTGCTGTTCTATTTAGGCCTATATTTTACATAATTTTTTATTGTCCTAGCAAATTACGAAAACAGAGTACTGATTCAGTTTTAAAAAACAGTAATATTTTAAGAATTTTATACTGAAATGTAACCAGTGAATTAAGTATTAGCCAATAAAAATCTCGTTTTATTGAGACTTATTGTATTTGATTGTGTTCATTACTTGATTTCTGACCTTGTTATTGAAATGTTCTGATTGAAGCTTGAAGAGAGGTATTTGACAGTAGGCGCATTGCACATTGCAAGCGACCAAATTAAGCAGGCTATGCTACTTGTGGATCTATAGGCCTATAGAATTATCTAAAATATTTCAGTGGCTTTTAGTGTGTTACATATTATGGTAGGCCTACTTATTTGATATATAATGAAACTATCCATCGTTTTTCAAGAGACCAGGAAAATTAAACCATCACTGCAGGAAAATTTAACATTGTTTATATGGGAGTGAAGTGAGAAAAAATGAATGATACAAGCAGGAAAATGATGCATCGAGGTTTCACTGTGTGTATTGTTCCACAACATATGATAATATTATGATCAATTTTGCTATCTACTTTTGTACCAAAGTCAAAACAAAAAACTGAATAATTCCCTTCATGTGCTGAGCGGTATCAATACTCAAAACTAATTTTAACCTGGAACCATAAATTTTCAAAATATTGAAAACAATTTTTTTAACGTGACAATGATGAAAGACATTTGAAGAAACTATTTTCAAGGAAAGAATGTGAACATCGGCTTATGGAGAATTAAGAATTTTAAGTAGGCGTATTGCGTCCAAGTCTCGTGATTTACAAACACCAAGATGGCCGGACATTGCGTGTCATGTTTTCAACAAACTGTACTAGCGATATTTGAATAATTCTAGGGCGATCATGAAATATCAGCTTTATTGTTATTCACCTGATCAACTGTTCATGAAAAAAAGCACAGTTGATATATTAGTGAACTTATCAGTAAAATACTTACGGTGAGTTATTAAGAAATTTCTGCAGAATGATTAGTAAAAATTCTGTCCATTCACATCCTTATCCTGACGTTTTACAGGAAGTACGAAAAATAATCGAAAGTGAAGCACTAGTGACTATATAGCAAGAATTGTGTCCCATGACATTTTTGGTAAATTTTTTCCTTGAGAATAGTTTCTTCAAATAATGTCTTTCATCATTGCCATGCTGACAGAAAACCTTTTAGATATTTGGAAAACCTACGGTTCCACCTTGAAAAATGCCAATTTCTTTCATTTAGGCCCGGTTTTACCAATCTTAGTTAGGGTGCTAATCCACTAACTATTAATTAAAGGTACGAAAATAACATATGAAACCAATGGTGATAGCAAGTTAATCCACTAACTATTAATCAAATTTTGTAAAACCGGGCCTTAGTTCTGTACGTGTTCTTTGTGTCTTGCCCTCATTCAGACAAATTTTAAAAATATATAATTCCATCTTATTTTATTGGTTTGTACATAGAACTATTTTCATATAAAATGTGACTGGAAATATAATGCTGTATCATTATGTGTATTACGTAGACCCATGTGTTTGACTGTCAAGACCAGGGTTCACATTTACAGATAGTACAGCTTGCACTTATGTTCAGAGCACAGATAATTGAGCTAAATAGCTTGATTATCTGCGGTTCAGAGAAGAAAATTAGCAATGGTTTTAAAAATGTCAGAAAGTAACTATGGTCACATTAGCGCCAGATGATTAAATTTCACGGACTCAAAAAGAAGTTTGTTCATTAATTTTCTTGTTGCGGCACTCGGCAGGTAAAATAGAGAGACACATGTAAGAACCTATTCTGGTATGACACCATCACACCAATGTGCAGAAAAGTTTCAAGTGAACTGTTTTTCCCTGACCTGTATGCTGTGTACAAAATTACAAAAAAACTTCAAAACAAAGCCCAATTTTTTTTGGTATATGGAATGGAAATATTATGTACCCTCATCCAATCAACAAGTTGCACGTAAGCTTTTTAAAAGTTTGAAGTAATCCAAGGTCTGCATTTAAGTAGATTGAGCTAACAGAATATTTAACTTTCTAGATTTCCATATTCTGAGCTCATCTCACAACACGCATCCCGCGTTTTCCTAGTAACACAATAAACAGATTCAACACTGATAAGCCGCTACATATACAGTTTGACAACGACCCTACAAACAGTGGGGTTATTTGGGGCTACAAACGAGCAAGTGTCAGCAAACCCCTTATCTCATGCAGAAATTGAACCTGTGTTCCACTTGACTGCAGCTTCCTAAACAGTACCTTGGCTGAATGTCCAAAGAGTGAGTATAGCAACCATATTTATTTTCATAAATTATAAGTCAAGTTTTATTTCCATTAATTGTACATTACATAAGACACAGTGTGAGCACAAATGACAAGGTATGAACACAAACCCTTTAGGATATATACCATTAAGGGTGTATGGAAAGGTTTTTTACCATATAGGTATAACTTATTAAAAAATAAGTTAATAATATAATACAAGATAAATAATAATAATAATAATCATAACAAGTTGGTATAATATACTGACATGTATATTATGCACCTTGTGATGTGCATATACTAGATAAACATATTGGAATATTTTAATACTGTTTTGGTGAAATATTAATATTGATACATACATGCTAATAAAATGTATATAATTATAGTTAATAATGATAACAATACAAACTAATGCCAACATCACGCTATTTAATATTTATAATAGCTATAATAATGATTTGTAGGATTAGCCATTTTTCACAATTTTGTAGGATACATTTCAGTTCACTTCCTGTAGCCTATCATTCAATCATTTTGAATAATCGTCAAGATATTCTACTGTTTATTCTTCTAATTATAATCTTCTAATTATATACTTATCTTTATTGAAGATTCTGTCATACACCCAAGATCACAGAATCAAAATTAATTATACAAGCATAAAAATTAACAATAATAACATATTTGAAAGAATAATAAAATTACTATAGAACTGGGAACAGAAGATAAGTTCATTGAATTTGGGAATAGTTATCAAAATAGAATCATAATAATAACATCATAATGAATGATATATGAGAAACAATACATAATAGATCATTTTAGTTGCATCATCCATCGGGATTTTTCAATCGGAATCAGTAATAGATGGGGATATTAACACAGGACAAGAGAAATGTATCAGGGTAACGGGAGCTAGTTGAAAGTTGAACGAAGTCAGCTTAGAACCCAATAGCGTCTTGTCGCTGGTTGGTGAGCACATTTCGAAAATATAACTAATGACGTGATGTCTGACAGCCACCAGGTAGTTTGGAGCCGACCCACTCGTGTTCCAAATGTGTTTTTTTGTCAATGATTGGTCGACACGTTTTTTTTTTTATGTGGGTTTTAACGACGCTCTGTAATGATGACTGAGATCTATTGACGTCGGATGAATGATCAATGAGATGATGGGATGATGAGATGAAGGTTTTATGGGTAATGGGAAGGATAGTGGGAAGGAAGCGGTCGTGGCCTATATTGTGGGAACCATCCCGGCATTAGCCTAGACAACAGAGGGAAACCACGAAAAAACCCTGTAAAGATGGACGGTGGCGGGGATGAAACCGGGTCCGATATGTCCCTCCACCTACCGGGTCACACGAAGCAAGTGCGCTAACCACTCAGCTACTGTGCCGGTGACACATTTTGAAAATGGGAATGAAGTGAAGTATTTTATTACCTGACAGCAGCCAGGCAGTTTGACGGCGACCCGTTCGTGGTCTATATTTGTGTTTGCTTGAACCCTTGTATCCGGATCTTGCATACCTCTTCATAGTTCATACTCGCCTGATAATTTTCACCGAATCCCATGTTGAATTCTGTATGTTTCCAAGAACCCAAATGAATGAATGAATGAATGAATGATCAATGAGTAAAAAGATATACCAAGGTGAGGATTGTACTTTCACTGAAATTTATTTTCATGACTATATTGGGTCCTCCCTACTCACTGTGCTGTGCTCAATTTATATTGTATTGAAAGCAAAGTGAATATATTAATTATTATCATATGAGCGATAGAGAATACCTTCATTCTACTCTTAAGGAGCTTTGTCTGTGTGTGTTTTCTATTTGTTTGTATAAGCACAGCACACGTCGAGCGGTTCGACTGATCGACATGAAACTTTGTCTGTATAAGCAAACTTACTCAAGTTCGAACTGTGTAGATTTTGGATTAAATCGGTTGGACCATTTCTGAGAATCACAATCTTAAAAATTATGAAAGAAAAAACCACAAGATTCGACTTGGCAAGAAAATCTGAAAAAAAAAATCTTTCCGAAAAAATACAAATTGTCTTTGATTATGAAAATACAAATGGATTAACTTCGAACTGTGTAGATTTTGGGTTAAATCGGTTGGACCATTTCTGAGAAACACAATCTTAAAATTATAAAAGAAAAAACCATGAGATTCGGCTTGGCAAGAAAATCTGAAAAATAAAATCTTTCCGAAAAAATACAAATTGTCTTTGATTATGAAAATACAAATGGATTAACTTCGAACTGTGTAGATTTTGGGTTAAATCGGTTGGACCATTTCTGAGAAACACAATCTTAAAATTATAAAAGAAAAAACCATGAGATTCGGCTTGGCAAGAAAATCTGAAAAATAAAATCTTTCCGAAAAAATACTAATTGTCTTTGATTATGAAAATACAAATGGATTAACTTCGAACTGTGTAGATTTTGGGTTAAATCGGTTGGACTATTTCTGAGAAACACAATCTTGAAATTATAAAAGAAAAAACCATGAGATTCGGCTTGGCAAGAAAATCTGAAAAATAAAATCTTTCCGAAAAAATACAAATTTTCTTTGATTATGAAAATACAAAATTAATGGATCAACTTCGAACTGTGTAGATTTTGGATTAAATCGGTTAGACCATTTCTGAGAATCACAATCTTAAAAACAATTGAAGAAAAAACCACAAGATTCGGCTTGGCAAGAAAATCTGAAAAATAAAATCTTTCCATAAAAATACAAATTTTCTTTGATTGTGAAAATACAAATGGATGATACACACTATAACAAATTTCTATGCGATTCGGACCAGCCGTTTTGAAGAAAGTAATTCAATGAATGGTTTTTCATTCATGAAACTTTCTGGACTCGATATATGTCTCACAGGTAGTATATATTTTATATGCGTCAAGGTGTGTCGAGTTTTCGAGTTTTCATCAGATGAACGGAGTGGAGATTTCCATTCCATAAACCGGAAAACATTGGGTTCCGTTTTAAAAATTTAAAACTAGCCCCCAAAAAAGTATACGCAAGTTATAACTCCGTTATATTTTATTTCATCTTCTATATCTAGTTTTATATTTCAAGTTCTGGTTCGCTATGTTATTATAGCATTATCGTATCGTTTGTTACTCATTCATCACGATGTAGTGATACCAACCTATTTCATCATAATATAAGAAGGTGACCCAACTCACATACTGATAACATGGAAGGCATTCGTGGTTTCTTGCGGTCAGTTCAGAGCCAATCGTCCCGATTGTCTGTCGCGATTTAGCGGATTCTCTTGTGAACTATAGATGTAAATAAGAGTGGCCATGGTGCCGGTGGCATTGTTGAACTTACAAAATCTATAATTCTCGTAATCTTCTTGGCCGTGTATAGCATTGTTGAGCATTGTTGTTTTAAATAGTTCGATATAAAAGCGGTGGTGGCGCTACAGGCAATCGGGACGATGGACTCAGATTCTGACCCCGGGGAATATTTTACTTACAAGACCCGAGTTGGGTCACCTTCTTTATATAATGATAAAATAGGTTGGTAACACTACATCGTGCATTCATCATTTGATAGAAACCTGTAGGCCTTCTAGATCATTACAATTGACCATTGTAGATGGGCGTGACTTATACGAAACAGGGGAAATTTTAGATACCTTGATTAGTTATTGCCCTATTTCCCCTGCTTCACTGTCCACTTGATTGGTTCTTATATTTTGTGACATCACGAGGGCGGATGATCAACAATGGTCAATTATCAGATAAATAACAACAAATTAGGCCGCCTTAAGCTTCAATTGTTAATTTTAATTAAGTAAATTAACAATCGATGTTTGACCAATAAGCAAATAATCGTTCGTCTATACTTGAGAGTCTGGACCAACCATGGGACCAACTCTTCCGCATTGTAATTTTATTCACAGAACAGAAGAACGAAGAAAGAAGACATGAGTGCAAACAAAGGTGGAAATTAATCCTCGTACCGCGATCAACACGCGATTTTTATCACGCAATCTGAGATTTTTTGCGTATATGAAACTAATTGTATCATAATATACATGAAGCTAGTTGCCAGAAGGTAAATAAATGTCAAAATCAAAGAATATAACTGACATGTTATGTAGACCACCCATTTCATTTTCATGAATATAGATGTTCAGCAAGCAGACATGGACTCAGGGGCAAAACTACAGCCTTCTGTATTCAGATTATTCTGTTGTAAGAAGAGACTGTGTTGTCCAATCAAGAAGGCTGTGGCCGTGGGTAAAACTATGTCTAGAGATGTTAACCCGGTAATAGAGATTCCGGTATTTGGTGAAGACTTTTGAACGGTTATCGATATCAGACCATGATCAGACTCTACCAAAGATTGTATAGGAAAACTCTGTGGCCTTCTTGCTATCAATGCAAAAGAAAAACCTGAGAAAAACAACAAATTTAATTGATATCAAATTTATATAAGACGCAGTAGCTGGACCCTTTCCTGATAAGTTAAGCGCTAGAAGGACCCGAACTTCAATGAGTAAATGTGTATCATAATAGCTATCTACTTTGGCAACATGTTTAGTCTTCGTTATGTATTTTCATCGTTGAATGCAGTTGGGCTACGAAATATAAACAATTAATGCAGTTCAAGAGACCTTGATATTTTGTTATTATATATTATGTTGTCATTGTAGGTAGCTCTTATAGTAAATATTATCTTATCAAAGTCTCTTGAAGCTAGTTAGCAATCACAATGTAATTTCAAGTGTTTCAATAGGTACGGTTCCTGAACCGTCGTTCAGAAGACATTGGTTCGACCTCCGTCGAGGTCTACCATCCTGCGATGGAGGTCTTATGTGGTTTACCTCAGTCGTGGATAATATTGGGATGGTCTCTTGATATCAGACCACGGCCGCGTCCTTTCCAATCCAACAAACCAAAGTGGGGTATTAACTAGACAGATTAGGTCTACACTGAACTATAAACTCCAATAAATAGAAGAATATTGATATCAAATTTCTAACAAAGATTTTTCAAATGCAAGTGAAATGAAACCTTCCAAATAATATTCAATAGCTATAATTCAAAGTGGTTTGTCGGACTGAAAGCAGGTTTTAGATTGGTTTTAGTTTCGATTATATTGGTTCAGGCTGTTTCTTTGGAGAGGTTATAGTTAGCTTAGGCTATAGTTTCGGTTAGGTTAGGTTGATTAAGTTAGTTAGATTGTGTCATTTAAGTGAGTTTAGACTGCGCGCAACAACAATAACAATAACAATAACAACAACAACAACAACAACAACAACAAAAACAACAACAACAAGGTCCGCATGAACCAAACATAAACCGATTCCACATTTGAGAACGCTGCCCGTAGGCTGAGTTTCCGAGTGCAATCCTGGTGCAACGTTTTTTTTTTTTGGGGGGGGGGGGGGGTGTAGGCCTTCTTGATTTCTGCACAATTTTTGCATCGAGGCACGTCACATCAATTCTTTTTTTACATGTGTTCATATTCATATTGGGTTCAACGACGCACTGTACTGAATACTACGATCTATTGGCGTCAGTAAATTATATTTAAGATGGTGGGATGAAGAGATGAAAGATTATTTTATCATGTGTTTTTGGATAGTGGGGAGGAGTCGGTTGTGGCCTGTTGTGGGAAGGAATCATCCCAGTATTGACCTGAACAACAGAGGGTAACCACGAAAAATTCCTGTCAGGATGGTCGACCATGGCGGGAATCAAACCCCGGTCTGTTGAATGACGGTTCAATGCATTAATCACTCGGCCATTCGTCTCAGTTTTTTTACTGTGCCCTTGCATCGTACACCACAAGGACACTCATAGAGTACTATGATGTCGAATCTTCTGAATCTCACTTTTTTCTTATTTGTAACTTGTAAGATCCGATTCTTTTTTTTTTTTTTTGAAGGATTAACTATAAAACGTAAAAACACGATAACGAATCGAATGTATCCAATAATTAAAAATATATTTTTTCTCTCGATCTGATAATGCATGTATGGATTCACTATATACTAGTACACATTGCAAGGAGTAATAACATTTATTTCTCTTTTTTTAACCTCTTTCGACCATGAAATTGTGATTCTCCGATCTTGATTCGTCTTCGACTGTAATAAGTCCGACTCTAGAATAAGTCTGCCCTTGTCTGATGCACACATGCACAGTCAGAATCGTCAATACTCAAATAGAATAAAATAAAACTTCACTATAATTATGCACCATTTGAGGACAACATGTATGTATATATATACCGGTATGCTAAAATTATATCAAGAAAAATCAATACATAATTACCACAATCAATGATTATCCTTTACATAATTATTTAGATCGCAAATTAAAATCTGGTTTTCGAGGAACATACATCGAAAAAGTGAATATACTATCGCACACAACACTCTAAGTGCTTTGGACTGGTGTTCATTAAGCTATAGTGAAGGTTAATACTTATTCTGGTTCCCACTCAATATTCGAACCAAGTATACATTAGTAGAGCAGTTTTATGATCATGTGACTATAAAAGGATGGTCTATATATTATACAAAAGGTCAATTATTTGTTAAATTAGAAAATCAGTTTTTCGACCAGGTTTAGCGGTATAACAAACTGCATAGTTGGAGATTAGCCTAATATGGAGTCATAATTAACAAGAACAAAGGGGAAGACGCGACAGGATGCTATACTCGTATCATCGAAAGAATAAAAGTCCGATTGACCGTTCCCCGTATCCCATAGTACTAACGAGTGGATAGTTTACTCCTTCATCTCTCGAGAATGTAAGAGTATATAACTCACTAACCAGACGTTTATGTACCAAGGGCGTCGGCACCACGGGAGGGAGGGGGGGGGGGGGAGAAGGCTGATTTTGTGGTTATTCAACTTGATGCAATTTCATATTGTATATTGTTATTAATTTTTCTTTCAGAATTGATGGTATATATACAACTCTTAATTTCTAGCCTTGAATAAAAATTATCTGGCGAAATTACCTGGTATATAACATGAAAGAGTAGCTATAGCGTATTTGCATTAATTAATTCAACCATAAAAATAATTTGGTTCGATGATTTAGTAATTGTTAAATGATTAGATTCTATGAATTTGATGATGAAAAATAAAATTTAGAACGTTATTTTAATTTTAATTGTTGAAGTGATGGAATGAATTAATTTATATCAGGGCCCAGGGGCGTACTGGGAATAAATGGCCAGGGCGAAGATAAAAATTACGGCAGGACAGAAAAAATGAAACAACAAGGCGTTCTTGCAAAAATTGCACGGCTGAATAATAAAATAATCTCTTAAAAATTAGTCTACAAGACGTGATCAGTGAAGGTGTATGGTATTAATCGATTCCCATAATGTTGCAATCACCCACACGGAATGAATTATATCTGATTTACATTTTCAAGATTACATAAAATTACAATTCAATACTCAACCTGCCTACTTCAATCGCCTTACATAACTTACGGGGCCCCATACCGAGCTAAACAGGGTGGGTTGACCTGGGGGTGATCGCCACCCGGGCCAGTCCACCTCACTAAGAGATATAAATTATAAAGAACATAGTAGCCAAAACTACTCTCAGCTGTAAGTGCTGATTGCAATAATAATATCGACTCATTAAATATGATAAATGAATTATTCATTCAATAACAATCACAATAATTATTCAGAAAGCAGATTTCTAATCAGACAAAAGATGAAAAACGATATTCAAAACCGTTTTTCATTCACCACACACACAGTACACACATAAATATATATATATGTATATATATATATATATATATATATATATATATATATATATATATATATATATATATATATATATATGTATATATATATATATATATATATATATATATATATATATATATATATATATATATATATATATATAAATATATATATATATATATATGTATATACACATATATATATATATATATATATATATATATATATATATATATATATATATATATAGGCCTATATTTAATATATATATAATATATATATATATATATATATATATATATATATATATATATATATATATATATATATATATATATATATATATATATATATATATATATATATATATATATATATATATATATATATATATATATATATATATATATATATGTATATATATATATATATATATATATATATATATATATATATATATATATATTTATATATATATATATATATATATATATATGTGCAGTATGATATTTTGAATACGTGTTCATATGTAATAATTTCTTAAAGGTTATATAGTCCTATTATTATTATAATTCATAATAACTGATCTTGCAAGATCATGACATACCAAGTAAGCGCATATTTGATATGCATCAAATACCATTTAGTTCATGAAACGTTCTAATAAAGAATAAAATAGAATGTTAAAATGCATGTGTGCATACTCATATGTTAAAATATTAAATTCATCACGTTTACATTTTGTTTTTATTTAAAACAAATCTGTTACTATAATATGAATCGAGTCGTTTTCTGTTCGTGTCAGGTATTAATTGGTTTCTTCATATCTTGTCATTTTGCCAACCATTTGATAGACACAGCTGTAAGCTAATGTGGAACCAATATTTCATTTAGATGAACATTAAAATCAAATGATACAACCATTATACACTAATTAATAGTAAGCGATAATTTGGCAGCATAAAAGATCTAGTATTTAAATTGAACGACGTTTATGAATCACTAAGCATTTGAATCAATTTGAAACCCTTCTTCTGGGCCCAACAAAAAACTAGTTCGATCAATATCACACTAATATTGTTTGTTCAAGAAACCGACCAAACAACTATTCTACTTGGGGTTATACAGATGACCAGATGAATGGTGGATGATATTACAAAAACCCATACCTTACCTGGGATTCAAACCCACACAGAAAAATTCTATCAAATCAAATGAAGGTATCTCTCTTTCTCTCTCATCCCTCTCTCTCTCTCTATCTCTCTCTCTCTCTCTCTCTCTCTCTCTCTATATATATATATATATATATATATGTATATATATATATATATATATATATATATATATATATATATATATATATATATATAAATATATATATATATATACATATATATATATATATATATATATATATATATATATATATATATATATATATATATATATATATATATATATATATATTTATATTTATATTTCTCTCTCTCTCTCTCTCTCCATGTATATATATATATATATATATATATATATATATATATATATATATATATATATATATATACATATATATATATTTATATATATATATATATATATATATATATATATATATATATATATATATATATATATATATATATATATATATATATATATATACGTATACATATATATTCAAAAATGAAGAAATGACAGACAATAACAAACACATCGAAAAATAAAAAAATGACTCAATTCCGTTAAATATATATATGAATATATATATATATATATATATATATATATATATATATATATATATATATATATATATATATTGAAAAATAATATATATATATTATTTTGTTTAAGGGAGGGGGGGGATTGTGTCACCCCAATGATGCCCGTCCGAACGATCCTACCCGAAATCCTTAGCCATAATTGGGAACAAGGATTTTGCGACAAATTTATTCATGACACTGATAGGGCATTTCATAGACTGTTCATAAATTACTGTATAATAATACAAGCATTACGAAAGGGAAGTGAGATTAATTGCCCGCACAGCTGACAGTTTCATGGCGTGGAGTCAAGCAGAGCGTGTGTTCGACTCTCTGCTTAAGGCAAACAATTGCTACTGATTCGCCGCTGGTTGGCTCCTCAAATTTACATAACCATCATCGTTATTAATCCACAAATCATGTGTACAAAAAAATCATAATAATGAAAAAGTTCATTTGGTCTAATAATTTTATGAGGAACGTTCTCCATTCAGTCTCCATTCATTTTTCGTACTGATGGTTCTGTAAAGTACAATTAATATCCAGTTACAGTGAATTGTGATGGAGTTTGGTTGATTATATGCTTGGTGATCATGGTGACCAACAGAAAATGATCCATATGCAACTTATAGTGATACCAACAATATGATCTTTAATTTGATATCATAATGCGTGTTTTGAAGCATTTTAATTTCGATTGTTATTTCTTTTCCAATTTTTGATGCCAATCCCTATAATAACCACTTGATTCATTTTAGATATTCAATTGAGTGCTTCTTTTATACTTTCAATTTTCAATTTATGTACAACTAGATACAAATGAGAAAAAAAATCGTAATTGCTTCTACAATTTCGAGAATTTTTTCAATTTTGATTATTTACATGGTTAGATTGAGCCAAGTAAGATCACCCGAGTGGTGCCCCATCCGAACGATCCGAACTTTCTTATCATTGGCTTTGATTGGAAAAATTAAATTATCGTTATTATTATTATCCATTTATAAATTAGCTTGCAACAAGTCAGTCTTTTTTGTACAGCTGAGGCACCGCTTCAGAAACTGAAGTCACCGTTGGGCGTGGATTCGAATCCCGCATAAGGCATGCGTTTTTGTGTAAATTTCCTTTCACTCGTCATCACTTCATAGTTTCATAATCACCTACTCATTCGTACCCCCATATAACCTAGCTGCTGGTGAGGTCGTTTAGCAATCAATAATCATCATCATCAATTTGGTCGATCTGATAGAGGAGATTTCACTTAACCAATGTGTCAATTATCATCTTCATGCTAACTATCTACTGATTTTATTGTATGTAATGGTTTGGCGCACTTTTCAAACAATTTTTCCGAAATTTTCTCGGAATTTTCATTTTTCTTTTCATTTTACATTTTTGGTATATTATTTCAACATTGATACATCAATAAATAACAAAAACATTGATATATTTTTGTGGATGGGACCCCCTTAAACAGATTAAATAACCCTACAGTGATATCTATAGATAGATATACCTCGCCAATACCAGTAGCAAAATAAGGGAGGTTCTATAGTTGCGTGCACAGAGACTATATGAGCATGAAACGGAATCACATAACTCAATCGAGCTGTGAAGAAAACGAAAGTGACAGAACTCAATATTATTGTATATACCCATGGCCCAGTCCTGTCATGATTGTTGTCATTTACCTCAACATCTAGGCATGAAAATGATTGACATTTCGTCTCACTTAATGCGGTGGTTGAACCTTGATGAGTGAGTATATCGAGTATAAAGATTCAAGGCGAATAGAAAAACTACTATGTACTAGTTGTAGCATGTTGGAGCAGTGTATATATGCCCACCTCCAACAATAAGGTCACCTATAACCTTTACATTGAACCGCGCCCAACCTTGGGACCTAGATGCTCGCCCCGAGCTTGCTTTACATGGTTATATAGCGAGCATTTGAGTTTAACAAGGATTCTAAGACAAATTCGAATGATTTATTTTTAATCCTAGTTTCAAGTATTTAAGTGTGTAGTGTTATTTTTAAGCTGCTTTATAAGTACCTAAGTAAAAATAGATTTGTAATACTTTTATTCAACGTAGACCTTGAGATAAAGTTAATTTTGATAGCTTCGTGTATAATTGGAATATAAAATACAAAAGCAGAACTATACTGAAAAAAAAGCAATTGCAAGACTAAATTTTTACATTTTGAATAAAATAATCCTATCCAATACAATCTGTAAATGTTTCAGACCTAACTGGTATTCTTGATAAATTATTGTATACCAAGAATTTTAATTCTTAGCATTCATTCTTTCATTCTTTCATTCATTCTTTCATTCTTTCATTCTTTCATTCGTCCTTTCATTGTTTCATTCTTTTACTGTATGATTATTAGGATTACCGTGTAATTTCAAGTTTTTAAAATTGTGATCGTCACAATTGGTATGATGCCCAAACTTGACCATGTGGCAAAAATGCATATTTATGGAAAAAATATCGAAAACTCAAAACAAAGAAATGGGGTCATGCTATGTAATATGGATACATATTAAGGTAGGATCGTTCGAACGGAGCACCACAAGGGCGATCTCACCATTACAATAGATCATTGATTACAATGTAATATCTCATTCAAATAACTGCAGTCAGTAGTAAAAAAAGGTTCATTAATAATTTAAGGCATTAGTTTAAATGTTAATTAATTTCAATCAATCTGCTTTATTAACTTATATGATGGCTTCCTAATCGACCTCTGTAATTGGTTTATATGATAATAACAAAACGTTCGATTATTATTGGATGAGCAATAGCGAAGACTTCCATCACACTTACGGAGCTTTGTTTGTGTGTTTGTATGCACTGCACAGGTCGCACGGTTTAACTGATCAACATGAAACTCTTTCTGGTTATGGGAACACATCCAACTTGGAACTGTATAATTTCTTAGGGTCAAATCGGTTTGACCACTTCTGATAAACACCATCACAACATTTCGAAAAAAAACTCGTTAAATTGGACTGAGCGAGAAAATTTTCAGAAATAAAATACATTCAAAATAATTCATATTTTCACTGGTTCCTGCATCTATTTTCACAATATCACATATTTTCTTCATTTTCACAAATTTTCAAATGTTTTTCATTTATTAAATAGATAGATACCGGCACAGGTAGCTGATTGGTTAACGCACTTGCTCCATGTGATCCGGGAGGTAGTGGGCATATCGGACCCGGTTCGATCCCCGCTACCGTCCATCTTTACAGGGTATTTTCGTGGTTTCCCTTTGTAGTCTAGGCTAATGCAGGGATGGCTCCCACAATATAGGCCACGACCGCTTCCTTCCCACTATTCTTCCCATTACTCATAAAAACCTTCATCTCATCATCTCATCATCTCATTAATCATCCATCCGACTCCAATAGATCTTAGTCATCATTACAGTGCGTCGTTGAACCCAATATAAAAAATATATAAAAATGAATAAAATAGATGGATATAATGGCAAAACCATGTTGTGTTGCATATGCTGTGTTTGCCCACAGTCAATTGGTTTCCAAATACAGGGGACACACAATCGGCTCGCTTAAATTAAGCCATATAGGCCCTATATATATATATATATATATATATATATATATATATATATATATATATATATATATATATATATATATATATATATATATATATATCCTCCTCTCCCTCTCTCTCTCTCTCTCTCTCTCTCTCTCTCTCTCTATATATATATATATATATATATATATATATATATATATATATATATATATATATATATATATATGTATATATATATATATATATATATATATATATATATATATATATATATATATATATATATATATATATAATCGAATATGTCATAGGGCAATAAGGCGTAAGCCACACGTATGCAGCAAACAAGCTTGATTTATGAATGAAGTGTAGGCCTATGTTCAATATTGAGGCGGAGCACATAGCATCGGATATGATTGTGCATTGAGAAATATGTTGATTAAAAAAAAAGCAATCCCACTTGTAGACATACAATTTGATATGGTGTTGAATTGAGACAATTTTTTTCTCAAATGTATATATTTATATGCCAACTTGTGAAATTCTACTGACATAATAAGTGTGAGGTAATTCTATATCTCCATCAAACTTCATGATTGAATTATGGCTCATTGTTCATCAAGTGGTAATTTCTTTCGGATAAAAATACATACGTGTTTATTATTATATTTATTGTGTGAATTGAATTAATTATTGCAAAAATTGATATTCAGTAGGTGTGTAGATCGAGTCATGAAAATGGAGTTGATCGATTCAATACAATAACAAAAAAAACTTACATGATAGAAAAATCTTGGTTATTATATCATGTGAATAATAATTGACGGGCAAATAATCTGTAGGCCTATCAAGTCAGATATTTTTATATTTTTGTGCGTCGGTGAATAAAAATTACATCAGTGCATTTCAAGAGTGTGCCTATTCTCGTAATAATGAGTTCACGGGACTCATTAGCGAAATATTAGTTTTTTGGTGATAACTTATGGACGGTATGAGATATAAAAATTATAATAAGTGAGGAACACAGATAATTTTGATAGCTTCAAGATGATGTAAGTTATGAATATTTGAGTCATGTCGCATATCTGTCAAGCGTATACAGCTAAACAAACACATTGTTTAGCTGTATACGGTTGACAGTTATGCGATATGAATAGAATAGTTATAACCTATATCATCTTGAAGCTATTATAATTATACGTGCTTCTCGAGTTTTTGAATTTCGATATCTCATACCGTTCAGAAGTTATCACTTAAAAATTGATATTTCGCCAAGTCGACTCCCGTTGGACTCTTAACAGGAGAAATTCAATTAATGGAGAAAATTAGGATTAAATTATCAATTTGTTCATCTTTGAAAAGTAGCTACTCTCTGTATTATCATTCTGTATTATTGTATCATTTTCAATAATACTAGCTCCGTATCATCATTTATCATTCCTCATTATTTATATAATTCATCACATGAGCGTTTAAAAATGTAGGCCTCATCTCTATTCAAACTATAAGCATCAATTCAAATTTATTTTCATCTGTCGAATATATTTGAACATTTTGAAACAATAAGTTCATTGAATAATATATTTGTCTGAGTTTCCTATTAGTTTTCTATTTGGTTCACAAACCAATGAAAATATCAACCTAGAAATAATTTAGGGTAATTTGTAACTTATTTAACCCTATAAATTGAATTGGCCATTATAGTATCAGATAGAATGTAACTGTGGTGGACACATTACTTTTGTATAATAGTAGATGACAAATTATCCATGAACCTAGCCCATGAACCTATAATCACAAATGTTATGAGCTATTTTTGAAGTGATTGTTGTCTTAGGGATGGTAATATCACCCTTATGGTGCCCCGTCCGAACGATCCTACCGTGTCATTTTTATACTCAATTGGATAACCATGACTCTGTGTCAAGTTCTCACTGTTATTAAAGAAAAGGAAAAGTAGTTAATCATTGTACACAATACTTCAGCGGTAATCTATATACAAAAATGATAAATCCAATTTATTCTCATTTGAATCTCACATATTTTGACAAAAATTGAGTGAGCCATGATGTGAATGATACAGCTATTTTTGCGTTGTAATGACGATATAAAAAATTGAAAAATTGAAACTGACACAAATTCTAAAATAAATTGAGAGTCTACAAAATTCCGTATGTTTTATTCCATTTTTTTTCATGTTTTCAGCATGCAACAATTCTGAATTGAGATTCATATATTCATCGCACAATTAATTGGATCACAGTTACCAATTTAGGTCAACAAATTGGGAAATTAAAATTATACAATTCATTCAAATAGTCCATAATGTTTGTGTATAAATTTGTTGATTATTATTCACATGAAGTAAAAAACTCATTACAGTAATCCGTGTTACATATTCATAATGACTTCCAATTTAATTGGGTCTTCCTCCTCTTTTATTCACGAAGTTTCTCCTCAACGACATTGTTACGTTTTGATGTGTCGTAAACAAGGCATTCCAGGGGTTAGTGCAAGGCACTTGGTAACACTACTAATCACACCCACTATCCACCTATACTAGGCATGCTTGTATAACTTGAATATCACTCGAGTTATATATAGCTCCAGAACAAATTGGCAAACCAATAAGCCTTGATTATTAATGCACATTAAAAAACATTGGACATTTAGTGTCGTTTCTTATACTTCGGACAAACTAATAGTTTATGTCGTAACATTTTTTTGTGAAGTATATAAAAGAGAGAGAGAGAAAGACGAGGAAACGTGGGGTTATGTCTTATAAATATATTATAGAGAGAAAACCGCAATTTATGTGTATATGTTTAAGAATGTGTAAGGTTATCCTTTCCACAGTTTCATTAAATATGCAACAATAATTTATAGTGCAGGTTAAATATACTCAATTGTTGGACAATGTCATAGTTACATGTTTTGTTATACTTCGAGTTAGGTAATGACTCATGTTGGAAGAGGATGGTGAGTTCTGAGATAAAAACAATATATGGGTCAATAAAACCATGTACACTTCTATCCACGGAAGAAGGTCGTCCACATATTGAACAATTGTAAAAACTTCGGGAACCGCATGATCTCGGTGCAACTTTGAAAATCTAATGTTTTTGAAAGAAGTTGTTATGTTCCTCATCGCAAACCTTGTCATGAAAAAAAAGAATAGCATAAAAATAGCAAAGCTACACAAATTTAGCGGTGATATTTGTATTTGTTTTTTTAATAGACGATACCTCCTTTCATGGATACAAGAGTATATAGGCCTAAATTGTTTCAAAAAATGACGAACGAAACCGATTTTTTTTCGAAAGTTGGATTGGATATACTCGTATTCACGAGAGGAGAAGGTCTTTTACCAACATACTAAAGACAAATATCACAGGAATTACTAGGTAGTATTAGTAGGCCTACATGTATAGTAGGTGTACATGTAGTACTTTTCGGGTACCATGATATTTTGGGATGAGGTTTACGAACGAAATGCAACTACGCCTTTCAAAAACGTCAAAACCCTAAAGTTGCAGCGAGATTATATAAGTACTGAAGTTTTTACAAGCATCCATTTGGTAGACCACATTCTTACATGAATACAATTATACATGTTTTTTCTCGCCTATCGAACTTCAAACGGAATGTTTTCTATATTTGATTTGCTGCCTATACTTGGTACTTTTTCCATTCGTCATCGGCTTACATTCATAAGTTACGATGAGTTGTATAACTATATATCTTGTCATTTATATACCAACTTCAGCTTATATATCCATTGTGGAAGACGATCTGCAAGATCTTGACCTTATAGTTATTAGAATGTATAATGCTAGATGTAAGTATTAAACTTTTTCTACTTTAAAACTCTCCGAATGTATAATTATAACTCACCTTGATAGCCATTGGCATTAGTTTAAACTTTAATTGTCATTTAATGACACAATATTTTAATATCTGTCGTGAGTAGACAGATGCAGTGCAGACACATTCATATTTATATTTTTATATTTATTCTCTTTTGACAATTGTTTTCAACTGTTTGAAATATTGTGGTAAATGTAAGGGTATAGACCAATAGCTCGAGTGCGATAGTTTATAAATCCACTTCAGTTATATCTTGATTTATTAATGTTACTTAACGACCCCACCAACAGTCAACGTTATACGGGGGTACGAATGAGCAGGTGATGATGAAATTATGATGAGATGATAAGTGAAAGGACGCTCACAAAAACTCATGCCTTATGCGGGACTCGAACCCACCGCGCCCAACGGTGACTTCAGTTTCTGAAGCGGTGCTTTAGCTGACCGAGCTACCGAAGGCGGCTGTTGTTATATATTTTTATTGATTATTTGTCATGTAGGGGATATTATTTAATAAACGCCCCCACAGTTAGGTTATTTGGGACTATTATGACTGAGTACGAATGAGCGGATGATAGATTACATATCAATCTATGATAGATCGGAAGATGGATCAACATCAATTCAATTTCAGTTCAATTTATTTTGTTCTTTACATGGTATACAGGAAATGAAGGTATACAATATCGTTGGATTGATTAACCAACATCTAGATTATTCGGAATCACAAAAGAGCGTATGATGTTTATGTTGTTGAAAAAAATAAACATACTTCATGCAGAAAAATTAGACTTTATTTGTGATTGAAATGATTTCGACTTCAAAGGACATTACAACGCTGAAACTCGATTTGAGCGAATAATGACGGAATTTATCTATCTAATTTTAGGGAAAACTAGAAATCATCTCCTCAATTTTAGAAATTACAATTAATTTATTTGTCCTCCAGGACACGGTCTTTTTTACGAGTCGTGTGACGTAGACATTACTCGATTCTGTTCATGTTTCTGTACAGAATCGGTAATGCGTACGTTATGACTCATGGTACCTAGAAGATATTTAAAAAAATATTTTTTCAAAATTAAAATTTTAAAATTTTTCAATTTTTAAAAAATTTGGGAAATGAATGTCGTAATTATTTTTTAAAATCTAGTTCAGGGTTGTGATGTCCTTCAAGTTTATATAGTTCTTCAGCTAAATGAGTCACGGAAGCTAGGAGGTGTTAAAGTGTCTCTCAAATAGATTAATCGGAGAGTTTATGATCGGTTTCTCAAATTGTTGATATTTTTTTCATCATGCAACAACGAAATTGTGGCACAAAATCATTTCTAATTCCCCAGTTGAAACTAAGGCTCACGAGGTAGGATCGTTCGGACGGGGTACCACAAGGGCGATTTTACCACCCCAAAGGAATATTTAAAGAGATGCAACTCATTTTAAAACTGTGAATAAATGATTATTAATGATGATTGATGATGATCAACTGAATTATTTGTGGTGGAGAAAGAATTTTTCGATCTCCTCAGTATATCTTCATTCTCTTCCTTTCTTTTCTTTAATGTTTTTTCAATTGTTTTACATCTGAATGATTAATACGAGACCGTAATTTAATCTGTGATCAGTATAATCATAATTACGTCTTTTGGTCAGTCTCATATTTTGTTGGAACAAGAGTTGGTAGAAGTTTAGCAATGGTTAATAATGGTGCGTGATATAAGGAGGTGGCGAGATTATAGGGTAATGATGATAAATAATTCTATCAAGTTATTAAAATAAATCTGCCAAAGAAGCTGCATTTATACAGTTCTATATCTCAGATCGGAGCTTATAGTAACATTATTTTCATCACAATCAATATTATAATGACTCATAAACAGCTCAAAATTGAAGGTATTTCTTAGCGCATTCTTTGATCAAGAGATAATGAATTCCAACCGATATTATTATCTTTCAAGCAAAAAAATCGTGACTGTGTAAAAGTCAGTAGATTGAAAAAATTACCACCAAGTACCTATATAAATCATTGCAGCCCCATGTTCTATATATTATTCGTACCTATTTGTATGTTTTATATTGGGTTTAAAACGACGCACTCTACTGCATGACTACAATCTATTGGCATCGGTGAATGATATATGAGATGATGGGATGGTGCAATGAAAGATTATTTTTTTAGGTATTTTTTGATATTTTTTTAATTTAAAAAAAAAAAATTTTAGAAAGAAAAAAGAAGTAAGAAGAAGAAAAAATATATATATATATCAAACACTACAAGAAGAGAAAAAAAGAAGAGAAGAAGTTGGAAGAAAAAGCTCAAGACCAACAAACACCTTTTTTTTATCCATCCTGACGTGGTTTTTCGTGGTTTCCCACAGTCCTCGAAGCAAATGCTTGGATGAAGTACTAATTGGCCACGACCATTAATTAGTAGAGCGATAGGCCTAATTATAACATTATAGGCTTATCACTAATTTAATTTGTGCATTTTGTATAATGATCAATTTTACATCTGCTGTCAAGGGAAAGAAGTAATCATTGCCCAAGAGACTTAGTTCAAAGTGGAAGATATGAACATTCGTGTGTTTATACTGAAAGACTTTTATCTACGGCAGAAAATTATGATCACAGATAGCGCAGTCCATGGTGTTGAAGTTCATTAGTTTTAAATAATCAAAATGGGGTGGTAAGATCGCCCTTGTGGTGCCCCGTCCAAACGATCCTATCTTTCATCCATAGCCTTAATTAGGGTACAATGATTTTGTTTCAAGTTTTGATGTTATTAAAAAAAAAAAATTTTTTTTTTTGATAGTTGTAAGGAGTCGGTCGTGACCTGTTGTTGAGGAACCATTTCAGTATTGACTTGAAGAACAGAGAGAAACCACAAAAAATCTTTGTCAGGATGGTCGATCATGGCGTGAATCGAACCCTGGTCTCCTGAATGACGGTTCGATGTATTTTAACCACTCGGTCACACGTCTCAGTATGTCTTATCTCTATGAAGTTCAATCAATCATGAAAATGAGTAGTACACATATAAAATAAACATATTGATATTTTTTCGAAGAGTATCCAAATATATACAATAGTATTTTTTGTATGACACAGCCCGTGATAATTGTTTCTCAAATTTGTCTCGTCTCATAAATGTGTCGAGAATTATTCAAAATTCGAACGTATCGTGGATTGAGACTAAAAAGTCGATCACCAATCAACAAAACACTTCAGGACGTAATAAAACACTTTCAAATAAACGTTGTATAAAATGAATTAAATACTAATCTTTTGAACGTTTGAACTATTTGTATTCACCATTCATACACATTGTTACACTTTCCTACCAACTTTTTAATTCACATTAATCATTTAAATTAAAGTAATATCATAGCATATACTTAAGACTCAGAAAATAAGTATAATCACTATAATAATAAATTCCACATTAACATAATTCGGTCCCTTCTAGTTCCTGTTGACATTCACAATTCACATTCCCAGTTTCCGAGGACATTTTTATAATTTGTATATATATAAATCCCAATAGATAATATACCCTTCTACAGCTCCAAGTCAACCTCCTCCTCACCCCCCCCCTCCCTTCTCTCGACTGCATGGCCCCCCTTAACTCCGACAAAATACTGCAACTAACGATCTTCACCTGATATTATGTTGTTTGTTAGTTTGACATTGAAAGTGTTCATATCCGAGGTGTATCAAAGTGTCGGTAGATTATTGGATAGGTCTAAACGCGGGCAATGGAGGGAACACCCTCTTTCTCGCACGCCGATTGGCTGAGGAGAATATCGACAACGGTATAAAAGAAGGTGGTTGAAGGAGAAGTGACATATTACATTCAAAGACTTACGAAGAGCCGGTGCAAAACAAGACGTCAACAATGGTAAGGAAATTCTTATTTTATATATATATATATATATATATATATATATATATATATATATATATATATATATATATATATATATATATATATATATATATATTTATTTATATAAAGATCAATTATTTATTCATATAGAGTTGTTTTTTTCAAATACTTCTTGAAGAAGTTGTATGTCAGAGGCAAGTGAACTATATAGATTGATTTCTATTGTCTCCTGAGTTTGATCGATGGCTTGATAAATTATGTGTTCGGACAAAATTAAACTTAAAAAATGGAACAATTGATTCCATTGTTGTTTATAGGTTTGTGATAGACAATGAGATGAAAAACAAGTATTTTATCTTTTTATTGTGGAGATCAAATTCCTCTTGTGTAGGTTCTGAGGATTGTTTGTGAAAGACAACGGATGCCGGCAGATCAAAAGTTAATCTTTCGTGTGATTTAGACAAATCATTACTCTCTCAACTTTAATGCTATAGTAATGTCATTGTTTCTTTCACCGTTTTGTAAATTGAATTTTATACCGGTAAACTTTTGTTTAAAATTTGTTTTTCACTATATTCGTGTAGGGGTTATAATTATTCACACATGTAAGAGTACATTTTTACTGAATTGTTTTTGGCTTGATAGGAGAAAAGTACATTGTCACATACAACGCAGTCCTGCTGTCAAAGTCCATTGTTTTTAATTTAAATAAGTTCATTATAATTATTCATATTTGTGATGAGGCTGCCTCAAAGTCTTGAAGCAACTAAGTGGTGTCGCTTCAAAACGGTTTCACCAACTCATTATCAACCTTATTTGGGAAACAAAGATTTTTAAATCAAAATTTCGATGTTGATAATGATGATAAAAAGTATATATGCCATAAAATCAATTAATATACAGTTGGTTGTTCAGGTTCAGACGATTACAAATATTGACGTCATTCGTGGGCATAATTAACTCTTTTATAACACTATTGAAATTCAGATGGAGTAAAGAAACGGCGAACAATAAGAGAGTGTTTCATGTTTATATTACTTCAGAGGATGTAACACATAAGTTCATACAATTTGCTATAAAGTGAAATTAATTCAATATGCTAGTGCAAAGTGATTTAAGGACATCGTAATGTCGTAATTTCCTATAACACTGAGACATTTATATTGCGTAATGAGTCGAAAATAGAACATTTCACTAAAATACGACACGGCCAATTAGCGTCTCTATGGAATTTTTCTAGCTTTTGAGCTACATTAGCAGTTCCTTTGATTCTTCTAAATTCGTTACCAAAATTCACATAGGGTTTCAAAATTAATTTTCTATTCGAATATTTGGATTTTCATTTTTCAAATAATTATTCAAAACGAGAGTCCATAATTATTTATAGTTACATCTTTATTCAATTGTTAGGCCCATTTTCCAGCATGTGCCTTCCCAAACAGAATATAAAACTACACACATTTTCAATTGCACATACAAATTGTCACTAATTCCCTTTCTTTCTCTCTCCCAACAGTTGAAATTCGTGTGTTTTGCGGCTGTCGTCGCCTCCGTCTGCGGACAACACCAGTTGTATCCCGGCGATCCCGGTTACCAGGCCAACGGTTACCAGGGCAACCAGAACAACTACCAGCAGAACACTTACCAAGGCCCTTCCGCTTACCAGTCCGGTCCCAGCCAGGCCCAGAGCCCACCGGTCACCGCTACCAACTACCAGACCAACGATGGCCAACAGCGGTCCGAGACTCGGGATAACGAGGGAAACGTACGAGGCCAATACAGCTATGTGGATCCCAATGGCAAAACCATTCTGGTCAAATACACAGCCGGCAAAGATGGTTTCCAAGTTGAGGGTGATCACATTCCCCGTGCTCAAGCTCCCCACCAACAGGCGCCATCAACTCCTTACTCCCAGGGACAATACAACCAATACCAACAGGCTGAGAACAGGGCTGCCCATCAGTTCCCCGGACAACCTGCCCCCGCCCCTGCCCCTTTGACTCAATATCAACAACCCCATTACCAACGTCAACCCCAACAGCAACAGCAACAAGAACAGAACACCCAGCAACAGCAGTTGGAACAGCAACAGCAGCTTGAACAACAGCGACAACTGCAACAGTTGTCCGCGCTTCAACAGCAACAGATTTCTTACCAGCAACAGCAACAGCCCCAGTCGCAGTTCCAACAACCACAGGCGTACCAACAATATCAACAAACTCAGCCACAACAGCAACAATACCAACAACCTCAGCAATACCAACAACCCCAACAGCAATACCAACCTCTTGCCAACTTCCCCCAACAATCTCAACATAGGTTCTCCGCCCCCCAAGGTAATGCCCCCGCTAACAACGGAGGATACAACCAACAATTCAACTACCAATAAATTATTCGAAAAATATATAAATATTAATTTAATGTGATTTGACTGTAACTGTATGCTGTGTGTGTATTTTTTATACTAAAAAAATATAATTTAAAAAATAAATAAATTATACTGTTTGGGAGAAAACCGATGCTTTGTCTTTTGTTATCCTGTATCGTGTCTTTGTATGACATAACTCCACGTCACGTCATATCCCTGTTACGAGTGAAAGGTGATAGATTGTTGAATTCAGGGTCATTATCTAAGAGTTTGAGTTTCTATCTAATAATGCAACCCTGGCCGCCAAGTAATATGACAATATGCAGCTATTACTATACGCACGAGTAAGCTCTCTATATTTCTCGATTTCCTAAAAACAATTTTAAATTCTTTTTATATGTATGGTTTTCTTTTATTTCATAACATTTCTTTGATGATAAATAAGTAGACTTGAGTAGTTTTATAACCCATTATAATTCTGTGTGCGTGCTAATCCTAGCTAATCCCATGAGACCATTGAGACGAGCTGATGAGAAAATGAAAACATCTTAATCTAAGCAGCTTTTTTTTAATTGCTCTAACTAACGCCTTCCGTTTCGATTTCGATAAACATCCATCAAAATTATAACGATATCACACTTCTACCTGTGAACAGCTATTTTATAGCGTGATGGTCACTTCACAGCCAATTCTTTAAGAAAGTGTGAGGTTAATTTGCATATAAAAAGTAAAAATCATTGTACAGCTGTATATATATATATATATATATATATATATATTAGGAAAGATAAAAATGGGATATAATAATAATAATAATAATAATAATAATAATAATAATAAATGTTTTCATTCTTAAATTGATCATATACATGATATAAGAAAGGTCAATACAAATATATAAATGAAATATAGAATGAAAAATATTGATACAATATAGCTAATATTTACAATAATAATAATAATTAACATAATGACTTATGCATGTCAATATTCTGTTTACTTATTGATGATCGTTCAGAAATTCGTTTACAGAGTGAAAACATTTCCTTAAAAAGTACATTTTCAATTTAATTTTAAAATCCTTATTTTCCTTCACTGATTGATGCTTTACTGATTAATAATTATATCATATATGTATAGTATAATCGTTATATCAGGTTTGATCATTTTCATACATGCTACTTTTTCCTCACACCAATTAAATATATATATATATATTTCGAATCGATTGGCGCTTCGCGAAAGTTACCAAGGTCAAGTAATTAAGTCACTGTCGCCGTTGGGGTCTATATATAAAGACCAAGCAAAGATTAGAAGTCAAGTACAACCCACAAATCCATAGTATATGCGATGTTCTAATTTGATAACAATGAAAAATATTTCAAATATCTCATATCAAAGCGGCTCGCATTTGTTGAGGAATTTCGAGGAATTTTAATTTTCAAATTTCACGGCCTTGTGATTATCATTAGGGAAATGCTGATAATGCGTTGTAGGATGAGCGAGATGTCTCGATTGGTTACTCTGCCTGACCTGTATGCCGCGTACAAAAAACAAACAAAAACAAACATAAAACTGAAGGCCGATTTTTTTTTGGTAAGTGAAATAGCCTAAGTAGTATAAGTCTTTGCTTAGCTCATATAATGAAAATAGATAAATGAAGCTCATGAAAAAATATATTAGCAAAACGCAGTATATGCGTTGTGAGATGAGCTTAAATTGATGTAAATC
This sequence comes from Brachyptera risi, assembly GCA_964007535.1. Lineage (NCBI taxonomy): Eukaryota > Metazoa > Arthropoda > Insecta > Plecoptera > Taeniopterygidae > Brachyptera > Brachyptera risi. The sequence continues at coordinate 17,622,644 of OZ023328.1, forward strand.
GAGATTGTAATATTTTCTGCAGCTTACTCGACATTTACAGACCTTGAATGTTGGATTACTTGAAAGTTTAAAGACACTGTATCTGCTATTTGTTGCTAAGTGCTCGTGCAACTGGTTCATGCATTTTTTTGGAGTCCAATATTCAAAATAATCCATGATATTATTGCGTTTTTTTCGTTATTTCTCATACGGTTATTATGAATATTACTGAAAATGAGCATGATAGTTTTTTACCGGTACTTTTTTTCAGATTCAAGAGAAAGCTTCGAGCTATTTGAAGAATTTTGGCTTTTCAAATATTCTCTCTCCGGGTTATTCTCACGTCGATTTTCCATACTTTCATTATTTTTTTGAAGAAAACCACCCAACAGATTTTTCTGAAACACACTCCCTATATCTATTCTGTTGACACTTGACACCAATGTACAGAAAAAGTTCAAAGGCGTTTTGTTACTTTTTTTGACCTGTACAAAAACAAATCTCGATGTTTTTTGGCAAGTGAAATGGAAGTATCCGCTACTGTCATCTTATAATATTTTTCATTTGTTTTGGCATTGATAAAAAAAAATAAAAAAAATAATATTCTCCATGTTTTTTTTTTTTGCTGTGTGATTGAAACTTTTTCATTTATCATTCCAGTGAATTTCTCAAATTCTAGAAAGGAGATTGTTTTGAAATTATTCTTGTTCAATTCAGTAACCGTTTCTGGAATATACTCTAAACAATGCCTCGGATTTTTTTTTGAGGCTATGCAAGCTACCCACTTTAAATCACGATAAAGTTCAAATCTACTTCGAGCTCAAGGTCACCAATACCTTTACATGAAATAATAACCCTCTCCGTCAGTGTGAAACTTTATTATTTATTGAGTTATATAATAAAATAGTAATATAAGTCACACTAAACCAATACACCTCATTATAATGTATACACATTCGAATTAATCTACATTCTTTCAACTTGAATATAATTTAGTACAGTATCACATTTTAATCGGATTACATCAGCACATTTTTATCTATACATTTCAGAACCATATAAATAACACAGGTAAAAGAGTAATCAAAACAGATCTTGTCCTATCTTGAAATCTATTCTGCCTCCGGATAATCATATCGTTTGATATACTTGGATTCACGAGTGTTCAAGGTTGTCCTACCAACATAAAAAATCCCGTCACAGTTGTATATTTGTGGTATTTTGAGAATCACTACTAAAAAAAAAAATCATTCATATAGATTGAGTTTAACGACGTACTTTACTGATGACTACGAACTATTAATTGGCTTTGATGAATGATATATAAGATGATTGAATGATGATTCGAAATTTGTTATTTTATCAGGTGTAGTTGGATAGTCGTGGTTCGTAAGGAGTCGGTCGTAGTCTGTTGTTGAGGGACCATCCCAGTATCCTGAAGGTGAATACAATATCACATATATCCGTGAAAACTTGAGAAATAAATTAAAAAAAAAAAAGAATATATATATATATATATATATATATATATATATATATATATATATATATATATATATATATATACTCATATGTTAAATCTTTCAAAATTTCACAGTTATCATATGAATTCATAATTTTTCAGATGAAAATTGTGTGATGAAACTGTAAAGATATATATATATATATACATATATATATATATATATATATATATATATATATATATATATATATATATATATATATAAATATATATATATATATATATATATATATATATATATATATATATATATATATATATATATATATATATATGTATATATATGTATATATATATATAAACATGAATAATGGCAGTAAAATGTAATCTGATCGCTTGTCGTCTCCCATGGTTGGGCTATGGGTATAACACCCCACACAAGATCACCCACCGTCAACGTGACCACATAATGTAGAACAGTCATTGGTCCACTACACATGAAGTCACGCCCAAAATGATTGTACATATTATATAGTTGGTATATATATGTGAGATTGTTCTGTCGTTTTCTTCCTTTTTTTATAATTCACGGCCGCCGCTGGTCGATAATTATATTTCTCTTGGTAATAACTGAAATAATCTTTCTCCTGTCCTTGAATCTGTCAACGCGCCATGGTCTTGAACTCAGGACCTTTGTTTGCTGTTGTATTCTGAGGGTGTGGCGGAAGAAAAACCTGACTAAACTCCTAGTAACAAGAAATTAAGGTACGAATTACCCGATCGTTAGTGTTGAGGGATAGGGGAGACGGTCGATTGGAACCTCGACGTTCTGAGGAGCGCAGATGAATTGTCGTGATTCCTGTAAACTGTGACTTTAACGGTCATTTTATCGCGGAAATAAGCTAATTTCTTCCGCCAACGCAGTATTTCATTAAAACAAAACTGTTTCACATGTTTGTCAAGTGATATGAGATATATTAAATTCCTGATTTGATCCTCCACTCCAATTCAGTGATCATGTACAAATCTATTTAATCTTATCAGATCCGACTATTTATAATTTCTGAATTCAAATTTTGAAAATTTTCAGTTAGAATTACTTGACAAAATGCTTCCGAACAACGAAAGTAAAATATGTCATTGAAAAAATATATTTTTGCTTCCAATTAATATATGGAAAGATTTGTGACTTTCTCTACTTTTCGAATACAATGGGAAAAGGATGCATTTGGGTCCGTATCTATTCATTCAAACAACTATCAACTTTTTAAATAATATTTTGTTTTATTTTACAATCATAAAAAAGCTATTAACATAATTTTGACTTCTGAAACATCAACAATAAAATTAACACTAAAATTCCTATTCTAATTTTTAATTTATTGAACAAAATTGATAAGTCTAGCTCTTGTTGAAAGTATAGCTGAAACCATCGGGAGTCCTGTTAAGATTGAGCTTGCCAGGAGGGTAGAAACGGTGTGGGTTCTGGGTCGTCGTCGTGTACTGTTGCTGATACTGTTGAGGCTGTTGGTACTGTTGTTGTTGGTAGTTCTGTTGGGGCTGTTGATACTGTTGGGGTTGTTGATATTGTTGGTTATAGTTCTGTTGGGGCTGTTGGTAATTTTGGTATTGTTGGGGGGCTGGGTTGTACTGGGGTTGGGGGGCTGGTGCTTGGACAGGGACAGGTGCCACGGGAAGATGATCTCCGGTTGCTTTGAAACCGTCTTTACCAGCGGTGTATGAGACAGTACGACGTTGACCGGTGGGGTCGACATAAGAGTAGGAACCGCGTCGGTTACCTTCGGCGTCAGATTCTTCTTTGAAGTCGGTACCGTCTTCTTGGTTATAAGACGCGCCGAATGTGCCGTCACCGCTTAAATACCTTTGCTCGTTCAAAATCGCCGCATTTTGAGACTTTCCCTGATATTGTTGGGCAGCAGCAAAAGACGCGAGCGCCAAAAGAACAACCTGGAATCAAATAAAAGAAACCGAATATTATAGACAGGAACGTAATTTTCAACAAATTGACTAGAGTTGATATAGTATTCATTTGAATTAATTTCACTGCGAACTTGAATATAGTTTTCAAGATCAGTCACCACTATTGACATTGAAACACAAAGATAATATGAATAACATCGTCCTTCTGAATTGTTTACAGACAAACTCACAAATTCAAAATAAAATCGTCAATGAAATTTCCTGATTTTAATAAAAACTTATATAAACACACCAATAAATCTTCAATTTGGTGATTATGAATATATTAAAAAAAAAAACATATTTCCAATCAATATTACTTACAAGTTTGAACATGTTGGTGTCTGCGCGCGTGTGTGTACAGCTGGCACAGGACTGTGATGCTGAATTGACTGATGATTGGACATCACAACACACGCTCTTTTATACGCGAGGATCGATTCACCTTGATAACTACAATGGAGTGACCATGGATACGGCCACGGCTGCACGCCAGCGTCTACCTCTTCCTCGTGAGAGAGCGAGAGAGTGTCCAAACCGTGTTACCTCCTCCTTGTGAGTGAGTGAGCGAGTGACTACACACGTATGTGTGTGAAGAGAACAGCGGGATCATGTGTAAAAACAAGAACCCGTTGCTATACGATGAAGATACTGTTAACCCGTATCTTGTAAGATTCTGGACGGTGGTATATTAACATGATATTTATTGATTGGATGTGATATTATTGAGGAATTCGTTTTCACTTTTATTTCATACAGTTATTTATTAATTATTAATCAGGGGCTCAAATGAGTGCATGGTGTACCCAGAATCCCAGACTTATGCAGCACTCGAAGTTGAAGAATTTGCTTTCACTTTCGTTGTTTATATATATATATATATATATATATATATATATATATATATATATATATATATATATATATATATATATATATATATATATATATATATATATATATATATATATATATATATATATATATATATATATATATATATATTATATATTATATATAACGATCCATTAGTTACTAATTGGGGGGTACGAATGAGTGGATGGTGAACCCAGAATCCCTGATTCGAACCCATTTTTAACTAAAAATGATATACCGACTGGCTAACTTCTATTCTTGTAAGATTTTTCTCTTGGTTTAAATTGAAACTTGATACAAAATCATTGTTTCCCAATTAGTAGTAAGGATGAAATGTGAGACGATGACGAAGAAAGACGAAAAATTCTAGATGATTTGGAAAACTTACCTGATATTTTTTCTAACTGGGTAAGGTATAAAGGGGTGCCACCCTCGGTTAGCTCAGTCAGCTGAGGCACCATTTCTGAAACTGAAGACACCGTTGAGCGTGGGTTCCAGTCCCGCATAATGGCATGGATTTTTGTGAATGTCCTCTCAGTGATCATCACTTCATAATTTCATAGTCACCTGATCATTCGTACCCCCGTATAACCTAGTTGTTGGTGGGGTCGTAAAGCAAACAATAATCAGGTATTGAGGAATCGCCTTCACATATTCGTTTCATAGATAAAACGATGTGGAATGACTCTAAGCTTAATTTTTATCCGTTCAGTTGCGAATGAGTGGGTGATAAACGTAGAATATCATATTATTGCAGGACTTGAACCCGCGTCTGATCGTCACCTGAAGTGTGGACATTGGAGTTATAAGCTATTAGCTGTCAGTTTGAGCTGACAAATATTATTCATTACAAACCGTCTCATATAAATGAGAATATTTCTATAATATCGTTAGATAAACTTGTATCCACAAAAAAAAGATCATCTACCAACAAAAAAATTTACAGATGTGTCATATATAGCTCTATACTAACTTGACGATTCTGAAATATGTAGTTGGGTTTCTAATTGCATACATCTCGTCCTGTAAACATACATATAACCTTTATTGGTCCCTGGCATGGCAATAAGTTTACAGGATAATAACCAATATAAAATACAATTGTTGATATTAATATATATATATATATATATATATATATATATATATATATATATATATATATATATATATATATATATATATATATATATGTATATATATATATATATATATATATATATATATATATATATATATATATATATATATATATATATATATATATATATATATATATATATATATATATATAAATGAAATATTGTTCAATAAGTGAAAAGAGTGAGTGAGAAATTGAAAATTTAAATAACTAATAATAACTTCAGTGTCCCTTAAAATACTAAAGTTACACAAACATAGTGGTAATAAAATATTGTGTTCGTAATTTTGATAAACACGATATTCTTATTTTCGTTGATACAAGTTTACAATAAAAAATTATATGTAATATGTGATATATTTTATCCTCTATCAAGTTTTATATCTCTTTATTGTCTAAAGTTTCTTTTTCCGAACAAACAAAGCATGTATATACCTACCTATATATGATAACCAAACCTAATAGCTGTATATTAAAATACTAGTTTACAGACTATAATAGTGTCTACTATAATAGATCAGACACCTACATGGTTACCAAGTCTGGTGCAGGGTTGCTAACAAAACAACATCTTTATCTTGTTAACATGTTATAAACGGGGGTTCGATAGAAAGCTGTATGCTTTAACGTCTTGGTATGGCTTATCATGTAAGGTGAAAGAAGTGATGGATGTTATTTAATTGAGACATTATTAATTTTTAATTGAAAAAAATAGCATCTACCAACGATTTATGTAAATGAGCAGATCAATATTATGATTTTTCATACAGCTGATTTGGTAGGTGATAAGTATTTATAAAAAATAGCATCTTTCATGGATTTAGATATTCGACAGTTGAAGGAACAACAAAATTTACTTCTGAATGCAATGTGGCCAAGATAGGTCAAAAAAGTCAACAATGCAACATTATTGATGAGCGTAGCGAAGTCTCCATCCCACTCTTATAGGGCTTTGTCTGTGTGTTTTTTTTTTTTTTTTTTTTTTTTTTTGTTTGTAAGCACTCCACAGGTCGCAAGGGTTGACTGATCAACATGAAACTTTTTTTGTACACGCAAACTCATCCAACTTAGAACTGTATAGTTTTTGGGATGAATCGGTCGGATCGATTTTGAGAATCATCATCTCAAAGTTTCTAAAAACCCCATAAGATTTGGCTGAGCGGAAAATGTTGAAAAATAAAATCTCTCCAAATGGGATGAAATTTTCTCTAAATGTGTATACATGGATTTTACACATTATTACGATTTTTTAAGCAATTCTGATCAGTCGTTTTGGAGAAAAAAAATAAAACGACTGATAATATTCATAAAATATATCATAAAAATTATGACAGAATTAAGTTGTCGAGATTCACTGCTTTCTAGATTCAAGAGTTGACCAACAATGAAGTATTTTTTATATGCGTCAAGGTGTGTAGAATACCAGAGTCAATGAAGTGGCAAGAGTAGAACTTCTTTAACGACTTTTATAGCTTATTCAGATATCAAGGTGTGTAGAATACCAAAGTCGATAAAGTAGCAAGGGTAAAACTATTTCAAGGACTTTTATACCTTATTGAGATATCTCGCTCATCTTACAACGCATATTTCGCGTTTGACTAGTTATGTACAATATACTGCCATCTTCTATTAGATCTCTTGACAATATATCGATGTTTAAAAATATTTTGAGGCAGTTTCTGATTAGGAGTGCCTTCTATAATGTCGACGAATTCATTTTGGGGTGCAAAAATGAGTTTTCAGAACCTGGATCCTAATTAAGTGGATAAACACGATCCTATCTTTCATCCTCAGCCTTAATTGGGGAACAATGATTTTGTATCAAGTTTCGATGTTATTAAAAAAAAAAAAAGAAAGTGTTTCCATGTACCTGTACATGGCATGTGTGTGTTTTTGTTGTGTTTTATCATTATTCAACTGACTTGATAGATGCTAAGTATTTATAAAAAATAGCATCTATTATATTATATTCCACCTCATCTAATACCGTATATATAATTTTATGCATTTTATAACTTTTTAATTTTTCAATGATTATGTATTTTTAACTGACTGTCTATATGATCTGCATTTTATTTATTGTTGTTTTTCGATGATAAACTTATAAATCCTTCATTAGACGAGAATAAAATGAAATGAAATGAAATAATGGTATTTGTGTTAACCCTCTTCTTTCGTGGACAAAAGTGAGTCTGATACCGGAACACAGCTACAAAGTGGCATTGTATTTAAACTACTAGGAAAACACGGAATATGCATTGTGAGGATGAGCTTAGAAGTATAAATCTAGAATGAAAAATATTCTCTCAGCTCAAACAACAAAAAACGTTTGAAAACCCTGCCTGCTACTTGTTGATATTTATAGTGCAACCTGTTGCATATCCACTTAGCAATACCTGTTAACCCTAATATTCAATCAGACAATCACGTGTAGGCCTATACTTTCATTGCGTTTTCTTTGTTATCTCTCACTCCGATTGTTGTGGAAATCACTGAAAATGTGTATATTTTTTTCATATTCCATAAATTTTAGAGCTTCTGTAGAATTTAGTTTTTTCAAGTATTTTCCCTCGAGGTTATTCTTATGGGGATTTGGCCAACTTTGAAATTTTTTACCGGAAAAACTGTTCATCCGATTTTTCTTAAAAAAAGACATCTCGTTCTGTTTTCACACCAATCCCAGCTCGTATGGCGCGCACAAAATACCTCTCCAAAAAACGATGCCCGATTTTATTTCGATAAAGTAGCATGGCTAAAGAAGGTAGAACTGCTTTATCGACTCTGCTACTATTGGAGAATTGCATAGCAGTGGTAGGCCCATTCCAACTGTTTATTATACTAGTCAAACGCAACATATGCGTTGTAAGATGAGCGAGATATCCGAATAAGGTATAAAAGTTGTTGAAGTAGTTCCACCCTTGCTACTTTATCGATTCATGGAATTAATCACACCTTGATATCTGAATAAGGTACATAAGTTGTTAAAGTAGTTCTACCCTTGCTACTTTATCGACTCGGGTATTCTACACACCTTGGTGTATGTCAAAACACTTCATTGTTGGGCAAATATTGAATCTAGAAAGCAGTGAATCTCGGCAACCTAATTCTGTCATTATTGATGAGCGTAGCGAAGTCTCCATCCCACTCTTATAGGGGTTTGTCTGTGTGTTTTTTTGTTTTTGTTTGTAAGCACTCCACAGGTTGCAGGGTTCGACTGATCGACATGAAACTTTTTTTATGCACGGAAACTTATCCAACTTAGAACTGTATAGTTTTTGGGATGAATCGGTTGAACCGATTCTGAGAAATATCATCTCAAAGTTTCTAAAAACCCCATAAGATTTGGCTGGGCGGAAAATGTTGAAAAATAAAATCTCTCCAAATGGGATGAAATTTCCTCTAAATGTGTATACATGGATTTTACACATTATTACGATTTTGTAAGCAATTCTAATCAGCCGTTTTGAAGAAAAAAATTAAAACAACTGGGTTTTTTCATCAAATATATCATAAAAATGATGACAGAATTAGGTTGCCGAGATTCACTGCCTTCTAGATTCAATATTTGCCCAACAATGAAGTATTTGAATATGCATCAAGGTGTGTAGAATACCAGAGTCAAGAAGTGGCAAGAGTAGAACTACTTCAACGACTCTTATAGCTTATTCAGATATCAAGGTGTGTAGAATACCAGAGTCGATAAAGTAGCAAGGGTAGAACTACTTCAAGGACTTTTATACCTTACTCAGATATCTCGCTCATCTTACAACGCATATTTCGCGTTTGACTAGTTTAATACATACCATTGTTGAGATATGCGTGCGCTCCATTCTGTAAATTTCTATAAATTTCATTGTTGACCACTCACAGCGTTACTGAAATTTTTTCTGTCTAATACTTTGTGTAAGTTATTGTCATAAACGTATAAATTATAAAATTATCTTTTCAGAAAGACCGACTTGAAAGTTGACTGTATCAATGCACTACATCGTTATAGTTCGTATAACTATCTAGACACATTTATAATCAAAGTTATGAGAACCCAGCATGAACGAAAATGAGAATAATTAAATGTGTCGTTCGTCTGGTTCCGATCATTAAAATATTGGTGAAAGAGTAAATGTACGGAATTATGTTAATACTCTCAAACAGAACACTTTTTTACAGTCGTGGGTCTTTAAACTAACATCATTCGAACATGTATGATATATTCCGAAGGTCAATTCGCATTCTTTCTTCTATTTGACATTTTTAAGTATACATCACCGAAACAATACTGAATAATAATTTATCGTATGCAAATTGCTTGTTACAATAATTGAAATGCATTTCTGAGTCCGCCAGACATTTTTTTATATAATAATATGACATTGAAATTCATTTCATAGCCATTTTCTACTTTGAAAATTCTGAAAAAAAATATATGATAGAATCACCGCATAATAACTGACCTATCTTATTCATTCAAATCTCCGTCTGAATTTGACTTACATGTGAAATATCTCTCCATTCTTCTTTATGCTTATTTCGCATTTATTTCACTCCATTGAATTGATATGTCTTTGTATTTATACGCAACATCGTAGAACGTATCTTTACGATGACAATACAATAGTTTTCACTGATACAACTTGTGTCTGCAATTGCAGTAACTTGTTTGACAGAAATATCTTTCATTATTTATATTTTAAACTTGAAAATGCACGGTTTAGTGTCATTGTTCTCTGCTGAAGGCAAAGGATGCGAAATATACCGCTAGAATGCGGCACCACCACTGTAGGAATGTAAGCGATCTTTTTATAGATGTACATTCAAATAAAGTATTAGAGTCTACGTACATATCCAAGTATTCAGATATTTGTATCAGGGTGAAAACATTTTATAGATACATTGTGATATCATGAATGTACCATCATAATATTGAAAGTAAACGAACAAAAAGTTATCTATGGAGGTGCCGAGTTTTTTTTGTATATGCTGACATACTCATTTTGTCAGATTGATATTTTGCCGATTCTACCAGAAGAATTTTGGAATATATGAACTTTTTGAAAATACTTGACATTGCATTTGTGTTATATATTGTATCACATAATTGTATGCATTTTGTTTAACTTGAGTGGGTAACATAGTTTATTCTATTCAGATTGAATTATGAATTTTATATTTGAAAAATGAGTATGTATTTTCAGAAGCTACAGCGCTCAAATGAATATGCATTCTGGTAGATGATTATAAAGCTCAGTTTAGATGATACTCAAAGTTGGTCATTGATTCTTTTCTGAAGGACACCATGGTCACAGCGTCGATGTCAACCCAAGCTTCATGATTGACTGCCATGTTTGTCTCGTTCTATATTCATATATATATATATATATATATATATAAATATATATATATATGTATATATATATATATATATATATATATATATATATATATATATATGTATATATATATATATATATATATATATATATATATATATATATATATATATATATATATACATATACATATATATATATATATATATATATATATATACATATATATATATATATTTATATATATATATGTATATATATATATATATATAAATATATATATATATATATATATATATATATATATATATATATATATATATATAAATATATATATATATATATATATATATATATATATATATATATATTTATATATATATATATATATATATATATATATATATATATATATATATGTATACATATATATATATATATATATATATATATATATATATATATATATATATATATTTATATATAAATATATATATATATATATATATATATATATATATATATATATATATATATATATATATATATATATGAATATATATATATAATTATATATACATATATATATATATATATATATATATATATATATATATATATATATATATATATATATATATATATATATACGCACCCTCTATTCCCCTCGACAATTTTGATCACCTGGTCACTCTGTGATGAATGTCACGAGCGAGTGCACGGCGACATTTGACACGAGTTACAGTCACGTGGTTCCAGTCAGACGTCGTGACCGCTGACACGAGATCATCACGTGATCAGAGACATTGTTGTGGTCTTATCAAATACAGGTTGATGCACTGTAATAGTTATTCCAAGGTTACCTCACAACCAAGGTAACCTATACTAAAAAGAAATGAAATCTCTAAAATAATGTAATCACAAGAGAAAATTTATAAATATTTGAACAAAATTATATTAAACTTGCTCACACACTTTGTGAGAAGGTCATTGTTTTGGTGATAGATTATGGTATTCATTACAAAACTCATTGTTTTCACGTGGTATATACATTATTGCACCAACAATTGGATCATTAAAAAATACGAATGGAACATAAATAGCACTTTAATCGTGAAACCAATAAATTTCCAAACTACAACCTTGACTTGAAGAAGTTTTCAATAGAATTCTCTTGGATTCTCGAGCAACTACAATGAAAATTCCGTTCACAATCGGACAATAAATTTGCACAGCTAATATCAGGATAGTATAAGATGTAAGGTGATGCTATTTGCTAAGGTGAACTTTTTTTGTCTGTTCGTGATCTGGCACCTGGAAGACCTTGCGCTCGATAACGATCATTGATGGCTTGCAGTGGCGGCGACATGGTGAGATCGATACATACAGTGGCGGAAAGGTGAAGATATATGATGGGTGGGTATTGATATTATTTACTTCAGTGTCCAAATTCGTCTTTGAACTTCGAAAAACTAATTTCACTGTTTTTGCAGTCCAGCGGACCAGTATATATATATATATATATATATATATATATATATATATATATATATATATATATATATATATATATATATATATATATATATATATATATATATATATATATATATTTATATATATTTTTTTTTCATTTGAACAGATTGATCAATACATTTGATATTGTTATCGTCAGCAGTATATTAATATGAAATATATTAGAGGGTGATATGAAGGTTCATCAATCTGAACATGCGAATTCTATCTATCATTCAGTAATCGTCACATTATTCGAAAAAACAAAATACAAAAAAACAAACAAACCTAGCTGAATTGAGAATATAGATACATTTAAATACGGATATTCATTCATATATATATATATATATATATATATATATATATATATATATATATACATATATATATATATATATATATATATATATATATATATATATATATATATATAAATATATAGATATATATAAATAAATATATATATATATATTTCTCTCTCTCTCTCTCTCTCTCTCTCTCTCTCTCTCTCTCTCTCTATATATATATATATATATATATATATATATATATATATATATATATATATATATATATATATATATATATATATATATATATATATATATAATGTATTCAGAGATATTTCCAATGTCATAAAATTGATAGCATCATTAATTGATTAGCACTATATCTATTTTCGATTATTTTCTGGATAATTTTCCACCAATCAGTCTTGCGAATAAGGTCGAGCCAGATTGAGTCCGAGCCTTCAGAATCACAGAGTATTTTGAATACGTATTTTCAGGTATCCAATAATGTTCGTCTGGGTTCGAGATAATGTGGCCATCAAGTATCAATTGCTACTCAGCTATACGATATTCATGACCAGCAAACGTATCAATACATTAAAAAATCTCTCATATATATATATATATATATATATATATATATATATATATATATATATATATATATATATATATATATATATATATATATATATATATACTTACCAAAAATATCCTACTAAATGGAAATTAATTCAGATGGATCCAATTTTTTCACGTTTGTAATCAAGTATCGACATGCCGGGTGACCCGGCCTCTCTCCGTAGCATGGTCAAAATCACCGCTTCAGAGACTGAAGTCACCGTCGGGTGTGGGTTCGAGTCCCGCATGAGACATGGGTTACCATTAATGTACTTTCACTTTGACGTCACTCCACATTCATTATCACCTACCCATTCGTATCCTCAAATAATCTAGCTGCTGGTGGGGTCGTTATATGAACAATTGGCCTAATCATTATCGACATCTGTGATTTGTAGTATACTCATAGATTGCTAACCGAGTGTTAACCGAAGATCAACTTTGGATTTCAGGGACAAATCAGCTTCGAATATACAGCATATATAAAAATAATGAACTATATTTATGTTTATTTATCAAATAGGCTGCTTCCCATACGCCCAAGGAAGGAAATAAATGATCGAACAACATAAATATTTATATGTATTTGTGAGCGACCGTGATCAGTTTTCTCGTAACATGATTGGTGTGTAGATTTTACTTCCTTGGTCGGCCAGATATTGAGGGCCAACGACTTTATCGCCCAAATTACTCGGCTGTGAGATTGAAAGTGACGTTACGCGTGGGTCAATGTTGATGAGGAAGAGAGGGCGGTGGTCGGAGGGGGGGGGGGGAGGAGGAGAGGGAATTAAATGTTTAAATCACTATAATTAAAATACGTATCTAATTAGTGGCGAGACTGTTGAGTAGAAGATATTAAATATTCGTTACACGGTGGCTGGGAGTGGGACATATATGAGTATTTTAGTAAGCGAATAGAAACCCGGACAAAAGTGAGTTTAATATGATGTGTCGACGGCAATAGATCATAGTCATAAGTAGAGTGTGTCGTTAAACCCAATATAAAATCAATAATAATATGATGAATATAATAATTTAATGTAATAATTATAATATATATTATATTTAAACCGGCGCAAAATGACCTGGGATGTTGACGCGCCGTTAAACATCAATGATAATCATCATTATATTCAATATATTAATATATATAATTTTTTTTTTCAAGTTTTTTTGTTATTATCATAACGACACATATGAGTTCATTTTATAGACCCGCAAAGTCGATATGATGCTGTCGATACAATATGATCAGTATAATAATGAATATGAATAAAATATGATGCATTTCACAACTGCAATTTCCAAGTACCTATCGATTTACATTCATCATACAATTTTCATTCCATACAATTTGTTTATTCCATTTCACTTAGTCTTGCTGTTTGAAACTTGGAAATGTAGGAGAATAAAATGAATTGTAGACCATACCCAATTGACCATTGTAGATCGTCCGCACTCGTGATGTCACAAAATATAAAAACCAATCAAGTGGACAGTGAAGCAGGGGAAATAACCAATCAAGGTATCTAAAATTTCCCCTGCTTCGTATAAGTCACGCTCATCTACAATGGTCAATTGGAAGTCCTATATTCACAAGAACTAAAATCGTAAGTATTGATGATCGCTGTTGGCTATTTGGGACACAAATGAAGGATGATATTCGAGTGATGATGCCTTACACGGGATTCAAACCCAGACCCGGCTTGACTCAAGTTCCTCAGTGAATGCATTGATGATTGGGTAAGAGACCTAGACGATTGGATGCACTGCTTCAAAATCCGAAGCCGGGTGGGCGTGTGTTCGAGGCCCGCTTTAAGTATGGGCTTTTACAATTGACCTTTCACCACACTCTTATTCGTATACCCCCGTATAATCTATACTTGTTGCTGGGATTTTTGAGTACAAATGTCCTGACTGACTGGTGCCTGGTTTAACCAAGTCTACAGTTAGCCTTTATCTGAGAGTTTATGGAAACAATTAGCATGGGTAACCATGGTTGATAACAACTTTAAACTGCCAGTTGAAAATTGAACGTTATTAATTCTGGCACTGGGTCAGATAGGTGACTTGCTGAAAATAAAATGGAATAAACATGAGAAAACCTGAGAGTTTATAGATGTTCTCATGAGGAAAACGTATTACTTCATTCTCTGGAGAACGAGTCAGGGTCCACATCAGCAAACAGAAAAGATGTGTTTACTTTAAATTACACAAACACCATGACTGGATGATGTAAACTGTTTTATGTGGACATTAATTAAACTGTACTTGATAATAGATATACTATATAACACGTGAATTGAAGAAAAATGAAAACTACATACCTGTCAAATTGTGTTTTTTATTATGGCTTATATCTCTTGCTTATATCTCTTTATTATCACAGCAATAATTGCATTTACTTATAACCTCGAAGCACAATTTTCAATCAAATATAAAATACATGTGAGAATGAAAGATTGTAAATAATATTATTTCATCGAATTATGTAACAAAATTACTCTTTATTGTTATCATGGCTTTTATATTTTGATACAATAATAGTTGAAACTCAAAAGGAGAAACCACATCGAAGGTCTAATTAATATATACCTTACTATGATACAATGTGTTGATTGCCAAACAAATGTTACCTAATAGAATAGACTGTATTTGATCATTATATTTCAATTATTTGGTACATTATTTGGAAAATCAGAGTGAAATGCCTCTACTGAAGTGAATGGAGATTTCATCTGTTTCTTTTATTGATTACTTCTCGAAAACATGTGCATAACTCGAGTTTGGTCATAGTGCGCAATATGAATTCAGCCTCATTGAATGTAGATCTGCTTAGTTTCTGGTGATATAAACCAGATGGACTATATTCAACAAAAAATTCACATTCTCAAGTAAAAAGAATAAAAAATTTCAACGTCAATACTCATTAAAACTATAAATATACGGTTAGACATGGATTAATCAGCTGCAGAAACTAGTAACAAAGAATATGTTTTTCATTCCGAAAATTAATAATTTGAAAAATTGTGATTATTATTATTATTATTATTATTAATATTATATTGGGTTTTCACGACGCACTGTAATGATGACTAAGATCTATTGGCGTCGGATGAATGATAAATGAGATGTTAGGGTGATGAGATGAAAGTTGTATGGGTATAATGGGAAGGATAGTGGGAAGGAAGTGGTTATGGCCTATATTGTGGGAACCATTCCGGCATTAGCCTAGACTACAGAGGGAAACCACGAAAACCCCTGTGAAGATGGACGGTAGCGGGGATCGAACCGTGTTCGATATGCCCACTACCTCCCGGGTCACATGAAGCAAATATGTTAACCACTCAGCTACATGTGCCGGTCAATTTGTTTTCATTTAGGTTTTTGAAAATGTGACATGTAACATTTTAACTAGCTCAATATTTTCAATGTGGACTTATATATCAGCCACACGATCTACACGCGTCCTTGTTGAACTAATAGAATGTTAGACGTTACTAGGCCTATTAATTGACTCTTGATTTTGAACAATTTTCCAGGAGTTATTCAAGTTTTAAAAACTCTTAGTTGATTGAAAACGTTATGAATTTGAGAGCTACTATATAATTATGATCCTAGTAAAGCTAAGCGCGGTCGAGTGGTCCAAAAATTAAAAATCAATTACTGATATAACGAGCCTCAGCCCGCAAATAATTAACGACCCATTTAAGGTAATTCCACAGCTCGATTCCTTGATGTAAAATTAATTTTTAGCCCTGGTTGTACTACAAGGTACCATAAGGCATCAATTTTCAAGAGTTATACATGTAGGCTACGTACGTTTGTCTAGTTATAAAACTATAGCGAACTTTGATTAAAAAATATAATATATAATTATGAAAACTTGTCATAATTCACTCAAATTTCGATAAGGATGGCAAAGTACGAACGTTCGGTCTGGGCACTACGAGAGAAAGACCTTACCAACCCCAATAAATCAATAAATCAATATAACTGCTCAAAAAAAAATTGATTTGTGCCTTAAAATAGCAGTACACTTTTTATTAAAGGAATATTTATTTTCATGGACTTTAATCAACTTTTCAAAGACGGAATACTTTTTTTCACTCGTTCTTTCAGGGTTATATCATCTAGAGAAGACATTTTCATCATAACAATAAAATGAGGTTGTCACTGAAATAAAGTTGAGAAAAATATATTCCCAATCGAATATTTATTCACAAATGGAACAAAAACACTTCACAGCATTCGGGGTTTCCAATTAGGATACTAGTATCTGTCGAAGGTATGAAATAAATCAAGATATTTTGATTGGAAAATATTGACTTAGAAAAGAAGTTGATGAAAACACTACTCGAAACCAACATCTGAAACTATAATTCAGTCAACTATACATTATTTGTGCTATATATGGACATTGGTATGCCTGATTTTCATCATATGTATATGCTTATATCAGGTACTATAACTCATTTCAGTTTTATTAATCAACCGATAAAAAAGGAAAAAACCACAAACACAGATGCTCATTAGAACATTTTTTTACAATTTAAATATTGATTGTGCAGCGGATTTTTCTACGTCTTTGTCCTTACTATATTCTTTCGTCCAAATATGGATAATTGTTTTCAGACTTACACACAGCTTTATCGATGATCTTCCAATTAATTTCAACTCTATAATAAATCTTTCTCCATTCGGTACCAACTTTGAAATATGATTTATTGACACTTTGCATGTTAGCAGTGAGTTGGCAATAATCGTACAGAAGGTTTCTACACTAGACCGATCGTCTAAATCATCTCGCACAAGGTTTCAGAAGCAAGAAGGGAAGCACACTTAAGGTCACCACTATAGCCACTAGCCACTAATTGCTAATTAATTATGAGATGTACATAATATTATTTTACTGTTACAGTTACTAGTAATCAAGTAGTTACTGATCCTTATGTGTCATCTTCCGAACATGGACATCAGTATCGATGTATGATGATAATTGTGGAGTGAGTAGTTATATTATAAATTTTATAATATACCCTTGATTTTGTTGTCAACTGTCATGTATGATTAATCAACGTTCGATATAATTAGAAAATAATCAATGATTTAATGGTGGAATGAGTTACAAAATTAAAGATACTGGTCAATTATTCCCAATTACAAATGTTTCAAAATGAATTTGATAAAATTTGGATACAAGTTTTTTTGATAAGCAATTTACTGATCAAGCTATTTAACCCGCAGACTAGTTCAAACATTGAATCTGTTAGTGGCATGTGTAAGCAAAAATTAAATTGCAAAGGGTATTAATTTAATAGATGGTCTTTTAAAAATATGTAGTGAATGTAGAATATAGATATCAAAAGCAAAATTGCTGGATTATTATTAGATAATAATAGGAAACAGTTAAAACCACCGAAAGTTTAGTAAAAAATCCGGAATATTTTTTACTCACATTTTGAAAGTTTGACCAGGTTGGCATCATTGACTATTTTTTAAATGACAATCGTAAAAACTCTTTGTATAGAAAATTACCTCATTCAATATCAAATGAAGAACAAATTACATATCATGTTTTAAAATAAACTTTTGACTTACTCACTTAATTTATGTGGTCACTGAAGATGATTCACTTTACTATAATTTACTGAAGTGACAAAATTGCAACCACTAGTAATCTGATCAGGGCCAAATAATACGCACGTAATGGCTGACTTACTGAGAGTTATGTGGCTCTTGCACCTTCACGCCCCGTATGATATAAACTCACTTTTCAACAAGATTCACGCTCTATAAACTTGCGTTACTCAGACACCTAGGCGTCGTTATGATTTATAAACACTTACATTACTGTTTCAATACCTCCATACCTTCAAGAACAATAATTTCGTTTTCGTTCCAAACGAAAGGAAAACTCGATATATCTCTCTATAAGGCTTCTTTCCAATCATGTAATGTATTACTAGGAAAACGCCATATATACGTAGTTAGACGAGCGGATAGTAATAGTATGTCGAGTTTGTCGACTTTTTTTGCCAAACTTTTGCCTACATTCGCCAATTGGGTGACATTTAACTTATAAATGGGTAAAAACTGCTTCGCGTACCAATTTAACACATTTTATATTTTTTCTTCAAAATGGCAGACCCGATCAAGCTGAAAGTTCTCAGTAATGTGTATCAAAATGTAATTCAACTTCATGCAGAATTTTATTTTTTTGGAAAATAAAAATATTTTCTTTTTTCCGCTGTGTTATTCTGATGGGTATTTTTAAAATTTCTAATGCCCGATAATGCCGATAAAGCCACAAAACTATACAAATCCAAGTTAGATGAGGAACCATGGTGAAAAAAGTTTGAAGTTGATAGCTGTAGCCGTTTGACCTGTGGAGAACCGACAAAAAAACATAAAAAATAAAATAAAAAAAACATGAAAACGAACTCCAATTTTTTTCAGTATGTCAAATTGAATCCTCGCTATAGCTCGTCTAATAAGTGGACACCTACATTCACTATGATAAGTGTATTATAAGTGTTATAAGTGGACAACCCATATCTTCAAATTGTCCCAAAAACATTCCAAAATACAACAATGCGATGTGAATCTATAACAATGGATTTACTTATGAATGTGTGTGCTCGACTCAATATAACCTCATCGTTGACGCGCCGTGAAACCCCGAAAACGAATCAAACTTTTAAATGTGTTGCGTACAAATTGGATCACTTTTATCTCGGGTGAACAAATGGGTTCACAGACATTCCATTCCTCTAAGTTGATTGCTATTAATATGAAATAGTCCACATACTTATTTATATTGTTGATGAGACCGCCTCGAAGTCTCGAAATAACCAAAACGTGTCGCTTCTAAGCGATATTATACTGATTCTTAGCCTAAATGAGCAACCCAATGATGGTACATACAAATGCAGATATTGATAACAATAGGAAAACGCCATATGCGTTGTTAGACGAGCGGATAATGATAGTATGTCGAATTTTTTGCCAAACTTTTGCTCACATTCGCCAATTGGGTGACATTCAAGTTATAATTCGGTAAAAACTGCTTCGTGTGGTACCAACTTAGCACATTTTATGTTTTTTCTTCAAAATGGCTGACCCGATCAAGCTGAGAATTTCCAGAAATGTGTATCAGATGTAATTCAACTTCACGCGAAACTTCATAGTTTGGAGAATAAGAATATTTTCTTTTTTCTCCGCTGTGTTATTCTAATGGGTATTTTTGAAATTTCTAAAATTCATAAAAATAAAAGTTACCACCCGATAATGCCACAAAACTTTTCAGATCTAAGTTAGATGAGCAACCATAATGAAAAAAGGTTTGAAGTTGATAGCTGTAGCCGTTTGACCTGTGGAGAACCGACAAAAAAACATAAAAAAAACATAAAAACGCACACCAATTTTTTTTAATTATGTCAAATTGAATCCTCGCTAAAGCTCGTCTAATTATGCTTCTGTCAAGTGACGTCACTCATTGTTGCAATTGAAAAAAACAATCTCCATCAGTTTGAATTGACCAGTCAGAATGTTTGTTAGTCCACCAGTTCGCTGTATTGCTATGGTAACGATTGTTTGCCATTTGTTGTGTGACAGGAGCCTATAAGACAATATCAACCAAATCTTGTTTTTCAATCACATTTCCATTAATATAGTTTGTTTTTGCTCAACTTTTTTACGACCATAATGAACGTCTCTTCAGGTAGGATTGAATTATACTTGACCACACTGATAGATGGCACTTCACTTAAATTGCGTATGATGACATTTTACAAATACAATCATTGTTGCAACAATGAAAGGTACATCACTGACTCTTGAAACCAAGGTCTACTCATTAGCGGTCAGACCATCAGATTAAATTCCAATTTTAAAACGAACAAAAACAAAAAACTGGATAGTATGAATTTAGAAGGTTACTGAAATTAATTCCTAAAAGTTCGTGTAAATTTTGCTGAATTTAAAGAATAATTGGTTCATTGAAGATATAAACAAGTTTGATTTTAAGAGGGCATATATTAGACAGAATTGTTGAAATAATAGAAGTTTTTTAGTATAATCAAATGAAGACTCTGTTCATTTGAGTGACGATCAAATACTGAGAACAGACTATATGTAACTGAATCTGCAACATTTTTATCTTACATAAATACGAGATATTATAAAAAAAATAAAAAGTGATATGGAAAAAATTTAGGAAAATGGTTTATGGCGGCAAAAGGATATTTTTCACAAACATATTTTTCATCAACACCGAACAGAAGAGAGAAAAAACATTTCTAGAATTGGGACTACGGATGACACGGCAGGATCGTTCGGTCGAGGTACTATGTATGCGATCTGACCACTCCAAGGACTTAATTAGAATTGTTTACCTATTCTGACCAGCTGTTTTCTTTTCAGAATGATAATTAATTGAAATGAAACTCATTTAGCAAAGTCTACTCACTTGATACTCATGTATCATATAAACTGTAACCCTACAATCCAATCCCCTGTGTGGAGAAAATGACTCCATGATGTTCTTATTCCTTCTCTTTTTGTGAATATATTCTTTCTCGTCTTTCCTAATTTCCTTCCGAGGCTTTCTCCATTCTTCCACTTTGAATCAAATTTGTAATAGACCTCAAAAGTATTATTCATTTTTGCTTGCCTCGTCATTATAATAATAATGCCTACAAATTAAGGTAGATAAATCATAATTATAATTGAAGAAAAGCAAATGTGGAAATTATTATTTGAATTTTAAACCACATTGGTATACTGAGCTTGCATCCCGGAAGTGGTGCAATATGATGCATTGTTGCAACAATAATTATGAATGGTAATCATGACACTAATTTTATGGACTCTTTGAAAAACTCACAGGAAGTAAAGTGGGCGTAATATTGGAATATAATAATTTTCGATGAAACTATAGGAATAAATAATTTCCAAAACACTAGTCAGTCATTTTTGTCACAGGTGTGCTCTTAACCTTAAAGTTACTGCAGATAACTTGAATTTCCATAGGAATGCTTACATGCTCATTAATCAATATGGATTACCTGTTAGGTCCAGGGTCTTGCCCAAATTTAGCGCATGTGTCTGCGACTTAATGTGTTTTGTCGGAATGACGTCAGAGGCTATATTGAATGACTTCGATTAGTTGCAACGTATCATTAATTTGAGATTTATTGCAGTAACTATTCGGATGAAATGGATGCTGT
>OZ023328.1:17649588-17669588 GCA_964007535.1 Brachyptera risi
ATATATATATATATATATAAATATATATATATATATATATATATATATATATATATATATATATGTATATAACTATATATATATATATATATATATATATATATATATATATATATATATATATATATATATATATATATATATTTATATAGGATGAAATTATTGATATTTCATAAGAAACACTTCTGAGTATATGAATTGACTTGCATAAGTTGTATCATATAATCCATTGCTCAAGATACACAGCCAGAATGTGCATACATCCCGTGCGAATAGTGCATTATGCATTACAGTGCCATTAATCACAGTCTATGTTCTATATTTATAAACTCTTCTGAGAAAAATTTGAAATACATTCTCAATACAATAATTCATTGGAACAAAGAATTGTTATTGTGTTATGATTATCAAATCATTAAAATTAATAATGTTACTCGAGAAGGAAATAATTTTTAATTGAAATATAATGCATGATTGAATAAAAATACCGAAGGTCTGCAACTTTAGTTATTGTAGAAATATGAAACGAATTTTCAAATGCAATTATTTATTGTAATAAATCACTTGAATGGATGATATTCTAGAGCTTAGATAACTGAATTACCTCAACAATAATCCAGTAATTGATTTTGAATCATGCATTGTTCAATAACACTGAATGGAAAACTGAAAATAAAAACGATAAAAATGATGTATTGCGGTGAACTACATAGTGGAAGATCTGTTACAATAAAAAAAGAATGCAAACATATTTTATTAATTGGTTGTGAAACAAACGTGAAGAAAATAATGTATCATATAGCATAATTGTGCAGTAATATATCTCGACGGAATAGAGTATTGTCATGTTATTATATAATAATTATTGTTTTAACAATAGTTCATTCATTTTATTCACAAGTGTTAACAAGAGTTCAAGAAAGTTTGGTGGTCACTCAAATTTCACCCTTTCAAACAGTAAAGCATCACAATAATAAAAAAAGTTCTTATAATATAATCATTACAATATACATTTTAAAATTCAACGTGATTTTAATTTCAATTAAGTACAGCGGACGACCACCAAACTTCATGATTTGTAGTATATTACTATTGCAACCGTTCATTTAATTCTCGTTTCCTCATTTTACACTACAGATCAGTAGCTTTATACATATCGCAAATAATTCTCTCGATTGGTATAAGTCCAATCGTTCTCCGGAAGAACAGTTCTTCGATGGTAGCCGCTGAGATGTTTTTTAAAGCCGGCAGAAGTAGGAGAAGTTTACCGAACCGGAACGGCTGCGTTGGATGCGCGGTGCAGATGTATTTACTGAGCGTTAACTGCGTGTGATCCTGCAAGGCGGCGACTGCTGCGACGTCGCGCAGAGATTTGGCATCGTTGCTTCCGGAAGGACTACCCGATGATGAGGAGACGGACGAATGGTTCTCGAAGGCTGTGAAATAGAAGAACAAATTTGTTAGATTTATTTTCGTGTTTACATCTTGGTTTAAAGACGCACTGTACTGATGAATATACGTTCATTGGCATCGGTGAATGATATATGAGATAATGTTATTTTATTGGGTGTTTCTGGATAGTGGGAAGGAGTCGGTCGTGGGCTGTTGTTAAGGAATCATCTTAGTTTTGATCTGAACGACAGAGGGGAACCACACACAAAAAATGTCAGGATAGTCGACCATGGCGGGAATCGAAACCCAATCTTCTGAATGATGGTCTAGTGTGATAGCTACTCGACTACTCGTCTCAGTTTATCTTCAGATAAACTATTCTATTTGTATTCAAAATGTATTCTATAGTTTCATCGTAATTTTTTCACGTTATTTTACTTTTCATGCAAAAGGGACTTGCACCTAGCTCAATTGACAGAACCACTGGTTTAGTAATTGAAGTGATTGAATATGGGATCTATTCCCGTGACAGAGGTTTTTCTACACATCGTTCATCTCATCCTCACACCAAAAGACCTAGCGGATAATGTGGTAATTAAGAAAACAATTATCCCTGTTATAACGATATATTAGTAGAATTTATCGAAGCATAGCATTGGGTTAAGATGTTATTTCAAATAGTCGTTTCAGAGACAGAAAATATTTTCTCGCTGAGAGAAGGAAAAAGGAAAAAAAGGGAAGAATAAGAAGCCCACATAACAAATGTTGGGATAAAAAATATTCCTCGTATTTATGGAACGAATATTCAGTAATACAACAAAATATTCGGGGGAAATCGATGAGAATGATATTCCTATTTGAAAACTTGGACCTATATTAGAGTATCATGACATGATTTGAAATAGTTACAAGATTGTTGGATTCAACTTTATTAAAATCTAAAATATCCAAGATAAGTCTCCTCCAATAGAAATGATTTCAATTAAACGGATCTATTGATTTTGAATCAGATAATTTCCCAGATTTTGTGTGTCTGAATTCGTTTCAGAAAATGAATGCAATCAATGCAGAATGTCAGTATGTAATAGCGATGTATAAAAAAATATCAAAGTCTTTTCCCACAAAAGTGTTATCCAATGCATTAGCATAGATTGATAAACTAAAACAGCATTGGTCTCTAATCTGATTAACAGAAATAGTGTTTGATTAGGTTAATCAACATTTTTTGTAAAACCACGCCTTGGAGGAGAAAATCAGATAAGAATTCATAGGAACCACTTGATTATCCAGTCTGCCTAGGGCTACTTTACACATAATTTTTATAGCTTTGATATCTCTCCTTATTTATCAAGATTGTATCAGATAAAATTAAAGTCTCATTTTCACCATCACAATCGGTATATTGAATAAATCAAATAATTTGCATATAATATAAGTAGATCTAAGAATATTTTAGTTGGCCTTCAGATGGCTAGAGACTTCTGAGTGAAAAATTGTCATACATAGCATCAATACGTTTTTTATTTGATCTGAATTCTTGATTGCTGTGATAATGTCACTTATTGACCAAGTCAAATAAGTTGTCATGAAATATAAAAAGTGATGACGTTAAATATAATGAATTTTTAAAATAAATTATGATAAGATTAACATAGGCAATGGCTAAAATTAACAACCTTGACAGAATGGTCCAAATAATTAATTCTACATTATTTTTAGAATTGTAGACAGGAGGTGTGGGCTAAGAACGACTACAAGAATACACCCACGAACAAATGTAGAAAAGTGACGCATAAGGATTAGAATATAGCTTATAACTTGGACATAATATGTTACTTGAGTAGTGGATTATTGGATCTGTTGAAAACTCGGACGGTTGTTGATTTGCGAAGTCAAACTGAATGTGATTTGGAATCCAGATACCGGTTCTAGGATCAATTCATAAGACATAAGATTGAATGAATATAAATATGATGTATTGATTCATAATTTATATTATACTTTTGACTTTAGGAGTCAAAATACACTTTGATTGTAATTGGTCACAGACATATCAAACATGTTTTTTTTAACTTGTGGAAGGTTTTCATTGAATTAATATTCATCAACGTTTTTTATTGACAACTTTTCATAATACAAGTATATTTTGACAGTTGACAGAAAACAGAGCACTTTTACCATGGCAAGCCTGATAACTTGGCTGTAATAAGTTTATATATATATATGTACTATCGAAACTTCGTTTTCAATGTAATCCCCTGCATTCAAATTCATGATGTTTGTGGACCAGAGGAAAAAATGAAGAATATTCATATATTCGGTAAATTTCGACGTCACCATGACTGTCAAGTTTGATATATTTGAATCATTTCGTATAAATATATATTGAAAAAAATAGTGTCGGCTCAGACTTGGATGAAACTTATTCTCTCGAATGATCTTACCAATAATAATATTATTTTGGAGTAAGAATGAGATCAAAATGGTGAATAAGTGTATAAGTGATTAAAAATCCTATGATTCATACGGAAATCGAACACAAAAGAGGAAGGGGGGAGGTGCTGATGAGACAATACCGGAATAAAGTCGATTCGGTCGTGTGACATGGGCTTGGGGGTATACTTATGAATAGGTGGTTGTAAATGTTGTTAGGGTTCAGGTAAGGTTAGACACCCAAATCCATGTCACACAAACAAGTCGACTTTATTCCTCTTCGACTTCGAGTGGACTTCAAAAATTTGAATCAAGTTTTGATAGTACAGTAGTTGAAAAGAACTTCATTTCGGTACATGCTCTTCAGGGACCTCCTAAAAAGTCCGACTTGTTAAAATATTGTGTTTAATTATTTTTGTAAGAAAATGTTGATAAAGTTCAATTGTGAAATTACGAAGATATTCGTCATCTTCCCTTGAATGCATTATATTTCAAGTGCTATTTTTGGTAGGATATTCATAAGATTGTACATAATTCATTCAATACTGTATCAATGTACCAACTGAAGAACAATACGACAAAGTAGAAATAAGAATATTCAAACATAACAAATATACCAAAAAAATGAAAACCATTCCTACCTGTTTTGAACAGAACAATAGCCCGAAGACAAGCGTACTCATGTGGATCCACATTCAACGCTTCGAACTTCATCAGCGTCTCCTGGAATACTCTCAACTCCTGCAGGAGCGCATCCTGTCGGGTGAGAACTCCTCTCGCTCCCAGTTCCAGAGGTAACAAGAACTGGGCGGCGCCCAGGACGAACAGTTCCCGCCAGCTCTCCTCAAGGAGCAACAGTTGATCCCGGTAATGGAGGGCGGTGAACGCAGGGACGCTCTTCGCCCACTGGACGTTCATGAACAAGAGACGAGCGGCGGACTCGCAGACCGTCTCGGCGCTGGGCTGGGGCGCCATGGGGAACTGGGGAAACGTCACAAATACGTCATTAATGTGGGACAATTTTTTTAAATATTAATTGGATGAGCGAAGTGAAGACTCAATTTCACCATATCCGAAAAAAATGCCTTTTATTTTTTTTTCGCGCTCCACAGGTCAAACAAAAATTCAAAATCAGTTGAAACTTGGCATACACAAGTGACCTTATCCAATTCGATAATGTAAGCCTACAGTTTTGAGGCGCAATAGGTTGAACCCCTTCTGAGAAAACTCATTTCAAAGCTTTTGAAAATCCCATGAGAATAACCCAGAGGAAAAAATTCGTTGAAAATATTTCTTTCGAGAGAATTCAAATTTCTAGAAAATTTCAATATAAGAATTATACACCTCATTACGAACTTTCAGTCTAGTCAGATCAGCCGTTCTGATGTAAAAAAAATTATAATCCAATTTTTTAAATCACTCAAAGCTGTTAAGAAACCAATTAAATCCAAGTAACAGGTCTCACCAATTGATTGAAAACGATTAAAACAAAGACTTCTTTATTATCATAGGAATTGATTAGGAAATATGAAGGCAGTGACGTATAATTGTTTGGATCTCAAGCTGTATATATATATATATATATATATATATATATATATATATATATATATATATATATATATATATTATGTATACGTATATATGTATATATGTATGTATAGTATATATGTATACTTGTATACATATTTGTATATATATATATATATATATATATATATATATATATATATATATATATATATATATATATATGATAACCAATCCAAAAATATAAGTTGATATGTTCTAGCTCATCCATCAACGCGGAAACACATAACGCGTTTGCCCAATCTAAACAATTTGTATACTTGTATTCACGAAAAGAGAAGGTTGTCTTCCGACAAAACGAATACAAATTGTATTTCCATAGCTGCATGTCGTAGTTGTAGGGCATTATGATTTTTCAGGATGAGGTTTGGGATAAGAAAAACGAATGCATTCAAGTAAATATCACACTTTTCAGTTTTCACGTAGATACAAGTGTACACATGTCGAGATTCGAAAGACAAAAAGATAGATTTCAATTATAGTTATTATTGTGAGCGGCAGTGCTCAAATTGGAATTCTGGCTGTTTAGAATAGCGTATAAATCAATCGTAAATTATCTGCTGTTTTTTTTCATGATGATCACCATGGTTACCGAGCATACAACCATCCACCCAAATGTTCATGATCTATGATCATCCAGATATTTCTTACGCTTCTAAACTACTATGACTATAATTTTGGTTGAAGTTTTATTATAAATAGTTACAAGTTTTTATATTTCCTATATTTGTATCATGTGCTAATCTTTGTAATAATGGATGGATAAACATTATGATCAGTGTAGTCAAGATGATGAAGATGATGAAGATGATGAAGTGATGATGTATATGGATACAGTGAAATATTTAAACACACATATAATGATATAATATAATGATATAATGCAATATAGTAATAAATATAGTGAAATATGAGGACAGACATTGTTCCTAATTTTGTTGTGAAGAAGTTGAATGTGGACACTTACGATTGGCATTTGTTGAGCTCTCGCGCACATAAACGCCGCCTGATGCAACAGGTGCGCGTTGGGGGGCGGCGGGGGGCGGTGCGACGCCTTAGGCATGGCCAGGTCGAGCACGTGGTGCGGGGGAAGCGGTGGCGGCGGCGTGATGCGTCGCGGCGACAAGGCGTCGGTAGATGACGTGGGGGACGTCGGATCGTCTTTGAAGTATAATGCCATCTGACGGCGGAGGGTGGAATTGCGAGGACCTCTCTCGTGTTGGACGGCTGTAACAATCATGATGTCAAACAATGTTTTGAATTTTAAATTTTGAATATTTCATTTTCATATTTTGTGATCATTTTTGTAAACATTTTTTTATATTTTTTCATTCTATGTATTTTTGGTAAACCATTTCTCAGGGATGCTAGGGATTGCCTTGGTGGTGCCCTGTTTCTTTGATCCTTAGGCTTCATCCTTTGCCTCTATAGGAAGCAATTACTAATTGTGTCAGAGTTCCGATGAAAATAAATATCAATTATTTGATTAATGATCTGATTATTTGATATAATGATCATTTGATGGAAAGAAAGAAGAAAAAGATCTGTCTAGCGTGTTCTAGTTTACATCCATAAAGTGATAGTGATCAAACGAGTTTTCCACAGAAATTGTATTCCAAGTTCGAATATTTATTCACGAGTAGGCCTATACTGGAATTAAGATGCGGAACCGCGATGAATCCTAATTTATGTATTAGCCCTCAAGGAAATCAATGATACCAGGACTTATCAAATGTTGAGTGTCTAGATGGACAGACGTAAACAGTGAAGAATATACTACTATCAAGGCTAGATCGTTCAACGGAAATATAACGGTGCTCAAATAGGAAGATAAAGATATGGTATTCGCTGTGGTGGTAATGTTTTTTATGTGAATTAAAATGTGATTAATTGAAACAGTCAAAATAAATATCGACAGAACATCAATGAATTAAGAAATAGACGTGGTTCTTGCATGGTGAATTGTGAGGTTTGCTTCTTTCTTCTGACAAAAATGTGAAAAACATACTCAACTCATTCTGATAGAATATTATTCATGCTGAAATTGACCAAAGATATTGTTGACGATAATAAGTATATATACTCATCAGCTAAAAAAATTGACTATACACCCTAATTGAAAATTGAAACAACTGAAAAAATAATCAATAGATGACTCCTTGACGTCAAAAATCATACCGTTCAATCAACAGGGCTGTTAGAACCGTTGTTAAATTGAATGTTTAAATGTTGTTAAATGTGTTGTTAAATGTTTAAATATCCAATAAGGGTATCTTCAAAATGATCACAAATGATATAGATCCAACTGGCCTCTACTGGTGCAGCCACGCCTATTTCGAGTCGTCAAGATGAGCTTTTTTTCATACATATTACATCTATATAGGACTATAGCTATAGTCCTAGGTTACAATAATGATGGTGTTTATATTTCCGTTTTCAATAGACTCGTCGAACCCGTGCGAATTTTACGATCATACTGCATGATAACATCTATTAGATTTAATGTTACATTCGTGAGATTTATTTTTGTAGCTGATTCAGTTGAATAGAAATATATTTAGGTGTGTTTATTTGAACTATAAATTCATGGAATGTTGATAAGGCCATGAATAATAGATCAAATATATGTCAATCAAATCTGAAACACTATAAAGGATACTTTTTCTTCTTTAATGAGAGAATTTAATCGTCTATAATATAGAGATACATTTTACATGGTCAATTTGATTGTCATATGAACGGATTATGAAGGGCTTAGGCAAACACAGAACAATTCAAGAGTAGAACAATTGTTTTGAAATATTAATAAAAGAGCTAAATTCGATGTTCTTAGAAGAGGATCAGAGGCATGCAATTTTTTCAGAGGTCATTATGTAGCAGTGAATTTGAAATCCTATAATCAGGAAGAATTACAACTTGATTGAATATTCAAATTTCAATCTATTTGTTGGTTGAAAAAACTCAATATGCTATAGGCGTTCTGATACACCGACTTGGAGCAAATACTCTACAGTTTTTACTGGCCAGTTACTACGGAAATAGATAAATTATATTTTCCCGTTTTGTCAAGGCTGACATGATTTTGCCATAGCTCATCATTCATCATGATATAGCTGATCGTGTAATGCAACCTCCTACATAAGCTACCAGTGAATTACAGCAATCGTAACCACATACGATTGCATTAGGTGTAGCATGAGAGAATATCAGTTATTGATGGCATCAAGGAGTAATAATTATGAATATTGTTTTATGTCATGACGATTAAATTATATTGGATATGAATGAATTGATTGTCCTTTCATAGATGGGGTGGAGCACTTCATATTCATATATATATATATATATATATATATATATATATATATATATATATATATATATATATATATATATATATATATATATATATATATATATATATATATATATATATATATGAAAGATCTTCCAAACTTTCACAGTTATAATATGTATTCATGGTTTTTTGAGATTAAAAACTGTGTGAAATATATAAATAACATGAAGTTTAATGAATTATGGAGACAACTATAAAATATTGAAAAGATGTTTATTGACTCAACCTGACGTTTCAATAGCTTGTTGCTCTCTCTTGATCACAGGTTAGAGAGACATCAAGAGAGCAACAAGCTCTTGAAACGTTAAGTTGAGTAAATACATATCTATTCAATATTTTATAGGTGTCTCTCTAATTCATAGAACTTTATGTTATTTATATATTTCAGACAGTTTTTAATCTAAAAAAAACACGAATACATACATATATATATATATATATATATATATATATATATATATATATATATATATATATATATATATATATATATATATATATATATAATATTATATATATTTGATAATGATTATGGATATTGCCAGATGGAATGAAATTGAATGTATGTATAAGACTGATCGAAGGCATCAGAAATCAACTGTGCCCCAAAACTTGACTGACCTCCAAATCGACAGACTGTCCAAGAGTTTGGAAGAGCAGGAGTCAACTTCTCACTTCAACTTTTCTTTAAGGTTGCTCAAGAAGAAGCTTGGGTCAGTCGATTTTTAGTACAAGTGATTTTCAGGACAGTTGGTTTCCAGACTTACTCAATAAAAAACCATATCTAAAAAACCTATGAAATTTTCAGTGTGTGCTAAACAATTTGTAAAGGGAGGAGCCAAAACCCCCACTTTTACTTCTGTAAATGTTCAGTTGGTTTTCAGAACAGTTTGTTTTTAGTATGATTAATCGGATTTCAGTAAAGTTGTCTTCGTCTTGAGGAGGGCGCTGAAGAGCGTATACTGGAATAAAGTCGACTCAGTCGTGTGACATGAGCTTCGGGGTACTGTTCAATCACTCAATGGAATGTGGTTAGGTTTCAGATAAGGTTGGACACCCGAACCCATGTCACATCACCGAGTCAACTTCTCTTCTCTCCGGTATACGTTTTCAGGCCTTCAGTCCCTTTTTTAAAATTAGTCGTATTTCTTCTTCTCTGAGGGGTAGATAACTAGTAAATCTGGTGTACATCTAATTTCAGATTTCAAGAGATATCAGGGGGATTTCACGGGATTTTAAGAAGATTTCAAGATATTTCAGGAAGATTTCAAGGGATTTCAGGGATATTTCACGGAATTTCAAGAAGATTTCAAGAATTTCAGGAAGATTTCAAGGGATTTCAGGAAGATTTCATGACAAGTGTACATCAGATTCCAGGAGTTGGTAACTCATCGTTCTTCTCTTACCTTCTTTGTTCATGCCAGCTTGCACACACTTGTTGAGCCGACATGCGCGGCACTGGTTCCTATGGGTCTTGTCGACGGTGCAGCCCCCTTCAGCCTTTGCTTTGCACACGTACTGGCGTGCGCGCCGGATCGAACGCTTGAAGAAGCCGGCGCAACTACGACACACAAAGATAATCTGTTATTTCGTCACCCGACACGAATAATTGAGAATCTGTAAATAATTCTTCATTTCAAATAACAGAATTGTATAATTTTTTTTTTTTTGTAACATCGAAACCTGATACAAAATCATTGTTCCCCAATTAAGGCTATGGATGAAAAGTAGGATCATTTGGACGAAGCACCACAAGAGCGATCTTACCACCCCATTTTAAAATAAATTCATTCAAAACCAATGAACTTCAACACCAGGACTGCGCTGTCAGTGACCATAATTTTCCGCCACAAATAAAAGTATAATTATAATAATTTTGATTGAATAATTGTGTGGTTATTGTTTCATTGTCTGTATTACGGAGGATCGTATTCATATTGATATTCAATCCATTTTACCATCATTAGTTTGTGGAATTATCTGAAGCTCATGATTTTTTTTATATTATTGACACACAAAATATTGGTGGATACATACATACACTTTCTCAAGAAGGTCTACAAAGTCTCACAGGCACATCTGCAGCAGCAAGATATTGAATTATTATCTCAATCAAACAAATACAATCCACTTGTGGTGAACGATGAAAACGAAAAAGAATCAAGGTACCCTGATACATATTGACAGGAGACAATTGACGTCTTGCAGTCTCCGCCCCCATGACGACAGAAATCATACCGTTCAATCAACAGGGCTGTTAGAACTGTAGTCAAATTCAAATATCCAATCGGGGTATCTTGAAATGTCTACAAATGATAATTATGATCCAACTGGCTGACTGGTAAAGCCACGCCTGTTTCGAGTCGTCAATTGATGAGATAGAAACGAGAGAGAAATAAATGAAATAAAATCACATTCATTTCCATAGCAAATATATTATGTGAATCGAAATGAAAATGATAATTTAAAGTTGAAATGGCAGATGGGACAACTCAATTATGATAATAGATGATATCTTACGATACTTTTTCAAATTTGAAAGAATATTGAACAAAATACAGACTTCAGATAATGGCAAAGTGAAAATAACATATCTTCATTGAGATTGCTAACAACCAATATAGTATATAGTATTAGTATATATAATATAATATAGTACCAAAAATATGGTTTTAAATGAACCATTGGCAAGACAGAATTCTGATTCAAAATAAAAACCATATAATGTAACTTACCCATCACAGGCAAATATCCCGTAGTGTTTCCCAGAGGAATGGTCCTGACAGACTTTACACGGGATATCGTACAGGATCCGACCTGGAACCATCACAGGAAGATTATTATGAGGTATGCAATAAAGGCAGATATTTTATATGAACACAAAGTCGAAGGCTGATCAATAATCAGTACTTTTTTACAATGTGCCTACTCGAATGAACGTATTGAATTTTCACTGAATTTTCACCCAATATGCGTCTATCAAGTAAACAATTTGTTTGATGTCGGGAAATTTTCTTCTATATAAATCGAATGGGAAGAGACTGGAATAATTTGGATGATGATATATTAGTAGGATTTGATGTATCGAATTCAAAATTATTCGAAGCTTTGGTACATCAAGAGCAAGAGAACTGAAGTAGGGGAGAAAAAAATGATAATTATAACATATCAGTCAATTTATCAAGTATAATTAACCTTTTTTCAAAAACATCGAAACTTGATGAAAAATCATTGTTCTCCAACTAAAGCTGTGCATAAAAGTTGGGATCGTTTGGTTGGGTCACCACAAGAGCGATTTTACCACCTCATTTTAAATATTTGAAACCAATGAATTTCAATACCGGGACTGCGCTGTCTGTGAACATAATGTTTTGAATAATGATCGGGAAATAATGATGGAAATGATAATTAGATGAGCGTAGCGAAGCTTTCCATTTCACACCCTGAAAAAAAATGGGCTTCGTTTTTATGTTTGTTTTTTTGTAATTATGTACGCGGCATACAGGTCAGAGAAATGAATCAATCAACTTGAAACTTTTTCTAAAGGTTGGTGTCATACCAGAATAGGTTGGGATTGTTATTCAGAGAAATCGGTCGGAAGGTTTTTCCGGAAAATAATCGGAAAGTTTGAAAAATCCTCGTAAGAATAACCCGGAGGAAAAATACTTGAAAAATAAGAATTTTTCAAAAGCTCTCCAATTTTCACCGAATATGAAAAATACTATTATACACCTTTCCAGAGATTTTTGAAACAATAGAATGAGAAATAACAAAGAAAACGCATTAAAGGTGTACATTTTATTGAATATTTGGATCAATTGGATTTGCAAAGTGTTTATGAGACAGGTTGCAGCACTATAAATATCAATAAGTTGCGGGTAAGATTTTTAGGCGTTTGAAGTAATCCAAGGTCCGTAGATGTAAATTGAGCTGACAAGTTATTTTTTATTCTACATTTCCATACTTCTAAGCTCATCTCACAACGCGCATCCCGCGTTTTCCTAGTTAATAACATGTGAATCTTTCAAAACAAACAATATTTTCGACGTAATTCAGTCTTGGGATCTTTACCACCAATGTATGTATTAACTGCAAAGTAATGGAAAATAAATGAACGAATAAATAATATAAACTAGGCAAACGCGTTATGTGTTGCCGCGTTGATGGATGAGCTGGAACATATCAACTTATCTTTGGATTGGTTATATACACCTTGAGATCCAAACCATTACATCACTGCTATCTTATTTTCCATTATTAATTCATATGATGATAAAGAAGGCTTTGTTTTAATCGTTTAAAATCAAGTGGTGACACTTGTTGCTTTGATTTAATAGGTATCTTCATAGCTTTGAATAATTTACAAAAATTACATTATATATTTTTTTACATCGAAACGGCTGATCCGATTTCAGTGGAAGTTAGAAATAATGTGTATCATTATCAGATTGAGATTATCCGAGAATCTGAACTCTCTCAGATGAAATATTTTTCAAGAATTTTTTTCTCTGGGTTATTCTAATGGGATTTTTGAAAACGTTGGAATGAGTTTTCTCAGAAGTGGTTCAACCGATCGCGCCTCAAAACCATACAGTATCGAGTTGGATAAGGATACTTGTGTGTGCCAAGTCTAAACTGATTTTGAATTTTCGTCTGACCTGTGGAGCGCGAAAAAAAAAAGAAAAAAACGGGCACTTTTTTCCGGGTATGGCGGAATTGAGTCTTCGCTTCGCTCATCCAACAAATGACTAATAACCGTTACCATAGCAATACCGTTAACTGGTGAACTATCAAGAATAATTGTGATCGGGTAATAGCAACTAGTGGACATTGTTGTCTGTCTTTTTCAACAATGAATTACATCACTTGACAGAAGCTTGAAGCGTGATTGATACATATTTTATGATTATTCATAGTCCAGCTCTTGAAAACCTCAAATAGATTCATTTTGATTCATTCTAAAATTTACACCAAATACTAAGATCCAGATAGAACACACTCATTTTCAAATTAACCGTCTGTGTTTTGAGATAAAAGATGATGAAAATTAATAAATTTCCTATAATTACAATTGATAAATTGGAAAAACTCAACATTTGTTTACTCTTTGCTTCCGTAAGAATATAAATTGATTTTATTTGTATGCATATAATTTTAATCTCTATAAGCCAAGACAACAAAATTGTGTCAGTGGTGTCAACTTTCTTACTGAACAAAGTTATATATCTTACTAACAATCATTAATGGGGTGATTGGATTGCTGCGTAATTCAAAACTAATTAGAGATCCTCTAGTTCATGCAGTTACCAAACGTTACAATAATACAAAACCAAGTGATTATTTTGGTCTCCTCGTTGGCGACTCACAACGAACATATTCATTGTTATTTACGTTGTAGATTATTAGGTCAAATAAAGGTTTACATAACAGTCTTTTTTATATGGACACTGACGAAAAAAGAAATGCTTTTCTTACATCTTAATGGAGGCAATAAATCGATGAAATATAATGACAAAGATTAATGAAATCATAATTATACGATATGTAGAAAATCGGAATGCAAATAATGAATGAGAATTCAAATATCCGAATGAAGTTGATGATATATAAATCACTTTCTATAGGCTTTTCATCCGTTCAAAATTACACTCGATTCCGAAACTTCACAATTTTACTGTCTTAATAATTGGCACCTTAGAGGCCTATATTTTTTTTTACAAATACACATTATTTTCTCATGGAAATGTTCAAATTTAGCGGAAAACACTTAGGCCCGGTATTACTAAGTCTAGTTAGCCTTTATCTGACAGTTCAAACTTGTTATCACCATGGTTACCTGTGGTATTTTTTTTCACCAACTCTCAGATAAATACTAACTGGACTTGGTAATACAGAGCCTTAATCAAATCCGTCCGATTATTCATAAATAAATCACTTCGTATTTCCTATTAAATTACCACAAATTTCAATGAGCAAATTGGTACAGGTACAGGGTACATGCAGTCACCATGTAATATACATATTCATTACTCAACAGTTGCATTACCTTATTTAAATAAGACATATTTTTATAATATAATATATTTATATTTAACGCCCTTGTTTGACTCAATTGAGACATAAATTACCCTCTCGATTAACCTGGAATGTGTATTGTCTCCCACACATTTATTCTAATTAAACATAGGAAATGCTTGATATTATATTAGATAAAACACACCGCTCTCTAATTTATAGGGGCGAAGAGGCGTATCAGTTATGTTGATATCTGAATATTCTATACACAATCTAATAATCCAAATTTTGAATGAACTTAAAATGCCACTCGACGACCTAGGGGTTGTTTCCTCTCAAAATGAGCTCTCGGTACTTCCTACTTCCGGTGTTTTGTACACACTTGTGCGAACCCACAGGAATGTACTACACTTCATTGAGATGTGAATGTCTTTTTTTCCGGGAGAAGTTATAAGGTGGTATTGTCGAGACAGGAAGTCACAGGTTCCATAGAATGTAATACGATGAAAACATTCTATAGAGATTGATTTATGTTTTGTCCTTCCTTTATTGATTGTAATTATGAATACGTCTTTATTAGAACAGATTTCATTTGTTTTTCTTCACGATATCAGGAAATAAAGTGACGATATCAAGTTCGTATTGATCATATGACAACTTTCATTCGACATAACACAAATCAAAATCAACTGTATATTTTTCACATTCACAGCTATTTATCGTTATACTACGAAAATAATATCATGCCAGGAAGAACAAAATCATTTGAAGTTGAACATTCATTTGTATCAAAACGTAAACGTGAAAAAGTCGAACTATTTTACTAATTGTAATTCAAAGTGGACTTCGTAACACTGGGCCAGTGAAAGAAGCTTATACGTATATAATTTGTTTTGTTGAACTGAGAAAATGTTAAGATCCAAGTCTATATAATGATATTTACTTTAAATGGAAACAAATACACAAGATATCTGAAGACGGAATGTATATAATCAAGTTATGATCATTTTTAATAACTTCAAATAATTTATATAACAAAAAACAAAACGCAACGTAAGGGTGAAATTATAAAATCTTTTTATCCGGAAATAGTATACAAATCCACGCGCATGACCGGAAGTGTCATCGTTTCTTACCGGAAAGGTCTACTCGCGTCATAAGCGTGGGTCGAGTGGTAGGGATGGGGCTGGGGGTGGGGAGGGGGGGGGGGGTGAAGAGCACCCCTTGTTATGAGCCTATCAGACCATGACGCGGTGGTTTATCACACAGGGGGTAACAGCCATATAATTAAGTGAATGATCTATAGGTAACCAAACAGTGAGGCATTTATAGGATATGGAAACAAAAGATCAAATATTAAAATATTGGTATGATAAATTGTGCAAATAATGGGTCAGTAAAATTAGGCTTACTTTTATTCTCTTTGGAACCTGATTCTTAACAAATTCAAATTATATAACATGGAGGAAGAGAACAGATATTTTAGCAATGTGAGAAATAATTCAATATCAAATTATATTGGATGATTATTATTATTATTATTATTATTACTTGTAATTACTAGATTACTATGTAGTATGTTAATACTTGCCTACAGACAAGTCTCATCAGAGGCTTTGTAGGATATTCAGTAGCAGAGTTCCTGATTTTATAATTTGTACTAAAAATGTGTGAATACAAAAAAAAATAAAAAAAATTTCATGAATATATTTTTCACTAGAAAATATAAATATATGACTGCTCATAAAACTTTTCTTATCCTTCTCAAAACTCATTTCAAATGTAAATGTGCCACATTTATTCGCTATTGATATAGTTTCGGAATCAATCAATTAATTAGCGAGAGTAAAATCTTTGTAATTAGGCCTACTCATCTCGATGCTTTTATTTCATAAACTCTAAAATAAATGCATACATTTCATCAAAATCTTATTTGTAAACACGTCCAACATATCATGTATGCAATGCACCATCAGTGATCATGACTGATTATAAATTTAAAAATAAAATACATCACACAACTGTGTAGGTGACATTTTTTGTTAAATTTATCTTTTATAAATTTGTGTAGTATAATATATAGACGCGTCGTCGTGTATGGTCACGAACATGACCATGTACGCTCATTTTAATTACAGTTCATCCACCACCCAGCTTCTAATAATGTCAACGCTTAGCCATATGCTCATTACATGTCCGACACAACGTGCAATATGGCATAATAGATGATCACACACACACACATTGCTATCTCTACGTGTTAGCTATGTGCGTGGGAATTGCTTCAAAAAAGAACCTGCATCCCTAAATATACAATCATTGTCATTACCGGATTGGTTTTTATTCATTTTAAACAACCATATGTTGCAGTATTGCTGTTAAACCGTTTTAGAATATTTTATACAGGTAGTGTTGTGTCGGAAGGAAAAATATTTAGGGGAGGAGACAAACATCTAATAGATCATTTGGAGGGTACCTCATCCCAGAGAAAATTATTTCTCAGTGTGTATAAATTTGAACTTTTTTTTCGGAGGTTGTGTGATTAGTTTAGTTGGTTCCTAATTCTTGAGAAA
This sequence comes from Brachyptera risi, assembly GCA_964007535.1. Classification (NCBI taxonomy): domain Eukaryota; kingdom Metazoa; phylum Arthropoda; class Insecta; order Plecoptera; family Taeniopterygidae; genus Brachyptera; species Brachyptera risi. The sequence continues at coordinate 17,666,950 of OZ023328.1, forward strand.
TTTCATCATTTGTTGAATACAGAGAAGTTGAGATTTTTTTCATTCAACTATTTCAATCATTGGAACTCCATTCAAAGCAGTCAAATTAACTGAGTCATCATAACTGGGACACTCATTCATGATCAGATTAATCACTAACCATCACTATACTATTAAAATACTATCAGAATACTATTAAAACATACTATTAAAATAGTGATGATGATTATTTTACCATTTCATTATACTCTTTCACTATCAAAACACAGTGATAGCCAGTGATATCACTTCTGAAATAAGACTTGTATCACATACCGGGTTGGGGGGGAGGAAGTATCCCTTTGCCCCTCACCCCCCCCCCCTCCTTCCCACTGACGTCCATGACAGGTAGCATGTAGAGTGATTGCGTTTGAAATGTAATCGATCGTTTTGAACATCTGGTCTCTGGACCACTGATGCGATATTGTTTCGACCAGATGACAGAATATACTCAGATTCTCACACATTGTTGTGAATTATAACATATCGTGGTGTATTATAGCTTGCTGATCACTTTCTCACGTCTATTTATAGATTATTAATGATTATACTTCAATACAGAAGAAATCAGGAATGAGATAGGAATATTTTAATTCCAGTAAATATGTACATAGGCCTACGTTATAACCAGAATCAATTTCGAATTTTCATATAAGATTCCAATGGTTATTTTATTCGTCAATATTTAGACAAATTCATAGTGCAATCTTTTTTTTTTTATTGGGTTTTTACGACGCACTGTAATGATTACTAAGATCTATTGGCGTCGGATGAATGATTAATGAGATGATGGGATGATGAGATGAAGGTTTTTATGGGTAGTGGGAAGGATAGTGGGAAGGAAGCGGTCCTATTATACTTGAACATATTCAGTTGATTTTATTGAAAAGTGGCACATTATCATAGAATAATGATAATGGAGAATGTTCATTAAGAAACTATAATTATTCCTATATTATATTAATCAACGGAAATAGTATTGGCCAATACGAATGTTCATATTCATATTCAAAAATATGGATAATCCGAATTATAAGTGTACAATGGAATATTGAGATTTTGGATTTAATTTGTATTAAATCGAGTCACTCTCAAATTTATATTTTCTATATAATACTATATAATTATTTTATGCAACATTCTATATCATTCTATTTTCAAACACCATTGTGTATGTTTCCATTTCGACTGCAAAGATCGAAACACGATAATATCCATGTAGCTTTCTGAGCCTAAGAATGGCCAAGGCTGAACAGGCCAAAGTGATAACATTTAAACTTTTATTACAAGGGTTGCTAATATTCAGCATCTCAACCGGTCATCCATCCCTTTCATCCGTCCCGTTACTTTATTACATTCTTTTACCTTTTAATAATAAAAACGTTATACAAAACAATTCAGCAATATTTCTCGGTTTACAATATTACCTGACTTCTACATTGATGCCTTCATTGTCGAGGCTTTCAACAAGACTAGAATATTAAATTTAAAAGATACTTGGTCATATTTTGATGAATTTTGTCTGGAGTTTTCGGCACACAGAATCCTTTGGTGTCTTCCGCAAACCATAAACCATGACTGGGCCGGTCGTATAAAAGAGGAAAGCCAACTTCAAAAACTCGCATTTCTTAGTGTATAATAAAATAGCGGCTGTAGAAGCCGGAGACCATTCAATAAAAATAGAAGAGCAAAAGTTAACCTCCTAAAATAACGTGAGATTTACTGTTTTGAGAATGTTCGTTTACCGTTATTTTTAATAAATGGTTAATATCATTCATAATTATGAATGATATTAACCATTTATTATCCTTAAGGACACTGACCGAGAGTAAATTAAGTCACTAGGGGCAAAAATGCATTAGAAAGGTTAGTCTTTGAAAAAAAAAAACTTACATCATTCTGTTGATGAATGAATGAATGAATGAACGAATGAATGTTACGGTTTTGAAGCGCAACGACAGCGTAAGAGTAAAAAGTCTCCCCGGCGGGGAATCGAACCCCGGTCTCCCGCGTGACAGGCGGGGATACTGACCACTAACAGAGTAAAGATTTCACTGTGAATACGTACTATGTTATGTTATGCAATAAAAATGATTATATACTACCGAGGATCTGTTGAATCGCTCAATTATAATCTTATTAATAGAACCTTTTTGGGGTATTCAATAGATGAAAAAATGACACCGAAACAGAAACTATATCGTCAGAATTTATAAGCCCTCTTTGTTGAATTGAGTTCTTATGATAACTTACAATTGCGGTATTAATTTATGAAATATATATTCTTCTATAAATATATCCGAATGACAGCCCATTTATCAGAAATCAACAATCACAAACTTGTTTTTTAACCATATCTCTATCCCCATAGAGCATACCTATCTCTACCATATCTCTTTACTATTATGTGAAAATATTTTCCCGTATTAATTGTATCATATATATATATATATATATATATATATATATATATATATATATATATATATATATATATATTTATATATATATATATATATATATATATATATATATATATATATATAAATATATATATATATATATATATATATATATATATATGTATATATATATATATATATATATATATATATATATAT
>OZ023328.1:17674588-17677088 GCA_964007535.1 Brachyptera risi
TAATCAAATGATTATTAGTTTAAGGTTATACAAAGTGTAAAAGATCACAAATTGTACATGTCAGTGTATATTAGTTACAACTTACAAGTATTTCATATATTATATAATACCGGTATTCCATCTATTACCAGTGCTATTCCGGTATTAACATTATGTATATATACTTATACTATAATTCGATTTCAAATTATTTGCAAAGCTACTTTGACTTCAACTTTGACTTTTATTTTACCTCATTGATGTTAATCGTTCTTTATAGTACAAAAATACAAATAAATAAGTGAAACGCCTGAACTATAGCTGTATCAAATTACATAAAATCGAAACATGATTCTTGTTACTTTCAATTCTGAATTTGAATCTATACAAATCATTTCATACCATATTGGATAGACTTCGTTTGAAATCTACAGCAAAACAGTTATTATATGTTATGCAATCCAGTTGATATTTGAACATCGAACAATTCATAATATTAAAAAGCTTTTTTATCGTCCATGCGTATGTATCCCAACTTTACGAGGCAATTGAGTATTTATTAAACTGCAGTAGCTGTAGTATCGTAATATACGGTTGATCTTATCTTCCTCATTATTATAACGAGTTTCACGTTATATCAATGATTGGATCACTTATTTGTATATACACACAAATTATTATCGATATTACTAGTGTAATAAAATCCCTATTAAAAATTATACCGGATGATTGATTGAAGTAATTGTTGGACTTGATTAAAACCCAGCATAAGTTTCACAATGGATTGACTCATGGTCATTTCTCAAGAGAATAAATAGAATGAAGTGAATTACTTACTGGAAGTACCAGCAGGTCCTTTTGCTAATCTCGGATCAAGATGATGAAGTGATGACAACTGCTCCATTTCCAACATCAAAACAAAAACAACACTTCCAAATCTCGACTCTCTGAAACTTCACAACAATTTCCTGTACACAGAAGCACTATTTTTTTCCACCTCTTTACCGTCAACTCGCAAATCTTTGACTGTGCACAATAAGTCACACAACTTCGAACGAACTTCTAGGCTTTTGGTTCCTACCCCATTCACCCTTCATGCCAAACAATAAGCTTGTACCTCATTGGTCGATTTCAACTCAAAAGGTAACCGCCCTATTCGAGGCACCTTTTATACACTCAGCTGTCAATGAGGGTTGAATTGAGTCCAATCCTAATTCCCGGTCCCTCGTGTGTATATACATCACTACTACACCCTCCCCTACCACCTATATAACCACCCATCCTCCCCTTCCCCCCCATCACCCCAATATGCCCTTTAGGGATCAACTCTGGGAATCAAACCACTTGTCCAAAATACTCCTATCATGATAATACTAAATATAGATCATCATGCGAAATTATTAAATATTATATTATACATTTTCTCCAATACTATATATATATATATATAGGTTGATTCACATCGCATCTTTTAATTTGTATTTTGCTCCCTGTTTTCAATTATATAGACAGCCAGCATTCTATCTATTGTCTTTTATTGACAAAGAGTTTAGGCTTAAGCTTATACATATAGTTTAATGTTGAATGCCAGCTAAATCCCTTGGCCGTGTAGCGTCAACAAAGAGTGGTACAATAAAAGCGCAGCGACGCTTTAGCCGCCATGTTGGTTAACTTAATCGTATGTCAATAGCAGTGATAACACCTTCAAAGGCTGTGGAATCATGGTAACACGGCGGTGTTGAGGAAAAAGAGCAGGAAGCCAACGTAAGAGAAAATGGAAAAGCATATATACCTCTTTGTAGAAAACCATAACATCATAGTGGAACGTGTCTTATTTGTATCTATGGCTAACATTTACTCTTGGGAATAAGTAACTACTGCGTTTTCCACAACGAGTGTACAAAAGTAAGTTGGTCGTCAAAGTTTTTATTCATCGTGAAAAGATTAGGATGAAAATGGATCAAGTTTCTCGGCAACAATGTCTCTTCGAGCGAGTGTTTGAACTCAATGTCGGAACCTGTGCCATCTCGTTACAGACGGGACAAAATCATGAAATTCAAAAATGAAGATAAAATTGTGAATGCATCATTTATATATTTATATGTACGAAATCTGGAAAACATGATGAAATGATGAACAACGCGTTTGTACTTTGTATTATTATAGTTTGGATATAATTATTTTCTTCCTACCGTTGAGCTTCAATGTCAATGTATTTGATTCATCGTTTTGTGACCATATTGTAATTGTAATTACGTTGTACTGAGATGATCAAATCATTTCTGTTATTATATTCATCTATATTGAGAGTCACAGCGCTCAAATACGCATTCTGCTAGCTGATTGAAAAGTCAAGTGTCTACAGTCATGATACTATGTTTGTTTTCCATGGTCACCATAATTACCGACTTTATAACGAACTGAATGAACTTCATGACTCACTGCCGTCTGTAGATAATAGTTTCTGAGCTTTGAATATATTTTGGGAACATTCTAAATGTGTTGATTTTATTTGTTTCGA
>OZ023328.1:17682088-17749588 GCA_964007535.1 Brachyptera risi
GGGCTCGATTCACACTCATCCGATTTGATTTAAAACAGTTCCAAAAATAACTGAGTCAAACGGACGGATTTTCATATATAAAATACATTCATAAAGTACAAATCAACCCCATATTTGATAATAATGAGCACCATATCAATCCAGTCTTCTCTAACAACTGACAAAGACATCCAGACAGGCGTAGGATATCGTTTCTAGTCCAACGGTGCACGTGTGTTGGTTCTCATGGGTGCTATTGACAGTTGGATGCGCCCTGGGATGCGCCCTGCCCTCATGATAGGGCGGAGTAAGAATATCAGGTGACTCCTACAATCAACCGTCTTTTCACGGCTAAAAACCTTTCATCATATGCCCCATCCGGCTGAGGCTTGTAGTACATTCATCGGACGAGTCTTAATTCAATGGCACCAGATCTGTTTTTGACATCTCTCATATTCGAAAACGTTGGGTTGAAGATGATTCATCTATACTTTTGATCTCATGTAAATGAGCAGATATGAATCGAGTTTTAGTAGAGAAATTATGATATTATGTTTTCTGATTTCGGGGTGTTTTTGACTGCGAGCGTCACAATTCCCATAAACATTTTAATTTGTCTCCATTCATTTCATTTTTGATTTCTATATAGTTATAGATAATGTGAATATGAAACCGAGATGATATTATGATATGAAAATTTGTGGATATATTTTCAAATCGATCATTTTGAATCATTCACTGCAAAACGAAATATTATTGCAGTCGGACGAAAAATAATCTGTGATAAATGTTGGAAAATTTGTCTTCATTAGGCGATGTTTTCAGTACATTCATCACACCAGGTCTGATGATCATAATGATATCATAATGATATGTATATCATATATCATATCATAATGATTTAATGATCATATGCCATCATAATGGCATAATGATAATTTCTTATTCGATTTCAAAAAGTATATTCTGAACGACTGAGAGTCACCTAAAATGTTAGAAGAGCTTGTCAAAAAATCATATTGCCTCGTGAATGTAATATTGTGAATTATGTTTTTTCTGGAAGCATTATACTGTAATACCGTATTTTTAAAACCATCAATATGGCTAGAATTCATTACATTAGGTCGTAGGCCTATATATTGTTTGTCGACTAAAGCTGTTCTTGTAGATCCAATCATTTGTTGGGGACTTGTGTCTATAGGCGAGATAGTAGATAACTAGATATAGACAAAACATCCACCATGAAATAATACGAAGGTATAATTCTTTTCAGTACCCTCTCATCCCGACGTAAACTGCGGCAGATCATAAAGTTATGTTTTGCCAGTTGGTTTGATCCCCAGCAGTTATGTCTGTATGGAATATGGTTATAGGCCTTAATGAAGAATACGAGTTCGTTGATGCATGTGTAATGTAGGTTAGGTTAGTCCAGGTGTGCTCCAAAAACAGGCCCAAAGCACAGTTTACGAGTATAAAAGGATGAGTCGAGAATACAAAACCTTCCATACAACTGAAAGGCAATTAGTCGGAAACTTACGCTGATGGGAAAAACGAAGATCAAAAAGTTCAAAAAACCACTGTTGATTTTTCTTTTCTATACATATTTTTTCATGTGATATAGGCCTATAGAACCACTTGAGAGCGTCTTTTCTTTAGTATTCGGCCATCTTGAAATTGTTAAACTTGCCCCCGAGCCCTCCCCCCTCCACCCGGCACAATACACCCGCATTCACTCGATTTATTCTAAACAAATAACAGCATACAACAATGAGAAAAAACTCAAGGTCAATAAACAATTCAGGAATCTAAGATTTCGAACGTATTCCTAACGGTATTGAGCAAGATTTTCGAGAAAGTTTTAAGACCACGATTTGTTTATTATTATTATGTAGGTATATAAATGCACGTCTGAATGTTTACATTGAGTTGGTAGCCATGAAATGCATTATTTATATTCCATATATGGATGATAATGAAGTAATTTAATTACATTATTGTCTGCTTCAAAAATTCAGTAAATGGTTGAATACAAATTCATAATCGAACATGCACGACTGAAAAAACAATATTGTTAATACTGCCTGAACTCTTTTAGAAAAAAATTGTTGCATTGTTGTTCATTGCTTCTTTTCCTACGCCTTCTGGAAATGATGCATGCACATGTTTAGTTCCGGCCACGGTGGTTCCGGCCGAGATGAGAAGTTATTGGACGTGATCTACAACTAGGAAAACGCGGGATGCGCGTTGTGAGATGAGCTTAGAAGTATGGCAATCTAGAATGAAAAATAACTTGTCAGCTCAATTTACATCTACAAACCTTGAATCACTTCAAACGTTCAAAAACCTCACCTGCAACTTGTTGATATTTATAGTAACCTGCAACCTGTCGCATAAACACTTTGCAAAACCAATTGATTCAAATATTCAATAAAATGTACACGTTTATTGCGTTTTCTTCATTATTTCTCATTCGATTGTTGTAAAAATCTCTGAAAAGGTGTATAATAGTATTTTTCATATTCTGTGAGAATTTGAGAGCTTTTGAAAAATTCTTGTTTTTCAAGTATTTTTCCTCCGGGTTATTCTTATGAGGATTTTCCATACTTTCCGATTATTTTCCGGAAAAACCTTCCGACCGATTCCTCTGAATAACAATCCCAACCTATTCTGGTATGACGCCAACGTTCAGAAAAAGTTTCAAGTTGATTGATTCATTTCTCTGACCTGTATGCCGCGTACATAATTACAAAAAAAAAAAAAAAAAAAAAAAAAAAACATAAAAACGAAGCCCATTTTTTTTCAGGGTGTGAAATGGAAAGCTTCGCTACGCTCATCTAATTAGAGAACTAAATACAAGCAATCATAGCTGTGTCACAATGTAGTGATACCAACCTATTTTATCATAATATAAAGGAATTGACCCAACTCGAGTCTTGAAAGTGAAGTATTTCCGGGGTATTTCCAGATCGGAGTCCAGCGTATCGTACAGCGTACCTGTAGCGCAACTATCGCTTGTATATCGAACTATTTGAAACAACAATGCTCAACAATGCTATACACGGCCCAGTAGATCACGAGAATTATAGATTGTGTTAGTTCAACAATGCCACCGTAGTGACTCTTATTTACATCTAGTTCACTAGGAGATCCGCTAAATCGTGACAGGCAATCGGGACGATTGGCTCTGAAATGACCGCAAGAAACCACAAATACCGTCCATATTATCAGTATGTGAGTTGGAGCACCTTCTTTATATTATGATAAACTAGGAAAACGCGGGATGCGCGTTGTGAGATGAGCTTAGAAGTATGGAAATCTAGAATGAAAAATAACTTGTCAGCTCAATTTACATCTACAAACCTTGGCTTACTTCAAACGTTCAAAAACCTCACCTGCAACTTGTTGATATTTATAGTAACCTGCAACCTGTCGCATAAACACTTTGCAAAACCAATTGATCCATATATTCAATAAAATGTACACGTTTATTTCGTTTTCTTCATTATTTATCATTCGATTGTTGCAAAATCTCTGAAGAGGTGTATAATAGTATCGTTCATATTTTGTGAGAATTTGGGAGCTTTTGAAAAATTCTTGTTTTTCAAGTATTTTTCCTCCGGGTTATTCTTATGAGGATTTTCCAAACTTTCCGATTATTTTCCGGAAAAACCTTTCGACCGATTCCTCTGAATAACAATCACAGCCTATTCTGGTTTGACAGAAATATGTACAAAAAGTTTCAAGTCGATAGGTATTTTTTCCTGACCTGTATGCCGCGTACAAACTTACAAAATTACAAAAAAAAAAAACCAAGCCCATTTTTTTTGGTATGTGAAATGGAATCTTCGCTACGCTCATCTACATAGGTTGGTATCACTACATATAGTGGCTGTGTCGAGGTTGTGGAAAGACTTGAACCCAGATCTCCTGAATATAGGCCCTACTGGACTCAAACTGGACCCGTACCGTAACTGAACGTGACTGAAAGACTGTGACTGAAAGTAATGTCCATATAGCCTAGCTAGCTCCAAGGAACAATCGCTTTGATTGGTTATTGATCACTAGAAGACCTGAATGGTACGACAATACAAGATGATAACAAGTTCACGGTCTCATAGACTGCATAAACTGACACGTTTCGTGATTTACCTTATAAGCAGTGCTAGGATTTTGTGTTTGAAACAATGGAAACTTGGGATCATGTCAATTGATGTCACCCATTGTTGCAAGAGACAGACAAAAATGTCCACCAGTTGGAATGGACCATCAGAATATTTGGTAGTTCACCAGTTCGCTGTATTGCTATGGTAACGATTGTTTGTCATTTGTTACTTGACAGAAGTCTAAACAAAGACTGGACATGTTGTCAAAGCATTTAGCTCTGTGAATGACAAATATCGATGTTTTATTACATTTACAAAATAATACTCACGTGTCCTTTTTACACACGCATACACTATTAAACACACACATACTATTACACACATTACTATGCAAGTGGAGCAATTACATTTGTAAAAATATACATTTTATTATAGCTCATAGCAATGCTCAATTGATTTTACCCTCGTTTTTTAATTACCATGTCCTTAATGTTATATACTTACACAATTTAGGGACGGGGATAATGCACGGAGTAACGTATTGTAATTAATTTGTATGTATAAATCATATCAAGACTTGAAATTCATAACCTTGTCAGCTATCTTCGTAGTATTTGATTAATAATCAATTTGTATAATTTGGGGACTGCTTCGTTATTTAACGTTCAACATCGATTTGTCACTGTAGAAGAATTACGCTTTCTGTTATATAACTGTATAAGCTCAAACAAGCCCATGAGGGAATATATTAATCCTATATTTGTAGTAGGCCTGACCAGAGATCAATTCAGGAAATAACCAATGAGCTTGAAGAAGGAAAGCATTTATTCATGATGACTGTTCATCTTGACGATAAGTGACCAGCTCACTATATTTTCGGAGCTATAATTACCGTAAGTGAAAATGAGTTATACAATAATATTATTGAATTTAAAAAATATATTATAATATTGATAAGAGTGGTGATGATGAATGGGAAAAATAAATGGAAATAGAAATTAAGAAGCGCTGGAGAGACGGTTATGAAGAATATGGAAAGATCTGAGTGAGGTCGTAGAGACTATATACATCGCGAATGAGTGATTTTGTTATCGTATCATTTCCCCCAAAATATTATTTCAACAAAAGTAGACGAATTATTATTTATAATACAAGCGTGTCATTAAAAGAAAAGGGGAGAATTGAAAAGAAGAGAAAAAAAGATGTTTGGTTGTAACTGTTAATATATAGAGAGCAATGGAAGAAATTGTTGGAAGAAAAGATGAGTATAGTGAATCGGGCGATGCCCGATGAGGAGGTGGAAGTGGCGGAGCGGGCACCGAGATCAGGCTCGATTTTGAAGAATCTTCTGTCCGATACTGATTCGTCAGTCACTCGTGAATATAATGTAGGCTTACATACACTGTATACACTAATACATACCTTAATACAATTGCCTCATTAATTTTTTCAATCTGAAGAAGATATGTGATTTTTTAAATATTCTATACTGACCAATACTAATTTTTATCGGTTAGTGATGATATGTGAAGTAGAGATGCACAGTGAGAGAAAATGAATATACTTTCATTTTCTCAATTAGATTGAACTGATTTCAACATAAATTTCATTAGAAAAATGAGAAATAACTGGCATCATTTTTGTATAACTTGAAAATACCGGCCATAGTCAAGTATTCTATGAATTCCGTTTGGATTTTATAAAGTATATTTTGTGAGAATCTTGTGAATGTACTTTTGTTGAATCACAGCTTTCGATCCGACATAAATTGTACGTATGGTCAATCGCTAGACAAGTTCAGTATACATGTTTTTCTTACAAATTATGGCATATTTCTTCAGTAGAAAAATTAAACGAGAATCAAACCGATATTCCAAAACTAACAATCGAGTGAAATTAATAGCGTGAAAACAATTATCATTCACAGCAACAAAGAATCCGAATAAAATATCAAAGTTTCTTGTTTTCCTCATATCAGTTTGTCTTTCCAATTGTGTGGCAACAGCTTCGATGCTAGATAAAATCGTCAAAGTCTAGACATAAAGACGATGTCCACCAGGGCGAATGACTTTTCGACCCCTCACTGCACATCACGACTTTTCTAGACTGAAACCCATCCAAGTGTGATCATTGTCAGAGAGATTCTAATGTGGTGGCAGAACTGGTACCTAATTACCTGACTCGACATTGAAAACTTGCAGTTGACTTAATACTTACTGTGGTCTTGCTTTTAAGAAGTGAAACTTACGCCCGTTAATAATGGTGGATAGGTGAAACAGTCGATCGGAACCACAAGAATTTTTAAAATAGGAGCTTAAAAGTTATGTGATTGACACGTTCAGATCTTTTTTAACTTCTTTTCACTCATAAAGTTAATGACTTTTCTTGGAAAATTGTTTTACTGGTCGATTTGACACAAGCCATTTTAGATATTCTCTGTGGTACACATGCTTGAATTGAAACAGCTAAATTACCACCCAGAAGTGAATGGTGTACTATAATATTCAGACAAAATAATGTTATTGTTATTCGTTTATTGTAATTCATGCTGTTATTGTTCTCATTCTAAAATTATCACTATTGATGTGTTATTTTATGAAATTCTGAAGCGATATTTATGAATGTATATAATGTAATGTAATGTAATATATATATATATATATATATATATATATATATATATATATATATATATATATATATATATTGAGATATTTATTCATCATTCCTTCATATTATTTTTATTATTTCATATGATAATTATGAAAATGTATACTTGAGCATCTTTATTTCAACGCATATACACTGGCCCAAGAAAGATTCCATTGGAAACATTATAAACCTGCATCTCTGTGTGTACACAGTTCAAAAGAGCGTAGACAAAACTCGGATCAAAATACACACAAACATTTTGAGACAACATTTCAAAACATGATATCATAACCTTAGTTCTTTCTAAATCAGATTTTTGCCTCAGAAAGGCCGTTTTTTATTGTTTGAATATTTCTTTATTTAGCAGTTTGAGAGAAGTCCATGAAAGTTCACATATAGCCACACAGGCTCATCTGTGGAGTTAAATAATTCCAGATCTTGTATTTTCACAGAATAAAACATAATTTCAGAAGTATAAACAGTAGGTACAGTAAACACAGAATCAAGAATTAAACAGAAGATAATAATGAATACGGAGAAAGAAAAGTTTGATGAGCTCTGACATTCTATTTCATTCACAGATAACTGATAACTGAAGATAACTGAAGATTCAATATGATATTTGTTTTACTCCAGCCCATCACTTTTCTGTTCACTGCATGAAAATAGAGATCAAACCCAGAGACTGAATTGATTGAGAAGAACAAAAAGTTAAGCTTGTTAGTTGTTGGACTTGTTATAGCTTCCGATTGAATTGAGTCAATAAATCATCATTTTGTGTACAAGCATCAAGTTTAATCAAATAGATTCACAGTGAAGAATGTATAGACTTGAAGCATACTTACTCTTGTTTTGAAAAAATATTAACTGGTATTATCAAAACAATTAAAATCCAAAGCAATAATTGCCAATCACTATGGTCACTGATTTATGTGATAATTGATTAGTTTTGAATTGGTGAACCAAAGCACGTAGATATTTCCAGATCATGGGCGCCAGCAGTTATCAGACTATTGAGATCACTGTCCTGAAAGAAGTGCTAATGAGTAGGCTATTAGATAGTCAGAGATCAGGGTTGGTTGCACCATTTTCAGGTTCAATTTGGGTGGTGGGGAAATGGATAGGAAAAATATCATTAATAATTTCATGGAATATGTTAATTGATGATAATTCTCTAATCATCGTCAATATTAATTTGTCATGACACAATATGGCTTATTTATTCTTGATAATCATGAAAAAATATGTGTCCATCCACCCGTCCCACTTCAGGTATATATATATATATATATATATATATATATATATATATATATATATATATATATATATATATATATATATATATATATACATGACTACCGCATTTTTTTTATATATGCATTCTCAATCATACATGTAAATGATAAACTATAATTCATCCAACTTGAAACTTTCGAAGATCAGTATTTGAAATATACTCTGAGTATTCTGTGAAATAATTAGAATAATTGTGATGGTAAAAATGCCTCTTATTTCTGAAACTGAAAACGATATATTCAGAATATATATGTTCATATAAAATATATATATATATATATACATATATATATATATATATATATATATATATATATATATATATATATATATATATATATATATATACATATATATATATATATATATATATATATATATATATATATATATATGTATATATATATATATATATATATATATATATATATATATATATATATATATATACATATATATATATATATATATATATATATATATATATATATATATATATATATATATATATATATGAATATATGAATATATATATATATAAATATATATATATATATATATATATATATATATATATATATATATATATATGAATTAATATATATATATATATATATATATATATATATATATATTTATATATATATATATATATATATATATATATATATATATATATATATAAAAATATATATATATATATATATATATATATATATATATATATATATTTATATATATATACATATATATATATATATTTTGTTTGAAACCTTCACGAATTATAATTGATGAATCCATTATAGTTTAAGGGTATAATCGTGTTAAATTGAGTACAAAATATAGATGTTGGATACTTTTTTTATTTTTGACGCGTTTCGACGGTCTTATCACCGTCTTTCTCAAGAGATGTCTGACATCTAACATCCATACTTTGTACTCAATTTAACACGATTATAACCTAAAACTATGATGGATTCATATATATATATATATATATATATATATATATATATATATATATATATATATATATATATATAATATGTATATTGAAGTCATCATTCATCAATTATTTCATGATACATTTTGAATTTGATTATCCTCTTCGATAACTAGGACGAAATTCAAAGTCAACTAATCAGATTTTTATTGCTGATCATCACCATATTTGTAACTTAATTACCATCTTCATCATGATTCATGATCATTACCCATTTTGATATGATCCATATAGAGTTGTGCCCAAATGAGCTGATTCATAACCTTGATAGGCACATTTTTGATTCAGATTCCAGTTTTTGCTACTACCAAACTTATAGTCCAGCTATGGCTGATAGTGAACAATAAATCAACTGGAGGAGTTTCCAACGAAATTATATAAATAATTGTTACTTCTTATCAGGGTTTGGAATAAGATTGTCAATTAACAAGCATTCACTCCTAAATGGGAGAAGAGGGGAGGGGAGAATTGAACCTGATTTTCTTTCATTTTTGTATAGGTATAGGAGGGTAGAAATTATTCCTGAATTCTTGATATATTCACGCATACAAAAAAAGTTGACACGGCCAAGTATGCTCTGTTAGGATAGGAAAATATTGAGTCAATTCAATATTTTCCCGATATTTTCGCATATTTTCATTGAAGATTTCAAATGTATATATTTTCCAATAATCTCAAAATTTATTCACATAAACTTATGTCATTCACACAGAATTGAAACCGAACACAATGTTAGAAAATATTCGGAAACCATAAAATATTTGAATGAAATGTCAATAAAAACGACTCGGTCAAAACATCACAAACAACAAACAACAACAACAACAACAACAGAAACGTATTGAAAAGGGATAGACCTCAACTCGCATTTCCACAGTGACTTTATAATATGAACGTAACTCATCTCAACAATAATTGAACTATCATTATATTGTAGTGGTAGCAGTAGGATATTAATACATACTATCAATAATTGAACTGTTGTCATATTTCTACTGATTTATATCTGCAATTTATACTAAATTATATACTGAATTAATTGTTTAGTGTATTTTGCATAGAAAAACATCAATTAATGAATTACTATTCATTCATTTTACAAATAATTCTATACATGTTGCTATGCACGATTTCATTTTTTGCGCGATAACTCATAAGTTATAGCAAAAAGAACGCTCATTACGCGAAATTAAATCCATCTAATGTATACTTAACAAACATGCATATATTAGGCCTATACATGCCACCTCCAGACATAGCTGCTGAAGAAAGCAGATATTTTAATTGTAATAAGGCGTCAGCGAACTCACAATTACACTGTAAATTAGTCTGAAAATGTCATTATGATGAAGGTTGTCACCTTTCCACAATTTTTAATTTCTGATAGAAGAATGTAGGCGAGTAACTTGACTCTCCAAACAACTCAACACAATGTGAAGTGAGTATTCAATGATAATTTGAGATCTCTTTGGAATGATCCAAAGAGTAACAGGAAATAGAGCCAAGTGCTTTGGAAGAAGAAATCCGTTGTCAAGTGAAAGAGGTGCTTCTTAAGGGGAGGTACCAAGTGTTTCCTGGTTTTTAATATTGAAATAAACAGGAACAAGTTAACGTTCTTTTTGGTAACTAAGAAAAAAATATTACTGAGGGATTAACCTTATGTAAAATGATCACAAAGGACTTCAAACTATATTGAGTATATATTCATACACACATAAATATATATATATATATATATATATATATATATATATATATATATATATATATATATATAAATATATATATATATATATATATATATATATATATATATATATGTATATATATATATATATATATATATATATATATATATATATATATATGTGTGCATATATATATCATATATATATATATATATATATATATATATATATATATATATATATATATATATATATATATATATATATAAATATATATATATATATATATATATATATATACAAATATATATATATATGTATATATATATGTATATTTATATATATATATATATATATATATATATATATATATATATATATATATATATATATATATATATATATATATATATATATATATACATGAGTACTCAACTTTCTGTAGAAACGTTCAGCACGTGATGTTGATAGGACGGATATTATCATTACCGGTAAAATAGAAAATACCAACTCGTCGTGGAATCATCTTGGATCTTTTGCTGGTGCGCAACTGCTCTCTACCATCTGACCTAACGAGGAGGCTATCTTTCGATGATGTCAATTTAGGCCTATGTGTAATGGTGCAGATATAGGCTGAGGGTTACTGGGTTAAAGAGATACGTTCTATCTATTTAAGAACTCGGTTACCAAGTGATGCACTGAGGGCATTCACTACCAATTACACTGTACTCCGGAATAAACCTCATAGAAGAAGACCGGATATGAGTACTTGACTTTCTGAAGAAACGTACAGCACGTGATGTTGATATATAGGACGGATATTATTATCACCTAAAAATAATCTGTATCATTACACACATAATTGAATGGTACAGAGCAGATTGCGTATCAAGCAAAAGGTCCGGGGTTCAATTTCTTGACGAGGTGGTATTTTTTAGTGATATTACCATTCATTTAATTATATTCATTCATTTGTGGCGTGAAAAGCCATCACTCCTCAAAGAGGAAAATAATTATTCTCATTTCGTGATACATTTCACCCACCGATGTTTCAATGCCAGAATGATGAGAAGTAATTGGCATTTGGCAACGTTCTCGCATAAGAAACCTTCAAAATTAGCCTATAAAATATTCGTTCAAATATAGATTCTTGTTATTTACAAAATTTAAATAAATCTCTATACATAAAAAAATTGGAACGCCGAGAAATTCTTCATCTATCAAACATACTTAGGCTTATTCAAAGTTTGTGAAGATTTTAATCTCAAATCTCATTCCAAATCGTACTGTAGAGGCTAAAACGTCACCACATACATTGTAGCAAGCATAATAAAGGCACAACGTTCATCGTATACATTGACAGCACCATTCTACACCGATAGTTGAATGTATATGCGTATAAAAGAGAACAGGGTGCATTTTTATAAAGTCTTATATTATAAATGGAAGAAAAGGTGTACTCCATTGAATTGATGTATAGCGAGTGGGGATCATTATTTTGTAAAGCTTCAACAAAGATTCGTGCACAAACAAATGCCTGACATCCTGACGTCTTCAAGATCTTCAAGATCTTTGCCTTCGCTCTTTTCTTCATTTTATTTCTTCATCTTACTCGCACAAGGTTATATTCTCGGTGATTTTTGAATCATGTCACCTGAGAACCGACAATTAGTATATTCAACAATTGCTTTAGATCTATGGGTGATCTTATATTATAATATAGGGTTGTATACTTCTCTATTCCCACGCCTTCACTAACATCCGTTGTGTTCCGTGGACGTCACAGAGACTTGTCAATATTGCTGAGATATCGTCTTCGATATTTTGTATAAATGATATATGAATGGAAAGAGTATGTCTTATAGATGATGTTTCTGATTTGAGAGTGCTTGATATAATTTTGAATGAACGATTGGAGTGGTTATTGTGATACTGTATATATTTTGTAGTGAGTTTGTATATATTGACAGATTAGATGATTAATTTTGTGAGACGTTTGGAGAAACTATATGTTCGAATACATTGCTCGATAAACAAAGTATTTGAAATTCTATCAATTTCAATAATTTCATATAATTTTTGGCAGCATATATTTGTTTAAAATTCACGTACTGAAAGGTATATGAATGAGATTTGTGCGGTCACAAATTCAAAATAATCACATTACTGTAAATGCATGTAGAATTATGGAAATTATCATTTTGAAATTTATATATCTTATTCTCTCTATTATCAATCATGGTTAGTTGGAAGAGCGGCATCCCACCGAACCTCACCATTTTCTTTTAAATGTCAACTATTTATGTAACTATGTATACCTATAACTGTGTTGTGTTTTGAAAGAAAGAAATATACTTATTATTATTATTAATTGTAATTCTGCTTCTTTTGTTTTATTCCGTAGACATAACGTAATTCTTATTTTCATACATCACACGATTCACTGTTGGAAGTGAATCAGAAGATAACAAAAATGTGGGGTTATAAGCCGTTTATTCATAGAATAAATGTTTATTTATAGACCGTTTATTCCCTAACATACAGTCAAAAGAATTAATATTATTTTATAAGAGTTGATAATGGTAATTTCCTCTATTTCATTAGGCCCAGTCTTGTCATCTATAACCACAATTTCACACATTTGTTTTTTCAATTTCCATTTTTGTGTGGTGTCAAGTTTATTTTCAATTCTCAAATGTTGACTGACGAATTTGGCTATTGTGATCAACTGTACTGTTTTCTTTCATTTATCTAACCCCTGTTGAGTGTTTTGTTTCTTTGGGAATTGTCCACAACAAGTCTGAGTGATGGATGTTTTGCCATGAGCCTATAGAATTTACAAACTATGAGATAATGAGCAAATGTCGAAAACATTGTTCAGATTCTAAAAATGTGCTTTTCAGTTTAATTTTTAAGGTGAATTCAATTATTAAATATACTTCCCTAAAATCATAGGCCCACACCAAATATCAAGTCCCACATTTCATTCCGATTCATTTATTTACCAAATACATTCTTTTTTTTGTAGGACAATCGCAGGTCGGCCTACGACCAACGAATTTATGATATCAGGTATAGTATCACAGGCCCACCCGCGCATTCAAGTCTCCATGATACAACCACAATCACATTCACGTAAACACAGCTGCCTATCCATTCAGGGGTTATTTATCCATGTAGTCATCCCATAAAGACATGATTATTTATTATTCATAATGGCTATCCATATTTTTCTTCAGTATTACTTAAAATAGATACAGGATAAGATTATGTTCGGAAGGTTTATACATTACTAATACGCCTAATAATTAGAACAGATTCCGCTATAATTTCATAATAACGTTCTTTATCTAAAAAAAAAAGTAGAACCGCCAGTTTGTCGCCAGAAGCAGGTTTATCGAAACTATGCTCTTTTGTTTTAATTTGATCTTATTATTATACTTGGCAGAGACGATGACCGATAAACTAATGCTACGCTCACGCAAGAAGTATCCCCCGTTGCGTGCATGAGTCTCCACTATATACTTGTATAGTGAAGTACACAACTTTACCATTTACATTTTGAAAGAAAAGAAACGTGTTCTGTGAATAACGACGGAATGCGTTAAAATGGTTGTAATTAGTGACCATGAATATATTTTTAATGTCGCTTGTATATATTATAAGTCTCTTAGCGTGAATTTATAATGCAATTAAACATTATCTTTTCAATTGACGATACTTTACTTTACTCGCTACTTTATGTTTTATAAATTAAAATTCCCACTCTTTTGGTTTTATCTTTTGAAGTGTTAGGACTGTTTTATTTCTAAATGAACACATATCACAGTTATATCTTAATTGACTTGCCAAAGTAGCCTAATGCATCTCAATATCATTAAAGTAGCTGTATAGCGATTGGTTTCTAATGGAACTTGATGCGTTGTGAATTTTACATCCTTCCAAATAAGAGTCTGCTCATGAATTGATTGCCATGAACATTCATTGTATCATTTTCAGTATAAAAGCTAGGATTACTGAGAAATGAGACCAAGTTGTCTTGATGAGTGATTTTGAAGGTACAAACATGAGTATGAACAAACAAACCATGCTGTGAGAATAAATAATTGTATTAATTTATTTTGAAATTCCAAAGGAAAAAGCGATGGAAAAATGAATGTTTTTAACTCTGGGCGATTAGAAATTTGTCATATGATAATTCAACACATCTTGGAAACTAAACATGGGAAATATTATTTTCGTCCAATTCAGTAGGCCTACTGTGTCTGAAGAATCACACTTTCAAAAATGCATGAAAACTGCTTTTTTCTGCGTTAGTACAAGAACTACTTCAATAGCGGTTATACATTTGAACGAATCAATATTTTTAAACATCACTCTTGCAAACAGCCAGCAAAACCTGTAATCCTATCCGAGTCACATCTCTTCGAGCTCTTTCTCTATTTATATCTCATTATGTTATTAATAAAGCGTCAATAATTAGTTATCATCTTGAAAGAAAAAGCGACGCCTTTGTTTAGTACAACCTTCAGAACAACCATCGTGAAATTACGAAACCTCTATCTAACATCCTTTTATTATTATTTTCAAACATTTTTACCATCCACATTCTATTTTTACCAAACAACATACTTTTTTATTAAAACTTTTTTATTATTATTATTACTTACAACGACCTTGACCATCAATTTTGCACGTATTCCAAGGTCACACAGCTTGACAATATCTCAAAAATAAACTATTATTCATTCCAGAACATTTCCTTATCACAATCTTATTATCAAACTTGTCTCCAAATCGTTCTTAATAAATATATATATTTGTGCTATGATTGATTTGTATCGATAATATATATATTTTTTTGTATGAGTGATCACGGACGATGCAATATCTCTCGGTTGATACCCTGACTGGGCAGACTTTGGCAAGGTCGACGAAGATGTCCTCGAGCCATCTTTCAATGGTCCAGCGATCAGCGAGTAGGCTGGATGCTCGATGCGTGATACTAAGGGTGTGGTCAGTGTTATTGGTCAGTTGCCTTGGCTGACCTTGCAAGATACTCTGCCGGCTGATGCAAACAACTCCACATTTATATGATCACGCCAATTTACAGAACAAAAAGGAAATTCAATTCAAGTATGATCGGTCGATTTATAATCTTCGTTTAACATCGTCTATATAAGCTTTTTTTTATGTTGATTTCGTTTTAGCTCTCCCATGGTTCTGTTGTAGACTTATTATTTTGTGTGAATGGTATCTTTCATTTCGATATATTATATGAGTAATAAATGAAATTATTTATTTCTATTGTGTGAATGACAATTGAAAATCAAATCTAAGCTCGAATCTATTTTCAAAATCTAAAGTTCGTATAAAAAAATGATGCAAATTGGATTATCGGTCCAACCCAATGATTTAATTAAATCCCGTTCTGAGTTGTGCCCGAGGTTAATTATGTCCAATTAAGGATTTGATTGATTGATATTATTAACGATTTATAAATATTAGCATCAAATTTTGACACAGTCATTGTTCCCCAATTAATGCTAACGATTGCTAGGTGGGATTCTTTGAATGAGGCACCACAAAGGCGATGTTGTGCTCGTTCAAATTGATTTTTGATTATTTTAATAACAAATTTGAATTATTCAATTTCTACTTGCCCATAATTACTTATGTTCAATTAATTATCCAAGTAATGTGTCTTCATAGTTCAAATTGTATTATGATTCTAAATGTGTTTTTCTATCAATTTTGTCGAATGATTAAATATAATTCATGATTTGTATACAACATCATAATTCATTACATTTGATTGATAATTCTTTTAGAGTACACATCTTGCATGTTTCCTGTCCGATGTGATTATAGAATGTCTATGAAAGCTGGAAGATACGTGTTGACACATGCTTCACCTTATACCTACATGAAATTATATTTCAAATTATACATTTTTCCTTCAAATTAATAAAAGAAGATAATTTATAATAACTTATCAAATACATTTTCAATGAGTGGAATATAATTACATATTACTTAGAAGATCATGCTATATGTATTATATCTCATATAATTATATGTCTATGAACGGGACGACACGTGTTATGTACTGTACATCACGTGATACATGACTATATAGCTATGATGCTTTTTGTGTTTATCAGTACTTTTATCACAACAATGTAATTCGTGAGAATATTTTGTCATTCAATCTCAATGACGTAAAGTTCGAAATTAAATACTGATTACATATCAATTTGTCACGGTGGTGAACTGAAAAAATAATATCAACCTTTACCTTACAAAGATATATATAATTATTGTTGTTATAATCTTATTATAAACACCACAGTCCACACCTTATCATTATGAATATCATTTCACACCTCAAGTTCCAGACTATTCGTGAAGGTCATTGTATAAAGCAGAACGAATTCCACAAATTCAAATTTGGTAAAAATAAATCGGTGTAAGAGTTTGTTGGATAATAAAGGTAGGTTTTTCGTTTTGCACACCTGTGTATGATAAACTCAATGTAGAAGACGCGTGTGTGGAATGTAGTATGTGCACGAATATAGTAGAAGTCTATTAATAAACTGGATCGAGTAATTCTTTATTCAAAACTTGATGGTTGTAAAGTTTTGAAACTGTGGCTGTTTGCATAGCCAGTGCAACATGCTGGTTAATTCTCGGTACTCAATCTCTTCTCAATATGCAATTACTTATACACATTATACTTATACAATATTTCATATTACTTGCGCTACTATACAGCTGCGCCATAGATGAAATATGCAATCAGGTTTTATTATTTATGTAATTAATAAGCTATATATAGAATCATGCGAGTGCCAAATTTGAAGAAAACGTTTCTACTAAACGGTTTTGTACGGCAGATGAAACAATTAACTATTTCACAGATCAATGTAAATGTTATGGTGAATGCGACTAGATTATTTTTCCTATCAACATCCAAATATTTGTATATATACAGTCGAATTTGTCCAAACTAGGGCAAATGATTAATCAATGACTTTATCAGGAATAATTATGAATATAAGAAGTACTGTTAATTTATAATGAAAGGAAAATGAGCAATGAAACTTTCATATTCCTGTGTGTGTGGGAGGGGGGGGGGGGGAGGATCAATTTATAAACATAATTTAACCTCAAGACAATTTGTTGGAACATTTTTGATGATTCCATAGAAATTCATGTGTTTTTTGATGACAGTAAAAATTCTTCAAAAATATTGGTTGATTAATTGTTTTACATTTCCAGTAAATTGAAAGATTACAATGATTGAAATATGAGTAAAAGCTCCGTACGGTTTTGGTCAGTAAAAGTAGTCGAACAAGCTATATTGTAATGTGTCATTGAGAAAATATACTGATATTATATACGTGTTGAAACTGAGACAGTGCATGTACATATACGCACTTCACGCTTAATCTATGCAGAGATTAGCGTCTGAATGTGTGCTGATTTGATTCGAATTCAAATTTCAATTTTAAATTAAACCATTTTATGTGACCGCAAGTGTACATTATGTATATAATAGAAATGTTTGAAACCGTACATTTCTATTCATTTCAAAATACGAAATTCAAAGTTCGAAATTCAAATTTCAATTTCAGATTAAACCATCTTATATGACCGCAAAAGTTTTAATGAGAAATCAATGAAACGACACGTTTTTATCAATTTCAAAAAAGAAGAAAGTCATACTTTTCAATTGAGGCTTGGTCTAACAAACTAGGATCTAACGAACGGGGAGCGATTTTATCGCTCTAAAGCAAATAATCAATTACTAGCCATTCATTTAATAAACTGTGAATATAGTGACATAACTAATATTCAGCGATAGTGAAAAATTCAATGATTCGTATTGAGGAAACTCCTCTTCGTTATTGATTAGTATTTTTCCTCTTCGATTCTAATTTTACCTATCGTACAACAATAAATAATAAAAATAAAACTATTTTCATACATCGCATACTCACTCTCAAACACTACCGTCTTTGTAGTTCTCCTCTCAGCATGACGGAAGAGAATTATTATTGATAATATACTAGCTTGATGAGCATTATAATAATCTATTAAATATTTATAAAATCAAGCTGTCTCTCTTGCATTCTGATTTACAAAGAGGCCTTGATCTTCTACGTGTCTGCATGAGAAATCTTGATCTGGAGCAACTGCTAGTTAGATTAATAGGTGTGTGGGTGTTGGTAGATACGCTGAAACATCACACTTATACAATAAACTACATATCAGCTATCTCAACATGAATTTAGAAATATAACAATGCAGTGTGCAAAGTGTATAAAACAATCAAATTGGATTTCATTATCTTATAAGTAACGTACTCGTAATTATACGATCACGATTGAATAATTAAAGGAAATTTGACAGATGAAAACAATAAAATACTATTGAAAACAATAATTGGAATGATACTGTAATTAGTGAGAAGAAAGGAAGATTGGCGCGGTACGAACAACCAAAGAATTGAAGATCAAGATAAAAGAAGAGTGAACATTCCTTCCTAGCAACAAAAATTAATTGATATGTTCATTACCCATGTTCATTACTCATGTTCATCACCCATGGACGTATTAGTGTACTATTTCGAGTTCGTTAATTGAGATACATTAGAATTGGTCAGAGTCTTCAGGGTGTAGTATAGCTCATGTGGTTTGTGGTACTCCGTTCGACTCTACATTTAACGTTAGTGTTAGCAGTATTAGTTTTCGAATTATTTGTCAAGAGTGTATAATATTTTTTCTTTCATCAATATCCAAACTTGATGCAAAATCATTTCCCCTCTATTAAGGGCTATGGATGAAAGTGTATAGGATCATGAACGGTGCATCACAAGGGTGATCTTAACACCCCATTTCAATTATTTTAAATACGAAATCATATTACCATCCAACATATATATATTATATTCAATATAAATATATTTACCGAATCAGTATATCAGATTATTATTTATATTCAGCCAACTCTACACTCTATCTCCAATGAAATAATCATTACAGTAAAGAATTAGTTATTTAGTATTTCACGTATTTGGAATACGTATTACTTGAAATGATTACAATTTCACAAAATGAAATTGTCATCATAATATTGATATATTTGGTTTCAATTATTCGGTGAAAAAAGTTTATAGATAGTAAATTTAATACGTAAGTGTGTATATAATTAACGAAAAACATGATATTTTTCTTAAATTTTTTTGTTAAAATTTGAAATTTTTATGAAGTTGTTCCAACTTGTATTTGATTTTTGAATGAATGGAAATTAGGGTTTTAAGGTGCATCGACAGCGAGGTCATTTATAAACAATGATAGGATGTAATACAAATCAAGATACGGTGATACCGACTTATTAATAGAATGTAAACACACATCATTCTCATAAATATTGATAATTTCAATAAATATCAATTATGAGTGACAAGTGTATATTATAGTCATTAAAACATATTATAACCTTCAATCTAGATGTATAACGTATCTATGTAGAAATAATACATTTGGTAATCTTCTTCGAGTTATCCATTCTC
Source organism: Brachyptera risi (assembly GCA_964007535.1). Lineage (NCBI taxonomy): Eukaryota > Metazoa > Arthropoda > Insecta > Plecoptera > Taeniopterygidae > Brachyptera > Brachyptera risi. The sequence goes on from OZ023328.1 coordinate 17,702,390, forward strand.
AAGTTTCGTTAGGTGTTATAGAGGGAATGTCTATTTGATTCAAATAATAATATATGAGTGATCAGAGAGAAGAGTTACCAATTGCTGAGTTTTCCTATCTGATTCTTGTTTCAAGTCAAAATAAATTAAATGGTGAAAAGTCCATAACCAATTAACCAAAATTATCAAGACTAATAATAATAGCAATATTATAAATATACTATGTATATGATGACTGTGATCATGTATAAACAATAAAGTTGGTAATTATATGTGGGCCTACGTACGTTATTCAAATGATTATTTCAATATAATTACACTGACTAATCAACACGGAGCATTATCTATAACTATTTAGTATTTACTGACTTAATTGGTAGTTAGCCTATAGGCAGTATTGATGCGGTGTAATGATATAACTTTCAAATCACTTCAGCAAATATTCAACCACTAATAAAATAACACTTGACAAAGATTGTTCTCAGAACATTTTCTTTGGATTATAATAAATGTACACGATTCATATCATTATTATTTCAATACGTGTAATTTCAACTTGAGAAGACATGTCTTCAGATGAAGTCTTCACTTTTCGAGATAGATTAGATTAGGAGAACAGATTTTAAGAGATCGTAAAACCACAATGAACAATCTTGATTTATTTGTAACATTGGTAACGAATAAACTATGATGTTAGCCTCTCTCACCTCTTTTTCAAGTGCGACTCATTTGAATAACACCAAACAGCGAAGTGTCTTGATTTAGACAGACTCAGCATGATACTGCTTTTAAAACGTATATCAGAGCAATAAAAATAACTTAACACGAAGTGTGATTCGTTTTTATAATGAAACGAATACGATGGAATGACAGGTAAAGGTTAAAGAACTACATGACAGAATACACCTTTTTGAAAAAAATCTTTATTGATTTTGTTCACAACTCAAAAATAACATTATTCATGCATGCACGTATATATCAGTGACGAGTCAATAGAAATGATCAAGCAGATAAATGGACAAGGCAGGCAAAAAAGACAACAAAAACACAACAGAAATAATTATACAGTAGATATATGAAAAAATATTTCACAACAATATCGGTTAATATACTACAATGCAGTAGAAATGTTTTCTGTGACACAGCTCCAAAAATATAAACAATGAAAAATATTTATTGAATATTATATATTTTTTACATTCTGTTTTTGATGTGAAGTAGAACTTTCTATTTACTTCCATTCGTGAAGGAAAAAGTCATCAACCAAAATTAATTATCATTTTGTGAAAACTTCGATAATCACACAAACTTACTGAAACTTGAAAAGTTTTACATGATGCACTATAGCGTTTCTCATCATAAATATCGTTATGAAAAGTCATAATACAAAAAAATACTACAGTTATATACAAATCTACCGATGCATTTGTGATTTTTGTGTTCGCGGACCAACATTTTCTCTCCTGTATACCATAAATAACTTCATACCATATATAATTGCCAATAGCTATGAAGTTCATGGTGATCGACGATCCTGAGACCAACTTGACCACTAGATATCACTGATATCATATTTATTGTTGTCAACAATAGATATAGTTACAATCATTGTAACAAGAGTTGATCATCTGTGCCACCTAGACGCAAGGTCGAACTAAGAGAGGTAGTTCGTAGAGATGATTGTCGATCCAGCAAACTTATTCATATGATAACATTATTACTTAAAAGATATTAAATCAAGAAATATCTTCAATGAGACCAATATACTTCAGTAGTAAAGTCACTTTTGAGGTTGAATAAATATTGAATGATTGCAACAGCATCCAGCCAGACCACGTTCTCTTATGAATTGACGTATATGTACCACTCAATTTATTCAATCAACACTTTTTTGGTGAAATCTTCGTATCAAGGATGTCATGATCAACATCCTTGAGTTTTAAGATGATCTTATTACTTTCGACTTATTTGGGATGTCACTCTGTCAAACACTACTCACACCTTCCTCATTTATAATGTAATATACCCTTAGCTGTATATGATCCGTCATGGAAAACAGCAATTGAAATATAAAATTATAATATTATTCAAATAAAAACTGGTCTACTTCTGAACGCGCCCATTTCGGACATGATCTTTCAGTGCTGATGACGTATATAATCTATCTCAAGGAATGCCAGGTTCATTTTTCTATACATTTATCCAGAGTTTTTTTATAATCGAATATGTAAATTAAAGTAATTATACATAATATACATCATAATCCACCCGGTGAACTTGAGAGAAATTAAAACATTTTAAATAATCAATACAAATATTTACGATTTGGTGAATTTGTAAGGTTAATGGCAACATTGTATTGAAGGTACAAAGATGGCCAACTCATATTTTTTATAGAACTAAAAATATATTTGCATTGTGTTTTCTATTTCCACGATTGTTTTTGTTTGTTTTTTCTGAATACTTAAGGTCATTAAGAGCACCAAAGACGTTGTTATAATTGAGATGATACAATTAAAATGTAGAATAATTACAGCGATTTATATCATTATAGACACGTAACTAAAGTGAAATATGATGTATTCATAAATGTGAAGAAATACATTTGTGATGTTCAATAATAACTGCAAATTATTGATTATTTGAAAAAAGTTTACCTGCCTTCCAAATGAACTGTTTCGTCACCTTGGAATCATTTGAATCAACCCGCCCATTCGCCTTAATTATCTTAATTAGCTTAATCATTCAGATTGTCATTATTATTACTGCGTCAATGACCAATTCAAATGTCGAATACATTTCCATCATGGTCGATAAGTATAAAGTTCTCGCTTATCACCAAGAGAATTAAGTATTGTAATCAAACTTAATGGAAACATGAATGCGTGAACCAAATGAACGAAATTAGGGTAAAGCTATGCACTCCAGATAAGGAACGAAGGTTATGTTGTCTATTTGGTGAACCAAGACAGTGGTATTAATTATACCTTAGCCTGCTTTATATATTAGAAAACCCCAGCATATTATTGCTATCACAATAAGTGGTTAGAAAATGGAAGTCAAAGTCTTTGAAAAGAAATACAATTCAGTATAGACAGTAACAGAAGACACGTATTTCTTATTTGTAATGGTGTACGAAAATTACGTTTTATTCTGTTTTGATACGATTGATAAAACAACTGAAAATATCGATTATGTTTTTCTTTCAGAAGTTGACTGCCATGAAGACTCGATCATCGTGATAGCATTGTAAATTAAGAAAAAAATAAAAATAAATTCCTTTTTTCGAATCATTGTATATTATGGAATAGTTTCTTCTTCTTATCTCTGTTCTCTCCCCTGATGCCGCGCTCGATGGTTTATACAACCGCAACGCTTATCAGCAAGATGTTTAAATTGAGTGAACACACACCAGCGTGATTGTTTCGAGTTCAGCTCATTTCTTTATGGTTTTGTCTTTGTTCGACGTCTTGTCCATTCGACTTGTTCAAATGGAAAGTGTAATCTACGTATGAGTACTTTTCGTTCAAAATCTTGGCGAACCATCATTTTTGGGATAGAAATAATTACGAGAAACCAAAATCAGAGTCATATTGAGATACGACATGTTTTGAAACAATAGATTTGGAAATGGTCAATTAATTCAAACTATGACCACGTTCTTAGAAAAAATGATACTTTTCAGACCTGTCTGAAAGGGTCTGAAACAATAATAAATACTCCAGACATAATGGAACTTTGGAGTTCATTTTAATATTATTTTGGGGGTAAGTAATTGCATTGGTTTCACGTATTATTGAATGTTCAAATAAATAATAAAAAAACAGTGATTGACAAAGAAAAATTGTACTTCATTTCATTAATTTGGGGTTCCAAAAAAGTGACTGATGTAAGTTGTGAATTTTATTTGCAACGATGTGGCGTTAATTGAACATTATTTTGCATGTCACCAAGAAAACTACATTGTTATCTACATGAACACAAACAATTGGACTGTTGAACAGAATCACTCCAACGATGTGTCAGTTTTTTAACCTCAATTTCAAACACCTTGCTGTACAAAGTAATAGTCATATTAAAAGTATGTTTCCATAGGAAGATTATAGCTCAGTAATTGTAGTGGATGCTGTACGACGTATAGGACAATGAGCAAAGAGATCATCACCACAATTTAATATTATATTCAAGATAATATTTGTATACCATAAAAAAACACTTCATGCATATTCAGTTGTTATTATATTGGTAACCATCATGAGTTCAAATATACACAACTTATCATGTAATAATATTATTGTAAAGTTTCGTTATTGGCATGGTAACTTCTATACATGGCAACTTCATTATTTATTGACTGAATTCGTTATTGGCCGCAATGGGATCGTATAATATCAGGCAGGCATGGTGGGGTGAAACTCAACAAGGCAAAGACTCAACATTCAGTTTTGCAAACACAACTCTCATGTTATTTAAAATATCGTTCGAATGAAGTGAGTGTCAGCACTTTTCACTTATATTTCACTCATTTTAAAGTTCAAACTATAATATTTGAATATATAAATAGAATTTTAGTGATACGATTCTGATAAAAAGGTGAATCATAATTTTCCACTCGATTTTAAAAATGTGTTTTGGTTATTCTTTGAATTTTATCCAAGTTGTACTTGGTACACCTCTTTCAAGCTTTACGTTTCAGCTTGAAATAAGATTGTTTGTATTACGACGAAATTGTAATTGATATATTTTCGTCTCGATATTCAGTCTTTGCCTTGAAGCACATTGTCGTGACGTATGCTCTTAGAGCGAGAGGAACTTGAGTAGTGTGTCGTAGATGAGTCTTGGGTTGATCGTGCCATCGGCCGTGTAACGCACACCTCTCAGGTTCCCGCCGTCATTGGAAACAACACCGTACTCGCCGACGATAAAACCATCAGAGGTGCGTTCCTCAACTCGGTATTTGCGGTAATCACGGCCCTCTAGTACATAGCCGACCTTATGATTCGGATCTTGTTGCCGTGTGTCGAATACCCTCATCGCAGTGTCGACTTGAGATGGAGGTTGTGTCACTTCGACAGGTTTAGGTTGTAATCCATGAGCTCGTCCATTTGTCATAACGCTGACAGTTTCGTCAACTTCGTAATTCTGTTCTGGTACTGCGTAGTTTTTAGCGGGTACGCCATAAACTTTGGCAGGCTCACTGTAAACTTTAGCGGGTTCGCTGTAGACTTTAGATGGTTCTCCGTATACTTTAGCTGGCTCGCTGTACATTTTGGAAGGAACTCCATATACTTTAGATGGTTCTCCATAGTTTTTAGCTGGTTCTCCGTATATCTTTGCTGGTTCTCCGTATACTTTAGCAGGTTCTCCGTATACTTTAGCTGGTTCTCCGTACACCCTCTCTGGTTCCCCGTACATCTTTTCTGGCTGGTTGTAGCTTTTCTGGATGGATTCATCCAATTGGAAGCTTTTCCTGCCACGATTGAAATCAATCTTGGACCTTTGTTCATCTGAATATTTCCCATCCTCAACATTTCTTTGACTATCCGTTCCAATATCAATCTTGTCTTGATGGTATTGGCCACGACTTGTCAAAGTTCTTGCCTCCGAATCACCAGCTTCCTGATTTGCAATCACTGATCTCTGAATAGATTCAGCAACCGAAACTGGTTCCTTCGTCAAAGACTGAGATTTGAAAGCTCCACTTGCTTCTGCATTTACTCGTGGTGGAAGTGCATGCGCAGCATAACTTCTTCGACTCGATTCAACAACGGATGCTTCGACACTTCCCACAGAGTCCAGCATTGTTCGTCGTTGAGCAATCAAAGGACCACGTCGCCCACGCAAGGGCTTACTGAAGAACTGAGCTCTGGTTCCAGAATTTGCTGGCGTGAATCGAGGATGATAAATGACTGGAGCAACGTGAGAATCAGAGGAAGATGTTTCTTCTGAGGAGGATTGATAGTAGCTTGTGGAAGGTGACTGATATTTGGATGAATAGTAACTTGAATACGCCAGTTGAGGATCAGCTGTGACTTCAGACGGTGATGATTCTTCTACGCTGAAGTCACTGCGTTGAATCGACGTTGCTGGTGGTTGTTCTTCAGTTACTAAATTGACTGTCGTTTCTCGGGAATCGTCATTGTCATTATGAGTGGGCTCAACAATCGACAAGGGTTCATCTGAGATTGTATTCAAAATTGTGTTTCTTTGTTGGGAAGGACGTGATGCAGATTGGCCGACAGAAGAGGACACTCTGACGGATATGACTTGAATTGGAGTCTCTTCTTGAGGAGGTACATCCGCTGGGGACTGGGTTGTATCTGAAGTGCGTTTTTCATCTTCAAATTTCGTATTTTCGGATGTGAATTCTTCTGCTTTTGTTGACCAATCTTCATCCGCTTCGGTTGTTGTTTCTACGTCAGCAGCAATTGTAACCGTTGATAATTCTTCGACAGCTGTTGTTGAGTACACCATGGCATCTTCTGTAGATTGAGAATTTCCACTGGAAGAATATTCGATATCACGAACAGTAGATGTTTGTACCTCGCCTCTTTGAGTGGTGTCCACATCGATTTCAACAAGACTAGTCGACGAGAACGCATCGGGAACTGTCACTGCATGTTGTGTTCTTGGCATCTTATAATTCCTTCTTGACGTCACTGTATGTACTGACGAACTTACTGAAAACCGTGGGGAATCTGGCACATTTTCCACATTTCGATCTTCCATTTTGGGGCCAGAAAATACGTAATCAGAAGGATTGTTTTCAGATTTTACTTTCTTAATATCACTTATATTTGAACTATCTAAAGTAGAATCTTCATTCTGACTGTTTCGATGCACTTCATCGCTAACTTTATAATTGAACGAGTCTTCAGCTTGTATCGCTGGTTCACTGGTCGGTGATGTCGACATTTGAACACTACCCGTCCTGGGATAGGTGCGCACCCCAAACACACGAGCCTCCGATGCCATCGCATCGTTGATCACTTTATCAGACGACACTACGCCAGCATCAGCCTCTCTAAACGTACCCGCGGTATATTTCCGAATAACGCCTCTCTGCTGTTCGTTACCATTGACGGGTTTGCTAAACTGGCGGTTAGCGTCGGCATTGTAGTTACGTCGATCTTGAGACCGGATCAAACCAGAGAGCCTATGGTTCGGCTCTTGATTCTCTGTGTAGTTGTCCCGAGGATCTGCTTCGGAAGTCTCGGAATGTAAGTATCTGTTGTGAGTGATGGCGGCAGAAGGGTTTCTTCTGTCGTGGTATAAACGGTTTCTGTGTTCGATGCCCGGACGGGTGAGTGGGAATCTTCGACTGCGGATTGACGGTCTAACTGTTGAGCCGATGAACATGTTCAAGAAGTCACTCCCGGCGATGAGGCCATCTCGCTGTTGGGCTGACGTTGATTCGGTGAGTGTTTGTCGACCGGTGGCTGGGAACCCCATCGTGGGTGTACTCGCCAACCAGCACGCAACCTGAAACAAGCACACAAACTGTTGAACAAAAGTGCATGAGGTTGAAGAGATGATTATATCAAACTTTGCCAATCAGTGAGTGCAAGGTATGGTGATGATATAATTTTATTTTTTATCATCTTCGAAAACTTGACACAAAGCTATTGTTTTTCTATAAAGGCAAAGGATGAAAGTTCAGGATCGTTCGAACGGGGCACCACAAGGGCGATCTCACCACCCCGAAGAAATTAACATGTCGGACTCACTGACAAACTGCGTATATCACTTTTCTCAGAAATTTGAATAGCACATTTTATATATGAATGTATGTATAGAAGCATTTTATTTGGAACATTACAATAAATATTTTCGAAAAATGTATTTATATTTTAGAAATGAACGTGAATGCGGTGAAGAATATCAAAAATAATTTTCATGATATTTAATGATTTTATGAAATTCACGTTCCTTCGTGGCTTTCATTTTCAAGTGGTATTTCTGTATCATTCTAAATTGGAGCGTGAAAAAAGTCCACTTAATTGGCATAACTTCGTGTCCGGTTTTCAGAAATCATGAACGAACGCTGAAACCAAGGGATTGGTAAGTAACACGATGAAAGACACTTCCGCACTAATAAGCGTATCAAGATAGAGCATAATTCACTGCTTCGAATAATTATGCGGTATCTCATAGAGAATCAACTGTGATTTATCGCAAAAATTGCCAAGTTCATCTAGTCCAACTCTGATCGATTATTCCGTAGATTATTATATGATTATGTAAATTATTTCACGCTCTGAAACATCCAATCATACCTGTTTAGCTCATCGATCGATATTTATTTATTCATTATTCAAAATTATTCAAATTACCCGTTGAATTGTGAAAAGTTAATTTTAAAACGATTATACCATAATTTACATAAACCTACTCTAAATAACTTGACGGAGTGAAATAATGGATGTTCACTTCAAGACGAGAAGCGATGGTTGAAAATATTTGTCCCAGTTAATTTGTCAACACCTAATGTGTAAAAGTTATTTATTGTATCGGAATTTGACAATGACTTTTGCTGGGTAACTCCTCGCTGTCATTGACGAACACCTACGCAATAAAATTCCCACACATATTCAAAGGTGAAGATCTAGATTCTAGAGGCTAGACGGTATTCAGTAAAGACAGGAAATTATTAATTGATATTCACAATTATAGGAACCAAATCATTTATCATGACCCGTGATTCGTTTTTTTACTCTCGGAAAGACAGACTTTTAAATCCACTTGAATATTGATTAATTCGAAACTAATTGCTATGAAACGAAGTTAGCGCTTACCGTCTTGAATTCCTGATACTTCCTGGACATGGAATGATGAAAAGGAAATATAGATTGGAGATACTACTATACTCATATGAGAAGATATTTTAAGTGGTTTTATATAAAAATGAACTGTTCTTCACTTCGAACTGTTTCTGTTGCTTTGAAAAAGGCCAGCATTGCTTGGCTGAAACGTCAGCTTGTAATATCTTATTGAAACATATATATATATATATATATATATATATATATATATATATATATATATATATATATATATATATATATACATATATATATATATATATATATATATATATATATATATATATATATATATATATATATATATATATATATATATATATATATATATATATAGATAGATAGATAGATAGATAGTACACATGAGGACACCCTCGGTAGCTCGGTCAGCTGAGGCACCGCTTCAGAAACTGAAGTGACCGTTGGGCGTGGGTTCGAGTCCCGCATAAGGCATGGGTAAAGTAAACGTCCTTTCACTCATCATCACTTCATAATTTCATTGTCATCTGCTCATTCGTACCCCTGTATAACCCAGCTTTTGGTGGGGTCGTTAAGCAAACAATAATCAGTACACATAATGTGTTGAACATTTCTTTCTTCATAAAACGACATGAATTTTTTATATTAAAACAATAAAAAACTGGGGGGGTGAAACCAAAGCTCAGCAATTGAGCTATTATATCATTATACAATCCCGCTTATACGAATACAACGACGTAGTCCGAAATGGTAGGTTTGATAAATTTGAACGCCGATACTTCATGGTACTTGATAGATAAATATGTGGGTACAATATTGAAAGTATACACAATTATAATTTATGCTAACAGAAAATTAATATGTATTACCCCATAATGCACGGTCAAAACCATAGTATCGATAAATGCCTTTCTCGTATCCCTTAGCACAAGGACGTTCGTAATTATACAGTTCCTATTCAAATAAGAAAGGTTTTAGTCATTCAAAATGAAATGGTATTAAGTGAACCTTGCTTTATGAGAAACAGTTTTTTTACTGTAATAAAAGTGCAAATGAAATGAACAACGGTATTGTTTAATTTAATCAGAAATAATTATGTCATTATAATTCTCAAGTATGAATCTACTTTCAATTGTTTCGAACCATTTTCGAAATTTTAGTCCTAATATTACTGATGAAAAAATCGATGTGTGATTGAAATGATAATATTTTTAATCACATAACAACAGACCTCGAATGAATCGGACGAAATATACAGCTACAGTTGGAATATTACGTGGATCCAATTCTAAAATTTATTTACTCATGCATTAATTGTCAGTTCAATGATTTTATAGCTGTTAAAAATGAATGTATATTTGGAAAAAATTAGGTCCAAATACAAATCTTCGAATAAGAAAGACATTCCCAGCAATAACATACATATAGTAATATTATGTAGTTATTCCAAACATATGAATTTATATTTGGCTATTAGTAAAATTCAAATCATTCAATATTTGAGACCGGTTGTGATTGCCGGGCGAATAATTCAAAACAAAATTTGACCAATTAAGAAATATATTATGCAAACCTGTTCTGTGCTTTTAAGGATCAAACAAGGGAATTAAAATAACTTATTATAAGGGTGTTCCATCTAATTGTTTTTCTCCTTTTCAATCTATAAACTCGCAAATAACTTATTGCATCAAGTATCAAGCTCAGACCGGCTGTTCTTCAGCTTAGTTGAGTCACTACTATAGGAGGCCTACTAGTAGTTCCATTCTGCTGGATTCGATCAGTAGTTCCTTCTTACTAATAACAAAAACATTCAGGAGTTTCGAACCATCAACCGACAACACGTTTTGTTGTACACGGTTGCTCTTGATCTTCGAATGATTTAGATTGTACGGTGAGTTCGTGCAGAGAAGCGCTGAGGAGCGCGGAGGAGCGCGGAGCATAGCGTGATGACCATAGCAACGCGATCAACCTCCCTAATACGGTGTTATTAACTTGCGGAACGACTTGGTCAATCAGTATCGACACCGGCTGAATCTTACGCGGCAGACATTGTCGTTAAGGAGCACAACCTTGAAAAAAAATCGAGACATCCCATACCATCTACAGGGTGTTACAATGTAATGACACAATTGTAAAATTATGAAATTGCTTCCATTTATCAATTTATGATAGGTTTATATACTCTCTTGAAAATTTGGAATTACAAAATGACAAAATTATGAAATTTTCAATCAATGTCCGATAAGTTCATACTCTTTCGAAAATTTGAGATTATAATACTGATGATCATAAATAGTACCCATAACCATACTTTTGATACATAGATTTTTATGAAGCTCAATGATATTTGAATTAATTTGTAAACAATTCATTATGCTATACTATTCTGATTGAATATGATATGAATTATAAAATGTCATTAACAATATTGGTTTTTCATGATTATCAATACACATTGTGATCATTTGAAAAAGTCCATTTGCATTTCAAATAATATCAGAAACTCAGCCATTCTTCATCTTTTCGAAAAAATAAGAGGTTTCCAAATAGATGAAATATCAAATATCAAAAAAATGAATTGAAAAATATGAATGAAAAATCATGAATTGATGAAATGTTTTCATATTTGAGAATGTAGCATCCGTACCTTGTTCACCGTACATTACACTTGTTTATTGTTTTGTTTGCTTAACGACCTCACCAACAGCTAGGTTATACGGGGGTATTATTGCTTGCTATATACGTTTGTAACATACAGCATGTATGGAAATAAGGATAATATTTAAGTTATGGTGTGAATTGAGTTTTCCACATTGGCTGTTTGACTATCTTACTCTAACCATATACAACTAGGTAACTATACCTGAATGCAGATTCCAATGCAAGTTTGTAAATACTTCATTTCACACCAATTTACAGTGGTTCATACTGTCGGTGAGAAGATGACTATCTTGCATGAATGATACAATTAATCAATGAGAAAAGAACTTGGTTGGCTGAAAAAGCATAAATGCTACCAGTAAACCAGTACACTTTGAGATATTGTGTGGAATTCAACAAGTAGGGTCTATCAGAGAAAAATAGATGATTATCATTTTCTGTTAGAACTCTACAATATGTAGGAAGAAAATCTTTGCTATACTGCATGGTTGAGGTTCTTTATTCACTTATTTATTTTCAATTTCGTCCTCGTGGATTACATTTCAAAATGGAACATTTTTGAGTTAATCATACCAGTTGATTATACCATACTGCGTAGTATATTGAATCAGTACATTGTTTACTAGTAACGGCATCAGGCAATATTATGAGTAGAAATTACTGAGTTCATTTGAGTATGAATGACAAATTTACGACGTTTTACATATATTTCAATTCTACATACTTTACATACACTTTTTATTCTATGTCTAGTCTCCGAAATCGTAAATCAATACACAGGTTTTGTGCTAAAGATGGAAGATAACAAATTAATATATTGAGGCCTTGTTAATTTACCTACACAACGACCTACGCACGAAATACGTGTATTAATATATAAGAATAATAATAATTAATTACGGTACTCCTCTCTATGTTATTCCTGCCAAGGGCTACCATAATTATAAAAATGCATTGTGCGTAGGTGCAACATTTTTTATAATTATCAACTCTCATAAATATTCGACTTTCACCATCAATATGGTTTTTATGACCGTCAGGAATTATTTAAGCAAAGCGAAAAAGGGCTCAAAAAGTGATGCGATGACACGTTTGATAACATGAAACCATTAAAACTTATATATTATCTTTTGATAATATAGATTACAGCTATTCGCTTCTTCAATGTACATTCACATAACACATTCATGTACATTCAAGGCTCATGTATCCAACGATATTCACTAAAGTGATAAAAAAAAAAAATTTCGTTCTTTCTTCTCTTTTTCTTCCAGAAGCCATATTTGAATTATATTTTACGTAGGGGCCCCACCAATATTGCAACATATATAGGTTGTTCGGGCGTACGAATTTGTAGATTTTTGTGATCAATTACAGTACTCTCAACGTTAATTGGACGAACAACTTGTTTGTATTACCGGTTCCATCAAAATTTAATACAAAATCATCGTTCTCCAATTGGAGCTATGAATGAAAGTAAGATCGTTTTGAAAAAAAATTATGGTAATTGAAAGGAAAAATTAAAGAAAAAACTTCTATAATTATAAAACTGCATTGTGTCGTTATGCGTTGTTGTAATACATTTTGGACATTTTGGATGATGTGAATGATGTTCAAGTCCATGCTTCATGCGGGACAATTAGACTCAACACCCTCTTGACAATTCAATTCTCAAGCCATCCCCAATTATTGTCTGGAGCACACTGATGGCTGAAATGTTAGTTTGGGTGACTTTAAAAATAAACAATTTGAAATGATTTTACACGCGTTTCTGAAATACAGTTTCTGACTTATGAGCACCAAGCACTATACACTTCAGGCGCGAAAAACACTCAGTAAGTCGCCGATATTCCAGTTCCCAATAAGGCAATAATAAAAAAATATATAAAAATGATACTTTTGTAACGGTACATGCATGTGGAACTCCTTGAATCCTGAACAATGTATTTTATTATATGTCGTACAACCGATTTTTTTAATGGCGCCCATCGAAGATTATTATATTGGCAACACCATGCATAGCAACCAGTACACGCAGCAGTCTATAGATCTCGATCCTAAATATATCATTATTATATTGATTATCATTATTTGTAACCAATTAGGGTCCAACAGAAACTTGTTAACTGTTTTAAATTGGTTGAGAATAATCACATTCAGTACGTGCTATACTACTAAAGCTTTTTATACACGCGGTCATAAATTTTTGCAATTAAAAAAAAATGACAAACAATATCAAAGTGCATAAACCGCTAATTTGGTTCACACTCTTATTTTACTGGCAGTCCTACAACATACGGACTCCAGTATTATAGTTATATGGTTCAAGGCGTTGATTTAGTACATACCGTGCTCATAAGTGTGAGTCTAGTCCATTATTAACAAAGGTGTGAATTAGCACTTCTACGCTTGTATCTACGAAAGATGAAGGAGAGAACCACTTGGACGCTAGTGGTCGGGTATAGAGAGACGGTTGATCGGAACCTCCACATTATAGTAGATACAATATGTATATTATTATCATAGGACTGTATAGACTGAGATAGTACACGCCATTTTTTGTTAAATTTATGTTCATCCTCATGATCCTGTTTGCCCATTGCTCTCATTTGGCTTTTGTTCTACTCAGTCTGTATTCCAATTTGGATTATCATCATCACAATTCCACATATTCGTCTTTATTCTCATTAAGTGGTCCAAGAAGATGAAACGAGTTACCAACGTCATTAAAATTAGTAAAATCTCTGGGTCTATTCAAATTATCATATAAAAAACAACTTTTGGTGAAGCAAAATTCAGAGATGGTTTAAAAAAATCATGTTTAATTTAGTTCTAATCTGTCAGCTCTTTCTGTTCTTTTTCTTTTTCCATTTTTGAATTTATAGTTCTTTTTATTACATTATCATTTGCATTTTAGTCATAACTATTATGGTTAAGGTGGAAGAGCAGATACTCATGTATCTGAACCTCGCCGTTTCATTTTTGTTAAATAATCATCTCATTTTGGAATTATTATATGTGAATAGTTATTTCTGTGTTTTTTGCTACTGTACTACTCAGAAATGAATGAGGTATAATTAATTAATGATAGAAAACTTGATAAGCTATAACTGCTACGGATGATGCGGGAGGACCGAATTTGACTGGGCATCAGGAGGATGATATTACCACCCTGAATGGAATGACGAATTTCATTAAAAATCATTCAGCAAACTGTAAACTCAGATCTGCTCGTCTGAATCAATTGATTGTGGAAAACTGAATTGAATTGAATGTTGAGGCTTGCATGAAGACGCGTTGGGTGGGAAATTTTTCGACGGTGAACAAAAATCGAGAGTAACCTCCTTAGATACAAGCAACTCCAAAATATCATTGTTTTATTTATTCATATTTCCATAACATTTTTTCTTATCGGCAGCATGATTTTACAATAATTTTGTTCAATGAAATATGTATCTTCTTATCGTATATAAATGATCCTCATTTTATATTTATCGTCTTCTAATCAGTGGATTTGTGTTATTTTGGTATGAATATTTCAATATAATTTAGATATTTCTCATAAAGTCACCGCTCTTCAGGTTCAATCAGCCGAAGCTCCACGGTAGAAACTGATCTCATGGCGTATAAGACACGAGGATTTTTTAATTCAATTATCATTCATTCAATCAGCATCATTCATTAATCGTCATTCAATTATTGTACAGTCGTTCGCATCTCCAAATAACCTACCTGTTTGATTGTTATGAAGACAATAATCATCATCATCGTATAAAGTGATGGCAAATCCTCGTGATCTATTATGATATGTGCTACTGTAATTCCTTGGACAACTTACCTGGTAACTTTGTCAACTAGTAGAACTTACTATAATGTACTTCATACCTCCATTTCCACGTACTTTATCAGGTTGACAAATGCAATAAAACTTCAAAAAAATACATAAACACATACAACATATAGTAAATGTGATATATTAACTTTTGTCCATCTGAATGAAAAAACAATAAAAAATAAATAAACTGAATAAAAACATGTTTTTCTACTACTGTGCTACGCCTTGCATTTGCATGTCGAATGATTTTGATCACAGATCCGGGTATAAATGTTGAGCTAAACAAAAGACGCCTTGCTCTCTAGTATATACGAGACCATAACAATAACGTATCAATGCATTTTATACGTTCTCGCCTCCACATCTTATATACGTACACGAACAGCATCGTATATAACGCCTAATTTAATTCAATGAATTTGCAAACAATGGTATATATTATGTATGTAGTCAAAGTCAAAACTAGAAATAATTTCACGATGAGTATATACTAATAAAAATTATATATTAAAGTTGTCCTCACATGGTAAGAAGGTCATCTACCAATTGAAAAATTGTTAGAGCTTCGGTATAATTATATAATTTATATACAAATTACAACATCTATACACTTCTGAAAGTTCTACTTAGGTTTCTTATCGCAAACCTCACTTTGATAAATCATACCACCCTAAAATCAATATCTACACTTCTGAAAATTCTATTCAGGTTTCTCATCGCAAACTTAACTTATCTCGATGAATCATACCACCCTAAAATCAATATCTACACTTCTGAAAATTCTATTCAGGTTTCTCATCGCAAACTTAACTTATCTCGATAAATCATACCACCCTAAAATCAATATCTATACTTCTGAAAGTTCTTTTTAGTTCTCTTATCGCAAACCTCAGTTTAATAAATCATACAACCCTAAAAATAGCACACCATATACGTGTGGCAGTGATATTTGTGTTGATTATATTGGTAGACAACCTTCTTTAATGGATACAAGTATACCACGAGTCTAGACAAGTTATAAAATGTTTAGTTGTTGTGAGCCACTCAAGAGGTGTTGACTCAACAGTTATTGTATGATTACCAGTACTTTATGCTTGTCAGATAGCGAGTGCCCAGGGTGGTCGAATTAACGTATCTGATTTATAGTGAGTCGTCGTGTTTTTCATTATAACTATTTATATCTATACCTCCACCCATAAAGATATCTCTAACTTGAAAGATACATCAGTTGAAGTATTCGCATGTTTGCCATGTTAAGTGTATGTTGAACCCAGTGTGAGATGTGATGTATGGTTGGTTATACGGCTCGGAGCAAGTTGATAAAGACTGTTATTACAGTTTCTACTATAGAATAACGCAGGATATGCGTTGTAGAATGGATGAGATTTTATATGGAAGGTGATGGAGAATTGGTAAAGGTATACACACCTTGATTCTGGATCAATCAACTCACTGCCTACCTGATTCACTTATTGATATTTTTCGGGTATTCTCAACTGACGTCACCCATTGTTGAAAGAGAGAGACAACAATGTGCACCAGTTGGAATTGACGAATCAGAATGTTTGGTAGTTCACCAGTTCGCTGTATTGCTATAGTAACGATTGTTTGTCGTTTGTTGCGTGCAAACACCCTATTGGTTCAACCTGTTGATCATTTTTCAATGGATATCGTGAGAGCTATTTGATTGATGTGAAAAAATGGTACATAATAATTTTCATCTTCAAAATGGCGTACCCAATTTACGTGAAAGTTTGGAATGATGATTTCATTTGTATGCTTGAATTGAGTAGAAGTTTGAATGATGCGGAGTGAATAATTTCCCCATATTTTCCCAAAGAATAAAGGGTAAGTCTAATTGCAAAATTATACTTCTCAAAAAAAGTTCGAATCGATTGCGCCTCGAGACTACACAGTATCACAATGGACGAGGAGAAATGTGTATGCGACGTTTCATCAGAATATTCTCTTTCGTCTGACTTGTGAAGCGCAAACAATGGAAAAAAATAGAAAAAAAGAAAAAATCGTTTTTCCCAGTACGTTAAAATTGAGTCTTCGCTTCGCTCATCCAAAAAATAGAGCTAATTGCTGAATTGTGTTATTGAGCAAGTGTCAATGCTCCTTGAAACTTGATGTCAAAATAATAATTCTATAAATGCGTGAAGGTCGAAAAAAATTATGGAAACCTTTTTTCTTTCAAATATATAATTATTGATAATGATGGTTCAATTTGAATATAAGTATATGATTCTGAATATATATTATTGATTCACTTCAGTCTTTATATATGTATATATATATATATATATATATAAATTGATTATATTGTATATGTATGTGAACGTGATATTTTGTATCAGCTCCAGAGTAATTGGACACTATTGAATTTGAAAAACACTGACGGATTAGTTGTAGATCAGTGAGTTCTCACAAAACATGTCTACGAATGAACCGAGTGAAAACGTCCGACACAGCTCTTCTGAGCAGTACACAGACATACTGCCAAAATAAACGCTCGATACTGCCCTTTCAAACAGTATACCTATCGATGGGTTATAGTAAAAGTTATTCATGAAAGAAAATGAAATGAGTTTCACACATTACTGTCACAAAGGAATCGTGGGTATCTTTTTAATAGACATGTTTAGTAAAATCATAGGAAAGTGAGACTACCTCACAAGATATGAGGATTATATATCCATCTTCATTCAGAGGTTTTTCATTCTTTGAGTGCGTGCAATAATGATAATCATCAATTGAAATCGTGTGGGTAAACTTCAATTCCTATACAAAAGGCGGATAAAAAAGTGATTTTATACCTTTAATAAGTAAGTAACAACATTGATATATCATTATACACCTACATTGAGAGTACTATATATTTACTACTGTATATTGAAATAACAAGTATATATGTTCTTACGATAGCACATGATATCAACTGACTTATGATATTGCATATCTTTTATTATTAACTGCTGATTCATTTAACATTGTCCTATTCAAAGTTGTAATTCAATTTCAGACGTCTTAAAAGGAGAATGATTGAAATATACTCGGGGCAAATAACCCGTTAAGGGATAATGCTGTCTGTCGACTAAAATAAGTGTCTGCATATGCTCAATTCACCTACGCATTGTACTGAAATCATGTAAATTAATATTGGATCGTAATTCTTTTTTCTATCATCTAAGCTCATGACTTATAACTACCCTCTGAATTCCCTCCTCTCTTCTACCCGTCAAATCCTCATACTTATACGGCCATGTAATGTTATCTTCAACAATATATTCATTTTATAGTTCTGCTGAATCTCTGAATCCCATTTCGAGGGTATTCACCTCTCAGGTTGGGCGAGAAGCGGTATCACTTTTCAAAGAGTCAAATTATGATCTCTCAAATATTGAACACACACACACTCATGAATATATATATATATATATATATATATATATATATATATATATATATATATACATATATATATATATATATATATATATATATATATATATATATATATATATAAATATATATATATATATATATATATATATATATATATATATATATATGTATATATATATATATATATATATATATATATATATATATATATAAATATATACATATATATATATATATATATATATATATATATATATATATATATATATATATATATTTATAGAATACACAAATAAACGCTTATACACCTGCATTCAGTGCACAAAAAGAGAAACGAGTTCACCGAAGAAGACTTCGAGATGGACGAGTTGAAATCCTGTTTGCCCATTGCTCTCGTTTGGCTTTTGTTCTACTCCGTCTGTATTCCAAAACGAAGAAATGTCAGAAGGCCACTTTCAGAGTGTACACCAGTGGTGCAAGACAATATATTGCATATCATAGGAGTGTGGATAATATTCTATTCTATTTCTGATGATTTTTTTTTATTTTGGAAGAAAAATACGATCACTTGTGAATGTGTTCAAGTGAGGAAGAAATAACCGATAATTCTATGCCTTTCAATCAAGTTATTAGTTTTTTTCTTGATTCTATAATAATTGATCGGGCATTTCAATACAGTTGGTATAGTTATATATTCTACACTATATCACAGGGACTGAGAATACAATGAGTTCACCATTTCTAGAAGCAGATATAATTATTTATATCAGGATTCTTATTTTTTTCTCAACTTCCTAAGAAATGTGGCTGAGAAATCTAATACATCTATGATGTGACAAGATATTACTGCAACTTCAAGTATCTCGTGATACCATAATTAAAACCACACCATTGAGAAATTTCAAAACTAATAACAATTTTTGAATGACGAACGCATACAAAATATATAATATCAATTTTATCTATTGACCAATAATATTTCGACCTTCAAAATTCGAAGTTCTCGATAGTTCTCATGATAGTTCAGTGTTGTGATTCGTGAATGAAGGAATACAAAATATTTAAATATCATAATCATTTGGATTGATAGTATCTTAACTCTCAGCATATAACATTTGCTACTTGCTTTTATTCATAGCTCTTATAGCCCAATGACATTGATACCAACGCATAGAAAACACAATCATTTCAACAGAACGGTATAATAAATTGAAAGGTGATGTATTAATTATGTGTTCATAGTGTTTGTTATATAAGCCTATCCATAGTAATTATTTCAAAAACATTTGGATTTCTGGATACAATTATATTTTTTCAGTATTTTTTTTCTGAACACGGAAAAAACAGTGATAATCTATTCAGAAGATCTATTAAGAGTCCATGGGAGTCGATTTAGCGGAATATCATTTTTTTGTGATAAATTTTGAACTGTATGAGATATCAAAATTCCAATACGCGAGAAACATGGATAATTATAATTGCTACAGGGTGATGTAAGTTATAACTATTCAAGTCATGTCGCACAACTGTCAAGCGTATAATACAGCTGAAAATGTGTCTTTTTAGGAGTATACGCTTGACAGTTATGCGACATGACTTTAATAGTTATAACTTGTATCATCTTGAAGCTATTATAATTACCTGTGGTTCTCGCTTATTAGAATTTTGATTTCTTATACCGTTCAAAAGTTTTCAGCAAACTGATAGTCCGCTAAATCGACTCTCATGGACTCTTGATAGATTTTATCGTAGTTTGTCTCTGTGATTCAAGTCAATAGGTTGGTTCATCAACAACAGGCCACGACCGACCTCTTCCCACTATCCAAAAACACTTAATAAAATTATAGGGTATCATCATGCCATCATATCACATATCATTCACCGACGCCAATAGATCGTAGTCATCAGTGCAGTGCATCGTTATGCCCAATATAAATGAATATACATTTTTTCATTTTGTATCTGTTTTTATCTGTGGTTCTTATAGTAAAACATACAATATGCACAAACTGTTTCAAGTATAAAATTGAACACACAAAGAATCAATTTCATAAGATACAATAAGGCAGATGAATGATAATTTAAATAATGATTTGTGTATTAGTTAATTGAGAAACTAAGAATATTCAGTTCAGGAGTTGAGTAGAGTTTCATGCAAGGAGTTCCCCACGCCACTGTTCTCTGATAGAAGTTGTCCCGAGAATAGAAGTCTAGCTATTCTTAGCTCGATAAGGCAAGGTAGATAGTATAATTTAATGGATCTAGTTTTTCTCTTGAGCGGTTGACATCTGGTAAGAACAGTGGAGAGCCGATGCTAGTAAAACACGAGAAGTGGGCTCCGAGTGAGTCTGAAGAACGAACTTGTAGAGGCTGTTCAACCCTTATGTTACCTTATCTGGCCTTGAACCCGGTACTACTGCTAACTGGACTGGTTCTGGTTGGTTTCAGACAGTTAGGGAAATTAAACGGGACAAAAGATGAGACGTACGATAATCGTTAACAGTTACTATGAGGATTTTACCGTTCATTTTATGAAATATCAGTATATTTTACATATATTACTCAACGTATATAGTTTATGATATGAATTACATATTTCTTAATCAAATCTTCATTTTCTGAGTAGATTTTTCGAGTTCCTAATCTATAACTTACAATGCATTTCAACTGGTTGATTTATTTATTGATACTTCTTCTGCTAATTTCCTCAAATAAGTTGACGTATCGAATACTGAATAAATCAATTAACAATATAACATTGTTAATAATCGATGGTAATACACATTGTATATGGCCCGCCTATAAGTGTATACGTATAATAGTATTGATTTTTGTTAATTTTCATATTCAGGTCCGTTTTGCATACACTAATTTATTCGAACATTTTTATATTTTTGAGAAATTATCAACATTTATATAAGAATAGAATAGAATAATATGTTTCGGATTTCTTTGTTGAGAATGTATAATACACCTCCAAGTTTGTAACTTCATTCTTAATAACCTGTATTTCCATTTTTCTCTACAAGAGTATCTTGATTGTGAAATTTTTTATAGACGTAAGTGAAAAGCCAGGAGAAAATTGATATTTTGTGATTATTCAAAATTGAAAAAAAAAATGACCAGTGTCATGTAGATAGACGCTCATCATTAGAAGCTCAGCGATTGAAGTGGACATTTCTCGAAGTAACCCGGCACCTCCACCAATATTATTTATTCACAGGTGCTTACGAATATCCTGCAAGACAGTATACATCAAAGCGGTTTCGGAATAATCGAGTAGAAAAAACTGCAATAATGTCTGCAATAATTTACGAAACCTGGCACTTCCACCAATATCCAGTCAAATGTTTCTTGGATATATGATTTTTCATTCTGACGAATTTAGAATAACATTTGGTGCAATAAGTAGGCCTACCTGGCGTAATTGATAAAAGAATCTATAATTTGTATGTTTATATCTGCGACATTTATTTATCAACAGAGTACTATTCCAGGGCCGCTAATATAACAGTATAAGATCGTTGCGAACATATATGATATAAGCGATATTATATAAAATGATATAATATATTGTACAAGTTCCATTTTTTCCTACAACACAATCCTGCGCCTGCCAATAATTCAAGTTCACTGAATAGTTCATTCAATTCAGTAATAATCATTAGTTTCATTCAGTAATATCAATTGTTTCTTTAAAGTGAACTATAACTTTATTTTGATAAATATAAACTGACCAATGCGTGATTCATGTAGTAACATAATTATGTATAATCGGTAGCATGGATTTCCACCCCGGTAAGTCTCATGAACCAGTCAGAAACTTTCCGTGAAATTACGACCGGTTCACGTGATTAGCCGTCAGCCGGAACGTAAAAATCCGTGCCACCATGAATCAGGTACATTGTCAATTGATTATTGTTCAAAACTCGAAACAATAATTGAAAATATCAAGTCAGAGAATAACAATCAATTTCAGAACGGAACAACAAATTTCCTAATCACATATTGACTCATATTTCCATCACGTGCCATTTCGAAAACAGGCCAACATCCAACAAGCGTACCACATCATTAAACTCATAATTACACCTGATTATAGTTACACAATCGTGTCATTACATATAGGACAGCTGTGATCTACACCATTCCAATCCCAGTAATTCATTTAACTCAATTATACTTATTAGGACTAATACTAATGCACAAGCCAGTTAAGGTCAGGGACAATAAAAGTTTTGTCACCAGGAACTATATTATATCTTAGGGCAGATATATTATCAAGGCCAATAATAGGCCTATGTGAAGGTTACGTATATATACGTACAGTTATGGGTGTGGCCAATATTAGAAATAACACTTGATAGATAATTTTTCTCTATACTCTGTATTGTTATAGTGAGTAATACATGTAGTGAACATTGAACATTGATTGTGCAAAGGCCCCTAAATTACGCCCTTAATTGTTTCAAGTACAGTAATTACTAATTAACTGCTAGACCCTGCCAGATATGCATGCAATTTTGATTGAAGTCTCAGATTCACCCAGGTGAACTAGTTAAGACGTTATCAATAACAAGATCTGTTATTAATTCTAAATAATTAAACACGGTGTCCGGATTGTGATGGTTGCCTTCACTTAGCATTCAGCTATACATCATATCATATATGCTAAGTATAGTAATGGGTGGGCTAATTAAAATCATAAACAAATACGGTACCGGTATATTGAAGTATATATATATAATTAGTTTTTTGTCTATGTGTGGTGGTAATTGTGAGTCTGTTAAGAAACTTATGATTAAAAAGCATATACGGATGTAGACCTAATACAATACCAGATACCTACAAGATAATCTCAGTTGGTTAAGTGCAACCATTTAAAAACTCAAACTAATAAAATAATCTCTTAAAAGGGAATCTTTTTCTTTTTTAAAAATTATACTATACCTAAACCATAAATTATGCTCATACCTATGTATTAAATTTAATTAGATTAGTCGATTCTTATTTACCCAATTTTACATCATAGCTTGAGTTGATTCTCACTAGCTATATAAAATAAATTACTGGATCATATATAAAGTGATATGCAATTATCTCTTTCATATCATAGAACAATCACGAGAGCGACTGATATACAATATCTTCCCACAATAAAAAAGCATTCGTTTTGAAAAGAACAGCTTACGGCAATCATAAAATTAATGGTACCTCAACAACTCCTACGTATCTGGGCTGATGCACGGATACATGTAATTGAATGGATCTACTTGATGATACCGTACTTAGGATATGACCGTGATCTGTGAGGATGTAATTACTGCAATGAACAAGCTCATTGCAAATATTGCTCGTGGCATTTCGTCTGTCATAATATCTCACACACAACTCAAATAACTTCACTTGAATGAACATTTTGTTCTCCTATATATATATATATATATATATATATATATATATATATATATATATATATATATATATATATATATGTATATATATATATATATATATATATATATATATATATATATATATATATATATATATATATATATATATATACATATATATATATATATATATATATATATATATATATATATATTCATATATATATATATATATATATGTATATATATATATACATATATATATTAATTAATTTATATATATATTCATTCATTGATTCATATATATGTGTTTAGTTGTATCATAATTTAATACATACGGTACTTGCAAATGTAATAACGCTCATCAATATAAAGGCGACCCCAACAATATAGTAATGATGATAATAACACTGGTTATAGTATAATTATTATCATAATAAAAAGTGCGTACTATAAAAATGAAGCTATACAAATTAGAGACGAGGAATTTATAATGAGAAAATATGTCACTTCCAAGAACTTGAAAGATAACTTCTGTTAACTTTGAATTTATGATGTAAGTAAGTATTTTATTGTCTTTAAAATCAATTCGATGTTCAAGACATTGTTGAAAATGAAAATATATGAACAACCTTCGAAGATTCAGTATAAAATACAATCATTGTATAATATGATTGTAATGATGATGTCAATGCGCGTCCACACAAGAAGTTAGTTTCTGCGGAATTCCGCCTGTCCAAACTGCATGTATATTGTTTGATGATATGTCTTGTATGAATTGTCCAATCATAAATGTCATCGTTGTGTTTTTGTTATGTATGACTATGATTACATGTTGCGAGGTAGCTGTCAGTTAAAATCCATTTAAACTTTGTAATAGTGCTTAAGAGGTTACTTTACATATCACTTTGTTGAGATTTCCAGTGAAGTTTAAAACACGACAAGAAGCAAATATATATATATATATATATATATATATATATATATATATATATATATATATATATATATATATATATATATATATATATATATATATATATCAATTGGATGTTCAGACGATTCAGTCAATTTCGCTTTTTAGCGAAATCAGAATTAATTATGCTCCGAACATTTTTTCTTATATTGGGTTTCAACAACGCACTATAAGATCTATTGGAGTCGAGTGAATGATTGATGAGATGGTGAAATGGCGAGATGAAGATTTCTTAGTTATTGGGAAGGATAGTGGGAAGAAAGCGGTCGTGGCCTTTATTGTAGGAACCATCCCGGCATCAGCCTGGACTACAGAGGAAAATTACGAGAAAAAAACTGTAAAGATGGATGGTGGTGGGGATCGAACCAGTTCCGATACGCCCCATCACCTCCCGGGTCTCATGAAGCGAGTGCGTCAACCACTCAGCTACATGTGCCGGTCTCTGAACAATATCATAATGCTAGTATGATATCCAATCTCCTAAAAAGCCATAGATACTTTGCATTCGGATGGAAATATGTGAAAGTTTGAACTATATTGAAGGAATAAAAAATAATCACCAATTTGAGCATAAGTTCGTAATATATATTGCAAATTGGTGTTTATCCACTGAAAAATGTATTTGGACACTTAGATTCAAGTGCTTTACGTTGCATCATTTTGCACCAATTGAATCATGAAAATGAAATAAGGCTGTTTGGCAATAGAAGTTGCGGGTACGCTTTGAGCGTTCTGTAGAACTTGAAATAAGTAGTTACAGCAAAGAAGCGCGCGCAATTTATAACCCAAACAATTACTACAAATTTGCGATTGTTTTCACTTCTTCAACCTCATACCGCCAGCAAGATTGTATTCAAGAGCGCATTCTGTTATTTTCACTGGCGAATAGGCATCATCATAGACGAGAGGGAAATGAGTCAAAAAAACAAAGTGCACTCACGGTCACGTCGAATGTTCTTTTTACAAAATTTAAATTTAGATTTGAATTAAATCTACACATATTCGATATTTTTCCTGTGGATTCCACAAGTAATGCGTGTATGTTTACCTTGTTTGCTAGTTCCAGTGTGTATATTGTCAGTATTTTCATTGCACATTAATAATCTCCCAAATACATTCCAATGTGGCTGGATCAACCACTTTATGCCCGCGATGTACATCATTCCTCCGAGAGATCAGATATTAGAGCACTTAGGACATTCCGATCATGTATTCACTCAAGTTCCTTACGTTTCGAAAAAAAAGTAAGTATAAGTATTAGTAAGAAACAATTATATAAAAAGCGATAATTTCTGCCAGCAGTACAATTATTATAACATTTTATAAGAATCAATCATGCAGTTGATATGTCCTAGGGGTGAGTGTCCATTATTTTCCCTTCCTAGTAACCCTGGAAATATGTTCACATTGTCAGAATTGTTAAGTGTGACAGACACGTTTGAATAATGCATGCATATTATTAGAACTCGCATTTGTTATCAGGCGTACCACACTATCACTATGCAACCTCACTAAAAGCTGTGAATTTCCAAGTAGAATCTTGATAGGAGGTACATATATCTTTGCACATTTTTCTGTCTGGAATTTTTGAGAAGGTTTTAAAAATGGTCGCAATCTATCATGCTGGAAGAAGAAGTTGTACATCTTTCTTAATGTAAGTAATGTAAGTGTCATTACCACTTCTAAATAATATAATCACCATTATATTTTCTTCTTCAACAAAATAGGCTAGGCATGTCTCTAGGCCTATAGAAGAAAACACATCTTTCTCTCTTCCTCCAGTCAGAGCGATAATCAATTATTATTCAATTCCATATATGCTGCTTGTATGATTCTGATGCTTCTTGATACATTCATGATGCTTTTTTGATGAAGAAAATTAAATGAAAATATATAAAAATTTATATATATGGTAAAAAATCCACTCAATGCAAACTCTCCTGGTCAGATGAAAAGTGGATAATTTCTAGGTATTATTACAATATTCGCAATAGTTAAATGCATGAGGCAAGATTATATTAAATTGATTTGATAAAACACCACAGTGTGGGAGGAAAGGTAGGACGACATAAATTCTACAAGATTGTAGTCTCATATAGTTGATTAAATGAACATGTACGTACATTCCTTCACTACAGCTATTAGATAATCTCAAGTTCTATTACACTATTACATTTCCAACAACATGAATTATTACCTCGATTATCAAATATCCATTTCACCGACAGATCAACACAATATTCAAACAAATAGCGACAATATATTGTTACATTTACATTACCAAGTAAAACCTTATAACAATAGCAATTCCATGTCATCAATAATGTAACTATCATTTGATCAGCTATGGATTCCATTATGATCAAACCTTCGCTATTCTTGTAACACGAGAGATGAAGAAACAAACCACTCGTGCGTTAGTGATGTGAAATAGGGGGGACGGTCGGTCGAAACCTTATTTACGTGGATGAAATGTTCTGAGTATATCTTTACTACACGATTTATGTAAATGCGGCCGCATCTTACGTGTAAAATGGCAGTATGTTGAGCACTTTATACAGAGATTGCAAGAGGAAGGCGATATCTCTATAGAATCCAGTCACACCAGTTGGATATAAATAGATTTTTGAAAATATGTGATCAAATCACTGTCTTTTGCATCGTGATATTTTTTCAAAGTTATTTTATGTAATGCTGATCATAATCAATATGTTGAATATCTTTAAGAAAAAAAACGGAACATAAACAAACACCTCCAAACTTGATTTCGTTCTGTTGATTCATACTGATCATTTCCATAAAATCGTGATTCAAATACAAAAATGTTAATACCTAATATCATTAGGTAGTTCAAATATAATGATTATTTTTTGGATGAGCGAAAGCGCACACGTCGTATGGCAATCCACATGGATTTGTTTGTAGAATTACTATTCCTAGCTTAGAATATTTCAGAATAGTTTTGAGTAATTCGGTCACGTTGAGTTTGAAATACGATCACTGAATTGTTGCAAAATTACCAATAATGATAAAAATTCGAGAAAAAAGTTGAACATAATTGTCATCAGAAATGATTCGAATTTTGAGATTTTTTCAAGAACAACTATATGAAGGACTATGTTGATAATTTATGGAAGCCAGGTTATCAAGGTGCGTTAATTTGCAGCACATTTGATATACAAATCTTTTTCATCTCACAATGCATGCCCTCTGTTTTCCCATAGTTATATAATGCTGTAAAAGACTTTCCAATCAGCGATCAACATGTTGACCCCATGCGTAGATGGATTAATTTTTAATCACAGATTTTAAAAAAATCACAAGTATATAACACACTTTTTATCATGATAATATTGTGATATATTCACAAATCTCAATTATTTGAATGTAAATTTTATCGTATTCACATTAATAAAAAGTATGATGTTATTCAGACATATTTATGTATCTCCTATGTAAGGTCTGAGAATGAAGGTACACAAGTCATTCAATATCATAAATGTGGGTTTCTCAAGAAATAAGTATTAAATATGTTATGGTTTCCGTCAGAACCAAAAAAATATTAATTACAATTTTCAATATACCGAATATTCAGTTTCATGTTATCAGAAAAAACGTGATGTAATTCATAAGTCAATTATTACTATTATGAAGCATCGGGTTGGGCGATCAACCATGAATAATCAAAATATAAACAGACATCATTATTATAAATTACATATACATTGATATCTTATAGGCTTTATATGTTTACAGATACTTCGATTATTCAAAGTCATTTGATTTCTATATTAAAATTTAAAAGTCTTTCAGAACTGAAATCGTACGAACGGAAGTTATAGGTGGGCCTACTAGATTCTAGAATATTGGTGAATTTGAAAGACTAATAATCTCTCAAAAATGTATTGAAAAATAATTCTCTCGAATCTGAATATGCGTTCATAGGCTTACCAGTCCAATGGTTGCAATATTAAAAATGTATCATGAACATATACTAGGCAAACGCGTTATGTGTTTCCGCGTTGATGGATGAGCTGGAACATATCAACTTATCTTTGGATTGGTTATTATATATATATACACCTTGAGATCCAAACCATTACATCACTGCCATCTTATTTTACATTAATAATTTATATAATAATAAAGAAGGCTTTGTTTTAATCGTTTACAATCAAGTGGTGACACTTGTTGCTTTGATTTGATAGGTATCTTAATAGCTTTGAATAATTGACACAAATAACATTATATATTTTTTTACATCGAAACGGCTGATCCGATTCAAGTAAAAGTTCGGAATAATGTGTATCATTATTGGATTGAAATTCTCTGAGAATTTGAATCCTCTCAGATGAAATATTTTTCACGAATGTTTTCCTCTGGCTTATTCTAATGGGATTTTTGAAAACTTTGGAATGAGTTTTCTCAGAAGTTGTTAAACCGATCGCGCCTCAAAACTATACAGCATCAAGTCAGATAGGGGTTCATGTGTGTGCCAAGTTTCAACTGATTTTGAATTTTTGTCTGACCTGTGGAGCGCGAACAAAAAAAAACAAAAAAAAAAAAAAAAAAAAAAAAAAAAAAAACAGGCACTTTTTTTTCGGTATAGTGTAATTGAGTCTTCGCTTCGCTCATCCAACCAGTCACTTGAGAATCCCCGTTTGACTTCACTGTTAATGTGGTTGTCTTACTTATCATCAATCAATATTCAGTTTCGAAAATATAAAATACATTTGTTTTTGTCGAGAAATATCTCTCTAGACAGCATCTCTAAGCATCTACTAAATGTTCGCTATAAATCTCTTGTTGATTAGCCGTGTCATTTGGTTAATTATTGGGCGGTTCGTAAGATAATAATTTTCAACATGTTAATTGTCATAGAATTAAGTGATCAAACGATAGAAACTGAAATGAAAAGTGGTAGTTTCTTAGCAATAAATCTAAAAGTGTCTGTGAACGATTTGCGATATTTATTCTCAATATACGTGGATGTTCACTGTTCAGGTACCACAAGAAACCCACTAATTTTGATTAATCTGAATAAAGTATAGAATTATATTCTATAAAAAAAGTATTTCAGACTCAATTATCAGTATTCTAATCTATAATTGGAAAGTGGGTCTCATAAATTATATGAAATTAGGCAGCAGAAAAAATCAATCAAATGTGTACCTACCTCAATTGATTCATTTAATTTTCATTTGCCAATTCGTTCTCGTGTATACTATCGATATTACTTTTCTCACGAATATTTCAAATATTTGTAAATTCATTAAAATTAATAACAATAATTAATAACCATTATCAATAGCTAATTATCCACAGTTTTACAGTGTATAGACGCTATTACGCCATTTAACTAAACGCCAGAGGAGTCCAACTAAAATTATTTATAGACTAATCTAACTCAAACATACAGATTTTTAAGTTCATAGAAACGACAAAAGCTATTCACACTTTGTACCCAACATGCGATCTGGTCTCGACTTTGGCCAAGTTATTGCTGCTGGCATTAAAATTCAAAAACACACTATTTCAGGATAATTACAATTATTTGAAACCCCTTAAGGAATGCGTTCCGTGAACATATTTGCATAGTTGTTACTATTTATGTTCCTATAAATGTAGAGCCTAATGAATAATTTATTATAATTCATATGACCTACCTGGTCCTGATCTAAAACCTATATAGCTTGTGCTGTTTTATTTGGTAATTTAAACGAGAAATAATGGTTTACTGATTTGAAATATCTACAAGTTTACGATTCTGAATATCTTCTTGTATTAAGATGTTATTTTTGTTTATATTAATGTAATAACGTTATTAAATCTACGTAAAGTAAATAGCCGACGGTCGAATGATAAATTATGTACAACTTGAATAAATATGAAATGCATGCTTTTCGGCTCGTTTTGCACTCGGCAGGTGGTCTCTTATTTACCATAATACTTCTAACTGAATGTAAGTTATGATATTTATTTCATATTTCATCGCTCACAGTATGTCATTGCTCGGTAAGTTATTGAGTTGATTCTATTTTTAAATTAAATTGATATATACATTCAAATTGAGGAAATAAATGTAGGCCTACTCATTTTCGGCACGTGTTAACATTATATGAGCTAACGTTTGAAGAACGTTTGATTTATTGCATCGTATTGATGAGATCATGGACCAAAAACTAGCAAAAGGTATAATCTATATACCTATAATCGTGGTTCATTTTGAAACGGACGTAATTAATTCAAGAGTTACACAAGTTTAGTGGGTGAAGTCTTGATTTATAGCGCGTCTCAATTACATATATAGTTCATAGAACCTATGCATTGTCTTCGCTTTAAATTTGAGTGTTATTTATAGTTGATTCAATAAAACTGTCTAGACTACCTTCTGTTCCGTTATAATTCATACCACTCACTATAACCAAACATAATTTCATGAATAGTCAATATACAATAATTGTACTGATTGAAGTTTTCAAACAATCTATTTGCTACAAGTGTATGTATTATTCATCTTCTTAGTTTCCTTCACTTGGATCATGAAACGTGCTGATTCAATTGGTGATCAAGCAACTTTGTTGATTAAATTCACCTTCCTAAACAAACAAGTTGACATTTTTCGAAATAATTCAATTTTCATGTAATGATGCACTATCTTTTTATGAACATCCTCATGTCTTACTCTCATACGACCATAATTTTTTAATTTGTTTTAATGATATCACACATAGTTGTAATAGTTGGACAATAATCTTCTCCAATTTTTTTTAAATCCCAACTTCAGTATCAGTTTGTTCCTTCCGATTTATTTCTATTCACTATCCTTTAATCTGACAGAGCTGTCTCCCTACATAACTGTTATTATCCAAAAACTAAAATACAATCAATAAAAAACAATATAATTTCGTTCGTTATTTGTTAAATATACCAATTCACCTCTATTCTTATATTCAATCGATTTGCTTCATAAAAAAGTCACTAACATGGTGTAAGCTTATTGTTTGCAATAGTGAAGGTATTGTAACATAGTGCATTTTTTCCCTCTCAACAAGCCACGCTTGCATGCGGGTGTATTGGCGTCTCATATTCACGAATAAATATACTTGGTATCTGACCTGGATTATATCAGAATGTGGGCCAATCAGGTTCAAGTCGATTCGCTGATTATCGCTGCACAATGCTATTGCAACCTCTGAGTAAAGGCCCATTCACAACCGAAATTAACAGTAAAATTAGCATCAGCAGTAATGTAATTATTTAGTGGCTGTTCACAACAATAATTTAGCATTAAGGATCAGCCAATGAGATGGCTTGTTTACATTAGCTGATGGCCGATGGGATTAACGATGCGCCTGCTCGACATCGTCCGAACGATAGAGGCCTGTGGCGCGCCAAACGTTTACTCAAATCTGATTGGTCAGTGCTTACACCAAGCTGTAAAATTAACAGCAAGGTTTGGAGTTTACAAACCTTGCGCTTACTGCTAATGCGTTACGGCTAATGCGTCGCATTGTGAACGGAGTGCATGGGGGCCATAAGACAAATATTGCTGCTAATGCTAATTTTACTGCTAATTTCTGTTGTGAATGGGCCTTTAGAGTATATATAGACTGGAGTTGCAACCGTCATTATACGTGTAATGCTTGATATGTGGCCTTCATTTCGCGTTCATTAACAAATCACACATTCCAATCATGCTCTTTTAAGACGTAGACGAAAATCGGATGTAACATTCATTTTTCAAATACCTGTGTTCTTCTAGTAAGATCATCAAACTCATAACGATGATTTTTAACCGAGGTATTTGTGGTATTTGAAGAAATAGTTGAAAAGAAGAAAGTGTTCATCGAAGCAATTATTGCAAATTGCACTTTTTTTTCGGTGTGGTGTCAGTTGACTTGGATTGAGACTATTGTTGGACGTAGTTATTATTTGAGATCAACTGTTGTAAGAATGAAGTAAAACGAGATTTACTACTGTGTGAACATATATCCTCCCTTCTATTAATTTCCACCGGTAAATACTTTCCTGTAATGTTGTTCATTTCTCGTCGTTTTAACTAACGCTAGATACAAAAATACGTGATTTCATTCTTGTTAAATAGCAAATAGAGATAACTAACTATTATTAAAATATTAAATGATTTCAATTAAGTAGATTCTTCAGAAAAACACTAGTGCAATGACGTTTGTACAACATTTTACTTATTCAATTGAACTAAGAACCAAGTTTGAACCGTATTCTAAGCCCTTTTTTAAATTATCTGTAAACAATGTAATGTAGATCTCCAATCCCTCTAAGTGACTCTCTGGCATATGTTCTATTCTCAATTTAAATGTCTACCATCGGTATTCCTAGTATATAGACCTATTCTTTACAAACCCCAAGATTGTTTTTTCAATCGAAAATATTGAATAACCAGGGACAAAGTTAGATTTAGAAAACCACAGATCATATATCGTATAACAGGTGGGGTATAATCAAACTTCAGAACCATTTCTATTAATACATCAAATCACGGTTGATTAGCGTACGTGCATGGCAGTAGCACCACATCATTAAAAACATCAAATTCAAGTTAACCATCTTCAAGGCTTAGACAACAACCCAATAAATGCGGTCTGAAAAGAAAAAAGAGAAAAAAAAGCTCGTCCATATTGAAACTGACTAATAACTTGTAACCGCAACTATAATCAACATCGTCATCACTTTTACTTTTCTTTTCAGTTCAACTTCTCTTGGTATCTTTGCGGCCGAGCTTTTCGGTTGACTCTCTCATCGATCTTGGAGGCCGTGAACATCGTGAAGGCCGTTCAATGACGCCAACCCACCGCCATCCAAGTGGCTTAACAAAAAAACAACTGACAAACGAGATAAAAGGGCAATTTCCATTGTGGTCCGTTGTACAGGCACTTTTTATTGTGCTCGTATTCGCAGTAGATAAAGGTTACAATCGTACGTCCCCACTATCCCACAACATTGGCGCGCGGATGATTCGCTCGTTCATTTCGCGTGAATACAAGTATATATACTTGTATTCAGGTGAGATGGAGGCGCGAACCTTCCGTGCGTTCATGGTGTGGGGTAGGGGAGACAGGCAATCGGAACCTTCATATTTCGTGAACACACGTTTATAATGCATCTACGGACGTAAGTCATGTAATCTTTAACAAGAAGATCATACTACAAGACATTTACAGCGTCTACACGTAGTGATAACTTGCTCGAGTAATTACTGCAGGTTCGACGTAGACAGGGCTGTAAGACTGGCATTATTAGCTTGAATGTGAATATCTAAGAAATGCAAATGTAATAATTCATTTCGGGAACTTTGGAGCTCAAATACGAATTTTGGTGTGAAATTGAAAGAAATTGATTGGGTGATCCTGAAAGTTGGCTTTTGGTTTTTTCTGATGGATATCGAACTTGAATGATCAACAAGACTTCATGATTCACTGTCATTTTAAGATTTTTCACGCTTCTTAGTAAAAAGCTGAATGCATCTCACTCGAATTATTGGTTGAGAAATGATGAGTGAATTTTTTTCTGGTATAATTCTGAATCATCATTGGACATATTTATACGTTTAGAAATGATGCAATTTATATTCCATCTTCTTTAATAATTTTAATTAAATTTTTTCTTTTACAATATCTATTGCAATTGTAATGGTATTTGAACCATCAAAATGGTTTCAAACGGACATCCAAGCTCTACAATGTCTATAATTAAATCAGGATTTAGGATGTGAAAATTGGTGGAAAAAAGCCGGCAAAAACATATAAATTTAAACAACCCAGTCCACATTCTTATGATACCCAGATCACTCCAAGAGGCAGGTAAACATTCAAAGGAAAAAGATGCTACGTTTGCAACTTCACGTTTGCTATATTATATTCAGTGTATGAAAACCAGTTGAATTAGGCGTAGTCAATAACTTGGGCATCATGTAGAACCGCCTTCGAAATATTCAGCTTTATTTCACCGTCACATTCGTGTTATGAAATATAATATTTCAATATTTTGACTGATGAGTGTAATGAGAAATGAAGAATTGAAAGGGAAGAGTGGAATCAAGTATCGAAGAAAAAGAAAATGAGAAGCAGTAAAAAGATCGATATTACTTTTCTTCAACACGATGATCTAATTGTTGATTATATATTATATATGCCCGAGATTATTAGTTCTTTGCTATATCTTCAGTTGACTGAAAGAGTTGCATTTTTGAATATTAATACTTCCGTTGGATTAGTAAATCTACTACTGTAGTATAATAAGTACTGCTATAGTATATTACTATGGTATATTATAGGCCTACTATATACTATTGTCAACTGAAATATTGTCAACTCGGTGATAAAAGGTTCTGTTGGAATTTTACAGAATTACTTAAATTCCATTGATAAGTATAGATGAATGAATAATTATTAAATAAATGAATAAATGAATAATCACAATCACGACGTGAGGTAAAAATCATAATTACATCGTATCGAAATATTTGCATTTTTTTTATACTCGGTACTATGTGTATACCAATCATCTCGGAAAAGGGTCAACGGTTAAATAAACATTCTTACTTACTGATATTGTGAATAATAATACGGTACGCTCTTTTACCAGTTATACCATTCTGTCTCTAATATATGTTCAGCTTCCTTTTCGTAATATTCTTTTATTGTGACTAGTTTTGTTATATATATATATATATATATATATATATATATATATATATATATATATATATATATATATATATATATATGATTGAATTGGTTTCTTTTTATTTCAGGATTTGTCTGTTATCAATTTGCTATCCTCACTTTTGTGAAATAACCATTGCACATTTATGTATTGATTTTATCACGATGTGCCATTTTTGTATCACGCTTTTCGGACAGCCGTCAAATGGAGATCGACTTTCTCGCTATATGTGAATGTTATCGTGGTATTTGCTAATAAGTTGAAATTAACCATACAAATGTGTGTTATTGTTCTATATATGTGTATATATTCTTCTTCGTTTTACTCTCTAAAATAACATATTTCTATTCGTGTTATACAGAATTTCATGCTGCTATTATTAGTACTTCTATCCGTTGGTTTTATTATATATTCATTTCTACTTACATTATATTCATATCACTTTTACCCTCAAGATATCAACTAGATAATAAGTTTGTATAACATTAGGTCATATAAAATAGGTTAGAGCATGCAAATATGGTTCAAGTTTGCCATATACACTGAGTGTAATTAGGTCTAGTGTATCTGTGTACTCATAAGTGCAAGAATTAATCTTAAATGTGAGTATTCACAATTTGAGCGGTTTGGTGGAAGAAAAGCTACTGTCTCAAACCCACCGCACAAGTGAAGATCTTATATATTATTATTATATATATCATTATTATATATATATCTTTATATATCTTATATATATATCTTATATATATATCATTATTATCTGATATCATCATTATCATTAGGAACATTATCATTATTGTAAGACCACCCTTGTTGTTATCCTACTCGAACTGTTCTATTCTGTTATTCTAATTTTATTCGCAAAACAATGTCTTATACATTCAAGTTTTCGATATGTTAGTGTACCTAATGAACTAAAATATTGGTATATCTTATACTGAAAATTGGGAAATATCGGAATATCAGCTTAAGTCTATAAGTACCACGGAGACTACATAATATCAATGTCGACAAAGTCAAGTCTTCATTCTAGATTAATCTTGTCAAATCAATTATACCCATTTTCATCCATTCAACCTACAAACATTTTACAACTTGATAGAATTAACCATGAGTGGTCATATTGCAATCATACAGTTTACAAATGCACGCAACAGTAATTTCTATAGTACATTCTATAGTCGGTACATAACAATGTACCGACTATTATATGAGTTAGCTGTCGACACTCCTGATCGCAAATCGTTGTAGATAGGGGAGACGGTTGATTCTAACCGCCAATACTCAATAAACAATAACAATAAAATCAAAGGTGAAATAATAATGATACAAATAATTATCAAGTCATAAATAATTGAATATTGTTTAATTGTGTAATTACCAAAGATATATAATTGAACCTAGAAAACTTGGCACCTCCACCCATGGGATATTTATAGATCCATAAAAGGAAAACTATAATCTTGTTACACAATTTCAGTTTTGTTTGGTTACCTTCGCTATTGGCTTTATAAATTGGGCTACAGTTTATTCACATTTGCATTCAATCAGGCAAGTAAAATAAAGAAACTATCTCAATTCAGAAAGAAGGTGAAGATCGCCCATATGATGTCCTACCGTGCCAACCTAGCCTTGATTTAGGAATAACGTATTTCCGTCGAGTTGTACAGAAATAATATTGAGAAAAAATATATTGATGCAGAATGTATGTTGACTTCACCTTTGTTCTGTAAACTAGGAAAACGCAACATACGCGTTGTTGGATGAGCGATATAGACATATGTATATGAAATGTAATGGAGAACTATATATGCACCTTGAATTCAGAGCAATTATGACACTGACTTCCTGTTTTATTCATTACTTATTTCAATCAATGATATAAAAAAGTACACCATAGAGTGACAATTGACGACTCGAAATAGGCGTGGCGTAACCAGCCGGCCAGTTGGATCTATATCATTTGTGGTCATTTGAAGATACCCCGATTGGATATTTGAATTTCACCACAGTTCTAGCAGCCCTGTTGATTGGACGGTGTGATTTGTGACGTCATGGGGCGGAGACTGCGAGTCGTCAATTACTCTGTGATGCGCGCTGCCAAACTGTGTGAGCAGAAACTAACGTCGGCCATGACAGAGGAGGGCAAAAGACATGGTTGACATTCTATCTAAGGTGAATATTTGATACCGGTATCTTGTTCCTATGTTAGATCATATTCTGACTACAGGTAAGCACCAATGTTTCACAAGTTTCATTTAGCTTTTACTGATCAGAGATGTAATATTGTGATCAGTGTTACTTTTTGAAACGTATTGTGATAATACTAATAGCCATCAATTTTTGTTCACCGTGATTTTTTGAAAGAACCATTTCAATATTGAATTTTCTGGATAATACATATGGTAGAATGCGTCCGGGCACGGCCTTCTCCATCAGTGACATATTTTTCAATTTATCAAAACCACCTGTATATTTTCTATTCTACTATTATATATTTTCTATATTATTGATGTAATGATATAGAAGGCCTTGCTCCAAAGTCTATTCTGTTATGACCGCTGAGAATCCAACTGAAAAAAAAACATGTCGAGTACTTCACCACTCTATGGGTTACTATTGTATAGCTTTGATTTTAATCGTTCGGCAATTGGTTTGGGCTATGACTATCGATAACGTAACGAGATAAGCAACATGGCGTAAGTCCTATCCTTTTAACATTAGGCCGTTTTCACCATGATGGAATCAGCGCGCTTTCGTGTACATTTGTGAGATTCGCAATTTCAAATCAAATCGTACGTATTGGTCTCGTATTTCAATATATAGTACATAGTTGTACAATTGCATTGATTTTAATCTTTCTCGTAGATGATGAGTGATTATCCAGTTATCAAATGGTAAATATAACAGTAGGGCTCTTGACTAGGGGACTAAAAGCTTTTACAGACCTATTTTAAATTTGGATTGGCTAATTCAAATGAAATTTATCCCAATATTGTTTGATGCAGTTGGAAAGAGCTGGATTCACAGATTGCATTACATCTATTACTTGTATAGATCAACACACAATAATACCAGCAAATCATCATAACATTTGTAAGGCGGCATCCCTTTGATGTACGCATGGTGCGAAAGGAAAGCGCCATGTTGCTTATCCCGTTACGTTATTGATAGTCATAGGTTTGGGTTATTGGATCAGCCAAAAAAAATTAAATTCATTGTTTTGTTACCCTTTTTTATTGATGAGCGTAGCGAAGTCTCCATCCCACTCTTATAGGGCTTTGTCTGTGTGTTTTTTTTTGTTCGTTTTTTTTTTTTTTTTGTAAGCACTCCACAGGTCGCAAGGGTTGACTGATCAACATGAAACTTTTTTTGTACACGCAAACTCATCCAACTTAGGACTGTATAGTTTTTGGAATGAATCGGTCGGACCGATTTTGAGAATCATCATCTCAAAGTTTCTAAAAAACTCATAAGATTTGGCTGGGCAGAAAATGTTGGAAAATAAAATCTCTCCAAATGGAATGAAATTCTCTCTAAATGTGTATACATGGATTATACACATTATTACGATTTTTTAAGCAATTCCGATCAGTCGTTTTGAAGAAAACAAATAAAATGACTGATAATATTCATAAAATATATCATAATAATTGTGACAGAATTAAGTTGTCGAGATTCACTGCTTTCTAGATTCAAGAGTTAAGCAACAATGAAGTATTTTTTATATGCGTCAAGGTATGTAGAACACCAGAGTCAATGAAGTGGCAAGAGTAGAACTACTTTAACGACTTTAATGCTTATTCAGATATCAAGGTGTGTAGAATACCAGAGTCGATAAAGTAGCAAGGGTAGAACTACTTTAAGGACTTTTATACCTTATTGAGATATCTCGCTCATCTTACAACGCATATCTCGCGTTTGACTAGTAGTAAAAAAATCATGTATCTCAAAAGTTCGGGTTTTCAATAATGTATTACAGTTTCAGATACGTCCTGAATCAATGTATCCCTGATTGAAAATACACAACAACGTCTTTCAAAAGTGTTGAATGAATCCAATTGCAGCAAGTTTCTATAAAGAACCAAATATTTCACAATAACTCTGCTGTTATAAATCACATTCATCTCCTGTGAATATATGTATATATATCCAGCTGTTACAATTTCCTTTATATAGAAACTCTTTCATTTCATAACATCAAAACTAATTGAATTTCTTAATTCTATTACATATACGTTGATCTCGGAATTCAACGAAGTGGAATCACCTAATCTCCGATTCACGGTCGTAAACGTTAAGGTCATTGAGTCTAATGAGAAACAAGGTGTTTGGAATGAATTAGGCCTAAGAAGAAACGGAGATTAATCGTTCGGTTTTTAAACACACATTCCTCACAGAATGAGGGTAATTATGACGTGTTTAATAACGAGTCAATGGCGAGGCTAGTACGCTTGAGCCATACTTGCTGATGTGAACAAAATTATTATACTGATTTATTATTTAAATGTATCATACTTATATGTTTTCATACATTGATAATGTTTTGCTTTTATAGATATAAAAGTAGTTCAGAACGTGACAATCTTTTTGGGGCATCTTGAGTTATACCTGTATGGACACAATTCCCAGATGTTCGTAGTGAACTTGAAAGAATTTCTGAAGATATACCGATTGTCATAGCATTTTCAAAATGAGATTGGAAATTTTGGAAAATGGCTCATTGATATTCATTTGTATTTTCACGCTCAGTCGAAATTATAATGGAAAAAACATATCATGGTAGTTTCAAGACTGCCTGTATTCAAAACAAGATTCCAATTATTCTAATCGGATCCTAATGATCAATCCAAAATCACAAGAATAAAATTTGTTCGATATTTCGATAAATTGCGTGGTAGAAAGAACCATAAGATGATATTTATGAATTTATAATAATAATCAAGAACCTGTTGAACACGATTTAAATTAGAAGTGTTTTTCGTGTGTTCTGATTCTGACGTTGGAGATCGCATGTTTCGAATATTCATTGGTTATAAAAACATTTAAGATTGATTCATTGATTAGGCGAAATTCTCACAAGTTGGGAGGATATTAAATACTTCCAAATAACACAAGCAATTAACACAAATCAGGTCAAAACATTTTACAAAGAATAATGAACAAATATAATTTCTTTGTCTTCTTATCGATTGATTCTCATTTCATTTTTTCTTCATGAATTTAATATGAAGTGAGATATTTTGTATGATATATAGACACGACTAACTCACCGGTAATATTATGCCAGTACTTTTACTTTCATTCAAGACTCACAGAATATATAGAATTTACTATAGGTAACAATTCAAAATGAAATATTTCAAGAGATGTCTACTCAGCTTATTGATTGAATGACGCTGGTGAGATTTTGTAGCAAATTACGTGACTAACTGATACTGTGTCACGAATAAAAATAATGCAATCTAGGCGTTTTTATATGAGTAAGAGATGAGTATAGTTTCATGCGCATTCCATTACATAATGCAGTTCCTGAGACTCAAACCAAGGCCCATTAGACCAAAAAACCTCAAACCTTGAGTTATATATTATTTTCCATAGAATGAAGATCCGGCATTACGAAGGTTGGGGTGTATAAATCATAAATAACTTTTCTGAATTCTAATTACATTATAATTTAATGACTGTAGTTTAATCCTAATGAACCGAACTCACCGCACGAGAATGTAATCGATTTAATAAAGTTTCTACATTTGTCCATTTCATACAATGAAACAATGAATGGAAGAAATAATGACGCATTGGAATATATAATAAACAATATCATGAATCAATTGGATGAGCGTAAGTGAAGACTCCCATTCAATCCATATGCACCTTGCTCTGTTTGTTTGTTTGTTTGCTTGTTTGGTTTCCTGAAAATCGGTCATTCAGATTTTGATGAATTGATGATTGGAATTTGGGAATTACGCATGAGAATAACAACACAAAATTTTTTAAAAATTCATCCGAAAATTGAAAATTAACTTATAGTAAGAACAGCAATGACTGCATAATATGGTTGATAATTTCACTAAAAATCGAGTGAGGGTGATTTCAGAAACAAGGTTTTATTATTATTTCTTCCAGCATATTTCAAATAAATGAATCGCTCACTTCACAAAGTGAATGCTGATTTTCCTTTTCGGAGGAAATAAATACAAATACAAATATAAAATCTAAATCAATTCGATAATCCTTCATATATAAAATATAAACTCATGAAAAATGCCGTCACACATTCCTCGATCAAATACATTCATGAATTATACTATTTGACATTGACCTTTCCATTGGCCAATCAATCCAAGATATATATAGGTGCGTATGTTATTGTCTTTACACGAATGCAATGGGTGCGCATAGGTATGCTGTTGTAAATTAGACTAGTTAATCATAAGGCGCCAGACTCCTGCAGAGAGCTCCTTAGATCCGGTATAGAGTTCAAAGTACGTTATGTATACTCATAGCCCACGAGAGATGCAGGTTACGATTCACCGTTCTTCTTATACCACACCACTAGCGTACGAGTGTTTCAAGCCTTCATATTTCGTGGATATAAATATAGCACATACTGTCTCTTGGATCTCCATTAGGCATGTGTGGGCACTGGGCAGTGCCTCTTAGATCGTAAGACTGAATTACAAGCCAATATCTGTCAAGAGCTGGGTGGTGAGTATGCTGAATACAATGCAGCTGACGTTTTATCTAACTTTTATGACCAATTGGTGAATGATGTATGGAAGATGAATGCAGTTTTTATTTAATTGTATTTATATTGTATGTGATAAATTATACGTCATTAAGGATTTTGCAGTTGAAGAAAAAATAGAACTTTTTTTTTTAAATGCAAATCCTGATTGTATGATCTATGCAAGAGCATCGTTGCTCCACTAAATTTAATCAATAGTAAAATTTTAGGTTGAATCAAAATGAATTGGGTGAAAATAAAATATGGAAGAGAAGAATTTTCTGTACTTTCAAGGTTAAAAAACTGTTCATGGTTTGGTGCAGTTTGATATAAATACCACAGTGGATAAAAATCATTCCGTCTCAAAATATATAAAG
This sequence comes from Brachyptera risi, assembly GCA_964007535.1. Lineage (NCBI taxonomy): Eukaryota > Metazoa > Arthropoda > Insecta > Plecoptera > Taeniopterygidae > Brachyptera > Brachyptera risi. Next base: position 17,745,260 of record OZ023328.1, read on the forward strand.
AATATACCTATTTATGATGAAATATCTCAAAATGTCAGATGTTTCGGTTATACATCGGAATTTTTCATACCATATCCCCCATAAAAATATCATACCACAACGAATTTCTGCAATTGCCCCATTGCCTACCACCAACGAATTTTCATTTTTTTGTACAGCCATTGTTACTCAAACTAGTCTAATATTTTGTTCGGTAAAATTGTCGTTTTTGATAGAATTTGAATATCCCAAATTTTAAAGTTTGATCATGAATCATAAATCAATTCACAAAGTGTAATTTTCACAAGTGTCAATGGCCGGGCGAGTATATAGCTCTCATAAATATAAAGATATTGCTGATTTTCGAAGATGTAGTTGTGGATTAATCACCCTTGTTGTACCACGTCTGATTGACCTAACCTTTTCATCTGCATCCCTAACTGGGAAATAATGACTTTGTATAATGTTAACAGAGAAAATAAAAGATATAAAATGATCCTGTACAGCTTTATGACTTGTTCATGTTTATTATTCTTGTTCAGTGAATAATCTAAACACCTTCGTGTGAATTGTGCTGGTGACAAAACATATGCAGGGGATTTTAGATGACGCCGTATAAGCTCGAAAATAATTTGATGTGCGATTAATTTTGTACGTGCAAGATTTGCATACAATGTAATCTCGTCACTTGTCAATCCGACACTCGTTAAGTGGGAAGGTATTATACACTATACGGTATGGAAAGCACTTTGGTTTCGAACCATTTACAGAATCGCTGGCACTTGACTTCCAAACATGGAGAATTTTGAAGTTTCAATTTTTGATGTCTTGAAATCGAACACAAAATTTTTGGGAATGAAATCACGTTTGATTGAAAGGAAATCATACTTTCATGCTGAATAATGAAATTATTTTTTCAAAAATATAATCAGGGTATAATTATATTGTGGAAATGATACATTTCAGTATCCAGCATGAATTAGATTAGAATACCGAAAAATAACTAATTTACCCGGATTTATGGTTTTGTTACTGGAAATATGCGAGTTAGTACAAAACCTATGTTTGAAGAAGAAAATATAATCCATTCTTCTTGTTTAAAATTTTAAAGAGAAAAAAAAACTGGACATTTTGACATTCTCAATGTTATCATGGGCATCATCATTCATCACAGACAAGACATATACTTCTTTTGAGAGTGTTGAATCGATTCTGAACTCATCTTCATCAAATTATCATGTTGATATCTCTTATCGATCGAAATATATCTACAGATAATTTTGTTCATCTCTCAATTATACTCGTTCCGAATACCACATCATCAATCTTAATAAATATTCATAAAATAATATAGAAATGAGGAATATTTGAACGCAGTAATTCATATGAACCTCACATATAAGTGTGTTTAAAATCATATTTTATCTTTCTATGTGATAACAATCGCAAGGCAGAACACGCCTTGATGCCAGTAACTTAGTAATCAAGGCCAACTTACATGTCTACTTATGCAATTTAAACACTTTTTTAAAATCGAAGATCATTCCTTATTGTGTTTGTATCTGTGAAGAAGGCGGTGCAGAAAAACCACTGTTCAAGAAATATCAGCATTCACAATGCATCATTCCTGTTGCACTCAAGTTATTTATGATTTTCACAAATACTTAATCAAGAGTGAAAATCAAATTTAAAATACTAGTTACGAATTTTATATTTATGGTGTGCGTTCTGTCATAATGTCAGCTATACTAAGATTCTTATGTTCTGTGGGTTGAGATCAACATATATTAAATGTACGACCGACTGTTTCGAGTCGCCAACTCACTTGAATGATGTATATATGTGATCTTTATTGTGGAGATAATAATTATAGTAATTATGCTATTTATAACTGCCATCCTAATATACGTGGAAGATGTGCAATTTCACTTGGGTCATTTAGATTGTGTAATATAACCTATACAACGTAATGTTTCATACAGCAATAAACAATCAGTCAAATTCATTCGGGTAAGAATAGATTCGACATATGTTTATTTATAGATAGAGAAAACGCTATGAATGCTATTTGACATGATTCGATTTTTGAATAGGTATAAGCAATTGAGAAGAGATTTCATATCAATATTCATTTCAATATTTTGATATTTGAAAGTAATTACTTGATTGTTTCTATAATTTTATGTATTAGGTTCATCACATTATTCCTCTTGTCTTTCGATGTTGTTTTCAAATGTGTGGAATTAAAATTGTGCATAATAGCCAGAAACTTGGCAATTCAATTTATTCTAGAATCTATCTGTCCCTACATTTCACTAAGTCTCACATAATGACTTAATTGAAACAACCTTTTTCAATTCATTAAGGAATTTTAAATATTCTTTTTTTTTCATTTGATCAATTGACCAACATTATTTTTTCGAGTGATAAAAATCGGTGGACCTATACTACCAGCCACATGGTAAAAAAAAAATCGGCAGCTTTTTACCGCAGAGATGTTCTCTAACATTTCTTCCCTGATTCGAAGAATGTAGAATAATTCCCTCAGTCGATCTTGTCTTTAGATGGCAGTGGCGGAATTTTATCGTAACCAGAAAGAAAATGTCACACTAGTGTTATCCAGCGATGAAAAAATTTGACGTTCATAAGAGTCTAAAATAGATATCGGAGATTAGATATTCTTTATTTTATGCAGCTGACCTGAAAAAAAACATACATATATGTTTGCATCAATGACCTTGCAGTCGGCTTTTAAAAGATCCTTGTTGATGTGGGAAACGAATCGGAGTAATTTATCAAGTTTCACGGTGGATTTGTTATGGTGTTGAATGTTGATTGAGAGTACAGTACCGCACACAACCGGAACAGAGAAGAACAAGCACAATTCTCTTGATACAAAATCCAAATATAAACTGAATGATTTCAGTACATTAATTACTGAAAACGATAATTATTTGAAATTAGGATGGAACAAGTCGTGAAAAATCATCCCCACATTTGACATCTCAAAAATTATATAAATGAGGAGAGAAGGGTCATGAATCATGAATAAATTGAAGAGATAGCCATCAATGACTCAATGTCGACGAATGAATTCAAATAACATATGGCAATAAACAAAAATTGGTATAATTTTGATGATCAATTCTAAGTAGATGTGTGATTTATTCCCAATGATCATCATTTCTACAAACACCGATATATAAATGATCGGTTGTAATTATTTGCAAATCAGTGAAGTTGAGCTTTAGTTGAATGACATTTTATTTGACAATTATTGTTCATGTAGCAAGTGGACCGATAACCATAAACGTCATTCAATTCATCAGTTTGTTCAGTTTTGATTTTCTTGGATTTTTTACAGGTGAGGTATTCGTTCATCATTCTCAGTTCATTTTCATTTTCTATTTTGTTCAGATGTCAAGATTACCCTTGCAGTGAATTGATCGTCTGAATAATCTCAAATTGTGTCCCCTTGACATGGCTGAGAAACGAAATGTAAAATTTTTGAATACAAAATTAAATTTTTTCGGAGCTCTTTTTTCCTCCCTGACAAAACGCAAAATTGACTGATACTAATTTTGTTTCAGATTTATGATCAATAAATTAATGATACTGTACGCTAGACACGTGATGGTGATCTCCATATCATAAATCACTTCTCCTCCATCCTACCTACCTATGCACAATATATAATATCTTCCTTAGTCTTTATTAGGGAGAAGCAAATCATTACATCAAGGTTTCAATTTTAATTAAAAAAATAACCATAGATATATTTGCTATAATAAATTAATCGGAAGACCAGATGTCATGTTATGAACAGTTATAATGAATCCAATGAATTCATTAACAATAAAGAAGTTATGCCATAGATGGTAAAACCGTTCAAGAAATTTGCAAGAATATTACAGTAATTGATCGATCAAGTATGACAGAATATGCATAACAGAATGTAAATCATAATGTCATGAACGAATGCTTATGAACAACTTCAAGTTATTTTCTTATTTTTGTTGACAATATTGAACATATGATCAATATAAAATTCCTCCTTCTAATGAGGGAAGGCGTCTGTGCTCACCAACTCTAAGATACTTTTATTAATTTTGATTTCACGAGTATTCTGTATTGTTTTATGGTGACTATGATTGAAAACCATGGAAATGCAAACCACAAAACCGAACCAACTCAAAATGAAAAGAGTTGAAAAAAGATTGAGTGGGAAACTTTTCGTTATCTCAGGATTTTGAGATACAAATTGTGCAACTTTCCAATCTGAACTATTTGACCGTTTGAGGAAAATACCATATTTCATGTTTTATATAACCGATCTGTTTTATTCATATT
>OZ023328.1:17754588-17762088 GCA_964007535.1 Brachyptera risi
CGACCGCACAACAACCGATAGACCTTACACCGCTTCTGTCCGCGAGACAAATGAACTCCGTGTGGACGACGTAGCGTACAGTCAACAAGGCAAACGCGAGAGAGGCCACGCAATGAGCATGATTACATGCAACAGATTACAACGCGGTTTTCGTTGGGCGCAGGGGGTGAGACATGATATTGATAACTGATGATTATTCCAACAAGTAGTTTGGGAAGAGATGAGATTGTGATGAAGCATCACTGTCTGTGATAGGAACTTTTTCGTGAAATGTTACTGAATTCCTCTCTCTATTTTCTTCTCTTTCTCTCTTCTCTCTCTCTCTCTCTCTCTCTCTGGTTTCTATGCATCACAATGTTATTGCTCACTGGAATGCTAAGGATTTGATTCAATTCTTCTTATGATTACTTATAACCTTTAAGAGTCATAAAATTAGGAAACTCATATAGGTTTGTCATAACAAGGAAAGTTGGGCTGCAATTATTGAGTCTGCGACATTTATTGATTCCCTTTTAAAAAAAAGTATTTGCTCCTCCATGTACACAATAATTTACTCACACAAAAATCAACGGAAATTACATAATTCATAATTCGTATATCATGAATAAAGGTACGAAGTGATTCTAAACCAAAAAGATGTTACAAATAAATATTATGAAACTTCATGAATTTTGTGGCATGAAATTAAGAACAAGATGCTGAATTACCAGCGTGGGAGTAGCTCTAACTGTCAGTTTGGAATTGTTATCACCATGGTTACTGAAGCTATTCATTAGTCACCAATTCTCAGATAAAGGCTAACTGGACGTGATAATACTGGGTACAATTAGATTTTATGTTTCCCTCGACAATTCGATGAAAGCTACTAATAGTGATTGATCATGCAGCCAACTCATCTGACCTGTGGAGAGATTTTTTTTCTTATAACATCGAAACTTGATACAAAATCATTGTTCCCCAATTAAGGCACTGTGGAGTGTAGACAAAACATTCACGTAAAAACGAGATGATATGATCATTTTATATTCATGTACTGACAGCAAAAAAAAAACGCAATAATAAAATGTTATACTATATGTTTAATATACATTTGTATCGAATTATATTTGAAACTGTTATTTTAGTACGATTTTTAACATTTTCATTTCGAAATTTTGCTAGTAGGCCCGATGATCTATTCGAGTGGAATATTTTTTCTCAAATTGATTCAAGTTTTATTTGTGTGGAAGATGTTTCAATTGGAAATCACTTCTACCTCTCTCTGTTGTTCAGTCTGCTGAGACACTGCTTCAGGAACTGAAGTCACCGTCGGGCGTGGGTTCGAGTCCCACATAAGGCATGGATTTTTTAAACATCCTCTCACTTATATTCACTCCATAGATTCATTATCATCTGCTCATTCGTATCCCCATATAACTCTTCTGTTAATGAAGTCGTTGAGCCAATAATAATGATCATCATCAAAACCACTTATTCAAAATATAACATTACACTGCGATCAACTTTAGAAGCAGACCTATCTGTGTCGAATTGGAATTATAGATTTGAAAAAACGTTGCTTCAAGACAATTGAGAGTGTCAAGACAATCAAGATCGCAAATGAAATCCAATATCAGAACAATAATTCAGATTTAGAACTTAATTTTATAGATATAAAATAGATCTTCAAACCTATATATCTTCGTTATTGACCACACTAATTAATTCTATCCTACAGTAAGCTAAGGTTATAAATCAACATTTCCGTCGCTTATTAATTTTTGAATGTACAAGTTTCTTGTGCTCTTGAAAACAAATCAAATCAACCAATCAAAATTACGATGGACATAGTAATACATTTGTCTGAGAACAAAGATGCAAACAATCATCTTACTCATTGATATTCCAGCAGCATTCGCATGTAGCAGCCAATAAGCGAGAGAGATTTTAAAAGTAAATCAAGATTATAATATGTATAACTATTATTTACATGTGAGTAAATGCATACAATGATAATATGTACATTGATTAATTTGATTTTGCTACAAGTACACGAGAACAAATAAGCTGGTAAATAATTGAATAATTCAATGTCATCGAAAGCGGGGTGCGTGTGCGTATAGCGCATAGACACGGTCGCTTACACTTGGCTCCTCCACCCAAGCAAGGCGAATCTCTGCACATGTTTAATTCAACTGATGAAAAGATTAGTACAATCAATCAATGCTTGTTTTTAAAACAATGTAAGTGTTGAATTCAAAGTTAGATTAATTTTTTAGTTTGGCTTATTGTTTTATAGGAGTCTATAGATCTCTCACCTCTAAACATCTCAAGATAAGAAATGTAGATTTTATTGTATATGATTGTACGAGTAGACGTTTTCATGATATGGTGAAAAATGTCTTCATATGTGGTGCTGTTGCTGTAACCACCGACACATGCAGCGCAATAGTCAACGTACTCGCTTCATGCGATCCGGGAGGCAGTGGGCATATCGGAACCAGTTCGATCCCAGCCACCGCCCATCTGAACAGGGGTTTTCGTGGTTTCCCTCTGTAGTCCAGGCTGATGCCTGGATGGTTCCTACTATATAGGCCATGACCGCTTACTTCTCACTATCCTTCCCAATACCTAAGAAACCTTCATATCATCATCCCATCATCTCAATAATCATTCATCCGTCGCCAATAGATCTTAGTAATCATTATAGTTCGTCGTTAAACCCAATATATATATATATATATATATATACAGAAAAATGTTACTGTAACCGTTGAAATATGTGATCATTAGTTTGATGCACCTTTAATAGAGTGTAATTGAATTGATTAGTATATTCATAACTTTATACTTTTCTTATTCACACACCATGGGATTCGATCCACGCCATTATCTTGGGAGTTTTTTCGTGGTTTCCCTCTGTTGCTTGGGTGCATACTGAGATTTTTTTTGACAAAAACATTCACGAGATGAGCAACTCCTTCAAACGTTTGAAATACCTGATAAAATAACATTTCTTCTCATCTTCCCACCATTTCATTCACCTTAGTTGACGTCAATAGGTCTTGGTCATCATTACATCCAGAGCGTCGTTGAACCAATATAAATGAATGAAGAAGTACATTGTGAAAAAAAGCGATAGGCATAAATGGACCTAGATCAAACCACATCGTCAGGGTGATATCCGATGGAAAGATGAAAAATGGCTGGAAAAGTTTCTGATTTTCCTATATTTAACATTCAATATTCCCACATATTGTGTTGCCAGAAAATAAGATTTTTTTTTTGCCGATTTGATTTTCACATTCTATAAATAGATCATGATAAAATATAAGGCACGTCAAAAATGTGATGAGAATTAACATAATATAGACTCAAACTATCTTAAACTAAACTAAAGAACATTCATACACAACATACTGCACATTCACACATTCATTCTCTACATTCATTCATATACATTATGATCATTACTGTGATTATTGTGTGGAATCTATCAATTTCGCACTTTGCACTGTGATCGTTTTATGATATATAATACAAGAAAACTTTTTCCATATAGAAAAACTTACGCTTTACAATATTTTTATTGTTTAACCTCATATCCGAGTTCTTCATCGTACACACCTTTTAATTGTATATATATAATGATTTTCCTATCAATTAATCTCTGCGATGTATGAATAGATATTCAAGGTTTTTCGTTTTCTTTTTGTTACATCGCCAATGAAAATAATAATATGAGAAACAAATTCAAGCACAACTAATAATCAGTTGATGGAAGTTTTTATATGAAACATCCGTTTAACCTTCTACCTAAATCAGATCTCATGTAATTTCTGCTTGATAATCTCTTAAATTATTAAATTGATTCGAATTTGAATTATTCATTTATGTTTTATTTATCATTGCTCACTTGACAGCTGAGATTAATAGGATAATTTGTATTTATTCGAATGAGTTTCTTCCATGGTGAATCCAATGCAGAATTTTATGTATCAGTATGAAATATGCAGAATTGTTTTGAATAAAAAGTTCAATTTTTGAAGGTTCAACAAATACTTGGTAGTTATTTTATTGAATATACAGTACAATTTGTCTTTTGATGAATTATCCTCCACTATTATCGAAAGAGCTCAAGAAGATGAATCGACTTTATCGTAGTTCGGAGAAACAAATTGCAATTGAAATGAATTTTCAATTCATCGTTGAAACGTAATCAACGAAAATTATTGATTGGAATATTCTCTTTCCAGAGAACTTTTATAATTTCATCAATTTAATTTTTCTTGTTGTTCTGCTGAGTCGTCTTTCCTGTCAAATCATTTTACCTATAAATAATCTCAAATTGTTAACATCTCAAATCAGACCGAATCTTAAGTGAACATGTTCCTCCACAAGATTAAAAGAATAAATATCATTGTCGATTGTTGAATCAAAAATGTTTGGTATATGAGAATCTTCTCGGAAACAAAATGTATGCCATTAAAACCCTAATAATCATTCATTCAAAATTTTGATGATGTAATCCTACAGAATTAATTACAAAATCACAATATAAAAATACGTTATTGATATTTTACGACACCGGGAATCGCAAAAAAATTCTAGATGGCAGTGAATCGAAATGTTGGGTAATCATATGAGCTCGACGGTAACCGTGGAGAACGTCAGAAAACGTCGAATAGAAATTCCTCAGTAGGCCTATCACTTGACTAAGCTTTTTATTCTCATACAAGAATACACATTTGACTGGAGCGACACCAAGCTGAATTTTAAATTAAATATGAATTCCATTCAACATTTGAAAAACAACAAAGGAGAGTATGAAGTTCTGCTTTCTTCTATTTGTAGTTATTTGTTATTTTCGTTGAATTTTGATTCATATCGAAGTAAAAAGGTGATAGAACAATCAATATCGTGCTACATCATAACTTAATATGAATTCAATCGAATTAAATATGAATTCCATTCAACATTCAAAGAATAAAAAAGGTGTATCGTGTTCTGTTATTTTATATTTATAACTATGTGTTATTTTCGTTGAATTTAATTCATATCAAAGTATGGAGGTGATGGAATAATGAACATAGTGCTACATCTTGACCCACAAAAACATCTTCGAAGTGTTCATTTTTCATATTTATCTTCAAATATCGAATATAATAATGATAAAAACAAAATGAAGATGATTATAAAATTATATATATATATATATATATATATATATATATATATATATATATATATATATATATATATATTTATATATATATATATATATATATATATATATGAATATATATGTGGATATATATATATATATATATATATATATATATATATTTATATATATATATATATATATATATATATATATATATATATATATATATATATGAATATATATGTGGATATATATATATATATATATATATATATATATATACATATATATATATTATTATATATATATATATATATATATGTATATATATATATATATATATATATATATATATATATATATATACATATATATATATATATATATATATATATTTATATATATATATATATATATATATATATATATATATATATATATATATAGATATATAATTGAATATATATATATATATATATATATATATATATATATATATATATATATATATGTATATATATATATATTATAATATATATCATATATAATAGATAATATAATAATCGATCCCATCTTTCATTCATAGCCTTAATTGGGGATCAATGATTTCGTATCAAGTTTCGAAGCCAGGTTTTATCATGTTTTTTTATATGTTCCTGATGATCAAGCAATCACGGAATATCAATTTTCACTTCTGACGATATTCTAAGTGAATGTTTTCCATCTTACTCAATCAACATAAAGCCACGTTATTGTCACGTGCTTCATTCAAAACTCCGTTTATAAATAGAACATTTATAAATCGCGTTTCAATCTTGTAAGGGAAAATATCACTCATTTGTCATTAATGTGGCTTTAGCGTTTGGTGGCACACAATTGACATTTTATTTCTCTCAGTCTTGTCTCTAATTATATTTTCAATGTGGTGCATTAAAATATTCGTCATCATAAGCCAGAGGTCGTTCGGGTTCATATAAATACAAAAAATATTCATGTGAAATCACCAATATGATTATGTGTATTTGTGAAAAAAAGTTATTCTAATAATTTCTTCCCCAATGTCGAAGAGCCAACACATGTAAAATGGAATTTTCATTGTTTTTAATTTGAAAATTCATTCAATTTGCCATATGCCTATCAGATTACATTATAATATACATTATACATTATAATTGGTGAATTAACCAACAATTATCGAATCGACTTGTTATCAACCTTGTATACAAATAAATTAAACATCATTCTCCGACCTAACCTGGAATAACTGATCAATATTTAATTATCAGTTGGTACAAGTGGCGCTCAGTTACGTATACGGAGTATATATATATATATATATATATATATATATATATATATATATATATATATATATATATATATATATATATATATATATACATATATACCAGAATAGGCTGGGATTGTTTTTCATTACAATCGATCGGGAGGTTTTTTCGGAAAAAATCGAGAAGTTTGAGAAATCCTCATAAGAATAACACGGATGGAAAATACTTGAAAAACAAGAATTCTTCAAAAGCTCTCAAATTTCCACCGAATATGAAAATACTATTATACACATTCTCAGAGATTTTTGCAACAATCAAATGAGAAATAACAAAGAAAACGCAATAAGACTGTACATTTTATTAAATATATTTGGATCATTTGGTTTTGCAAAGTGTATAAGCGACAGGTTGCAGCACTATGAATATCAACAAGTTGCAGGTGAGGTTTTCGAACGTTTGAAGTAATCCAAGGTCCGTAAATGTGAATTGAGCTATCAGAATATTTTTCATTCTAGATTTCCGTACTTCTAAGCTCATCTCACAACGCACATTCCGCGTTTTCCTAGTCAATAAGGTAAAAGCCTTGGAAACGCAATTGTTTTCAATACAATGAACAGACTTTGAATGTTTAAGATTTCCACTTTCATTTCTCAGAGTATTATTGATATTTAGAAACATTATTTCATCTACTATTCCATCTGTTGAAGATCTCATCCGTTTCATGCAGACTGAAACTAAATTTATATATATATATATATATATATATATATATATATATATATATATATATATATATAGATAGATATATATATATATATATATATATATATATATATATATATATATGTATATATATATATATATATATATATATATATATATATATATATATATATATATATATATATATATATATATATATATATATATATATCAAGATGCATTGAGGGTTGCGTTTGCCCGTTTGGCCGCAAACAAACCCTCAATGCATCTTGATATATATATATATATATATATATATATATATATATATATATATATATGTATATATATATATATATATAT
>OZ023328.1:17764588-17787088 GCA_964007535.1 Brachyptera risi
ATGAATAATAATATTGTGAAAGTGAAAAATGATTAAAAGTTTCCCATTTAAAAGAATCTCAGTTTCCCAATTGAGGCTATGAATGGAAGATAGATCGTTCAGACGTAGCATCACAAGGGCTATCTGACCAGCCCAAAAATGAAACTATGAAACTATAAATATAAATTCAAATATAAATAGTACATAAATGAATATAAAACCAGATATGAAACGAATGAATGTGTCATATTGTCCATTGATTACTCCCACATGAATGACGAACATCTATTGCTTGCACACGACCACCTCACGTGACTCTTTTGCACACGGCCGACCTTGCACTAGTTGTAATCACACATCATACCTGTGACAATACGTGTTTTCCATTGTTCACCTCAAACAGATAGAACTATGCATTATGCAGCTCAGACTTCTGAGGCTGGTGAAATTATAATGTGTCACGTATAAAAGATGAGATACTATGAAATATGTGCAGGTAAATAGAAATTACTATCGTAAATTAGTTTGATTTCAGGAGTGAGGTATTCCAGTTTGACAATGATTGATATGATATATATACCATGGAATCGGATGGATGAGATATTAAAGCAGAAAGTGCAAAAAAAGTTGTATTTGTCAACAATAAAATGCCGTACGGTTTGCGTTCAGATTGAAATTTTTTTCTGTTGAAATGGTGGGATTGCTTTTTTGATTCATAGCCAAACGATCCTACCCTGTAACCTTTGGCCCAATTCGGGGAACAATTAGGGTTGTGTCAAGTTTCCGTTGCTGTGGTGAAAATGAATGTTACGTTTATTCCGCGAGTAACTTCTGTCACATTGGGTGGATTGCAAATACGGAGTTTAAACCCCGGCCTACCTTAGACGCCGTCTAAGTAAGAAATTGCATTGTGGCTGCAATGCAATTTCTCACTTAAACGGCGTCTAATGTAGGCCGGGGTTTAAACTACGTCTTTGCAATCCACCCAATGTGTGTGACTGCCTCAATATGAAGATTGAATCGGATCTATTTGAAATAGTTTCAATGAAGAATTGGAAAGAAGACGACGATGATAACGATAATAAAGGCATAAGGTTCCTTCTTCCCAACACAAATATCTTAATGGTTCTTCGTTCATAAACGTATTACCTCAAGTTGGTTCATTATTTGTTCAAATAATTACTATATTTCATCAATTCATTTCTTTAGGATCGTAAAATCACCATTGCCTTTCTGAACTATATCATATTTCATCTCTCATTCTTAGGGGAACAATGATGACATGCTTCCTGATTGTATTTCAGGTATATACTGCTTAATGCTTTCCAGAGTCGAATTGAAGAAATTCTTAATCTCAAAGTGTTTTTACCATGAGAATGAGTTTTTTGACACAAGCAAGAAGAGTGTATTAGTAGCATAAGGAATGACTGCATGAAGAAAATAATGATATTAAATGTATGAATGAATGTTGAGAATGTTATGAATGTGCAGTATATTGTGTATGAATGTGTTTTTGTATAGGCCTATATGTATATCTCATACATATAGTTCAGTTTTAGTCTGCATTATGTTAATTTTGATAATTTTTCGACTTGCCATATATTTTATCATGACCTATTTTTATAATGTAAGAATCAAATTGGCAAATAAAGTATTGAATTGAATTGAATTCTTCATCAAGTTTTGATGTTGATCAGAAAAAATGGAAGAAAAAATAACAAGACCACAACAATTTCATTATTTTTAAATTACTGTCTTCATTATTTGAAATTACAATAAAGGTGTACAGTACGAGGCACATATACTTACCACAAATGTAGTCAATGACAAGTGAAACTCTGTAACACGTATACTCTCATCTTATTAATTCCTAAGTCTTCGTCTTGAAACATCAAGGCATCATTATTTTCTCCATTTTTTTTCTAATAGAGCCTCGAATATATAAAAAAAATTCAATAACGAAGATTTATAGTATATTTTTATATACGAGTCAAAATAATAATCTCGTGTTTTTTTTTCATGAAAGCGAGTCTAAATGTTTGATGTATAGTTGGGTTTGCTTTATACAGTAGTTAAGTGGTTTCAACTTCCCAAGTAGTAGTTAATAAATCAGCAGGTTAATTTCTTGACAAAATGTCTTTGAGTAGTTGTTGCGTGGAGTCGTGACGCGAAAACACGAACGTCGACGATTTTAAAGAGACAAAGTTCAAATAACATAGTAACAACATAGTAAACATAGTAATCTTGATGGATATTCACACGTTGTAGAAGTGAGGTAGAGAAGAATGTTTCGTTTTGAATAAATGAACATCCTGTCGCCATCACATATGCTACGTTGTGGACCCAGAATCGTGAAATACAAATGATCAATTGATAAGAATAGAAGAATATGAATCATAATAAGACAATAGGTCAATTGTTTTGAGAATGTTAATAGCAAAATGAATAATAATAATAACTTATAACAGAAAAAATATATGGAAATGATGAATAATAAAATTGAGCTTAACAGAGCCGAAAGAAATCTAATGTATCATCATAAGATAGACTGCACGTTCTTATATAGGCCTAACTTTATTCTTCATTAATAATTAATTGGAGTTGGAAAAAAAATTAAAAAATCAAGTGGATTATTTTATAGGAAAAAGAGATAACATATTGACAAAGTTTTCTGTTGATATAACTGAGACGTGTGGCTGAGTGGTTAAGACACTGAACCATCATTCAGGAGACCGGGATCCGATTCCCGCCACGGTCAACCATCCTGACAGGGGTTTTTCGTGGTTTCACTCTAACGTTTAGGTCAATACTGGTATGGTTCCTTAACAACAGGTCACGACCGACTACTCCCCACAATCCATTAATACCTGATAAAATAACCTTTCATATCATCATCCCATCATCCCACCATCGCATATCTCATTCACCGACGCCAATAGATCTTAGTCATCAGTAGAGTGCGTCGTTGAACCCAATATGAATGAATGAATGAATTATTATGGTTCAAATTATACATATTAAACATATTAAGGATCGACAGTATTTAAAAAAAAACAATAATGATATAAAGCAATTTCAGTACGATATATTCAAGCTGTCACAAATATATACAGCTGTTTAATATGTGTGAACACTCAAAATGTTATTCAGGTTCAGGATACTTGATATAACATAAATTAAACACCCAACTCTGCATGGAATACGTATATACATTCAACTGAAATGGTAATACTGTAAAAAAAGTATCATTCATAGATAGGCCTACTATTCGGATTTTATCTCAATACAATAATTTAACATAATATTATGGTGAAAATGTTCACTGAGAATTGTGGTCACTTAGTATTATGTATTGTTCATGTACGATTATGATCTCATATGTATTGCTTTGTTTTGCACATTTTTACCTTCATTTCAATAAAATCACAATGCTATACAAATGATTAAATCACAAAAATATTTGAAATATTTTTCTTCCATTTTTAAATACATGAAAACACCTGTGAAACACAATTCTATCATACTCAGAGGTATATGGTGAAATGATAGAAAAAAAATATTACAGATAACATTTTTTTAGGGAATATATTTTCCGAGCTGTTTGAATTCACAATATAGGCAATTCGTAGCTGCGTTCCATCGTTAGTTTCGAACTACATGGAACGAATCATCTTCTAAAACGAATCAATAGAAGTCAAAATAGTTGGAAGAATAGTTTGTAAATAATAATTAACAATTATAGGGCATATTATGGCATTGGAAATACGAAAAATGTTCAAGGCCTTTTCATTTGATTCAAAGATGAAATCTGTAATTTTAAAAATAAGATGGGCTTCATCTTCATCAGAGTCCATAAAGTAACAGGAATGAAGAACTCATGGAAGGTAGAACTACTTCATCACCTCAGATCTTCATTGATATCGATTGGCACGGCAAGCAGAAAAAGCATATCAAAGCACACAAAAAAATAGATCAAGCAGGAAAACGGACCTGATTAGTAGATATTTACCGAGGAGTTAACAACTCCTGAAATCTAGTGTACACTTGTCATGAAATCTTCATAATATCTCGTGAAACCTTCTTGAAATCTCCCTGAAATCCTTTGAAATCTGAATACACCAAATTTACTAGTTGCTTGCCCCTCGATATTTACAGTGACGAAATATTAGATTTTATGCAAAACCGACCACCCAAATGTTGAAACTTGTATGGTAGCTCTTTGGATACACAACTCATGCTGATTCATGAATCAGACTCTCTCCTGAAGCTGAGAAACATGAGGGTCAATTGTCGGCTCTTTCTGTTTCACGTGGTGTTCCAAGTTCAAATTATATTGTAAATCAGATTATAATAATCTGAGACGTTATCTTGATCGAGTACTGTATTGCTTTTTCCCGATTCGTGAGAGATACGTTCTACAAAAAGAAGACTTCAATCTAAACAGAAGAAATTCAGCCCCCAAAAAACTACGTGAACATGTATATTTGATTTTCTGTTTTCATGAAAGAAACAATATGCAACATTTTGATAACAAGTGTAATTTGTACCACGGTATAACAGAAAATGACTGGTTGTACAGCTCTGAAACGATGCCATCATTACGATAAGTAACTATAATCCAAGGTCGAAATGAGGTTTTTCTCAAATACATTATTGAAAAATCTTCTTTCAAGGAAAATCAAAACTAATTCACTGACAAATTTGTTTCTAGATATCATACAAAAGGAGAAATATTGGATGCATTGTCCAACATATTGTATTGTATATTTTACAATAATGTACAACATATTCAGTCACGTGATTCCATATGTATGCATTTCTAATGTGCAGTCGTTATTATTATTACGCACTTAAATACTTTACAACTTATTATACACTTAACATGTTGCTTCAACACATTAGAGCTCATCGCTAAAGAATTTAACACACATTTATTGCAATTCCTGTTTATAAAGCTACATTCAATTTGATCGCTTAAGACGTGATTATGTAGAAATATACAAATATGCAACAATATTTACCGAATCACAACACAATCACGTATTTCAAACATGTCCCATAAACATTTACAAATTTTTTATCTTTTTTGCATATAAATTGAGATACCATCGCTGTGAATATGATATAATTTATAAGATATTTGATAAAAATAAACGAAATCACCTTCAACCTATTATATCTGCCAATAAGTTATGAGTTACGGTATGGTGGAAAACAGGTATGAAGTGATTCAATCTGGTTTCGTTATTGCATTTACAACAATTCAAGACTTGCCAATCTTGAAAAACAAGCGTGCGTATTGTGGACACTTTAGATTATCAACTCTGTTATTAACAAATTAGTGATACAACATAATCATACGTCAATCGTTTATTGTCCGATACAATCATTGTTATATTGATACGGTATAAATACATCCTTGAACTTCTATAAAATTATGTATAATTAATTAATTATACATATTTTAAAAAAAAAATGTATAGTGAAGATATCCTTCTAAGATGAGAGTTTAATGAATCTTTAATTGGAAGTTATATATTTATATTGATGATCAGAATCATTCAAACACATATAATGTGTCAGCGAAATCATTTACTGAATGAATAAATCAATTGAAATGATTTGTAAAATTGAATCCTGTTCATTCATATTGAGCACCAATTTTACTGTGTGTTTTTGTATGCATTTACTGAAGAAGATATTACGTTTTATATCATGAGCATATGAATAATCTACTATGATTACATGAAGATGGTCTAATTATCAGGAAATATGTGACAAATACTGAACAGGTACTAAACAGGTTACGACTGTGAGTTAGATTGCATGGTGAATTTATTCTGAGTAACTTGAAGGTATAAGTTATATGTTGAAATAGTAATATAAATGTGATTGAATATCTACGAACAAATATGACTGTATTTTAGTTTGAAACACTAATAAGAAAAAAACTCCAGTTTGTTGGGGAAATTGACAATTTAATTATAAGATGTTCAAGTCTCTAATACGATTGCCAATCACAACTTGAATACTTGCGGTAGGGTTTCATTCGATTTTGAATGAAATATAAATTGAAGGTTAAATGAAGTTTGCTGCAAAGAAGAGACGCCTCGTTTGTGTTTGTCCTTAGAGAAGAGGATCTGGAATTCACGTCGCGTTGGGTTTTTCGTTTCGCATTTTCATCCGACTCATTGAACAATATAAAATCGATTCGTCATGAATGGTTATAGCTCATTGATGTGACGCCTACTTCCACGAGTTTTCCAAGTAAAGGTGTTGATATCGTTTCACTAATTTTATCAAGGTAATTATATAATGCTTGTACACTGAGATATTGTTTATCAATAGGTGTTAACTAGTGTTCACTTGTGATGGATATCAATATATTCTCCTATAATCTTTGTGAGAAAATCTATTTTTACCACCATATTACCTGTAAGACTTACATATTGAGTGCGCTTATTTAGATTTGGAATATTATACCACTTGAAACCATTTTCTTGGCATTGAAAAGCAAATGAATTATATATTCGAAGATGACACTGGAAAAAATAATAATATGTATTTTAGGAATTGTAATATACGAGTGTTTTTTATTAGTACTTTTCATAGGAATGTTGGACCGATGACAAAGACGCTGACCGGGGTTCGAGACCAGGAAAATCCGCTATCGTGAAAGAGATTTTTCGTGTCTCCCCACGTGTCACTATTGATATTTATAGTGAATATTAATCAATATTTTGAGTCTGAAAAAATTATATTTGATTAGTGTGATAGTGTCGTTGAGATGAATATTTGAATGATTTCTCAATATTGGTTGCCGACCGTGCCCTCCAACATTCCAACAAACTAGAGATAACCTTACAAGAATCACTATAAGAAAAATAATGGAATAATGATATTTTCCTTAGAGTTCCAGAGAATGTAATAATTTCTCAACTAGTTTAGAAGAAATTAGAAGCGGATTG
Source organism: Brachyptera risi (assembly GCA_964007535.1). NCBI lineage: Eukaryota > Metazoa > Arthropoda > Insecta > Plecoptera > Taeniopterygidae > Brachyptera > Brachyptera risi. Next base: position 17,771,536 of record OZ023328.1, read on the forward strand.
ACATTGAATGTTAATCAATATTTTGAGTCTGAAAAAATTAGATTTGATTATTGTGATATTCATTCTATGCATAGTAAGGGAATATGTTCAACATTTTTTACTGTGGTCTTCAAAGTAGCAATTTTGCGGGAAAAAATAGCTGGAAACCTAATGATATATTATTGCGTGGACATGAGAAAAAGTCGGTTTTACAATCCAAATCAGAGTTTTTCCTTCAAAGGATGTAAACTGGAATAAGAATAGCCAATTTGCATATTGTGGAATATGTCCGTCATGATGATTATACTGGTGTATGAACGACCCCACCATCAGCTTGATTATTTGATTGTCCGAGTAAGCACATGATAAGGAAATGGTTTTTCAAAACATGTATTATACGGGACTCAAACCCAATACTGACTGAATTTCATTTTGCAAGACAAATCCTCGACTGACTGTGCTAGACGGGCATGACAAAAATGGATATGAAAAAAATAAAAAATACATAAATATATATATATATATATATATATATATATATATATATATATATATATATATATATATAAATACATATATATGAATATATATATATATATATATATATATATATATATATATATATTTATTTATGTATATATATATATATATATATATATATATATATATATATATATATATATATATATATACATATGTGTGTGTATTTTTTTTAAGGATTTCATGACTCATTTGGTGATCGATTATTAATACCTCATGGTTTATTAAAAGTCGAGTTGGTACGTAAAAATATATTTGCACGTACTAACACGACTTTTGATTTTTTTTTCTCAAGAAGTTTCTACTATTATCATGTATTTATCACCATAAGAGTATCAATGAAGTAATATCAATTGATAATATACATACATCTTCATATATATATATATATATATATATATATATATATATATATATATATATATATATATATATATATATATATATGTATATATATATATATATATATATATATATATATATATATATATATATATATATATATATATATTTATAGATATATATATATATATATATATATATATATATATATATACATATATATATTATATATATATATATATATATATATATATATATATATATATATATATATATATATATATACATATATATATATATATATATATATATATATATATATATATATATATATATATATACATATATATATATATATATATATATATATATATATATATATATATATATATATATATATATATATGGATATATAGATATACACCTATTCAAGTAGAGCAAATAAGGGCGAAAGACGATTAGGGTTATTTGTAGTATACATCAACATAGTATATTAACGATCCATTTCATAACTACTTTTTCGTTTTTCTAAAGCTGCCAACTGAGTGCAGTTGTAATTTGTTCAAGATGTAATCTAAAATCCAATGTTTCATTCTCAGACTGATGACAACCCTGAAAACGTCATTCCAATTTCTACGAGATTCTCTCCTTTGTCTTATTTTTAATACCTTTTATACATCCACCCGCAACAAAAGAACGGATATAATGACGAATTCCATAATTTCATTGTCGTTTTCCTTCATTAGTACGCATTCTCAAAGCAAACAAGTTGCCGATACATAAATTCACATTATTATTATTATGCCGATCGTCAAGCTGTAGATTTACAGGTGATTATATTTTCTCTTTATAGTTTAAACAAAGTGATTAAATAGTCATAAAATAATCTGACAAGCTTCATCTCGAATAGCATATGTTATTAGAAGTAACGGTTGCATACCTGTAAACTACCAACCTATACTATAAAATAAAACTGAATCATTTTCGTGTTCTGTGGTAGTATGTTTAATCATATAAGTATAAGTATGATGAGGCGTATAATTGAAGGTTGCTGTTGGAAAATTTATTCATTATGAGTAAAAAATGAGAAAAAAATGAATGCAACATTTTTATGGGCATAGTAGCCTGGGCATGATTAAATCATTTTTTTTCATAGTATAAAGTAATTTCATAACGGAGTACTTCATTTTTCATTCAATCACATTCTATGAATTAAATATATTTCTATGAGCTAATATGGTAATTGTTGTAGTGCGATATAAGGTATAACTCAAATCGGCAATAAAGATCAGTTGATGTTTCGATATAATTGATGATATTAAATACATTTCACCATCTCATATGGAAACAAAATCTTCAATCTAGCGAACTGATTCCATCATAACTTGAATTATGATTTTCAACTCCGAAGATTTGCTGGAAATGACGATAAGTCTCGATTTGATCAATAAACTGTTTGATTTTATCAATTGGAAAATGAGAAAGAGTCTCGATTTTATGAATGAGCTGATATTCGGATTCCACTTATGCATAGTTCCACAATTGTTTCATTTTCTTATTGACGTAAAGTTCGAGAAAAAGCTGAGAAAAAAGAACAGGGAAAAAAAGCTCTGTCAAAATAATTTGAAAATTGCATCGCATTTGAGTACATCATACAATACACATTGCATGGAGGTGGGAAGAAAAAGAGGATTTCAAGAATGTTAAAAAGAAGAAGATCAACATGATAAAGAAATTTACGATTTTTTCTCTCCACTTTGAATGTTCAAATTGTTTTCTGACCCTGAAATTATCACCTGAGGATTTATTACTGTCGAATGAAATATATTATTTTTAAATATTCTTTGGGGTGGTAAGATCGCCCTCGTGGTGCCCTTCTAAACGATCCTATCTTTCATCCATGGCTTTAATCGAAGAAGAATGATGACGTATCAAGTTTCGATGTTATTTTTAGAAAAAAATGAGTTGTTCATTATACTAATGATTTCTGAAAATCTTCAAATTATTTCAAAAATTCACTGAAATTTATCATTTATCAGTATTTTTCATCCACAGCTATCAATTGACTGTCAAACTTGAATAACCAATCAATATCAAGTCATGAGGTGCAATAATAATACACCTTACACAACTGACTCTAATGAACAACTCTAGGAAAGTCCTCTCATCATTCGGTGTCGAGTCGTTTTGTCTCTTCATTAACTCCATTTCTCTTCTTCTCGTGCAAACGGTCCAACTATCTCTTCTCATTCTCCCTATATTTTTATATTTTCATTCTAGCCATAATTGAGTAAAGAAGTATCCTACGGGATAGAGTGGCAGCGCCCTGGTTAACAGTCTACAGACCCTGGTAGTGTTACGCGTGGTAATCCTGCTAGGAGTGCTATGATCACCAAGAAAATACTATTTTCTAGAGCACTGTTGCGAGTGAATGCTGCTAGGAGCGCTGTGATCACCAAGAAAATACCATTTTCTAGAGCACTGTTGCGAGTGAATGCTGCTAGGAGCGCTGTGATCAGTCAATTTTTCCATTGTTGGTGAGCAATTGGTGAGCATAGACACACTTAACTACTTTATCAATGTGGCCATCTACTACTTGCCATTTCTCTCACCATTTCTCAGCTTGCTCTATTATAAGACATATTCGTCTTTTTACATCGACAGTTATTACTAAATGGATGATTCCATCCTAACTGAGAAGAAATAAATCCTATAGAGTCGTTATCCAATAGGGTTGCTGTTCGTTTTAGATTCTTTCTGTTGTTTCGTTATTTAGAACTCAGTTATTCATAACGTCATTCAGGAGATCTTGGTTTGATTTCTACCATGGTCAACCATCCTGAAAAGATGTTTTCGTAGTTTCCTCTGTCTTAGCTACAGCTCACGACTGACCTTCTCTCACTATCCAAGAACACTTGAAAACTTAAAAAATAACTTTTCATCTCACCATCCCACTCACTATATCATATATCATTCTTCGACGCTTATAGATCGTATTCATCAGTGCAGTGCGTCGTTACACACAATATGAATGAATAAAATAAATGGCATAGGATAGGAAGATAGAATATTCATCAAGTTACCAGTACACAGTAGATAGATTATAGAAGACTTGAGTGTAGACAAAGTGATAAATGACATATTCTATAACATTATGTATTATGTTCCACATAATAATAATAATTATTTTTATTATTATCATACCGAAGTTGTGATGGATAACACAATTTTTGGGGAGACTGTTGGACACTTATTGCAACATTGTGTGAATTCACTCGAATTGAACTTATGGAATGATACATATCTGATGAATTCTACTTCGAACCAATAATTAACATCAATTTAAAAATTGTGAATGATAAAAATAAAAATAATACTCTGCTTGACTCAATTAAGACAATCAAACTTACACAATTATTTTCCTTGTGCAGCAAACCACCTTCTTTTTTCTGACACCATTCTTCAAATAACCATGTTCCTAATAATTGTAATCATCCTTTTCGATATATTCGAGATAATTTAAAATTTATAATTTGTATCTATTTAAATCGATTTTTGATACTGAAATTTTGGTATCGTTCTATCGAACATCAACCCCACCATCCGGTCCCTTCAGACAACATGACGTGAACCAACTCCCGACGCATTTCCAATTCAATTGCATTCAATTATAAACCGATAATAACGTTATGAATATGCGATTAGGGCGTAGTCATGGATTTCAGTGCGAACATTTACTATGTTAGTGTCGACACACATGACATCGTCCATCACACACTGCGTATCGTTCACATTCTTAGCCTGGTGGCTTCCTGTATGCCATATATCAGCACGAGGCTTTAAATATCTATAATAAATAATAATTAAAAAATCCTCTTAGGAATGCAGACCTTTTTTTATATTCCATTATAATAAATTCAATTTTGTCTACCATTATGAGACACTGTTTCCAAATAAATCTTTTCGCATGATGATATAAGATATTCTGACGTAATAGAGAAATCATGTAAATAATAGTGGACATAAGTGAGGATTGATTATTTTGGATAATTATTTGAAATGTGGGTGAAATAGTGTTTATAATTAAAATGTGCATCAGGAATTCTCAGTTTTTTGCCAAGAATGAAATCAAGAAATGCAATATCATGGCTAGATACATATACAATGGCACTAGAAGTTGTATATCGTAGGTGGATGGACATAGTGAAGAAATGGATGATATAATCATTAATGTAAATTGTTATTAATTAATTAATAATGATGTATATTGTCTCAACGATCATACTGGCTACAAAAACAATCACATGCCTACATACAAAAATATTCAAAATAGTATAGGCCCTACGTCAAACACATATAATTATGTAGTATAATATAGTATGAAATATATAGAATACAAAACTACAATATAATGACACATTATCGTTATCGAATAGTTATGTTACTTCTATAAAGTAAAGCCGAATTCATCATTGTCCAGTTAAATGAGAGAAGAGAGATAATATGTTCTTATTTACTATACGACAATAATCTGACTGTTCGTATTTTCTAATAAGAATATTAGCATTATTGACAATATAATTTATATCAACAATGACAATGATAACACTTCATTCTGATGGTAATTCTCTCATTCAAAGCTATCCATTATATTTTCATTTTCATTTCATTTAGATTTTGAATATTACATTTCAACAAGGCAATTATAGCTCAATTGTAAGTTCGTATTGAAATCAATTGATTGAAAGAACTTGAAAATAAACTCAAAACGCAATATTCTAATTCTTTGTATTGCTGAAAAAATGGGAAGTTGGAATTGTTCTCACTATTCAGTTTTTTCTTCATCAACAATATCATTGCATATTCCTATAGACCTACTTTTTCAATCTTTCTTAGCTCTGTTTTCATACCTATTTCTTCTTGTGTATTTAAATTATCAGACTCCGAATCAGTTAGGACCTGAAAATTATATATTATCCAAGTTCATAGGGAATAACATAATTTTGTAATTTTTGTATCCCAATAAAGAATATAACATGTTTATCCATGAAGAATTAATACTATTGAAAAAGGCGTGATAATTTCTTTTGCTTACATTTTATTGAATCATTTGCGTGTATGGTTCTTTATGCACGTATATGCACTGTTTCATAAATAAAACCGTTCGTAAAATCTCAGAAAAAGCACAGAACCTCGATCAGAGTAAAATATACTGTGAATAATGTGAATTAATATTATAAACTTTGTAATAATGCTGCCCATGAACATATTATACATTTACAAATATAGCATTCGAAGGCGCAGCCATAATTTTCAGGTGAATAATAACCTTCATTAATTGCGTATATACCTAAAACAGCTTCCTCTTTATTTTTATTCATATTGGGTTTAACGACGCACTCTACTGATGGCTACGATCTATTGGTGTGGTGGTGGTTTCTCTTGGTATACCGGTAATCTCATATGGTGTCGACTCCACTTGATTTGGAATGCTCAACTGAATCCAAGAGAACAAAATGATACAAATTCTTCTTTTTTCTCAGCTTCAAATTGATTTATCCACCAACATAATAATTCTAACGGCAACTACCCCCAGTGACTTGAAAAGTCAACTATAAGGCACTTCTTCAGAAACTGCAGTCAAGTTGAACTTGGATTCAGATCCCGCATAAGGCAAGCTGGTTTGTTTTTTAAATCATCCTATTGCATTCATCGTCTGCTGTAACCCCATGTAAGCTAGCTGTTGGTGGGGTTGTCAAGCAAACAATAATCTCTGAGGTCAAGCATACATTGTCTACGGTGAATTATAAATGGGGATTTCAACATGAACATTAAGTTAATAATTGATAAAACTATAAAACAAATCTATAACTCATGACTATTAAAAAATTCAATCGAATATATGGTGTCCAACGATTTCATTGATAGGTTTCTGTCAAATGACGTCACCCATTGTTGATTGAGACAGACAACAATGTCCACCAGTTGGAATTAACCAATCTGAATATTTGGTAGTTCACCATTTCGCTGTATTGCTATGGTAACGATTGTTTGGCATTTGTTACGTGACAGAAGCATGTAAATAGGTTGTCACAAATATTTTGGAGCGAGTGAGAATGTTGTCGATGCTTATTGAATATCAACAATATACGAGCGTGTAGCTGTGTGGTTAACGCACTCGCTTCATTTGATCCGGGAGGCAATGGGCATATTGGACCCAGTTCGATCCCCGCCACGGTCCATCTTTACAGGGATTTTTCGTGGTTTCCCTCTGTCGTCTAGGCTAGTGACGGGATGGTTCCTACAATATAGGCCACGACCGCTTCCTTCCCACTATCCTTCTCAATACCTTAGAAACCTTCATCTCATCATCGCGTCATCTCATCAATCACTCATTCGACGCCAATAGATCTTATTTATCAATATATTGCATCGTTAAAACCCAATATATTATTAAAAATGTACGAGTATGCCCGATTTATTCCAACAGAATCAGATGGAAATAGGAGGCTGATATTTGCTCAACGACATCAACAATAGATTGATCATTTGAAGGTATGAATGAACGGAAGTTATATCAATGGATGGGCTCAGAAAACTGATGACTTTTGCGGGAGTCGAACCCATGTACGAATTCTATTCTAGTGCCTCGAAAACCGATTCTGACGGACGGCTGCGAGGGTGCTTTTTTAAAAACACATTAACGATTTTTTTTTCTGAGAAGATTTGTAGTTTAAAAAAATGTGTACCTAATATGTAGATTGAGTTATAATGTATTTGTTCCGATAGAATGTAAGGTCAACCGTTTTATATGTGAAGTTTAAAAACAGTTTATGTTGTAGGAAAGTGAATAGAATTTATGAGTTGTAATTCAAACATTCATAATCGTGAGTATATGTCATTGAGAATATATTTTAGCATTGTTGAATTTAATAACGTTATATTAATGTTTCAAATCTGCATTTGAGTAAGCCGAAATTGAGAAGATCACTATATAATCGAGAAGGCTCTGCTATAGAAGCGAATGGAAAGAACGATATATTTTCATCCTGTTCCACTATTTACAATAGTCAATCAACTTCCAACTTTTACCATTTCAGAAGATTACTGTGTTTTTCTAACGCCCATTAGGAGGTATTTAATTTTCGGGCACAAATGAGCGCATTATGGAAGATTCCCCTTTTTGGGGGCACACGCACTTTTACGGAACTAGAACCTACTCCCAACTTTACTTTATTTTCTAAAGAAGTGCCTTAGCTGATTGAACCACGTTGGTGTAGAATATTCTTTCATAAGTAATCGTTAATCTCAATAGTTTTGTTTCGTTGGAGAATAATGTAATGCTACGCATCACGTTATAGATTATGGTAATTTCGCATGAACACATATTTTGTATTTGTACCTGATTAAAAAATGTAGAAAATTTTTACTGCTGCTTATCGATTCAGATGTTGATAATCAATTCATCGGTTGTACATGGAATTTATAAAACACACAAATAGTGATTTATCTAAACTAGGCAAACGCGTTATGTGTTTCCGCGTTGATGGATGAGCTGGAACATATCAACTTATCTTTGGATTGGTTATTATTGGATGAGCGAAGCGAAGACTCAATTACACTATACCGAAAAAAAAGTGCCTGTTTTTTTTTTTTTTTTTTTTTTCGTTTTTTTTTTTTTTGTTCGCGCTTCACAGGTCAGAAAAAAATTCAAAATCAGTTGAAACTTGGCACACTTATGAACCCCTATCTGACTTGATGCTGTATAGTTTTGAGGCGCGATCGGTTCAACCACTTCTGAGAAAACTCATTCCAAAGTTTTCAAAAATCCCATTAGAATAATCCAGAGGAAAACATTCGTGAAAAATATTTCATCTGAGAGGATTCAAATTCTCAGGGAATTTCAATCTGATAATGATACACATTATTCCGAACTTTCACTTAAATCGGAAGAGCCGTTTCGATGTAAAAAAATATATAATGTTATTTGTGTTAATTATTCAAAGCTATTGAGATACCTATTAAATCGAAGCAACAAGTGTCACCACTTGATCGTAAGCGACTAAAACAAAGCCTTCTTTATTATCATATAAACTAGGCAAACGCGTTATGTGTTTCCGCGTTGATGGATGAGCTGGAACATATCAACTTATCTTTGGATTGGTTATTATATATATATATACACCTTGAGATCCAAACCATTACATCACTGCCATCTTATTTTCCATTAATAATTTATATAATAATAAAGAAGGCTTTGTTTTAATCGTTTACAATCAAGTGGTGACACTTGTTGCTTTGATTTAATAGGTATCTTAATAGCTTTGAATAATTGACACAAATAACATTATATATTCTTTTACATCGAAACGGCTGATCCGATTTGAGTAAAAGTTCGGAATAATGTGTATCATTATCAGATTGAAATTCCCTGAGAATTTGAATCCTCTCAGATGAAATATTTTTCACGAATGTTTTCCTCTGGCTTATTCTAATGGGATTTTTGAAAACTTTGGAATGAGTTTTCTCAGAAGTTGTTCAACCGATCGCGCCTCAAAACTATACAGCATCAAGTCAGATAAGGGTTCATGTGTGTGCCAAGTTTCAACTGATTTTGAATTTTTGTCTGACCTGTGGAGCGCGAACAAAAAAACAAAAAAACAAAAAAAAAAAAAAAAAAAAAAAAAAAAAAAACAGGCACTTTTTTTTCGGTATAGTGTAATTGAGTCTTCGCTTCGCTCATCCAATTATTAATGAAAAATAAGATGGCAGTGATGTAATGGTTTGGATCTCAAGGTGTATATATATATATATATATATATAATAACCAATCCAATGATAAGTTGATATGTTCCAGCTCATCCATCAACGCGGAAACACATAACGCGTTCGCCTAGTATATATATATATATACACCTTGAGATCCAAACCATTACATCACTGCCATCTTATTTTTCATTAATAATTTATATGATAATAAAGAAGGCTTTGTTTCAATCGTTCACAATCAAGTGGTGACACTTGTTGCTTTGATTTAATAGGTATCTTAATAGCTTTGAATAATTAACACAAATAACATTAAATATTTTTTTACATCGAAACGACTGATCCGATTTGAGTGAAAGTTCGGAATAATGTATATCATTATCAGATTGAAATTCCCTGAGAATTTGAATCCTCTCAGATGGAATATTTTTCACGAATGTTTTCCTCTGGGTTATTCTAATGGGATTTTTGAAAACTTTGGAATGAGTTTTCTCAGAAGTGGTTAAACCGATCGCGCCTCAAAACTATACAGCATCAAGTCAGATAGGGGTTCATAAGTGTGCCAAGTTTCAACTGATTTTGAATTTTTGTCTGACCTGTGAAGCGCAAACAAAAAGAAAAAAAAACGAAAAAAAAAAAAAAAAAAAAAACAGGCACTTTTTTTCGGTATAGTGAAATTGAGTCTTCGCTTCGCTCATCCAAAAATAGGATCAAACAAGATTTGTACAAATGAAAATAATTTGAAAGCGCCATTTTCTTCATTTCTCATCTCAAATCATCCAACAACTTACTCATAGGCCTGTACAAAGTTCACTTTTACTTTCATGTTGATAATATCATCCTCTTTTCGACCGACCTATCACCGTCATCGTTACCAGCTATATAGAGGTCGAGGTATCTCTGATGATTAGGTAATATCTTATAGCCGAGCACGCAACTCGCATTTCACCGGAACACATTCCATTAATCTCCACACATAGGTGACATTCCGATCTGATGCCAGAACTATTTGATAAAGGTGTTAGAAAAGGTGTCGGACGGTATCTATCAACCGTCTCCTATATTCATCTTCGATTACCGACTAGATGTTTCGAACCGTTAGCACGTCTTGTAATATATTCCGAGGATGTATTTTAATCAAGGGCTCAATTGTGTAGGCGGTTATATTCAATGTGTTAGTTCTTACATCTTCGTGCGTGTACCGTACAATTGCACTACGTGACTGTAATGTGAGAGGTCAGTGACATTAGGGTCAATGGACCTTGGGTGAATGTGATCGAAATAAAGTGTAGAAGGGTTTTAGAAATGAAGATGGATCTGGAATCATGGTGGGTTTGTACATGAAGTTATTTTGGAACATGTTATAACGTATTCTAGGCAGGGCTGTATTGAGGCCTAGGCCTACGAGACTTGGGCCTAAGGCGGGAAATTATTAAGGGGAGTCAGCCCCTTAAAATTCAAATGATGAGTATATTTTTAAAAAATTGTATATTTTCATATAATATATATTGACGTTTTGAGATACCAATGCATAGAGAGAATTAAAGCAATGTTCTTTATTCCTACAGTTTTCTTCTAGTGTACAATATGGTCTTGCCAATATTTGTATTAATAACATCGAAACCTGATAGAGAATCATTGTTCCCCAATTAGGGCTGTGGATGAAAAATATGATCGTTTGGACGGGGCACCACAAGGACGATCTTACCAACCCATTTTACATGTTTTAAACCAATCAACTTCAACACCAGGACTGTGCTGTTGGTGATATGACCGTGAATTTACGCCGCAGATAACAGTTTTTTACAATAGTTTCTTACTTTTGCCTTGTCGTTTAACAAATTTTAATATTATTATTTCAACATTTTATTCAGTAACGATCAATGAAATGAAATGATCCTTTCCATTGATAGGTCATAGTAATACCCCAATACAATGATTATAAATGAGCTTCTAGATGAAAACCCAGTTCGTCATAACCAAGGAGGTTAGAGACTAATATTAGTATCTAACCTCCTTGGTCATAACACATGACAAAGCTCTATAGGCTTCTGTCAAGTGACGTCACTCATTGTTGAAAGAGACAGACAACAATGCCCACCAATTGGAATTGACCAATAAGAATGTTTGGTAGTCCACCAGTTCGCTGTATTGCTATGGTAACTATTGTTTGTCATTTGTTACTTGACAGAAGCCTATAGAGTGTTCGCACGTAACAAAAGACAAACAATCGTTACCATAGCAATACAGCGAACTGGTTGACTACCAAACATTCTGATTGGTCAATTCCAACTGGTGCACATTGTTGTCTCTCTCTTTCAACAATGGGTGACGTCAGCTGAGAATACCCTAATCCAATTTCAATTGATTATTGACTCTAAAGTGGTAAGATCGCCCTTGTAGTGCAACGTCCCAATTAGTTATCATATAGGCCTACCTTATCGATCTTAGCACAGCATCAACTGGAGAACAGTGACGTTGTGAACCAATAGGCAATAGCTTCATTAAAATAATTGGGAGCATTATTTTTTGAGGAATATTGAGATCATGCAGTACGTGATTAGTCTGTGTGAGGCCTATATCAATTACTTCAGGAAAGAGTAAAATGTATTTCCTCGTGGAATGATTTCCTCACAATTGGTCATTCATAATCGGAGTATAAATGTCTCAAGTAGGCCCATAGTGTTTCCAAGTAGAAAAATTGTATTACTCATTGATGATATAATTCAAAAAATCTAGAGGCATTGAATCATTTTTCACCTTTTTATGGGTTCCTTTTAAATATTTAATATCGGTTATTAACGTACTTATGACCAAGCTCTATTGGCGTTGGTGAATTATATATGCGATAGTGAAATGATTTTATAGTTTATTTTGTTGGGTGTTTTTGGATAGTGGAAAGGAGTCGGGCCTGTTGAAGAAACCATTCCAGTATTGATCTGAATGACAGTGAAAACCACAAAAAACCTCTTTCAGGTTGGTTGACCACGGCGGGAATCGAACCACCGTCTCCTGAATGAGGGTTCAGTGTGCTAGCCACTCGACCACTCGTCTCAGTAAAAAGTGGATTTCTTGAACTCGATATTGTTTTACCCTACAGTTCACAGCCACATAGTTGCATGTTCATAAAGTTATGGAAGTTATAAACTAAACTGATATAAATGAAGAAGGTATTTTATTAAAATTGGGTCTAGTGACTCAGATCTATTGGCGTCGGATCAATGATTAATGAGGTGACGGAATGATGAGATGAAGTTTTTTTAGGAAATGAGTTGAACAGTGGGAAGGAAATGGTCGTGGCCTAAATTGTGAATTCCTCCAAAAGCATAGACTACATAGGGAAACCACGAAAAAAAACTGTAAAGAATGGAAAGTAACAGGGATCGAACCGAGGTTCGATATGCCCTTCACCTCCCGGATCACATCATGCGAGTGCGTTAGCAACTGAACTGCATATGCCGGGCTATATCAAAAAGTGAGTATAAAGGACACATAACTCTTCAATACGGTATATCAATAGATATTTTTCTCAAAATTTCAATACGAATTTTTCAAAACGAACAGAATAATTTATACATAGGGACTTTTCCATTAAAACATGATGTATCAAAAATAACTAAGAAGCGTAGGTCAGTAATCTCGATGAATCGTCATTTAGTAGACCGGGATTCGATTTCCGACAAAGTCAATATAAACAGAAGGAGAGGTTTTTCTTGGTTTCCCTCATAAGTGAAACTGAATAGACGTGATTCATATATATCTGTACCAAAAAATTAATACAATAACCCTGTACCAGAGAACTTAATATATAAGGTCTTTACTTGCACATCACCTTCATCTTCACTCAGTCACCGACGCCAGTAGTTCCCGATCATCAATACGTTGTTCCAACTCAATAAAAATATATTGTAACACCTATATGTTATTATATATATATATATCATATCTATGTATATATCTATGTATATATATGTATATAACACCTATATCTATATATCTATATCTTATTTCCCTTGCATTTATTCATGGTTTCAATTTTGTTTTCACAACGGATAAAAATTTGTTTCAGTTTTATTCACTCCATTTATGCTTTTGCCAACTACTGTAAATGTTATTATTAGTTATGTTGCCCGCGCACAAGAATTCGTTCTTATGCGGGCTTCATTTTATTTTTTATTATTCAATCGCAGCGTCACTTGTACTTTCTTTTGTTAACATTATATTATGATACGTTTGTTTAGATCATTATACTGTATGCACTTTATGAAATAAGAATAAAAAACAATGTTGAATTTGAATTTGAATTTGAAAAATAATTGAATAGTAATGCGGTGTAGTCTTTTCGAATAAAATTTGAATATACGAATATATCATGACTATATTTGTTGCATGTCCTGACTATTCAGATCAAGGTTTATTTTTCAGCATGAGTTGTAACTGGTATCATATGCTATATACCAGATTGAAGCAATTATTAAATCTTAATTAAAGAATATAAAAAAATGCAACGAATAAATGAATGATAAATATTCAATAATTAATGATCTGCAATGTTGATAGGTGAATTATTTTTTGTCTATTTTACTTTCATCTTCATGCACCATTGAACAACCGTTTGTCATCACCTGTCAACTCAAATATTGAAACCATTAATCATAATCTAAATAATACGGAACGGCTAATTCTAATTATCAGACACATCTGTTCCAAGCTACTTATACTTCTCCTCATTACAAGCATGTCAGTTGGGTGGTCTACCTTGATGGCGTGAGAGCAATGATACGAAAAGGTAAATGGAGCACGATCTCTCGATGAACGATTATAACCACCGGTGAGAAAATAACAAAGTGCTCACAAGGTAGCACCACCACTCACTCAATATTGAAAGAAAAACAATCTTGATAAATAATAGACCAGATCAAAAGTTATAACTAGAGCAATCATGAATAAATATTCAAGTGAAGAGGCATTTGTAAAGCGAAAGTCAAGGATGAATAAAAGCGGAATGATTTACGTAACCTACACTGTCGTTAACGGTTTTCCAATATATACATTATTTTATGAACTGTCATAAATTTTAGTTAACGTTGTTTCATTACATGTATCATTTCAATAACAAAAGTGGGTAGGTTTGAGATAATTATATTGAGAAGCGAAAGTACTGATTATCTATATTTAAACACATACAGGACTTGACGAGCCTATGACAACTATACACAAGTATTCTGATAGAAGCGTCCATTTGTTTTGAGTCATGAATTTGATGATGGTTGAGATATCTCGTATCATTATCAGATTAGAAATTATTACACTCGGTGATTTTTAAATTATTCGATCCGATATAAAGTCTGTGAGAGATATTCAGGGGAACATGGAAACGCTATTTTTGTAGTTTACATTGAATATATATATATATATATATATATATATATATATATATATATATATATATATATATATATATATTTATTCATATATATTCTCATATATATATATATATATATATATATATATATATATATATATATATATATATATATATATATATATATATATATATATATATATATATATATATATATATATATATATATATATATGTAGTTTTCTCGGGTTAACCGTGTTTGCTCTTCTGAGATTGAATTGAGGTCCCATTTGGGACCTTGTCTTCTTTTTCAACGTTTTGGCAGGATGTGACCTGCCATCATCAGGCCCAGGGATTCTTCTAAACAGCTCGGCGAAAGTAGATCGAATATTTATTTTTTCAAATACAATGACCGACGAATCAACTCTGCGCTCACACATAGCCTCCACACACACATGATATATACATATATATATATATATATATATATATATATATATATATATATATATATATATATATATATATATATATATATATATATATATATATACATATATA
>OZ023328.1:17789588-17872088 GCA_964007535.1 Brachyptera risi
CTCGAAAATAAGAAGTTGGAGTAGAAAAATTGTATTTTGAGATAGTGAGAGAAAGATCTATGTGGTACAGACACTTGAGGAAAATAGATTGAGGGTACCAAGAGGAGAATTTGAGTTGGCTGTATAAAGATGAGAATAGAGTTTGAATCAGCTAAATGAAAATGAGAACTAAAAGAAGGAAAATTGTCAAATAGGTGTGATAGAAGATATTCGAAGTGTGTATTCGCCGGAACGGAAATAGGATTTAGATTAGTATTAAAACGTTTAATTCAGATACAATTAGTTCAAGTTGTTGGTTCTGTTGGGATAGTTCAGATCAGGTTGGTTGGATTGGGTTGACTACAGTCAATTTAGTGTTCGCGCAACAACAACAACAACAGCGCTCGCTTTTGACATATACCGATGACCTGGTGGATAGCGGCTTCTGAGGAAATTGAACAGAGCAGCTAATTGAAAAGAAGTAGAACTTGGATTTTTGTGGAAACACAGAGAGAAATTGAATTATCAACATGGAAGAAGAGAAGGAAAGAAGTTCAGAAGAAGAGGAGAGGAAAGCCATGGATTGACTTGGGAATTGCATGCTCTACGTTCAGAGACAACTGCCCCCCCAGATTTGACCCAGGCCCAATACATCCCAGGCCCAATACATTCCAGGCCCAATACAGATTATTCAAGTCGATGCATGCAAATTGCGTTCAAAAATATATAAATTCATCTCTACTTTTCTTCCATGTACAGTACAAGGACCAGTGTAACTGATTAAAAGTTATACCAACGCCAAGATAATTCTGTGCTCTTTAATTAATTAATTGCTCTATAATTGCTCTTCAAGATTAATTTAATCTTCAATTAATATGATTTGTTTGTGTGAATTCAATCAGTTTTAAGATAATATGTCAATGAGTTTCATCACATTCTTAGTATTCATTGACGTATTATTTTGAAACTGAACGAATTCAAAACATAGAATAACATATATTCATTGAAGAGCATAACATCATCTTGGGGTTGATATACTTCTTATTCAATGTCACTGGTTCATGAACATGGGAAAACATGGTGGAGTTGAATATCTATATTTGTATAATCACCGTGCATACGATACGCCCCCTTGACTGGATTCAGATAATTAACGACTCGAGATAGGCGTGGCTTCACCAGTCAGCCAGTTGGATCATATCTATTGTAGTCATTTCAAGATACCCCGATTGCATGTTTGAACTTGGCTACAGTTCTAACAGCCCTGTTGATTGGACGGTATGATTTATGACGTCAAGGGGGCGGAGACTGCGAGTCGTCAATTATGCACATAATTTAGTGATGCTTATGGAGACTTACAGGAAGCCATCTCCCCATTCGAAGTTGTCAATGAGACTCCAGGCAGTGTACCCAATGACATCGACTTTGTCCAAGTAGTAAGCCTTCAGCATTTCACGTAGATAACTCTGAAACAATAGAAAGTTCACAGTAACTATTTGTATATTGTAATTAATTGTGAACCAGCTCTAGCTCAACTCCTTAGATATAGTTATATTTTTACCATCTCCTGCATCTATTTTTGTTCATAGTATAGAGTATCATCATGACCTTGACCTTTGGTTCTATGTAATGTTCTTCTTTTCTTTCAACAAGATAATTTCAAGATGCTTTCGATCTTTACGTTTACCATGTATAATCCCATACCATGATATTAAATGAGTCACTATCATAATATTAATAATATTAATATATTTGTTTCGTATTATTTCAATTTGAATTATTGTCAGCCCGCACACAAGGGTACTATATTCTCAATGAGACTTTTCTCCCATTTTTATCACAATACATCACAATAATTCATTTTCCATGTCCATTCATAACTACCAACATTTTATTGAAACTGAACGTTATTCTCGAATGCTCAAAATACCTTATCCATATGATACATTGTAAATAAATTTGATAGTAACACATAGTATAAAAAAAGGCGATGAATATGCAAAATTAATCATTTACTCAAGCAGTAACTGGTAGTTAAAAATTGAAATTGAAAATGAACATTATGAAAGACAAAAGCCTCACATTAGTGTATACCAGTCATGTTTTGTACAAATTTATGTTCTGAAACTGAAAGAAAAGAATTTATGAACGGAATCAAATGGATCCCTCATAGTGAAAAATCCATTCCAACATTTCAAAGATGTAGTCATTCGACTTGCTGGATGATATTCTAGCAGACATATTGAATGAACAATAATAACCACAAATTATTTTATAATTAGTTATGAAAATCTCACCAATAAATAACCAATCCTATCCACATCGTTGAGTCCTCCGAGGTCTGAATAGCCGTTCTCCAGAACAAATATCTGTGGATTGTTGTACTCGACTGATATCCATTTAAGCATATTACGGATACCCAACGGGAACACCTGGAAGAGTAGCGAGAGCATGTCACATAAGTACAATTGAGAAACTTCGTCAAAAGGATTTATTCAACGAGGTAAGCTGCTGGTTTATTGACCTTCTGCCACGGAGACGCGGCACTTGGCCAGCTAGGATCCACGGATGTGGTCACACCCGAGTCGCGGATCCGAGACGGATTAGGACCCTGCTCTCCCATTGCTACAACATCGGACGTGAAGTGGTTATAGCCGAAGAAATCAGATGTACCTAGAAACAAAGTAAACAACATGGCTGCAATGGTCGTTTTTGTCCAAATATCACGTGACGTAGGGCCTACCACAAAATAATTTCAATTGAGTGTATACAGTACACGACAGAATTTTTGGTACAATTCTATATTCATTTCACCTTTAATGTATTCAATCCACTCGGGGGTAAACTCAGGAAGGCGTGACCTTGGTCGACCTTCAGCCAAACTGTTGGCTGCGATACGTTCCTTCATAACTGCGGGGTAATCACCCTCGGCTGAGAATATCGGATGAGCAAACCATCCAGCCTGTCGGATAAACAACACAAAACACGATTTCTAGCAAAGGTGAAGTAATTATACCAAATAACGTAGTCTTCCATCAGCTGCACCGGCACATGCAGCGTAGTGGTTAACGCACTTGCTTCATGTAACCCGGGAGGCAGTGGGCATATCGGATCCGGTTCGATCCCCGCTACTGTCCATCTTTACATGGGGTTTTCGTGGTTTCCCTCTGTAGTCTAGGCTAATGTCGGGATGGTTCCCACGATATAGGCCACGACCGCTTCCTTCTCATTATCCTTCCCATACTCATAAGAACCTTCATCTCATCATCCCATCATATCATTAATCATTCATCCGACGCCAATAGATCTTAGCAATCATTACAGTGCGTCGTTTACAGTGCGTCAGTGCGTCACCCGCGACAACATCGGTCTTTTCCAGAGTAACCAGAGACTCCACGACCATCAACCTCGGGGTGCCTCCAACTTGAGACACGAGTTCTGCAGGCTGAAACTAACTGCCAACGGCGTCATTCAGTCTGGCCGGAAGCTGTACAATAAGCTCCCTCCAGACATACGCGGCCTCTCGTCCAAGAGCCAGTTCAAAGAAGCCCTAAATGTTCACCTTCTGACAAACTGTTACTACAGCACTAACGAGTTTATTAACACCTAAATTAAATTGTCTTGTACTTGAAATTATATTTGTCTTTTATACTGTAATCTGTATGTGTACTTCTTTCTTGAGACGATGTGTCTAATCTTGACTGTGATCTTTTAATTATTGACTGATCTCACTATTACATTAATTTTACTGACGTTGTAATCAAGTGTATTCTTGCTAACTACAATAAAATGAAATCAATCAATCAAATATATTCAACAACGCAGTTAATAACGTTGATGAGTCTAACAGTGGTTTATTGTTAGCCATTGACTTCACGATCTTACATTCACGAAAAACAAACATAAAATGAAAAAAATCTCGAGGGGATGCAAGCAGGGTGCTTATGAGAATAGAGAAAGGCGTCTTTACTATTTTTTTCTATGTTCACGAACCAGTGTTATAATTTTATTCTTTTCAATTAATATGACATACTATTTATGTGAACTCCAGTTTCATGATAATACGTCATGGAATATCAAGAATCTGATGGAATTCATTGACTTATTATCTTGAAACTGATCAAATTCACCAAAATGGAATGTCATGATATTTAAGAGAATTAAATCGTTGATATTATTTTTATCTATTTACACTGATTAATGAACATGGGATAAAATAATGAAGATGAAGTTTTCTTTTTTTATAAGCCCCGTGTATACACCCCCTTAATCACATATACAGTACTGCAAACCTCACATAACAAAATAGAATTCGTCTTAGTATGTGTCAAGAGTGCTGAGCGTGAAACGAACTTACAAAGAATTGGATGTATAAGTTGGATGCTTCAACATCACTTGCCGCATCAGTCTTAGGTTCCGGCCAGTTGCAGGCGAGTGCGATAGCAACTTTACCTGTGGAAATATAAAAAATAAGTTTACCGGTCATCAAGAATGTCAAATGATTCATTCTTGAAACATAAAAATACAGATTAATTATTGAAATAAATTGGTGAAGTATATATATCTTGATATTCACTACGTTACGTATTCTATCCATTAGCAACCAGGAAAAGCTTCACCGTGAAAAGTGAAGCACTGTCAATAATAAGATGCACATTTAAACGTCATTCAGGAAATCGGGGTTCGATTTCCACCATGATACACCATCCTGACATAGGATTTTTTCGTAATTTCCCTCTGTCATTCAGGTCAATACTGGGATGGTTCCTTAACATCAGGCCACGACTGACTTCTTTCCACCATCGAAAAATACCTAATAAAATGATCTTTCAGCTCATCACCCCATCATCTCGTATATCATTCACCGCCATCAATATATCTAGGTCATCAGTCAGGTGCGTTATTAAACCCAATATAAATGAAATTAATAAGTTGCACAATAGATTCTAGGCTTTGCTTGACGGGGTCAGGTTGTGAGAAGTGTGTACTAGTTCCATACGGAGTTGGGTGTGTCTATATACTTTAGCTGTGGAGCGCAGACAAGTTACCTTGTTGGGCAGGCTTGAACTCATCGACGTAGATGTGATAAGCCCTGGCATGAGCCTTAAGGATCGTGTGCCCTGCTAGGTAGTCTGCCGTCCCCTCATGGTTAGGCCCTGGAGCCAAATTACCCTCGATGTAAGTCCTAGCGATTTCCGTTGGCTCGTTGAACGTGGTCCACCATTTCACCTAAGATGCATCACAAATAGATTAATAGAAATTCATGAGCACGCTAGAATCTGTCAAGCTGAGAAAATGATTTATTTTAAGAACCGATTCTTTTGTAGAGTTTATAGAGAATCAGAGAATTATCATGATTAATCATCTATTCACACAGCAGCTGCACTGAAAAATGAAATAATTATCATTGAAATAAGACAGATACCAGATATTGAAAATTGTATATTCAATAAATGGTATGTGTCTGGAAAGAACTGTCCATTATTATACGGTGCTGTCATACAATTCATTATCTTTTTCAGAAATGTTGGGACTATTTTCAGCTAATCTCATGTAGTATTTATGTATTTAGGTATTGTATCTATATTTATGTAGTAAGTTTGCCAAATATAAAGTCAGTTGATGAATATAGTCGAGTGTCAAATACATGTTACAAGAGCCAACGAATCAATCTGGCGATAAAGAAGAGTATGTCCATTGCTCAAGCGATGTGTTTGTTCTTTGGTGAATGAAGTTCTAGCTCCCATCTCACCCTGTCTCCGAAGTGAGTGTAGAGAACTCGAGCGTATTCCTCAAAGTAACCAATCAGTGCCTCGTTGGTCCAACCGCCATACAACTCTTGTAGTACCTGAGGTAAGTCCGAGTGGTACATTGTCACCTGAAAGTAGAGTTTGGTAATTGAGAATATTTCTCTATGTTCATTATTACTAGGCAAACTCACCATGCGTTTTAAGATAAGCGAGATATCTTTATGAAGTATAATCGAAAACTCTACACTACACACATTGACTCATATAAAATATACTTCATTAGGCAAATATTGAATCTAGAAAGCAGCGAATCTTGGCAACTATTTGATGATGATAATCTATGACTATCAAAGTGATAATGAATAAAAAAGATGTATTGAATCATTTTCTTCAAAACGATTGATCCGAATTGCATATAAGTAAGTTTGCTATTGTGGTGTTTCATAATTATGTGTGTACACAATCAGGACAAATTTGAATTTTTCTGGAGAGATTTTATTTTTCAATTGTTCTTGCTCAGCCTTATCATGAGGGGTTCTCATAAACTTTGATGTGGTATTTCTCAAAACTGGTCCATCCGCTACAACCCCAGAACTATACAATTTTAAGTTGGATAAGTTTGCGTTTAAAGACAAATTTTATGTTGATGAGTAAAACCCTGCGACCTGTGCAGTGCTTACAAAAAAACATAAATAACAGACAAAGCTCTATAAGAGAGGGATGGAAGTCTTCGCTATCCCTCATCCAATAAATTGTCTCTGGAATTGAAGCAAAAAATTGTGTTCTGAGATTTTCTGCAGTGAAGTGTTTCTTCGTGCAAAAATTATCTGCGGGCGATTTTCTTCAGTTGGAAATGTTTCAAGTTTTCATCGAAGTTGAACAGTTGAAGTGAGCGTTTGTACATACCACAGGCTCGATGCCATTGGCCAAGAGTTCATTGATGAGATTATTATAGTAATCGATGCCATCTTGGTTTATGACATTAGAGTTTCCAGAAGGAAGAACACGAGTCCAAGATATGGAGAACCGGTAAATATTCATCTAGAATACAAACAAATTTCAATTATCATAATGTACAGGAAGATACATTCGTACTATACATAATAGGTTTGAATACATATAATCGAACTTATCCCAGTGATATTGTTTTGCAGCAATGAATTTTGAATGACGAAGCTCAAAGAATTTGGTTTTTGATAATTCATGATAATGGAACAACGCAACATATTATGCATTGTTGGATGAGCGATAAGGCCTAGGAATATTTATATGAGATGTAATTGAAATTGCTATATATTATGCACTTTGAGTTCCAAACAATTCTGGTAGTACCTTCTTGTTTCATTCATCACTCTTTTCAGTCGCTTTAAATCAATTGATGACACTTGTTGCTTAGATTCCTAATATATAGCTTCGATTGATGTACACAAATATTCCATTATAGTTTATTTCATCAAAACGGCTGATCCGATTTGTGAAAAACTTCGGAATAATTTGTATCATTTTTATATCAAATTTCTGTAGGAATTAAAATCTAATCAAAGTAAACATTTTCAAAGAATTTTCTCTTCATGGTTATTCTTACGTTTTCTTTTTTAAACTTCGAAATGAGTTTCCTCAGAAGTTTGGCAACCGATTACGACTCAAAACTATACAGTACCGAATTATAGATAAGGTCACTTGTGTATGCTAAGGTTCAACTAAATTTGTATACTTTCGTTTGACTTGTGAAACGCCTAAAAATGTATTTTTTTCGAGTACGGTGAAATTGAGTCTTCACTTCGTTCATCCAACAAAGGCCCAAGAGTATTTGCTACCAAAATACGTGGGCATTCTAGTTTTGTTATAATGTTATTCATAAACAAATAATCTCTACGTAGACTTAATTGACGTATGCTTAAGTCTATCTCACATTCATCTCCTTCAGGATTCGCACGTCCTCCTTGTAGTTATGATACGAGTCAGAAGCGACGTCTCCATTGCTCCCGTCAGCTACCGTCTCGGGTCGTGTGTGCGTCATTCGGTCCCAGATGTTCTCTCCTTTGCCTAGACAACCAATCACAACAGTCATGCTGAATAAACTGTTTCTACAAGAATTCCAAGTGGTTTGACAACGATGTAGTGATACCAACAGACTTCATCATAACAAAGAAGGTGTATATACTCACTCCCATACTAATAAGATGGTTGGTATTTGTGCTTTTTTGGAGACAAATCAGAGCCAAATGTCCCATTTGCCTGTCGCGATCTAGTGGATTCCCTCGTGAACTAGATGTAGATAAAAGCTACGATGTCAACGGCATTGTTTAACATTGTTGAATCGTGCATAGCTCGATATAAAAGCGATAGTTGCGCTACAAGCAAATGGACGCAGATTCTGACCCCGGGAAATACTCGACTTTCAAGACGCGAGTATATGGGTATACTCCTTCTTTCTATTATGACAAAGTCTGTCCACACTTCGTGGTTTAACTAAGAACTATGTCTACAGTCGCTTCGTCAAGACGGGAAGCAACAGAAGTTGATTGGTGAATGTTAATATTATAATCACTCATGTTCACGTAGTGGGCTACTATTTTTTTGGTTTCAATTATCAACCGATGCAGTAAAAAAATGCTGATCCCAATGTACGGTAATATCACACTGAATTGTCATTCAAGAGACCGAAGTTCGATTCTCATCATGATTGACCAACCTGACAGAGGTTGCTCGTGGTCTTCTCTGTTGTTCAGATCAATACTGAGATGGTTCCTTAACAACAGGACACGACCAGCTTCTATACACACTAACCAGAAACACCTAATAAAATAACCTTTCATCTCGTCATCCCACCATCTCATATATCATTCACCAACGCCAATAGATCGTAGTCATCGGTGCAGTGCGTCGTGAAAACCCAATATAATAATATACCATGTTGATGGGATGTCGCTACGTGTCACTTCAAATTTGACCTTATTGACATGTTAAAATTCCCCATTTTTCGTATTAGAGGAGCGAATAGATAGTATTTGATTCTCATTTAATATAACCATACTGTATCTATATTTATGTTCAACGAAACAATAGACTCATTCCATTAAAAAATCACAGGAATCAATGCTACACTGGATTTATTCTTGAGGAGAATAGAACCCATTGCAAAATCATTTTCAATTCATTTACATGAAATTTGATTCAGTATTCAGTATTACCACCCAGTATACGTATAAGCCGACAATTCCTTTCAATCTATGACGTCCACAAAAAGTAAATGTGATTGATGTCACTAACCACTTTCATTCCAGGCTCCCTCGACTTGGTAGCTGGACGTTGCCGCACCGAACATGAACCCTGGTGGGAATTGATCCAGATCCACTTGGGATTGTGCCATTGCTAGCAGGAACAAGGCTGAAGCCACACTAAGTCTGATATCAAACATCGTGAAACAACGTAACTGACAGTATATTGACATACATTTATATATCTTCCCATTCCTTATCAATCTGAGCTCACGGTCACATTTAGAAAAACTGTAGTAGAAGCGCAAGTTATATAATCCTGATAAAACTGAGAAGTTGATGAGATCTATGTTATTGTTCAATATGTGGCTTACTGATTGGTGTTATTGTTTTTGTTCAGAATATTATCTATTCTGATCGATTTCAAGCACCTATCATTGATAGAATGACATATGGAAAATATTTAAAACTCTGACGCCTCATTCCACTACACTGTCACTGCCGTCAGCGATAATTCATCTCTTTTATTTATTTTTATTCATATTGAGTTTAACGACGCACTGTACTACGATCTATTGAAGTCGGTGAATGATTTGATATGAGATGGTGGGGTGGTGAGATAAGAGGTTATCAGGTGTTTTTGGATAGTGGGAAGGAGTCGGTCATGACCTGTTATTATAAAGAACCACCCCAGTATTTACCTGAACGACAGAGGGAAACCACTGAAAAAACTGTCAGGATGATCGACCATGGCGGAAATCGAACCCCGGTCATCTGAATGACGGTTCAGGTATTAATCATTCGTCTCAGTTAATTCATTTGAACTGTTATATCTTCAAATTTCTCGTTTATGAATATGTAGAAGAGTAACATTCATGAGATTCTATTTCAGATTTAATAAAATTACTTCAGTAAATATTGCAATGTGAATTTCAAATTCCTATATTCGCGAATAGGAAAGTGAAAACAAGAATGATAAGATAAGTGACCACTTACAGCGGTGACAATAACGTATAGGAAGGGCTATGTTTGATAAGAAATAGGAAGATATATAATGTATGTCCATATACTGTCACTTACGTTGTTTCACGATGTTTGGAATGAGAGGTGGTGTGACTTCAGCCTTGCTACTGCTGGCAATAGCACAGGCTCAGGTGGATCTGGATCAATTCCCACCAGGGTTTATGTTCGGTTCGGCAACGTCTAGCTACCAGATCGAGGGAGCCTGGAATGAGAGTGGTCAGTAACATCTCACTTATATTATGTATATCATATATAAAATAAGAAAATATGTACCTAGCTCCATGTACCGAAAGGTAATAATAACTAACACCATTAAGTATGAAATAAAAGTTGAATATATATATATATATATATATATATATATATATATATATATATATATATATATATATATATATATATATATATATATATATATATATATATATATATATATATATATATATATATATATATATATATATATATATATATATATATATATATATATATATATATATGTACATAGCAACCCGCATGGCTCAGTCAACCATCGCTATTCTACGTTAAGAACTGGAGTCGTCAGGTCAGTCGTGTGGACTCGTGGGTTCGAGTCCCGCATAAGGCATGGGTTTTTAAACGTCCTTTCACCTATCATGATTTCATCGATCCATCAACCCACTCAGGATTGAATGAAGTTTGAAATTTGGATTATCACTTCCTGTACGCCGTGAAAAAGACGTATCACTCCTAGCGTTCAGGCAATGATGATCATAGAGGAGGTAACTTCTTCATGCTTTGATTCTCTCAAAGATTGGAGTCTAATAAAAGTGATTCAAGAGCAAAATAAGATCATATAAACAACCTTTATTGGTCCCTGGCTTATAAAAATTTTACAGGATAAAAATCAGCATAAAATACAATTTTGATATCAATATATATAGAAATGAAATATAGTTAAATAATTGAAAAAAGTGAAAAATTGAAAATTGTAATAAGTAATAATAACATTATGCTTGAAAAAAATTGAACTAATAATAAAATTTGAGAATATAACTGGAGAAAATTAATGAAAGTAGAAATATTTGAGGTTCTTAGAGGAAATAAAAAAATTGAAAAAAAAGAAAATTAATTATTATAAAAAGAATTAAACATTGTAAAGATGATTTCTCAGAATATTAATTGAACCTCTCGAAGCTAAATTGTCTGCAGTGAAACTATGCCCATGGAATCTCATTACAGGTCTTCCATCGCGCCATTTTACTTATATCAACGGAAGAAGGAAGTCTTAAAATTAAAGTGGCGTAATATTCTGTTATTTCCTAATCTGGCTTCAACTTTGAAGAACATATCACAACTCTGAAAATAGATACTTATGAATAATGACGGTCTTTAATTCCCTAATTTGAGAGAGTAGTGGAAATCACCATCTGAATTTATAAGATATGTTTCTATTGTTTTTTGGTCTACTATACACCATGGTTATGATGTAGTTATCATCATTCTTTTCTGTATAGAAACATAAATCAAATCGAATGATTCATACGTCACGATTGAAGATGGCCAGGTCCTGGAGAAAAATTGAATCAATGAAAATGTCTGAATTTTCGATGAGAGGTTCTAGTTTCCTCTAAAATTAGGGAGATTAATATCGTCATTATTATTCAAAATATGGTGTCAGGGTTGTGCAATATCTTTCAAGAATTTACAGCTTTTGAAAGATGCAGTTGCATATAATATAACACACTTCTTCCCGTATAATTCATAGCGATTTTTTCTCTGTTACACGACTTTCTTCTTCTGTACATATTATGATTGGTTGTCCAGGCAAAGGAGAAAACATCTGGGACCGAATGACTCACACGCGGCCAGAGACGGTAGTTGACGGGAACAATGGAGATGTAGCTTGTGACTCCTATCATAACTACAAGGAGGACGTGCGAATCCTGAAGGAGATGAATGTGAGCTGGACTTGGGCATAAGTCCATTTAGGCTTCGAATAAATCATATGTTTATGAATAAAATAATACGATAAATAATGTGTATATAGTAGAGTTGATATGTGTCACATAGCTACCGAAGGTATAGGTAGAACTGCTTTATCATCTCTGATACTTACCAAAAACAACATTTGTATTGAATTATATTCTTGGAGGTGAAAACCATTCTTCAACGATGGCTGTTCGTTTTGACGATAGAATGACCATAAAGGTCTATGAAATTTGGAATTATAATTCTGGAAAGTAAAAATTGGTTATAAAATTATCGTAGTCAAATCTTGAATGATTAAAAATTATGCCATTAATTATATATTGATCATCGAACAATAAATAATAGATACCATTTGATCTGATCTCTCAATCTTCAATGATGACAAGATTGCACTGATAAGGCCCATTTTGATTTCACGTTTGTAAGCTAAACATATTGATAGGAATGTTTCTTTCTTCAAAGAACTCTAATTTTAATCTCGTTTGTTTTCCAGATGAATGTTTATCGGTTCTCCATATCTTGGACCCGTGTGCTTCCCATCGGTGAATCTAATATCATCAACCAAGATGGCATCGATTACTATAATAATCTCATCAATGAACTTTTGGCCAATGGCATCGAGCCTGCGGTACGTTTTAGTGATACTTACTTGCAATAACATCAAAAATTCGACATATTGGGTTCTTTGTTTCCCAATGAAGACTAAGTAAAGGATGACATGGAAGGATTGATAGTTCACCGATTTACCATAATTCACTTTTAACTTGAAAGCAAACATAACACAGCCGTAAACCCTGAAGCACGCTGCTGCTTAGAATGCAATACAGTAAATACTATATTCACATACAATACATACATATATACAATACATACAAATATAAGCCCTACACACAACATGAATGATACATACAGTTCTACATAGATACATTTGGTCCTCAGCAAGGTTTCATGTATTATTCCTGCTTTATTTCCAGAGAAAAGTTTTGAACATAGATACATGATCTGATTTTAATTACAAAAGATAGCTTTAAAATACATTACATGCAATGTATGTTTTTTTTTCCTCAACATCGAGAACTTGACACAAACCCATTTTTATGAAGGCAGAGGATCGTTTGAACGGGGCACCACAAGGGCGATCTTTCCACCCCAACGAAATAGTTAAATATAAAAAAGCTCATTCAACACATTGTAAAAATTACAATAAGTTGGGAAATGAAAAACTCTATTAAATCTAGTGAATAAGACCCACGTAGATGCACTTATTACCTGAAATATTGTCAGTTACTTGCATTGCAAACAAGAGATTTTAGAAAAATTTCGGATTGTTTCAAGTTTTCTGTTATATTCACAGGTGACAATGTTCCACTGGGACCTGCCTCAGATACTACAAGAGTTGGGCGGTTGGCCAAACGAGATCATGATTGGCTACTTCGAGGAATACGCTCGCGTGCTCTACACTCACTTTGGAGACAGGGTAAGCTTAATTGCTGATGGTTAATTGTTAGTAATTAGATCAAAGAAACAAACCATCGAAGTATTGTTTTATATCTTGAACCATTTTTTTTAAATAACGTCGAAACTTGATATACAAAATCATTGTTCCCCAATTAAGGCTACGGATGGAAGGTATCGTTTGGGGCACCACAAGGGCGATATTACCACCCCACTTCGTATTGTAAAATATATTCGTGATACACTGAATTCAGTGGATAAACTTTACTAAAATCAACTTGAACTACTTCTTACATATACACAACGTGGGTCCAATTGATAAGATTAGCTAAACACCAACTTAATTACATGTACGAAAAGATAATGAATAGTTTAACTGTGTATTACTGGATAGTTTTCCCAGAGCTACCACATCAATAGATAAGATCCTTCATATCTGACAATTATAATTTATATAGTGTTGATGCACCATTATGTGTGAATAATTTTTCTCTTAGTGTATAGTCCTATATAATCAGATAAATCGTGTGATCCCTTACATGACTATATACACCGTCCTGCCGCCATAAACTACCTACAATACTTTTTATTCATTTTTTCCGTATCATATATATTGCATCCTCACCCAACCTTCATTAACCTACAATAAGTGTCTATAGTTTTGCTAGTACTCCATTCATGTTGAACCACCCTTCCTCAATTATCGCACAGAAGAGAATGCTGGGGAAGAGCCATCGGCTCAGGAATTAATACTATGGACCTGCATTATCCTACTTTATTTCAATCCAGGACAAAAACAATTGATGCAATTATTGATAATGGGTATTGTGGAAAATACATGACACTCTGTTTTTAAGTGAAGGGAGTAGAACTTATGGTTCAAGTTGTAGATATGATGGGAGTATTGGCAAGCAATAAGGCAGACAATAAAATTGAATGTTATTATTGTATGTTACCTACATGTTGTTATTGGGCCTATATTATATTATCATGTATTATTATTATTTACTGTAACGTGCCAATAGCTGAAAAATGCTAAATAAACAATCTATCTATCTATCTATCTATCTAATACATCTGCAAAAGCAGGGATTTTCAACTGGATAATTTAACTTGCATCGAATAATTATTTTTTTCCCCACTTACACCCAGATCATTTGGGGATACGAATGAGCACGAGATGATGAAACTATTGAAATGATTACACTTGAAAGTTCCTTTACAAAATCACATGCCGTATTCTGAAATCAAACCAATATACAAGGATGACTTTAGTTTCTGAAGCGCTGCCTCATCAACATATTCTAGTCCACATAATATGCATATGTTCATTTCGTTTATTTCGGCTCACAGGTTAAATGGTGGATTACGTTCAACGAACCAATGGAGATTACTAAGAACTACATCGAGGGTGGTTTGGCTCCTGGGCCTAATCATGAGGGGACGGCAGACTACCTAGCAGCGCACACGATCCTTAAGGCTCATGCCAGGGCCTATCACATTTACGTCGATGAGTTCAAGCCTGCCCAACAAGGTAACTTGTCTGCGCTCCACAGCAAACTTTAGACATATGCCACTCCACATTAAACTTGAACTTAAACGTACATTTGAACGTAACTAACTTAGACATGACTTAAACGTACACACTTTTTTAAAATGCCTTTTAATCAATCGGTTCAATTTGTCTATCAATATGTTGAACCAATCATGACGTAGTACATATTAGTTATTAGTGGTTGAGTTTTCCTCATTCCGTCAGAACTATCTGCTAGTTGATGATGGCTCAAATACGAAACTCATCACGATTTACAAAATATAGAGAGAAATGATTGGAATTTCTTTCTAACTAGGCAAACGCGTTATGTGTTTCCGCGTTGATGGATGAGCTGGAACATATCAACTTATCTTTGGATTGGTTATTGGATGAGCGAAGCGAAGACTCAATTACACTATACCGAAAAAAAAGTGCCTGTTTTTTTTTTGTTTTTTTTGTTTTTGTTTTTTTGTTCGCGCTCCACAGGTCAGACAAAAATTCAAAATCAGTTGAAACTTGGCACACACATGAACCCCTATCTGACTTGATGCTGTATAGTTTTGAGGCACGATCGGTTGAACAACTTTTGAGAAAACTCATTCCAAAGTTTTCAAAAATCCCATTAGAATAAGCCAGAGGAAAACATTCGTGAAAAAT
Organism: Brachyptera risi; assembly: GCA_964007535.1. Classification (NCBI taxonomy): domain Eukaryota; kingdom Metazoa; phylum Arthropoda; class Insecta; order Plecoptera; family Taeniopterygidae; genus Brachyptera; species Brachyptera risi. The sequence continues at coordinate 17,805,179 of OZ023328.1, forward strand.
ATTTCATTTGAGAGGATTCAAATTCTCAGAGAACTTCAATCTGATAATGATACACATTATTCCGAACTTTTACTCAAATCGGATCAGTCGTTTCGATGTAAAAAAATATATGATGTTATTTGTGTCAATTATTCAAAGCTATTAAGATACCTATTAAATCAAAGCAACAAGTGTCACCACTTGACTGTAAACGATTAGAACAAAGCCTTCTTTATTATTATATAAATTATTAATGGGAACTAAGATGGCAGTGATGTAATGGTTTGGATCTCAAGGTGTATATATATATAATAACCAATCCAAAGATAAGTTGATATGTTCCAGCTCATCCATCAACGCGGAAACACATAACGCGTTTGCCTAGTTATATATATATACACCTTGAGATCCAAACCATTACATCACTGCCATCTTATTTCCCATTAATAATTCATATAATAATAAAGAAGGCTTTGTTTTAATCGTTTACAATCAAGTGGTGACACTTGTTGCTTTGATTTAATAGGTATCTTAATAGCTTTGAATAATTGACACAAATAACATTATATATTTTTTTACATCGAAACGACTGATCCGATTTGAGTAAAAGTTCGGAATAATGTGTATCATTATCAGATTGAAATTCTCTGAGAATTTGAATCCTCTCAGATGAAATATTTTTCACGAATGTTTTCCTCTGGCTTATTCTAATGGGATTTTTGAAAACTTTGGAATGAGTTTCCTCAGAAGTTGTTAAACCGATCGCGCCTCAAAACTATACAGCATCAAGTCAGATAGGGGTTCATGTGTGTGCCAAGTTTCAACTGATTTTGAATTTTTGTCTGACCTGTGGAGCGCGAACAAAAAAAAAAAAAAAAAAAAAAAACAGGCACTTTTTTTTCGGTATAGTGTAATTGAGTCTTCGCTTCGCTCATCCAATAACTTCATTCATTTCCACAATTTTCAATTTTATTTTCTCAATTTCAGGTTTTTCAGTTGAATATGTCTCAACACAATAGATCATGGTATGTTTTTGAAAGATAGTTCATATATTCGTGTATTCCAACAGGTAAAGTTGGTATCACCCTAAACAGTGGCTGGTCTGAACCTAAAACTAATGAGACAAGTGATCTGGAAGCATCCAACCTATCAATGCAGTTCTTTGTAAGTACTCCTCAGCATCTCGTCTCATATCTCGAATATTGTCAATCCTTGTTATACCCATTCAAGCTGATATTGGATTGAGAATTATACTCTCCATCTTTTACACATTTGATTTTTAAGAAAGTAGAATTGTGGAGTATTTTTTTCAAATATTATGAAATTAGAAACAAAATCGTGCTAGATTCTACTTCACGTTATAAGCGTTATATATCAGGTTTTTACTTATAATGTGTTCCGGACTTTCGGAAACTGAAAGACTTTTATCTGCGGCGGAAAATTATGGTCACCAACAGCGCAGTCCTGGTGTTGAAGTTCATTGGTTTTAAATAATTAAAATGGGTGGTAAGATCGCCCTTGTGGTGCCCCGTCCAAACGATCCTACTTTTCATCCTTAGCCTTAATTGGGGAACAATGATTTTGTATCAAGTTTCGATGTTATTAAAAAAAAAAAAAGCCACAGTTGGAGCAGAATCTAATTAATATTTTTTTCGTGAACCCTCAGGTTATTGTATGCGATTTTTATTTCTTATTGAATTTTATCATTTTTTAACATAGTTAATTAATAGAATTAACAATAAAGCAATCCACTAAGTCTCCAATCAAGACTTGACTTTATTGACTCGTTTATAACGAAAAACAAACGCACCTGACCATATATGTAATATTGACACATTATTCGTAATGGCAATGACGTCACCATCGCTAGTGAACAGACTTCTTCTCATAGACTGGATGGTTTGCTCATCCGATATTCTCAGCCGAGGGTGATTACCCCGCAGTCATGAAGGAACGTATCGCAGCCAACAGTTTGGCTGAAGGTCGACCAAGGTCACGCCTTCCTGAGTTCACCCCCGAGTGGATTGAATACATTAAAGGTAAGAGAAACTGAAAGTTGCATGACTGATCCAGTCATACTCTTAGTGGACATTGCATCCCTGGAGATGAATTTGAATGAATAATATATCTATTTTCTTGCCTAATTTTAGAAAAAACTAGAAAAAAAATCATCTCAGTTTTGGAAATTATAATCGATTCATTTGTTATCCAGAGACCTCGAGTCATGACGTGCGCATTACCCAATTCCGTATAGAGTATATAGACAAAATTGGGTGTTGTCTACGTCACGACTCAGAAAATGGGGTGAATCCTGGAGAATAGAAACAAGAATTATTGTTTCTGGAATTTAGCTGATTATTTGTTGTTCTCTCTGAAATTGGGAAAGAAAATAGCGTCATTATCCATTCAGGTCTGCTGGCTCCAGAGTCCTTCATCCAAGTATGATCCCAAGTCAATCCCTTGTGGTTTCTCACATCATATCTAAAGACCGACGACCATTGAATCCATGCATGTGGTTCTTGTTCACAATGTTTGTAGGCACATCTGATTTCTTCGGCATTAACCACTACACGTCCGACATTGCAACAATGGGAGAGCAGGGTCCTAATCCGTCGCGGATCCGCGACTCGGGTGTAACTACATCCGTGGATCCTAGCTGGCCAAGTGCCGCGTCTCCGTGGCTAAAGGTCAGTAAACCAGCAGCTTACCTCGTTAAACACAACTTCTTGCCTAAACTTGTCAATTGCACTTGTTTGACGTGTTCTTGGTACTCTTACAGGTGGTTCCGTGGGGTTTCCGTAAGATCCTCCATTGGGTATCGGTCGAGTACAACAATCCACAAGTGTTTGTCACGGAGAACGGCTATTCAGACTTCGGAGAGATCAACGATGTGGATAGGATCGATTATTTCGTGGTAAGATTTTCATTACTGATAATGATGAATATCTATCACCCGGTTCAAACAAGTCACATCGGAAAGTGTTGAACACCATCACCTGGTGCCTATCAAATACTGCCAGCTATAGCCAATCCTTTCGCATCATTTTCCTCGTAATCTTCTTCCATACTTTCTTCTTCCGTCTCTACTTATATTCGTCATGCTTTCCGTACTTCCAGCAATCTTTCCTCTTCCATATCTTTCCATATACCTCCTCTTCTTCTCACATATCTACTTTTCTGGTCCCTCCATCTTCCTCGTGGCCTTCCAGCTTTCATTCAATAATCTCCAACTCTAATAAATAATACAAATAATTTTAATAGAAATAATCCTGATTATGAAATAACTCCAATACTAATAATAATGAATAATAGTTTTTTTCATTTGATTGTTAATTGAATGGTTCCGCATGGAACACCATACAGGGATTATGTAGGTGTGAAGATCTGACTCTGAGGGCTAGATGCTGATAAGAAGAGTAGGAATACATCTGAGGAGTCGAGTTAGAGCTGGTTCATGAATACTTTGTGTTTTTATAGAGTTATCTACGTGAGATGCTGAAGGCTTACTACTTGGACAACGTCGATGTCATTGGGTACACTGCCTGGAGTCTCATGGACAACTTTGAATGGGGGAGAGGCTATTTGTAAGTCGTACAAGTAATTTACTTTAGCACTTTGAATTGAAATATTCGGTTATATAGCAACAGGTTTATTGGTTACAGGGATAAGTTTGGTTTGTACTACATCGACTTCAACGATCCCATAAGAACTCGAGTTCCGAAAGAATCTTCCAAAGTACTCGGAGAGATCGCTCGTACAGGACGACTTCCTCCAGAAACTCCTGCTCGTTGAAGTTGACTCGATCGTACCATGACAGGCAGCACATGATTGTAACTCTGTAAATAAATTCCAATAATTAGCATCTGTCTTCACTTCGTTCATCGTTTGTTACTTCTGCTTGCAATTGATTCTGCTTCTTTTATGTACGGTTTATTTACTATTCCAGCTGGTAAAACTCTGTAAACCTGTAAGGTATCAATGGACTTATTTTAAACTTTTCTTCCACTCGAAATTAGTCATCTTTACATTCTAATCAAAATCTGAATCAATACTTCAAGGTTATAAGCCCAATTGTAGATATTGTATATATATATATATATATATATATATATATATATATATATATATATATATATATATATATATATATATATATATCGGCTCAACACAATCTTCAGATCTACATTAAGTCATAGACTGAAGATATACAAGATATATAAAGGTAATATTCAATCAATGAGTGAGCCTACAAAATTGCATTGAGAAGTAAACATATTTGTATGATCTCATTGTGAACGAAAAGTTCGTCATGGAAGCATGTAGTCTATTTTTCAAAGTTCCTTGTATGTAGATTTAGAAATAAAACCAATATTACTTGCTTAAAAATCAAGGTATAAGCCTAAGTATCGTCAATGGCAATATATACAAACCTTCAATACTTGTTTGACGATTTTCGGTCATGTATTCAGGTTAAATGTCTTGGATTTAATTACCTCTTGGATGATTGAGCAAGTTCAACGTAACAATATAAGGAGATTATCCTAGTTGACAGGTTAACATTCGTTTGCTTGAATCGAGACCGCTTTCTACAACACTCTTGTTAAACGCTCATGAACAAATGAATAATCACTACAATTAAATGAAACGCCTTTTTCATTGACTGACAACTGTTTAAAATAGTTACGAATGAGACAATTTCTTCGTAATGACGTGTGATAAAATATGTCCGAAGTGTCAATATATTTTGTATAATTATGAAAGTTGGATCAAATTGATAATTTTCTTTCAAAATCCAGTAATCTCAACTTTCATAATGAACTATTTCGGAAATGAATGGTCGGGCACAAGTAAATCGTGTTGAACAACAGTGTTCAATTGATTAAAGAGTTATATAACTTGGATTTATCATTGCAAATCATGAGTCGTAATCAATTACTTCGAAACTATTCACTGAATCAAAAGACGCGGTTAAACCCTCTGATAATCAGTGAGATAAGCAATAACTGGTAACTAGCTTGTGATCATTCTTGATTACTTAAATTTTTTCTTGTATCAACTAATGATTAGCTAATTAATACTTGATGAAAATTCGCTCATCCGGCTCTCAAATATATACATCTATTACATTTCATGTAATTTATACATGACATTATCAATATTAGTTATCATTCAATCATGAGATAAGATATTCCAGTGATATATTTCAATTTCGACTAAATAATTTCCAAATCTTTTCATAAGGCTGTGAATATATATCCGCCTACTCCGATCGAATAAGCTGATGGTCCCGATCGTTCGTCTTTTTTTATTTTTTTATATTGGGTTTTAACGACGCACTGTAATGATGACTGAGATCTATTGGCGTCGGGTGAATGATTAATGAGATGATGGGATGATGAGATGAAGGTTTTTCATGGGTAATGGGAAGGATAGTGGGAAGGAAGCGGTCGTGGCCTATATATTGTGGGAACCATCCCGGCATTAGCCTAGACTACAGAGAAAAACCCCTGTAAAGATGGACGGTGGCGGGGACCGAACCGGGTCTGATATGTCCTTTCACCTCCCGGATCACACGAAGCAAGTGCGCTAACCACTCAGCTACTGTGCCGGTAGTTCGTCTTCACTATCAAATAGCATACTGTTCGACGTTAATCTCAATCCACCAATTTAAATCACAACTATGCAAATACAAACTATACAAACTATACATATATCTACTATAATATACTATATACTATATAAAACTATACAAACTATACATAGATAATTTATGAAAGAAAAAACTAATGAATCAACATTTAAATTACAGTTTGTTGGGCATTGTTGATCAATATATCAAGACCGAGGGGGAGGAATTTACTATATTAATATCTCAATGGAAATTTTTCCGAAGGTGAGTGTTCTAATGTGACTGACACCCGAATATTTCATTGTATGTATTCCACCTCGCCCCTTCCCTTTCCCACCACCAATTACTTCTTTTAGTTCAAGGAAGTCTTGTATGAACAGATGGAATAGTTGAACTACTTTCTTCTTAGTGTCCACTAATTATACCTAATCCCCGTAACTCACGGATTGAATAAAATAAATAAACTGCCACCCTCCTTGGCTCAGTCACCTAAGGAGTTGGCAACTGAAGTCAAGCCGAGCGTGTGTTCGAGTCCCGAATCAGTCATGCATCCATCATCCGCTCATTCATACCCACAAATAACCTAGCTGTCTGTTGGGATCGTTTTACAGACAATCATCAATATCACCCCAAAATATAAAATGTTGGTGGGGTAATTACGAAAATAATAATCACTGAAAATAATCACTTGCAAGATTATAACTTGGAGCGGAGATGCTAATGCGATCGCTTCATGTGATCCGGTAGGTGAGGGGAATACCAGACCTTTCGATCCCTGCCACCATTCAATAGATTTTTCGTGATTTCCTCTGTAGTCTGGTCTACTGCTACAATGATTCCTAAAATATAGGTCACGACCGCTTCCTCCCCACTATCCTTTCCATTACCTAAAAAACCTTCATCTCAATATCCCATCATCTCATTAATTATTCATCTGACGCCGTCAATAGATTTTAGGTATTATCACAGTGCGTCGTTAAACAGAGTATTATATATATATACATATATATATATATATATATATATATATATATATATATATATATATATATATATATATATATATATTTATTTATATATATATATTTATATATATATATATATATATATATATAATATGTAGATTTTTTATATTTTATTCATTGTCCTCCTCATTGAAGCATTTGCTCTAGTGAAGGTTGACACTCATTTGTGAGACATGACAGACTATAGAATCTAGTAGTCCGTGTGCAACATAGTAGCGGTCTGACACAACTTACATGGTATGTCGTTGATGATAATTAATTGCTTAACGACCCCATCAAAAACAAGTTTATGGGGCACGATTGAAAGTGGTTCAGACGTCACTAAGTTATATAATAATGCCATCAACTGAAATATTTTTTTTTAATGAGTTATGCCAGTTAGTCTTATACATAATTCTTATATTTTATCGTAGTGAAATGAGAGGAATATCTATAAAAATGTTAGTGAACCATAAAGTTTGAATCATCAATACAAAATAAAAAATAGCCCACTGTCAGTATTAACTATTAACTAAGCATTTTTTAATTTGCTGTCAGAATGAATCCAAGCAACAATGCTCCAAATAGACCAGTGTATATGTCAATCCGTTTAGTGAACCACCCTCTTCAATATGTTTTAATAATGACCCTATAATGGGTCTAGTGACCTGATATCAAGTTACGATATAACGACTGAGATACAATACGGAAAATCACTGTCAGGATGGTCGACCACGATGGGAATCGAATCTCGACCTCCCGAATAAACTTTCGTTACGCTAGCATTTGAACCAATAACCGTCTCAATAAAATAATAATCGAATCGTCATGTTCTGAGACGATACTTGTCTACCAGACTATAGTAACCGCAAAATATGCATTACCTTGATCGACGAAGTCGATGCCATATTCTATACTGATGAATATTTTAAAGCTTAACCACGCATACCAATGTGCATGAAATAAGAATCTATAACCTCAGGCGACTTGTTGAATGTAAAACTGTATCACAAAGTTAAAGGTCAAAGTGTTAGAATATTGATTGGTCATGCAAACGTTCCTTCATCTTAACTTGATTGTTCCGGAAGCTGGGATCAACATCATTCAAAACTTGGAATGGTTCTCATAATAATAAAGCAATTATAAATACGGAATTAATACACCAACTTGAGAAAAATTAACGCATGAATGTTTACAAGAAATGCCGGTAAAGGAGATAATTTGGTTGTGTGTGTGTGTGTGTGTGTGTGTGTATTGATCTGATTTCCGCATGTATCAAGGATGATCTAAGGTGCGGCCCATCTCTGAGGTTAGTTGCTTATCAACCTTGGTGTTCTTAATCACTCGTAGCAATTTTTTACAGAGCTGGAGGAACACTAATATGGGTTTCAAATTGTTCTTCAAAAATACATTTTTTCATTTAATAATCATCATATTAAAAACAAATCATGATTCACCGAAATTAGTTGTAGAACACGTTTATGTAACATATAGATTATTCCAAACGAATATCTTTTCACACAAATAAGGAATAACTCATTTAAATTAATTATTTTCATAACAAATAATGTAAAGAATTATGAAGTAAATGCACAGTTGTTTGAAGTGACCGTCAATTTTCTTAAGGATAATTGAAGGTGATTGTTTGAGTAATTACATTTACCGGTTTGGCATCCAATTATCCGCTCCTATTAGAAAACTGATAAGTCATAACCAATGCATTAGTTACAATATATAGGTTAGTGAAATCACAGCGATATGCCATGAATGAACTTACGATTGTTTACAAATATGCTCAAGCCATTTCAATAAATGGTAAATATGTAAGAGGCACTTTAAGAATGATAATGAGAGTAATTAATCGTCAATATTATGCCTGTATGTGGTTACATTATTTATCAGATGAAGAAATGAGTAAAAAGGTTTGTTCCGTGTGGTCGATCAATATTATTATATGTGAATATAATTATAAAATAGATCATGTCTTACACTCAAGTTTGCTAAAAACACCGAATGAAAATTGACAATAATAGCATATTTGAAATAATAATTAAATAACAGTAGAACGAGAAACAGAATATATGCCAATTACATCTGGAAATAGTTCTGATTGGAATGAAATGATAATGCTGATTCTGAAAATAGAACATGGGTGAATCAACAATGCGTATAATGTGTGATTAAGAATATATAGATGAAGAAATGGTTTATTCAAATGATGAAAAATGACAACAAGAAATAACTTATAATGAGAAAAGAATATGTCATAACTATTGTGAGAAAAATGAAACAAAATTATTATTATATAGAAAGAAGATTTGATAGACAAAAAGACAAAGTCGAATCGTAGAAAAAGTCTTTCTCTGCCTCAACAAAGATAATCAAACTATTATCCCTGAATGTATTAGTTTAAAATATCTAGATTGTTAAATGACTTAAATGTAATTGGTTTATTTGTAGTTATAAGTATGAGTAATGTGTAATAAATGAATGAGTATTTCCTTTCGGCTGGTGAAATTACCTTCGAGTTGTCCCTTTTGAACGATCCCATCCTTATATCTTCAATTGGGAAACATTCACTTAGTATTAAGTTTTCGACATTATTCAGGAAAATAGGAATAAGTTATATATATACATATATGAATATATATATATATATATATATATATATATATATATATATATATATATATACATATATATATATATATATATATATATATATATATATATATATATATATATATATATATATATATATATATATATATATATATATAAATATATATGTATATATGACAAGGTATTTTTCTTTCCAACAGCTGTTTTCTTCAAAATATATGGATATAATATATTAAATGAAAGTTCACCAAAACACATGTGTCATGTGGGATTCGAACCCACACTAGGTTACCTTCTGATTGCAAGGTTATGCCCACGTTCAGCATCAACCATAAGTTTCTCAGTTGAGAAATCAGTTTAGAGACTTTTTTCAAAGATCTTCGTATTATTTATAAGACCATAATAATTGCCATCGACTCAATTAGTTCACATTTCAAAAAGTTCAAATAAATCAATAAATTGAATGCATTATTGAGATAATCGAGATTAAAATGGAATCAATCATGTTTGAATTTGTATGAGAAATAATACTACCACATCATAGCATCATAGTATTGCATACCCATCATAACATAGTTGATTTTGGGTAAAAAAAAAAAAAAATTGTGAAGAAAATTGTGAAGGAATGATTACTATCCCCTTGAGAAAATGTCTAAACAATCCACAAAATAATTAAAATTTCACTTGTTCAAATAGAAAAGGATTCAAATTTCTGGATCGACTAGCAATTGATCCGTTATCTGGAACTATGTTATTGTGTTGATCATTTTATATCACTCTGTCTCTCTCACTTCCACTGAACCCTATAGCTTTCATTTTAAACACGATAAAAAGGTAAACACTTGACGTAAATGAGTTATAGAAACTACTCATCTCAGCCTTGAAGTGGTCTCATCACCTGAATGATGCGGCACTGATGGCAGACAAGAAGGCGTCTAGACAGGAGTGTGTGAGAGAGAAAGAGAGAGAGAGAGAGAGAGAGAGAGAGAGAGAAACTACTAGATATACAAGAAATCTTTCAATGAAACCGAAAGTAAACTAAAAAGAATGCGAGCTGTAATTTGTTTTTATTAACTTTGAAAACTTGTCATAGAGTCTTTGTTCCTCAACTTGGGCTGAGGATGACAAGGTTAGGATCGTTCGGTCAGGATACATCAAGGGCGAGTGCTACCACCCCAAGCAATATAAATAATTATAAAGTCACTTAATTCACAGATGGTAAATAGAAAAGCAATAATTAGAGGAATAAATCAATCATCCACCAAATGATCTGATTTTTTTTCTTCGAAGAATGTGAGAGAATACGATCTTTTCATTGACAACTATTTATCATTATTATTTATTCTCTTTTCTCCCATATTTTTTTTCTTCTCTTTTCTGTTTTCCTTCTTCCTTTTTTCTATGGAATGTGTATCGAAATTTGACATCAATCTTATTTAATCATCTTATATTTCATCAGTTTGCATTCATTGAATCAGTGATTCATAAAGTGATTTCATATCCAAGTATTCACTTCTACGATTGACGGAGTGAGGGAAACCTGAAGAAACCTGAATTCAGGATGAATTACATGAACAGCATCCACATGCATCTCAATTGTTGAACTTCAAGCTCAAGATCAGCTCAAGATCAAGATTCATGCTAGCATTGAAGAAGATTTCGAAATGGATGACCAGTATTCAAGTTCATAGCATTGATAAGTATCCTTCATTTTCAATCCATCAAGTTGCATCATAACTCACTGGTGCATTACACAACAGAATCAAAAAATCCTATAATCCTAAGACTACCAATAACAGCTCTATACTTAAGAATGAGAATAGCATGTTAATTTGAATCATAGACCGCTCTTATAACGTCATTATGAAATCCATCAAAACGGAATCAAACAAATCTGATTTCTCAATATTTAAAAATGTAGCTTTCTTTCACAAATAAATACTCACGTTTTTAATTTGTGAACACAACCTTCAAATTACATTTTTTTCTAGACGCTTTTTCATCGACCATTCTGATTCTATCAAAGCCAAGAATGTGAAGTAAATGTTTATTCAATAGCTAGGTGTGTGTGTGGTGTGACCTTACATTAAATACCGCATTGTAATGATAATAACACACTACTTGAGTAGTTGAACCACTGTACGTGTTACCATATTTATAAAGACACATATTTAGAGGTAATCATGCGCGGTGGTATCACGCGCACTTACGTAATTAGATATATCATGTATGGAAATCTTCAATGCTCCAATAATTATTTGTTACACATTGTGAAAAAATGTCCAATATTTGTTATGAAATGAATTATCATGATTTATGCAGGTCGTATGTCAACTTCGCTGGAGAATTAGTTGGGATCATTGCACATTGCACGAACTGAAACTTGAAATGAATGCAAAATCGGTTGGTTGATCTTGAGAGATAATGAGAGCCAAGTCAATGAAATATGAACCATGATTACTTTTTATTGGTATAAGATATCAAAATCGTTCAGAAAAAGCATTACAAAAGAGCTATCCTAATTACCAACTTATTACAGTTATTAGTTCACAAACTTAAATTACTACTCTTTAAGGGCCAACTCATTTAGAACATTGTGAATATAGTATCTCTAAACAGTTTGGGATTACTGAATTTCAAATAATTTTTTGTCTGAAGAAAGGACTCTCAAAAGAACTTATTACGAGAGCATGAGAGTCGATTTAGCGAAAAAATATGTTATTGGTCATAATTGACCATTGCAGATGGGCGTGACTTATACGAAGCAGGGGAAATTTTAGATACCATAAATACCTTAGATACCTTTTAATTTTAGATAAATTTCAGAATATTTCCCTATTTCCCCTGCTTCACTGTCCATTTGATTGGTTTTTAAATTTTTTGACATCACGAGGGCGGACGATCTACAATGGTCAATTATTCTGATTCATAAGAGATATCAAAGTTCCAGCACGGAAGAAACACAGATCCATTGAATACCTTCAGAATGATGTGGAAAAGAATCATCAACCTTCAACCATAACATTATCACAGGTATACAGCAAAAAATGTTTTTTTTTATCTCTTGGCCTATAGGCAGCTACCTGTTTGAATCATGGGATATAAAATCGAGAAGTCTTACTTGAACTACTTTGAAGGTGTTGTAAAAACATTTTTTTTATCAGATTTCTTATATTTGATCTGATTCGAAAGATATCACCAAAGCTGTCGTGTCGCTGAATCTTCTTCTGACTGCTCCTAATCATCTTTTTTTTGCCTTGTTATAACAACTATTTGTTCAAAAATATTATTCGAAATGTTTAATAGAGATATCATCAAGTCATGGATAAGTTATACAAAAGTCTAGTGAAATTCTTATCTGAATCTTGCCCAAAACTTCACTAGGCCTACAACCTCCAGCGGTCTATAATTCTCAAAAGTATACTCTCAAATTTACCACATTTTTTTATTTTATTTTTTATTTTATTGGGTTTTAACGACGCACTGTAATGATTACTAAGATCTATTGGCGTCGGATGAATGATTAATGAGATGATGGGATGATGATGAAGGTTTTTATGGGTAGTGGGAAGGATAGTGGGAAGGAAGCGGTCGTGGCCTATATTGTGGGAACCATCCCGGCATTAGCCTAGACTACAGAGGGAAACCACGAAAAACCCCTGTGAAGATGGACGGTGGCGGGGATCGAACCGGGTCCGATATGTCCCTTCACCTCCCGGATCACGAAGCAAGTGAGCTAACCACTCAGCTACTGTGCCGGTATTTACCACATTAACATAACAAAATATTTAGAATAATTCATTAAACTGAATAACGCATATGCACTTGAAATATACTTCACTATTTCTCATAGAATTACCTCTAAATGAATGTCAAATAAAATGTAGAATATATCTCAAATTCAGTAATTATATTGACGCTGTTTTTGTTTTACTTCATCATCATGTATGTATTTATTCAGTCGTGTTTTCCTTGCGGAATAGGTTTTAATATTCACCTTAATGCATCTTGGTGCAACAGCTGTTCGTATCTCTGAGCGATATAAAAGAAGTTGGTGTCGTAGCTGAAATCCAAGGCTCGGTTTTATTATAGTCTGGTGCTCGGTGGTCTACTTCATGTCGCTTGATCTTGATTGTAAGATGAAACTTTATGCTGGTAAAACAGGTGTTTTTATTGCCTACAATGACGACGAGTTTTGGCGGGAAAACCGACCAGTGAACTGCATCTCTCCTTAACTCAGACTCTAATGGCCGGTTTCAAGTAATTTTACTAGAAGAACAAATCTCATGTTGAATTGCATATATATTTAAATTACATCCATTATTCATATTTCAGTTGATTGAATTAATTCAAGTTGTTATTGTATGATTTGATAATTTATGCAGCTAGTGAGGCACATTTTGCTATCAGGCCTTGGCTTTATTGTCACTACCGCTAATATAGTGAAACAATATATGAGAAAAAAATGTACACAAATAAAAATTATATACAAATTTGCATAACAAATAAAAAAGAATGTTCGAAAAACAGTTTGCAAGTATTACAATAATTATTGAATGAATGAAGAAGAACTCAAGATTTGAATTTTTTGACAAATACCAAACAAACGCCAACACTTGTATAATCTATTGATCTTTTTCACAACTGTCACACCATGTAATAGGGCAAGGATTATTCACAGCCCGATCTGGGTATGGTGTAACCCTTGCGGGCGTTGTTGTTATTGTTGTTCCACGCAACCTAAATTAACCCAAATCAATCCAATATATCTTACATCACCAACTTAAACCAACTATAATCTGAAATAAACTCATTTATTCGCACCTCAAACTTATAGTGATGCCAAATTAAAGTGTATAACAGATATAAGTGTGAACAGTCACTTTGATGTGATAGTATGGAATGTGTGACGGTTTGAATAATGCAATCAATCTGCGAACGAATCAAACTTGTTTTTGTCATCACATATTTTTTGTCTATCAAATTGAATATATTAAATAAAAATAACCCACATAACAACATAATAAATAATAAATTTGCAGAGAAACTAGAGTCAGATCTTGCTCAAGGTTTACTATACCTGCCGAATATTTTGAAATGACAACCACACACAAACATGGAACATGAGACATGGTGTAGAGAGTATTACTTGCCAAATGGTATTCATCATTCATCTTTCCAGAAATCCATATTCATCATTGATCAAAATTGGAACAATTATCTTTCTTTTGCGTACCATTTATAGAACTTATTATGTATCATTATTATTATTATGTTGATTTATTATGTTGATTATTATGTTAATTATTATTATTTTGTTTCATCATTTTCTTTCTAAACAAATTTAGGCCTACATTTGAAATTATTTTTAAATTTGTTTCCTGATTATTTTGTGATAGTTTTTTATTTCATTCAAATAATATTTCCTCCATTTTTATCACTCATTCAACACCCACATATTATAGCAATAGTCACCAGATCATATTATGATCTGGTGACTATATATATATACACATTATTGTATTTCATTTTATATTTCAAATATGTTAAGTAACGACTTCTTATTTAATGTGTACGAAGAGAGGCAGTTTTTATTTCATTATATCAGTTGAAACGCCACAGTTAAGCCCTTATAGGGCTTTGTGGAAATTGACAAGTGAATGCCGAATTTGTAATTTTTGTTAATTTATTGGAGCAATAAAAAAAAATGTTCATGATTATAATCAGGTTGTTCTTCATCTATATTTATATTGTATCAAAAATAATACCAATTGATGAATGGGGAAAAATGCATTTGTTAACAATAAGAGTGGGTCAAAAACAAAAAATCAGCACACATAAGGAGACCTGAATTATTTTCCCCCCAAAATTTAAATTGCGTTACTAAATATGTAAATTATCATTCAAAAGGTTATGAATATATATATATATATATATATTTATATATATATATATATATATATATATATATATATATATATATATATATATATATATATATATATCTATATATATATATATATATATATATATATATAACAAAATTCATCCATCCATCTTTTCAGTAAGTTCTATTTGACTACTTATGCACAGTCAATACAGTGATTTGTCTATGAATCAGCATACTTTTTTGATATTTTTTATCTTGGTACCCCTTTTGTTGGTCTCCTTTTGTTTTTGTTCATTACTTTTTTGACCCTACATAGAAAATGAGATAATAAACACACCAATATAATTACTGAATTTCAGATCTATTCTATATTTTATTTCACATGTATTTGAATAATTCGGGAGTTAATTGTACATGAATTTGTGAAGTCTATTTCAAATACATACAGGTTAGCAGTTACGGTGGAATTATTCTGAATTTAATATAATGAAAATGTAGTGGATTGATGAATGCATACCTACAAGAAGTTATAGAATGCTGGAAATAAAGATTATGAAGATTAAAGATTAAAGATAATTGCTGAATAATGATATCATAAAGTTTCGGACAAGACCAGACATACCTGCAGACAAGATATATAGACTTTTCTATAACTGATTCAGACTCCTCATAACTCTATGTATTATGCATTTTAGCTTGGGGTGTGATATTACCGTTTATATCACCTACTAGCTCTCAGATTTTGACTTTTATGAGGTATGAATAGTAAAATTATCTTATTTCTATGTCACCTTTCTTGAAAAATGAGAGATTGTAATGTATAGTTGAAATCATTCAAGCGATTGATTTTATTTCCTATATCTACATATAAATAGTTACAAGACAACTTTTGTTCAGAGATCGAATAGATGGATGAAGATTGATAAAACAAAACTTTAAAATAATTATGAGAAATAAACTGAAACAAAAATATTATAATCATAAGAATTAGAGAAGAAAAGAAGAAATATCGAAAAAAAACATGTACATATATATCAATAAGACGATCAAATATTCCTATCCCTACACAAATATTTCTCACTATTCCCGATTCAATAATGAGGATAGTGAAAATACATTGGAAAACATCAAATATGCGTGCATATTTTAATTCAAAATGAAATGTCAAAGTATACACTAAAGCCCCAAAATATACATAAATACTCAGAATATAAGATGTCGGGTATAGTGGTTTGAAAAACTTATAAAAATGTTCTTATTTTTCGTCGATCAATTAGCGCATATACTTATTCGTAGACCTGCACAATTTATGCCGATATAATTTCTGAGATTTGATTGAATCTAATTTCCATTATTTTCATTCGCATTATATAAAATATTGAAATAGTCCCGAAAAGATAGCGATATGCAAAATAAAATCCAGATGTGCACCAATTTTCAGAAGAAGCCGTACAGATATGCAAAATGCATGTTTTTTTCTATGGAGGGGGGGGGGAATCAAATATGCATGAATATGCATGAATTTCCATATTTATGGAATATGGAATATAGATATAAACGGATATATATTGAATTCTGGTTGTCCTAGCTCACTCATGATTAGAAATGTGTATTTGCTTAACTTTCCTATCTATTATTCATCAACTATTGATAGTTTGTTAGATGACTAATATTATAATTGTAGTTTTATTTTGGGGTGCTTTCTAAGATTGCCCTTTTGGTGACCCGTCCACACGATCCTACCCGGTCAGGGTTGGATAAAATGACTGTTTAAAGTTCTCGTCTTTACAAACAACAACTTCACTCTCGGATAGTGAATCGGATCGGATCATTCATGATGAAATACAGATCTTGGGGTATTTAAAATGTGACCAAATTCAATTTAATATCTCTATAGTGACAATTCTCAAGCGTGTAATGAAAAAATTCCATTCTATTATTTTCTGAACAAATAATTGCTATTGCTGTTTTTCATTATATTTTTATAATATTTATGCAACACCTATATCTTCCAATTGTCGTCTTCTGTAACGAAGATAACATCGATGACGACATTATGCTGAGCAAATTGCAATGATTTCGATCAAACAGGAACCCGGATGTAAATTCCACTTGTACATGCATTATTATATGATTTCACCACATGCATTTATCTATATACATGTAAAAAATATTCAAATACAATTATTTTTTAATTCGTTATATTTCTTATGATTTCATATGAGACATGATATTAATGTGGAAGCTAATTTGAGTATTTCCTGTGTGAATCGGTTTGGAAATATCGATCATAGATCTATGATTATCTAAGTTAGAAAGGGAATATGTGTGACTAATGCAGGCCTGGATATGGTACCAGCATTTAATTGTGAGAGTATAGAATCATGTAAAAATAAACATCCTGTGATGAATAACAACTTCACTCTTGAATTTTTCTTATTTTACAAATTACTTTGTACTCAAAATGGTGATTATTATTTAATTTATGGAATATTTATCAATAATTTGAATGGCACATTCTAAAATCAGCCCTTAATGACGAATTCAAGGTTATTGAGTATTATTGAGTAAAAGGTGTTTTTTAATATTTATACCGAGTAACAGAGAATGCTTTCTATATCCAAAGATGGTTTGTTCGATAAACTAAATACCTTGAAAAACAAACATATTTGTCTGAAAGACAAATTTTGTGATCATATTTCGATCAAATTTCAAGATAAATGCGCAAATTTCTGTTTGAGTGATGAATGCATAAAATAGACTCACATTTTTCAATTGAATATATAATTAAATATTGACTTCAGCTCAACTCATTAGACGAGCTTTAGCGAGGATTCAATTTGACATACTGAAAAAAATTGGTGTTCGTTTTTATGTTTTTTTTTTTTTTTTTTTTTTTTTTATGTTTTTTTGTCGGTTCTCCACAGGTCAAACGGCTACAGCTATCAATTTCAAACTTTTTTTCGTCATGGTTCCTCATCTAACTTAGATCTGTATAGTTTTGTGGCATTATCGGGTGGTAACTTTTTTTTTTATGAATTTTATAAATTTCAATAATCCCCATTAGAATAACCCGGAGGAAAATACTTGAAAAATCAAAATTTTTCAAAACCTCTCAAATTTTCGCCGAATATAAAGGAAACTATTAAGCACATTTTGAGAGATTTTTCGCATCAATCGGATGAGAAATAACGAAGAAAACGCATTTATAAAGCATTTTCCCATCAATTTAGGCTATTACGGGAACCAATTAAATCTATATCAACAAGTGTCACCAATTAATTCAAAACGATTGAAATGAATGAAGAGGAAGGCCGTGACATAACTGATTCTCGTAAGGTTTTTGAACGTTTGGAGTGATCCAAGGTCTGTAGATGTAGATTGGGTTGACAAATTATTTCTCATTCTAGATTTCTATACCCCTAAGCTCGTCTAACAACGCGCATCCCGCGTTTTCCTAGTAATTAACATGTAACTGGATGTTTTTTCCAAATTGCTGAATCATAAACTGAATCGCTTAGAATATCGATTCACAAATGGTAAAACTAATATCCTTACTAATATAACTAATATACTTACAGTATATTTGATCAGGGTAAAAGACTTGACCTACCACTGTAAATTATATCATTCTTTATCATAACTTTATTGGATTCCCTACTATCCACATATTATATTGTAAAATATCTGGTCAAGCTCAAGGATAGAAGTGTATTTTTTTATAAATTTATAATTTAATCTTATACATGAGTATGAATTTATAAATTCTACGTACAGCGTGAACCTATACTTGGATTGTACATTTATGTTATCGAACATAAATTAATAAAAAAGATTACATTCATTTTCGATTTTCTTTCATAAAAAAGCTATATATATATACTATCCATTAACAAATACGTGGCTCTGTTTTCCCACCGAAAAAATTCAAAATGTACACCAATACCTATCTATATATATCTTTTCATGTGATGCCAATTTTTTCTCATCGTATCTCTCACTAAATATGAATAATATCATCAATCACCTTCAGAAAAGTAGTAAAAGGTTTTTTCACATTTTTTACATTATTAATTTTTTTTACAGTTTGATCTTCATTATACGCATTGTCAACCCACAAATCCACTTCTCCACAAGTTTGATGTAATTCACGCTTATGTACGACAAATATTAAGACAGCTATGATATATCTATGACAGTTGAAACCCATTTAAAATTCGCTGTATATACCCTGTGAAAAATCTGAAACCAAAAATGGTAATGAAAACGTGATGTTCTGGATGACTTCTGAAATTCTGTTATCCAGATCTTTAATGTTGAAATTCACGACAACAACAATGGTTACACAGCAACCAAAAATTCAACTCTCAGTCATTTCCCCATCATATCCACAGATTATATGTCTATTAATTTTTCTCCAGGGGTGGTAAGATCGCTCTTGTGGTATACCCTGAACAAACGACACTACCTTTACTCTATGTACGTCACAATGACTTCGTGTCACATTTCACGACATCAAAAACGCTTTCATATCATGATTTTCTCAAGTTGAATTGCTTGAATTCAACTCTTGAACTCTTGAGTTGCCACATCTATCATTGAACCGATTCTCAAACCAAATCCTCCTAGATGACTTTTCTCAACCAACTTCTTCTCCACAGTGTGTTAAAGCAATCAGAGATCCTCCCCAACTCCTCAGCCTCGATCAGGTTGTGACATGTGTGTATGTGTGCGTGTGTGTGTGTGTGAGAGGGGAGGTGACATCTGATCAGTGTTCTTATGGAACAAGAACGATAATAAGTCGTTGTTTGAAAAGCAGCCTTGAAGCCCCCAGAATCTTTTCTTCAGGAAGTACGCTTGGCAAACTTATATAAGGCTGACCAGAATGCAACGCGCCACTATTCATCATCGCCATGGCTACGGCACACACTATAGTAAGATACACGCTTGATTATTATTATATATTTTACTAACACTCATTTTGAACACTCATTTTTATGTTATTGATTATGTTATTGATAATTACTGCATGACGGGTTTTGACATTTGGAATAGTATTGTTGTCGAGAGATGTAACCAGATGTACTGTACAGAAGAAAGCGAAGAGACCCCGGGTTCGACTCCCAGGAGATGAATATATGAGATTGAGATGTATATATATATATATATATATATATATATATATATGTATATAGATATTTATATATATATATATATATATATATATATATATATATATGTATATAGATATTTATATATATATATATACATATATATATATATATATATATATATATATATATATATATATATATATATATATATATATATATATATATTCATATATATATATATATATATATATATATATATATATATATATAAATATATATATATATATATATATATATATATATATATATATATATATGTATATATATATATATATATATATATATATATATATATATATATATATATATATATATATATATATATATATATATCGGTTATCAGTATCATTTCCATTTGATTTGATGAACATGCTTCCATATTGGGAATTTAAAAAGTTACAAGTCAGAAAATAATATTTTGTGAATGTTGAATCAACAACATTCAATCAATTCAATTCGGTATTTTCACCAAATTATTTCTTTGAAGACAGTATGTTGAAATGCACTTACAGAAAATAACAACGTTCTCATACTATTTTGGAAATTCGAATTGGGTGAAAAATGTTAGGGGTACAATTCTCTATTGAGGTAGCTTCAACTATGTAAATTCTAAGTCGATGTTTGATATCCTAATATAACTCTTCATACAATATCATTGCTGAATAATGTAAGTTTATTACTCGTATTTATGCATGTTATACGATACGATCATACAACTTGTTCAGTCGACTTTTCATCCAGTCATTGTTGTATATTCGCAAAGATACGATTAGATTATATTCCGATTGAAATGTGAGTCAACAACAACACGATCTGAAAACGAGAGTGACATTATTACATAAGTAACTAGATCAAATATTTGAGCACTCCCCTCTAGCAATGTGTTTGTGGTTATTGCCTTATATAATAATAATGTGATAGAAGAATGATGCAACTCTAGTATAGCTTGAAGAACAGTCCGTCGAGGATAGCATTGCAATCGGTTGAGTCCAAGCTAAGTGATGTTTACAATTTCATACTTTCGCTCGCCGATAGAAAGAAGGTGGAACCGGTCTTTGGTTTACGGTTCCCGCCACGGCGGCCCGTTGATGTTATTACCGTTAGTGAATCGTAATAAATGTTATTGCAATAAATAACAAATTTACATTTTTGAAACGTTTTTATAGTAGAGTTAGTATTATAAAAAAATAAAGATGTAATGTTACATACGTAAGGGAAATTGAAGATGTTGTAATTTATTAAATTTGTTGATAGAATTGAATAAATTAAATGTAGGAACAAAAATATAAAATTGATGACTGTTAGATATGTTACTTTCTTCATATGTGAGGAAATCGCTTTAGGTAATTCAGGAAATTGACGTTTCAACATGAAAAAATATGTTCCACTAATTTTTGTAGAGCTAGATCGTTCACCTTCCTAAGATGTCCACGTTTCTCTATCATAACAACCATTTCTTGATTTAATTCCTCCCGTTTGTTTGTCATCAGGTATTAGCGGCTGTCGTCGCGACGCTCGCCTGCCTTGCGCACGCGCAGAACAACCAGTACTCCACGACGCCGGTGCCGATCCTCAAACAGATCAACCGTCACAACGACGACGGGTCGTATAGTTATGGTTACGAGGGTGCCGACGGCAGCTTCAAGATCGAGACAAAGCAAGCCAACGGAGAGGTGTTCGGCAAATACGGTTACGTCGACGACACTGGCAAGGTGAGGAAATATACAAAGGAATATTACATTTTAAAAAAAAATTATGAGAACGCATGTATAGTCGATTTGAAGACAGCAGTTCAGCTACTAGTTTCAAATTGAACCTGTGTAATTGAGAAAAAAAAGTTTTATATGATGTTAGAAGTTACCTAGACTGACTATTGTAATCTCAACTATATTTGTGACCTTAACTATTTTTTTTCACTCTCACTTTTAATTAATTAAATTGTTCATTTCCTCATAGGTATAAGGTTAGGTGTAAGAACAGTCATCTGACTGAAGCTCGTCCTTTTTGAATTTACCAACTCTTGTTATACATGACGGATAAAGACTTTCTATCATTATTATTATTATCCAGTATCGAAATTAAAAACGTGGGAGTAGCTCTAACTGGCAGTTTGAAGTGTTGTTATCACCATGGTTACACTATAAACATTTTCACCAACATCCAGATAAAAGCTAACTGGACTTGGTAATACCGGTTACTAACAAAACATTAGTCATTTGATGATAATTCCAAGTTATATGAGACATCATCAGTATCATATAATCTGGTAGAAACACAAATCTTTTTGAAACACATTCAACTGTGTGCGACAACATAACGAGCATAACTACCGGTAATTTCTTATGATTTTTGTAATGTACGTAAATGTACCGTACGATTTTTGGCTTTTCAAATATGAATATTACGGAATATAAGTAAACTACGTATGGGTAATTCATGTCGTTTCATAGATAACATGTGAAGTTGACCAAATTAAAATTTCAAATCTGAATTTTTTAATATTGAAAAAAGATATGTGTCATCTTCTAGTTTCGAAACTATAGTAACGATGATTTGAAGGTGGTCCTAAACTATCAATATATATATTTTTTTTTTAATAACATCGAAACTTGATACAAAATCATTGTTCCCCAATTAAGGCTATGGATGAAAGATAGGATCATTTGGACGGGGCACCCCAAGGGCGATCTTACCACCCCATTTTGATTATTTAAAACTAACGGTCTTCAACACCAGGACTGCGCTGTCTGTGACCATAATTTTTCGCCGTAGGTAAAAGTCTTTCAGTATAAACACACGAATGTTGATATCTTCCACTTTGAACTGAATCTCTTGGGCAATGATTACTTCTTTCCCTTGACAGCAGATGTAAAATTGATCATTATACAAAATGCACAAATTAAATTAGTGATAGGCCTATAATGTTATAATTAGGCCTATCGCTCCACTAATTAATGTTCGTGGCCAATTAGTACTTCATCCAAGCATTTGCTTCGAGGACTGTGGGAAACCACGAAAAACCAAGTCAGGATGGACTATCAATATGATGAATGATTATTAATTCAAATTTATACTAAATTCTAACTCGCGAGGCGGGAGTTCCTTCTCCCCTAGTCATCTAAATTGATTCAGGATTTTTTGTTTTCATTCAGGCATTAAAGGAAATACGTACAACGGTACACTAGGATATGGATGCAAATATACTCTAACCATTAATAACAATCTATCATACATTTTTCTCTTTCGTACATCCACGAGACAAAAAGTCTCCTCATATGAAATATGAACTTATATGCATCGTTTTGTGATCATTAATTTTGTAATTACCATCAAACTAGAAATATTTTCTCAACACATTCAATAATAATTCATTTTTCCAATTGATTGATTATAATTGAATTAAAATATCGAACTGATACATAGTATCGTCAATCTAGAAGGTATTATGAGTGAATAGTCTAACAGATGTAAAGCTTTTCATACCAAAAATGTCTAATCTAACTTTCCTTCGTCGGATTGTATTTCAAAATGATATTGTAAACGCTACGCTATTTAATGAATGAATAAATCCATTATCTATGAGTCCAGTAGCTTATAATAAATATAATCAGACAACTTCATAAAGTTTTCGGATACATAAAAATAAATAACTGCATAACTTTGATATGTGATGTCATCAAAGCACTCTCTATTATGAATTTCGAAAGTGATAATATGAATTATATTATTACGATTTGAACCCACAATGCATTAATGAAATCTGTCATATGTCATCTTATAATTCTCGATGATGGAACACGATATCTAGTTCTTAGATCGAAATATTAAATTCACAAAAATAGTTGTAGACACAAAGAAAATCATAAAACATGACCGTAAATTATATTATCATCTCAAGGATCTCGTGCAATCAGAAGAATTAAAACTAAAATGGTTCACTTATTCGAAATAAAAGTACATTCCGTGAGATTTATGAAGATAATATCACATTTTTTACTAAAGTTACAATAAAAAGCGATTATCGTTTGTGAATGTCATGTGAAGGAATCACTTGTTTTATAGTTGATCATTTGAAAACTCATTATTTCTGAAATATAAAACTAGGCGTAGGTTTGTTAATAATTTCTAGGCTCGGCTGATTTTACCCAACTAATTGCTAATCTAATAATGCGATATAAGTTTTACCTTCCTGCCAAGTTGAGTTATGAATGAATAAGAGAAAATGCATGTCAACATGCGGAGGTGTCTGTGAAGGTATTCATACAAGAATATGGCTATCATTAATCATATTTTTATGAGCAAGAAAAAGCTCATGATTCTATGACACACAATAGCACTAATCAGAACCAATAAAATTATATTTTAGAATAGCACGTTTCAGTGAATATAATACTTATAATATTATATAAGTTATTTAACAAATGAGATATTCAACCCACATGCTCCACATGCTCATGTGGGTTTTATTTATTGCAAATCAAATGCCAACTTCAAAAGGTCTGGCCACTTATATTGTATACTCATCCGGCAATATTATCCTTGATGATTCCAATTATTTCAATAATTAACAAGACAGTAATGACAATATCATTTTACCATAGATGTAAACATTATTTTTAATGATACTTTGTTATTGATTGATTGATTTGGAAGTGTTGTTATCTCTAGGTCAGACAACAATGAGTGAGGTCACATTGTTGCACGTTATTGGGGAAACACAGTTTCTTGATCGATAATGGAATACCTAATCAGGAAATAAAACAGCATATTTTCAAATTAATTGTATTGGACGCCCATTTTCTACTTGATTTAAATAATGTAGAATCATCATACTTGGACATCTAACTATTTATACAATAATTATTATTTTTTTACATCAAGAAGTATAACTTTTTGTAATGAGTAATAGAAAGATTGAGAGAGATGGAGAGAATTCGTATACGATAAGAAAAGAAGAGGTAGAGAATGTAGAAGAACCAGAAACACGGTGGTACACCCACTGATCCGATTCGAGGTTTTGTTTGATGAGATAGATGATAATTGATCAAATCTAAATCAAATCAAATTGATTAATAAGATGATAAGAAATTATTCCGAAATGAGCCCATCATTACGAAACGAAGGGAAGACCTGAGAAAAAAATCCATAGCCACTAAAAAACGTAACGGGTTTCTAACTCAATATTTTGAGAAAAAAAATTATGATTAATGACCAACTAATTAGTGATGATTTATTGTTGTTTCAGGTACGTGAAATCGAGTATGGAGCGAGCAAGCGCGGTTTCGAAGTATCTGGCACCGGCATCAACGTGCCTCCCCCAACCCTCGCCAGCGACAACAACCCCGCCAACGCCTACGCCAGCGACGACTACGACGACGGCCAGTACCGTGAAGATCCCAGCATCTACTATAAGGCTGACAACACCAACTACCAGGCACCCAAACAGCATCGCTTCAACAATCAACGCTCGCAGTTGCAGAACTATCCTCAACAACAACAACAACAACAACAACAACAACAGTATCGTGCTCCTCAACAGCAATATAACGCTCCCCAACAGCAATATAATGCTCCCCAACAGTATAATAACCAACAATATAATAATTACAACCCTCCTCAACAGAGGTCGTATAACGCTCCCTCCGTCAACAATGCTGACCTCTTCAGGGGTCATCCTGCTACCAACTTTGATGTCAAGACTGGATCTTACTCCATCAACTACTCCGGTTAAGTTAGATTAGTTGCATATTTATATTGATGATCGATATACTAAATATATTAAAATATTGAAATATTATAAAATATTGAGATATTTAATATTTTGGAATATTGAAAATTGAAAATATGAATATTAAATAATATATTGAATAGTCAAACCTGATGGCCAATAATCGGTAGATTGACGAGATGGTTCATACTTTTAAACATTTTTTTATGTAAAAATATACCTGAATGTACCTTATTTTATTCTCGTGTAATTGATTTTACAATTTCCAAAAGTTCGAAAAGTTCTTCATAAACGCGAACACATTGTTATCAAAAAATTATGGTCTAGAAGTTGAAAAATACATTCACTCGAAAGTTAATAACTTATCTGTGTGCACATTGTACTGCACTTCGTATCATTAAAGTAGGGCTACAATTACAATATTGTGATGCACTTTTCCAAAAATCACACTTAAAATGATATTTCAGTGTGATTTTTTGAAATATTCGCATCCAAAAATATAAAATAATTATTTTGCGTGACTATGCATAATGACCAGTATGTAAATGAATGATTGTGATAATATTTTGTACACATATTGTTTGTGAATAAAATACATAAAAAATACAATTAGATAGGTCATTTATTTCCAACCCTTTTAAGCAGAAATGTATGAATAACTTGAACAACTTCAAGTACCGGTATGGTAACAGTTTGGAGGTTCGTATGATAGATACTTTCATTGTTCATATTAATCGAAATTGAAATCAATATAACGTGTTTTTTGCATTCATTACCGCTAATAAACTTGCAAATTAATGCAAATATTGAACCTAATCAGTGCATGGTACCAACGGTCAATAACGGTCAAATAAAGGCAGTTTTCATTTCCACAAAAAAAAAGAACCAAATACCGATCATTAAAAATATGAAATGATTCGAAGAACAGAAAACCACATATTATACAATTATTAAAGGAATGTCCACATTATTATTGTTTTTCTAATTGTTGGAATCAAGATTAACGCCGAGGTGCGGTCAACCTTGACTTGTCCAATCGGGAAATACACAAAGAAACACAGACACATTGATCGGGTGTGTTTCAACCATATCAACGTCTCGAAACCCCAAACCGTTATAGTTTAACAATAGTGGAGACAGCTGATCGAAACAAGTATCTTTTAATCCACTAAAAAAATAATGCGCAAACCATCCGCGCGCTAATGTTGTGAGATAGGAGGAACGGTCAATTGGTACCTTCTTATTTCGTGGATACAAGTAAATAAGTGAGTGTGTGATAGCAATCGACGCCCTTGAGTTCGGTGACGTGTCGCATCACTGCCCCATAGCGGGGAATTCTTAGAACTACACCGCTGAAGACAAAGCGTGCTGAATCCGGTAGCAGGTTTTGTCGACTCATTGCGCCCTCCGGAGCGGTAGGGACAGGCATTCTGTACTTTCAAGTGCTGTTTTACGAGACAATGACCTTGCATTCCTACGATAAGTCCTCTAGCTGAATGCTATTGCACTGGTTCAGATTATTACCTCATATGGTGGAGATTAAACTGCATGTCTTAATTCCTACCCCCTGGGTGAAAAAAACGATGGATGAAACAAATACACTGATTAGAGAGCAACAAATATCCACATGGCAGTGAATCAATAAGTTAGGATGATCAGATAGTTGGTGAACATGAAGACTAGAAAAAACTACTAAAACTGATTTGCATTGCATCATTTCAAGTTTTTTCAAATTAACGACCAGTAATAGGTATGACACACACATACATGTATACAAAAGTAAAACACCCTGATCGACAATTTGGGAGAACTTTCGCTCCCCCCTCCCCCCCCCCGAGTCAAAAGTTTACTTGATTGGATGTGTTTGTTTGTGAAGTCGAGTGGGCGAGAAAATGAAGTGGGCAATAAGCAAGCAGAAAGAGTAATTGAGCCTTGCGGGTCCCGAAAGCATTTACATATTCTCACATGTATAACACAATCTCAAAGAAATTGATTATTGTATTGAAATAATGATATTTGAATCGGATTTGAACATTCGATTTGAAAAACCCGGCACCTCCACCAACTTCTATTTCATCAGATTGAAATTAATTCCAGTTTCACATCAAATGCATGTTTTGAGGTAATTGAATGGAATATGATTTGTTTTTCATTTCCTTCATAAAATCAGCAACTTGATACAAAGTCAAAGTCTCAAAGTCTCGGTTTCCCAAATGAACGACAAAGTAGTGGTTCGCTCGGATGAATCATTGGACAAATGTAATCTCTCCATTCTAGAGGGAATAATTTATTACAACATAACTCATTCATCAAACTCCAAATAAGGAATTACTAAATTCACGGATTATTGAACAATCAATTATCATTGAGGGAGAAAACATTTTCGATCTTCTGAAAGTGAATTATTCTCTTCTGAATATTCTTTTCCTCCTTTACTCTCGTGATAATAATCATCAACTTTATTTTTCGATAAATATATATATATATATATATATATATATATATATATATATATATATATATATATATATATATATGTATATATATATATATATATATATATATATATATATATATATATATATATATATATATATATATATTTATATGCATATGATTATATATATATATATATATATATATATATATATATATATATATATATATATACATATATATATATATATATATATATATATATATATATATATATATATATATATATATGAATATATATTCATAAATATATATATATATATATATATATATACATATATATATATATATATATATATATATATATATATATATATATATATATATATATATATATTTGTGCATATATAATTTGGTTCGAACCTTCTGTTTCCAGAATATATTTTTCAAGAACCAACAGTTGTTGTTTGAGAAAGAACCAGAAAGTTGACGAATAATTGACATCAATGCCTCGAAAATGATATCACACTTGACTCAATAATATGAAAATTGATTTACAGGTAAATGAATGGAATTTTGTGAATATCATACACTTATCACACTCTTAACCATACCCTTGAATGACCTAGCTTGTGGTGGGGTCACTGAGCAAACAATAATGAATCATCAAGATACAATATACAAGAAGTGCACATAATCGGTTTAGTTTCTCAACATAAACCACTTCCACCCACGACCTTCTCAAAACTTGAAACCTCTTCATAACAATTCTCTATAAATAATCCTCGTTTTGCAATCTATTCACAGCTTGTTATTATACATGTGTTGTCGTATTTTTCTCGAAGTTGATTTATTGACCCTGTTTTGTTTCATCCACATTTTAGGCTCTTCCAAGATTTATGTGAGGTTATAGTTTCAATCAAGGTCACACAATTTAGGGCTGATAGGTCATAGAATGCGTTCTCTTCTAGAGCGTCTTTCAACGTGAATCGGTTCATATATCATGAATTAAAATGCAATGATTAATGATTGTTTTTCGGTTATCATGAATATTTTTGACAGGTCAGTCTGTATAGCATGAAAGGGCAAATGAATTGAGATTCTTTAAAATCTCACAAGGTGGATATGGCTGATTTTAAAAACATTCCTAATTGACAATGTGTTCTATACAGTGTTCAGGAATTCAAATCATTAAAAACAACATTTTAAACTGTATTAACAAAGAGTATTTATATTTATATTACAAACTATTTCAATTCATCCATTTTATTTTATTTTAATTTTTTTTTTATTTTAAGCACAGATTGACTTATTCTATAAACATGTATATCTCATGCACAAATGTTTCACGGAATAAATGAATCATTATTATTATTATTATTATAGAAATATGATTTTCTTCAATTAACACCGACACTTCATACCATATATATATATATATATATATATATATATATATATATATATATATATATATATATATATATATATATATATATACATGGATCCACTGTCTAAATATAAATGATGAGCGCAGCGAAGACATCTATTTCATGTTGTACTGGGAAACCGGGAATTGTTTTTTTTCTGTTTTTATCTATCATAATCAATCATACGTTATGGTATTGTATTTTGGGGTGGTGCTGCAAAGAAAGACTTCAACAGAATTTTCATACTTCAAAAGTATGCTGTAAGACTATTGGCTTATCTAAATAGATTTGAAAGTTGTAGAGGAATGTTCAAAAAGCTCAATATTTTAACTGTCACAGCCATTTATATTTTGGAATTAGTTTGCTTCGTTCATTCTCATTTGAGTATTTTTGAAAGAGATGCACACAACACTCGAGGTAAAAACCTTCCAGTAGTTGTTCATCATCGAAGTGCTTTATTCGAAACTGGACTGAACTTCAACGGTGTCAAATGTTTTAACTTATTACCTAAAGAGCTCCGCATGATGGAAAATATGAATTGTTTTAAACGTGATGTGAAACGTTATCTTGTAGATAAGGAACCATACAATATGAATGAATTTTATCCTGTAAAATAACATGGTTTTATTATACTTCAATGACGAAACATAACATACCACAATGTATACTGTGAATAAATGATTATTATTATTATTTTTATTTTTTACCCGATATACAAGTCAAAGTGATCAATTGTCTTTAAACTCTTTTCTGGATATTAATATTATTCTATTTCGATCATGTCAATTGGAATGATTCCAAATACAACAATAACATTTATTTCAACAATAGAACAAATGTATCTCTCATTCATTTGCAATTGGACTAACATTAATCTAAGCAATCTTGCAACACACACATACACACGCTCTCTCTCTCTCTCTCTCTCTCTGTCTCTATCTCTCTCTCTCTGTCTCTATCTCTGTCTCTTTCTCTTGCTCTCCCTCTCTCTCTCTCTCTCTTTCTTACCCTCTCCCTCACTCTCTCTCTCCCTCTCTATCTCCCTCTATATCCCTCTCTCTCACTATCTGTTCTGTTCCACTGCGTCTAAGAAATAATTTACAACAGTGTTCAAAGAGTAAAATGATCTCAACCCAGTTTGATATCTAATTGGCTATCTCTCTCTGCTCGTACATTATATTATATTTTCAAATGTCATTTTTATACATTTCTACATATAATACTGAATCACATTTTACTACCCTAATTACCATGAAATATGATCGTCTTGCACTGTGACAGACACGACGGATGATTGTAATTTATTTACACATAAATGAAATATATAAGGGATTTAAAATGTGCAATAAAAACGTGGAGAATTTATAATCTTCATTCACTTTAACGTCGCAAAACCGAGCTCGATTCTAAATCACACGAAAGAGTTACGATGAAATCCGATCTTCTATTGTTAATTCGATCTCGGTCTGTCTCCATGTGATGATGATAATGATTTTATCTTGTGGTCAGTACCGAACTATGGTGCTTGTTTCAGATCATAGTCGAAAGATTGAGGCCTGCTATCGAAAGTTTGTATATCTTTTGCTTGTAGGCCTATGTTCCAACAGATCATATTGCACCATGCTAATTTAATTAGACGAGCTTTAGCGAGGATTCAATTTGACATACTGAAAAAAATTGGTGTTCGTTTTTATGTTTTTTTTTGTGTTTTTTTGTCGGTTCTCCACAGGTCAAACGGCTACAGCTATCAACTTCAAAATTTTTTGTCATGGTTCCTCATCTAACTTAGATCTGTATAGTTTTTTGGCATTATCGGGTGGTAACTTTTTTTTTATGAATTTTAGAAATTTCAAAAATCCCCATTAGAATAACCCGGAGGAAAATACTTGAAAAATCAAAATTTTTCAAGACCTCTCAAATTTTCGCCGAATATAAAGGAAACTATTAAGCACATTTTGAGAGATTTTTCGCATCAATCGGATGAGAAATAACGAAGAAAACGCATTCATAAAGCATTTTCCCATCAATTTAGGCTATTACGGGAACCAATTAAATCTATAGCAACAAGTGTCACTAATTAATTCAAAACGATTGAAATGAATGAAGAAGAAGGCCGTGACATAACTGATTCTCGTAAGGTTTTTGAACGTTTGGAGTGATCCAAGGTCTGTAGATGTAGATTGGGTTGAAAAATTATTTTTCATTCTAGATTTCTATACCCCTAAGCTCGTCTAACAACGCGCATCCCGCGTTTTCCTAGTATATAACAATGGTGTTCTTTCAACTCTATACTTCTTTCAAGTGATGTCACATATTATTGAAATAAATGGACAAGAATATCCCGCAAATTGTGTTGTTTTTTCCTTTTTTTTTTGCAACTGAGACGTGTGTGGCCGAGTAGTTAATACACTGGACCGTCATTCAGGAGACCGGATTTCCCTCCCCGGACGACTATCCTGAGAGATTTCCTTCTGTCGTTCAGGTCAATTCTGGGATGGGACCCACTCCTTCCCACAATATCCAAAAACACCTAATAAAATAACCTTTCTTATCATCATCCCATTATCTCATATATCATTCACTGACGCCAATAGATCTTAGTCATCAGTGCAGTGCGTCGTTAAACCCAATATAAATGAATGAATACATTGTGATTTCCAATCACATATCACTACTACACGATTATTTTGCTTTCCCCCACCCTTTCTAGTTCCTAATGTACCTGCACAACATGCCATTCATTTCATTTATTGAGTTTATCGATTGATACATTTCTAACCTTGCAGTAACATGACATAGCATGTCAATTATGGTGTTTTCCTATATTAGTGATGACTGATGAGTAAGTTGAATAGAAAATAGTCCACGTTGATTTTGTGCCAGGCTATGCCACAGACAATTTGATATAAGACAGCGGCTGACCAACCCAACCCTCAATGCATCTTGGCCACCGATGAGGTCAACTCACCAAATGCCTGCATACAAGATGGGTGCCGATTGCCGAATTCTTGAGTATAACCGAATGATATTGAGTCACAAAATATGGTTGGATGAGCGAAGAGAAGACTCAATTTCACCATGCCCCCCAAAAAGAGTGGTGTTTTTTTGTGTTCGCTCTCCACAGGTCAAACTAAAATTCAAAATCAGTTTAAGCTTAGCATACAAAAGTGTCCTTATCTAATTCGATACTGTATAGTTTTGAGGCGTAATCGATTGAACCACTTCTGAGAAAACTCATTTCAAAGTTTTCAAAAATCTCGTAAGAATGAACCGTCAATAAATTCCGTCAGAAGCTTAGGGAGGCGATAGGATAGGATTGATAGGGAACTTGCCACCGCGCATTTATGTGCAACTGCATGAGTTAATAATAATAATAATAACCCAGAGGAAAAAATCCGTGAAAAATATTCTCTTCGAGAGAATTCAAATTCTCAGGGAATTTTAATATAATAATTTTACACGTTATTCCGGACTTTCAATCAAATCGGATCGGCCGTTTCGATGTAAAAAAAAATATTTAATCTAATTTCTTGAATAACTCAAAGCTATTAAGATAGCAATTAAATCCAAGCAACAGGTGTCACCATTTAATTGAAAACGTTTGAAACAAAGCCAATAATTTATTATCATAGAAATCAGTTGGGAAATAGGAGGGCAGTGATGTAATTGTTTAGATCTCAAGGAAGATATATATATATATATATATATATATATATATATATATATATATATATATATATATATATATACATATATATATATATATATATATATATATATATATATATATATATATATACATATATATATATATATATATATATATATATATATATATATAAATATATATATATATATATGTTTTATATATATATATATATATATATATATATATATATATATATATATATATATATATATATATATATATATATATATATAGCCAATTCAAAGATACGTTGATATATCGTTCCAGCTCATCCATCAACGCGGAAACACAACGCGTTCGCCTAGTTATTATATTTGCTTCGATTATTTGTGTATTTTTACCTTATATTCTCATTCAGTTGTTTAATTATTTGACTTATGGTTATCTTTCTCTCTCATAAACTCCACACTGCAGTCTGCCATTATCAAACTCTTCATATTATTGACTGAGCCCATCTCTCTCACTCATTATCTACAACCTAAACATTTTTAACTCGGTCCATGTATTTTAGAATTCAGAAAGAAACTACGAAAAGTTACATAATAAAGCGGGCGCACTGTTCAACAATGACATTCACGCTATTAAAAAAGTGTCTTTGTTTATGTTCATATTGGTTACTCAATTATATATATACTCCATATCATATATATATATATATATATATATATATATATATATATATATATATATATATATATATATATATATATATTCATATATATATATATATATATATATATATATATATATATATATATATATATTTATTTATAACTAATATATAACCAATTTATTTTGAGTTTGGTTTTATTTCTACACAAGAAACCTAAAGAAATGTATGAATAAATATGTATATATATATATACATATGTATATATATATACATATATATATATATATATATATATATATATATATATATATATATATATATATATATATATATATATATATATATTAATACTAATGTGGAAGGTATCTTGTATAGTGAATAAAGCTATTTGAATGACAGGATACATGACTGTTATACTCACTTGCTGCTCATAATAATACTGTAGATAATTCTAGTTCTCAATATTATTATAATATTTCATGTTCATAGTGAAAAAGGTATCAACTATTTGAATGACTTTTTATGAACTGTGATGATTAGATTTGATGTGATGATTTGGGCAGTTCAAAATCAATTGTGAAACTGAAATAATAATTTAATATACTGTAGTGAGATAATGTTCTTAGAAAAACGTTCCATAAGTATTGTTAACCGCAATCGTGAGTAGATTTATAACAAAGAAATAAACATATTTACGGAATCTTGGAACAATATTTCATTTGTTTTAGAATATAACTTGAATTTAACATACATTTTTAATCACTGAACTAATTTGTAAAGAGAATGTATATAAAACTATCTATACATCATATATTTTGCCTCGAATGTGTACATAAACATTTCTACCTAATTTATACACCCGACGCAATTTAAAACAACCACAACTTCGTGAAAGCCATAACAAAAGGATGTGTGGATTCAAACTTCTTAGACAAAATTGTGAATGATCAAACCCTCAGATTGAATAAAACGTTGGGAATTATGGATGAAAATAATAATAGCTCTACTTTCGCGTAAAATGAGAATGAATTTAATTTCAATGAAATATCATATATTAAGTACATTTTTAAAAGTAATGTACCATGCAAGTGCAATAATGTATAGAATTACTAATGTACAACATTAAAATTACAATTGAATAGAATTACGGAACTCTCTTATCTACCATTAGCTGGTATTACTACGAAACACTACTATTGATTACGGCGCGCGCAATTGCAAGTCCTTGTGTAGACGGTGGACATAAAGGTAAAATAACTCTCCGACAGACAGTGCCTCTGTAGCGCAGTAGGCAGCGCGTAAGTCTCATAATCTTAAGGTCGTGAGTTCGATCCTCACCGGGGGCAGATTTTTGTTTAGCGTCAGTATACTGTAATTAATTGGTTATATTTTTTTTTCGTACTTTACATTAATGAGGATCACACTACGCAGTTCTTTAATTCTGTTTCATTATATTTTCACATGTATTTCATATTGATTGTTATGTGCACTGGGTACAGTGAGATACCAATAAATGTTTACATAAATATAGTATACATATAGTATATATTTTTCACTTTTTTTCTAATGCCTTCTACCACCTGTAGGCCTATATTATATCTTCTGTAGAATAAATTTATATTAAATAAATAAATAAGAATAATGTTGGTATCACATAATTCTGTTCTTACTTTCGTGTCAATATTTAACTTGTATTTTTGTATGTTATTATTTTATTATTCAACTCTTACAATTACAAATAAATGCGCGGTGGCAAGTTCCCTACCTATCCCTATCTCACAACCTCCCTAATGTTAATTGCATTAATTGTAGAACACCTCCTACTGTCTTAACACATCGTTTTAATAAGCCCACGTTTCTCTTCGATGAACGAGTGATGATGCTGCTCCTGACCTCTAGCGGACTTATGATTACATTTTAAATCTACAATCTCATTAATAATCCGTCTGACAGGAGAGCTTATGATGATATTATAATTCTCATCTCCACTTCGTCTGCCAATTAGATACACTGTATAATATTTCTAGATCACCTCATTATCGTTTAGATAACCTTTTAGAACGCGATTTATTATACATATATGATAATTTGTTGTCATTATAATTTTTATGTTTACGTTTTCCCAAGGTAATTGATTCGGAGGTACATTTTTCTCGAACCTACTTACATTTCACAATGAAGTATAATTCCGTATTAAAAATTAATCACACTGGTTCGTTTATTCTGTCGACAATGAGTGAATGTTAATTTCTTCCCTGTATGTATGTATTTGAATTTTTCATACAAATAGTATATACTATATACAGATAAAAGAGTTTATATTCAACACAAATTAGATGAAGAAAAAACGGAAGAAGCAGAGAAGCTCGATATTTATTTTCGTTTTTTAATTCAGTTTCCCGTCTATTTCGATATTATTCATTTAAATTTTTAAAACGGACAAACAAAAACGAAGTTTGCAAAATGCAATATGTATATGGAATTAGTAGATATATGAAACTATTAGTTGATCACCTCATCCCTATATCTATAAAATGATTGTGCATATATGCATTTTAAATGTTGTATAAAACGACATGACATTAATGAATATAGAATTTTATTTTCTGACGTTGTAACTATACCTTGTCAGTTAGACTATTGCTCTTATTCTTCATTTCAAGCGATATAATGATTCATCTTAAGTTGTGAAAAATGGTAATTTTAACATAAGGTATATATATATATCCAGGGGAGTATCCGTTATTATTATGTATGAACTATGAACACTATGAAAGTATGCACACTATATGAGACTATGAACACATTTGTCGTGCCTCCATAAAATTATGTTAATGGTATTGTCAACCACCATAGAGAAACAAGTTAATAAATGACCGCACAACGCGACTATTGAATTAATTATCAAGTTACGGACACCACGCTAAAATAAAATCTTAAAACGGTTTTAACATTACTTGGAAAATGTCAATTCTGACTCATTTTCATCATAGTGAACATATGTTTCGGTTATATACTTCGGTTATTAGGTATAGAATTGAACGAAAATTAGCATATATATAAAATATCCGTTCAGTTTTGAAAATGGAATGTGAAATAATAACAAATTACCTTTTTTCAACATTGAAAATATTGAAAATCTTCAATTTCTACCTTGATTTCTGCTCTTTGAATTTCCAAGAAGAAGAAAATTATTTCATTTCATTCACACACACACACATGCACACACAGATGCACACACACACACACATACACACACTAA
Source organism: Brachyptera risi (assembly GCA_964007535.1). Classification (NCBI taxonomy): domain Eukaryota; kingdom Metazoa; phylum Arthropoda; class Insecta; order Plecoptera; family Taeniopterygidae; genus Brachyptera; species Brachyptera risi. The sequence continues at coordinate 17,842,655 of OZ023328.1, forward strand.
TTTATAAAAAATTGTTCTATTTAAACACATTTTTTCAAACTCAAGATGACGCAAATTATTTTTCAATATATACCTTTAATATACTTTCAATAGTACAATAAATGTATGTGTTTGTGTACAATAAATTATGATAATGTGAATACAATGAAATTCAAATTTCTACCGGGTTTCTTGTATTTAAAAGCCAACGCAATGCGTATAGCCACTTTATAAAAAGGTCATGTTTATCTATAAAAATACATGACGTAATAGTTATTCATTTTCGTGAGCATGACCTTTAAAATACTAATTGACAGCTTTTAAATAATTCAATTGAATGATTAATTTCCTTTGCGTCCGCATCCTCAAATCGTTCCGAACTATATTCTTTAATATCAATTACTTGTTTTTCTCATACGCATGCGATCTTCCAAATTTTAATATTTTATTCAATACATATTGAAAACAATCTCCCATAAACTCGACAGTCCTTATAAGTTGAGATGATTTGCGCCAGACACGAGTGCATCACTCTTTATAGCTCAGAACTGGTATTGAACATACCGGGTTCGATTCCTGCCACGGTCGACCATCGTGACAGAGGATGTTTGTGGATTCTCTGTTGTGAATGTGATAACTGAGATATAGTCAACAAACAGACTACCGTTTACTTCCCACTCTTCAAAAAACAATGAAAACAACCGGTCGTTTCATCGTCCTATCATCATTCGCCGACGCGAATAGATTTTAGTCATCGTTAGCCGTCGTTAAACCCAATAATAATTATTATTATCTAACGATGAGAGTCAATTTAACTACTCAGATATATTAACAAGTGACCATAAAATAAGCATAATAAAGATAAAATCGAACATAATCATTTCGGTAAATCATGATCATGTATGAATGATACATAAAACATAAAATATCGGTTTTAATATTTATGGTCACTCAGGGTGTTACTGTAAAAGTTGTTACTGAGGTTGTTGCGGTAGAATATAATGAAGCAATTCTTCAGAAGGACGTACAACTAATTAGTTCAATCGAATGAAGATCACCTTTGAGATCCCACTTGAAGAAAACCTCATAAATAACTCCGTTATTGTAATATAAAAAGTTACAAACGGATATGATGATGACTCCAATATATTATGTAAATTTGTCTGAAGATTCTGGCAATGGTGTTATAACTTATATATGGGTGGCGCAATAAATATCGAGATGGCAATGAATGATAAAGTTTGGGTGATCATCAGCTCGGTGTCCATGGTGACCATCAATAACTACCAATAACCAGCTATCAGTAGGGCTATCACCTAAAGTAGTAAAACTACACTATATAAATTAATTAACTACAAAATTGCGTATTTAATCCAATAGTGTACTGCAAGTAGCACTCGTGGGTGTATGTGGGTCAGATGGTACGGTAAACCAGATCAGACAACTCCCGTGACTCGAAGTATATATATTAATTTAATAAATAGGATATCTCATTCACTGTTCACGAAAAAGAAACCAAGTGTAGAATTGGTTTGCATATTAACATCCCTTTATCCACAGTCCGGTATTGTCTAGTGGTTAGGATATCTGGCTCTCACCCAGAAGGCCCGGGTTCGATTCCCGGTACCGGAAAACTTTTTTGATTTCGTTGTTATGGCCCAAAATCAGGCCAGCAGTAATATAATGACGAATTTCTTTTTGAAAATGAATCTGAGGTATTTCTTCGATTTCGAATTCACTTTTTGAAAATTACTTTTACGTATTATTGAAAGGGGTTTATATATGCTTCAGTTGGTAACAATTAATCAACAACTGTTACCGTAAGGATATAGCAAACTATCGAAGAAAGTGATTATTGAAGAATATTGGCTGTGGACATGCTTTGAGATCTGTGTTTTGTAGCAATATGTGACGTTTTCTGACAGAAGCTTATATTACATTAATTTTTTAGTCACTGATAATGCACTGATAGTAAGTTATTTCAACCGATTCAATAAACTATTAAACTGACCTAATGATACACTTCACTTTTATTACTATAGCGTAGGCCTATAGAGCATGCCAAAAAAGTGAAAAATGAGTTTGAGATGGATTCCTGTGAACGATCCAGAGACAGAGCGAAAAATCTCCCCGCTATCTTCTGCCACTCCCGCTACTCCCAAATACTCCCAAATACTCTCAAATACTCCCAAATAACTTATAGTTGTGTGTTGGTAGCTCTAATCGGTGATTGATACGGTCGTCGGATCATTACCCCACTTCCCCTCATCAATGTTCAGTCTGTTCTTTAGAGTTTAGTAGGCATGCAACGAGTCGAGAGATGAAGGTTCCGATTGGCCGTCTTCCGCATCCTACAACACTAGCGCACGAGTAGTTCTCGCCTTCATTTTTCATCTATATGAGTAGTGCATTCCAGTTTTCTTCAAAGGTATCACGCCACCTGTTGGAATAAGATAAACTAAAAGCATTCAAAGAGACAAATAGAATAAATACCTCTATCAAATGGGCTATATAAAACATAAATAACTCTGAAATGCGATCTTTTAAGGTTCGTTACTAAAGGCGCCAACACTCGTGAAATATTGCTTCTTCAATCTGGATAGTGGATTCTGTCGGTCCTTTTAATTGTAACGTCCCGTCTCCAATGTGAATCAACTCATATATGATTTAGGCCACGCCTTTTATTCAATGCCCCAGTCCGCCGCGACAAGGGCAACATGTTTTATGTGATCTGCTTTTTTGACCACACCCAATTCAAGGCCATTTGAGTCATGGTCAATTCCATTGCGCAAGACAACGGTGACCAGTTCAAGTCGTCAAGTCCCCGGAGCGAAGTGCTCAGCGACTTGACTTCCACTTTTCACCAGACATTGTTGTGTGATGTTACAAACTTGATCTACGACAATATGATTATTAGTTTTTGTAATTTTCAGTCTATATTTATTGTTTCCTGCTACCGAAGTTTGATGAAATATGTTAATAGTTGTGGGACATCTAGTAGGAAAATCGATGAGTCAAACAATTCTAAATTGAAATATTTTTTTTTGTATTTTGATTTTCGATATTTTCATTGGTACAAGACTTGAGATTTTATGTTGTACTGTCGATCATGAGCCAAACGGTATTTTTTCAAATTGCTTTCCTAATTTATTACCGTCCCTCGTCTCTCTTCACGAATGGTTCATTTGTTGATTAATTGTGGATTAGTGGGTTAACAATTGTTGGTACCCAGTGTTATGTACATTGTACATAACAGTGATATGTTTTTTTTTTTTAATAACATCTAAACTTGATACAAAATCTTTGTTCCCCAATTAAGGCCAAGGATGAAAGATAGGATCGTTTGGACGGGGCACCACAAGGGCGATCTTACCACCCTATAAAATTTATTATAAAATTCAATTAATTTATTAATAGAATTTTCATAAAATGTATTAATATGTTGTATTGTATTAATTAATAATCAATTTATTAGCACCCCGTGAACACAAAAATGTGGAATGAATATGAGTAGGCCTAACGATAAAAGATTATATCAGAGATTAAAAAGATCATATGAGCGACATTATAGCGATAGTGCTGGGTATGAGGTCAAAAAACAGGAGTGAAATGATGAATTGAGATTATTGAATTTGGAGGAAGTGGAAGAATTCATATATTTGGGAAGTGTATTTACATGCAGCACAGGCAAGAATTGATGTTGAAGTTAAAAGGAGAGTGAGTAAAAAGTTTCTGTAAACTGTTTCAAAAAGTGAGGAAGCTAACTTGGAACAAAGACTTTCCATTTGTATTCCATAAATAATATAATAATATTCTGGCGATTCTATTTCGAATTGTTTTTAATGATTTACGCTTGCTGAATCTTTTATTTTTATCTCATATAGACATACCTAATATATAGGCCCAAGTTTGAAATGGTTTGAAAAATCGAAAATTAAAATCACTGAATAATGAGTTAAATCATTGAATCGTCTTTAGTTGGCGACGGCAACTACAAACACATGATTCAAGCTTAATCTCACTAGCTTTTTTCCTTTGCCGATACGAAAAAAATTAATCCTTTAATATGTTTACGTCGTCTGGATTGAGCGAGGCTGCAACCAAGCCGCATCTTATGATTGTAATGCCGAATACCTTTTTAATGAGTTACCCAAGATGGATCTGGAAATTTACCTAAAATTGAATTTGTCATTTCAAGGTAGATTTAGATTATTATTATCACAAAGGAAAACCCGAATATACAAACTTGAACAAATATTTTTTACAATTTCAACAAATAAATAAATTTCCTTTTTTTGTAATACTAGGTCGTTGAATAAGAATTAGGTGCTTCATCATACAGACATTCATTCATAATTATCATAATTAGAAAAGTGACTGTGAACTTGAAACTTGAATGAAGCTATTAGAAAAACATTCTCTTCTGGATACAATGCAATCGTGATTCAATAAAATGCACCCAGTTCTCAGTTCTAGGTTCTCACTGATCATGATTGCATGCATTTCACTTCATTGATTATACTAACCGCAGAACAACTTGCAGGAGATATGAAATTACTTATTTATCAATTACTTGCTCGAACGGTACTTTATTTTTGGTACAACCTTCAGTATATTTTACATTCATTTTCTAATTGAATTGTAATATATTGTGGGAATAAGCGGTACCAATTGACTTTCTCAAATCTATTCAATAAGTTATAGCCAGTAGCTATCAAATAGTGAAATATATACTCATATATCATATTGTTGAAATGATAAAAATATATTTAATTTGACGAAATGAATTACCATTGCATTTCAGAAGATTTGTTGATATTTAATAAGTCAACAATACGATTGAATTTATTCATATATATCATATATATATATATATATATATATATATATATATATATATATATATATATATATATATATATATTAATTATTATATATATATATCATATTATATATCATATATATATATATATATATTATATATTATTATATATATATATATATATATATATATATATATATATATATATATATATATATATATATACATATATATATATATATATATATATATATATATATATATATATATATATATATATATATTTATATATGTATATATATATAATTTTTTATTTTTTTTGGAATATATATTTTATATATATATATATATATATGATCAATTAATATCATTCACTTCAAATTTGAATCAATGATGATCACGGTTGAGATAATTCGATCAAGAAGGTGATTGAATTTTGTAAAAATTGAATCTCGCAATGGTGTGTGATTTTGGTGTTCAAAGTATTTTGTATTCAAAGTTCATCTCGCGTTCTACTTTATATTATCAAAACTCTCATGAATTACGAATAAATCATTATAGCAAAAAATTTTGATAATCCCCATTTGTGATTATAAAGTCATTATCATCATCAAAGATACTCCTTCAATAAAAAGACATACTTATACATCCCTTATAAAAATACCTTAACAAATAAAAAAGTTGTCTGCCCCTTCGAAAAGCTTTAACCTTTCGACTACATTTTTATTTATTTGCATTTACTATTTTCATTCCCCACGTCTATGGACACCGCCAACACTCAAGAAAACAATATAGACTTCTTGATTTATTTTTCGGACAGTAAATTGTTAAGCGCCGCCACATGAATAGGTATACTTATACATTGCACCCACTACCTTAATAACCAAGTGCCATCATCGGAAGAACCTTGCACCTCCAAAGCGGAATACATATAAATGTAACCACAAATAACGATGCTTCGATCGACAGTCCCCCCTATTACACACCGCTAGCGAGCGATTTGTTCGCTCCTTCATTTTTTGTGTTTCGCGCATGCGCTTGGGCGTACGGTAACATGTAACAATCACACATAACTAATAAGGACTTCCATACAGAAAGGGAGTTTAAAGTTAATGCGGTGGACTTGACATTGTAGGAGTGAAACAACATTACCTTGATCGTAAATTATAAATTGTAATGTATAATATAATTCTTATGTACGAAATAAAGATAAATTTGTACAATACTACACTTATATTACAATGATGAGATTTATTGTTGTATAAAAACTTATACATTTGTCTACAATAATTTGTGACATTCTCTTGTATATAAAAACATGAAAAAGGTCATTGTCAGCGTAATTGTTTATTAAATTATATACATTTATATTGATGATGAAGCAGAAACGTATATACCTTTGAGGAATTGAGAGGCTTGAGTGGTGAGTTCGAAGCGAAGTGTGGAGTTTTTCATTTGTTCTTGATTCAGTGTCTGTAATTGGTCGAAATGATGAGATGACGGATGTATCAACTCATCACTTGATAATACATTCTAGAGAAATAAGAAAGAATTATTATAATTCAATTTCATGTCTTTTTACAATCAGCTCTGCTTCTCGTTCCTTGATTTTTTTCGAAGATGCAATAATACAAAAAGATGATAATGAATATTGAATGAAGAATAGCTTATTTGGATGAAAGGGTGTAGTTTATTAATACAATTTAGAAAAAAGTGTTTACATAGTTCGAGATTTCGAGTAGGTATATAGGCGAAAAATTACTTGAATTGTAGGCCTCTGTTCTATAATAAATTAAATTATATCATATTATTGTCCTGAGTAAGCCTATATGTCCTGAGATGGGAAATATATTGTTGTCAGGTAGAGTTGATCAATATACACGATTTTCCTCAAACATGAAAGATGAAAATTCAAAACTTCATAAAAAGTTTGCAAACCATGTATCTTATATAGTTAAGACTCGTTTTTCTTCCTTTTGTAGAAACACGATGATCTAAATCATGATTATTGTATATTGTTCATTAATATTTATCGACCCTACTAACGCGTATAGGTTATTTTGGGAGATATAAATTCATCTTTAAAATAAAATCGAGATTCGACTGAAATCTGCCTATAGTCTTTTATAATATCTATTCAATGAAAATGCACGCGAATATCTCAACAAATGCCTGCTGATTATTGTATTCTCAGAAAAATGTTATGATGAAATCGATTCAAAACTATTTTGAAAAGAAAATTGAATTAGATATTTTTCTTCACCAAAATAAATGAACGATATTGTGTCAAAATGGATAACAGTTCTTTCAAATGTTCGCGCTAAATGACCTCGCTGTCGATGCGCCTTAAAACCCTAATATTCATTCATTCATTCAAATGTTAAACCGGAAATATTAAAGATATTATGGGTAGACCAGTGCCCACCACGTTTAATCGTCATTCGGGAAACCGAGGTTCGATTCCCGCCATGGTCGCCCATCCTGACAGTTATTTTCTGTACATTTTCCCTCTGTCATTCAAATGAAGTCTGGAATGTTGCACCATATCAATCACTATGGCTCACACCATTTTTCCACTATAGAAAACAAAATAAATAATCTTTAATTTCATCCTCTCATAAGGTCCATCTCACTTCTTTCGTATAAGATAAAATAATATAAATAATTATAATAATAAATATTTAAAGACGGATAATTTATTCGGAGAAGGACATATTTTGATAGTGAAATTGCGAAGAAAAAAACGTTTCAACAAATACCGGCTCATGCAGTATAGTGATCAACGCACTTGCTTCATGTGACCCGTGAGGCAGTTGGCATATCGAACCCGGTTCGATCCCCGCTACCGTCCATCTTTACAAGGTTTTTCGTGGTTTCCCTCTGTAGTCTAGGCTAATACCGGGATTTGTGGTTCCCACAATATAGGCCACGACCACTTCCTTCCCACTATCTTTCCCATTACCCATACAATTTTCATCTCATCATCCCATCATCTCATTACTCATCCATCCGACGCCAATAAATCTTAGTCATCATTACAGTGCGTCGTTGAAACCCAAAACAAAAAATGATCAAAAATCAAGTATTCAAGTGAACCGACGCCAATATAATCTTAAGTGCGTCGTCAAACCAAATATGGATGAATTAAAGGATATGGAAATATCGTGAACCGGAAATGACTGACTATATTATCGTCCTTGTTCGCTCGACCGGCAGTATAAAAGCCAAAGGTCGTCTGCTGTATTACAAGCATCAACGTCACACTTTATAATGCTTGTAGGTGATGCCCAGAGGCCCAACATAATACCAGTAATCGAACTATATATATATTTATGCTCTTAGGTCCACAAGAAATGTAGAGAAAGGACGTATTCAGACATGGTTTAGAGCGAGACTCGACCCGAGACCTTGTTATATACGCCATGATTGCACCGCCCTATCCCCACCCACCCATCACCACCCCTATCCCCTCGTACCCCTGGCTTTCCAATAGGGGGTGTACAAACTGATACATTGTAAAACACACTACCGGTAAATGGTATATTCTGTGTTTGAACTGAATTTATAAAATTAGAGAATGTGAGGATTGCCTTATGAAGAAAAAGAAACCAAAGGAAAAAATTGTGATTTTTCATCAAAACACTGCCGCCAATACGGTTGGTATATGAACACATTCGATTCGTTGAAAATGATGAATCATGAGAAAAGAACATTTGTGCAAAATCACAAGGGAAAAATGCCATTATTTATTCGATCAATATTTCTGGTATAAGAAATGCATGAACAATAGATAAATGATACCCGAACCATAACAAATGTATATATATCATATATTATATATCTATACATATACTTGTATTCACGAAAAAAGGGTCTACTACCAACAAAATGATGACAAGTACGTATAAGTCGATAATCAAGTATATTCTCGATGCAACTTAAAGGATTGACGCTGTTGAAAGATTTAGATTTAGATTCAGTATCGAGTTAGATAATGATATATGTGCATGCCAAGTTTCATCAAAATCCGCGCTTTCGTTTGACCTGTCGATTGTGAACAAAGAAATACAATATACTAATGGGAAAAAATCGTTATTTCAAGCATGGCAAAATTGAGTTTGTCGCTTCGCTCATCCAAAACCTTGTCCTGGAAAATACTCTGAGAATATCACCTCCATACAAATATATCAGTGATATTTGGGTTTGATATATGTTGGGAGGCTGGCTTCTTTTTTTGTGAAAAATATAGGTACAAGTAGGGTCTATATCTGAAACGACGAAAACAGTGTGAAGTATAACAACTAGAAACTATTTGAAAATGGAATATTCGTGATGTATCCTGGAAATCAAGTTAATAATAATTGTTCAGGCTGTTGACGGTGGGGCTTACAGGGGATTTATATGGGTCTACAATCCACAAGATTGACATAAAAAATAAATATAAAATATCCAAAAGAGAAAAGAACACAAAATTATTTGAATACAATGTCTGTATATTTTTGCATAGCTTTAATTTGTGTGGTGTTTCGAAGCTGAAGGAAAATATTTATTTTGGTAATAACTACTCTACAAAATCCAAACATATTTGGATATCAATTAGGAATTTTCATGAGATTAATTCCCTATAGTCTATATATAGTCTATATATTAGTTCCCTATAAGTAATTAATTACTCCCAAATTTTGTTAGATCTAGCTCAGTTAATTATTCATATATACATTTCCATATTCGTCACACATAAAAAACAGTAGATTTATAAAAAGGAACAATTATATAAATTACATTAATCAACGTTGAACGTTGAACAATCATTAGGTGGCCCGACTAAATATGCTAGTGATTTTGAATGTCATCTTGCTTCTAATGGAAGAGTTGAATTTAATTATGGGCTCATTTGATTATATCTAATGATTTTAATTGTATCGATTTTCTATCTTTTTTCTATTCAGCTATCCCCACAACATTCACGATAAACTTCATTTGTATACGCTCACTTTATGAAGTATCACTTTTCAGGTAAATTGAATTGAATTGAAATTGAAATACTTTGAATTAACCATGGCGAAAAAGTATGAAATCCTTTTTCCATGGAGCGTGCTCACAATTTTCTATTGAATAAACAATATACCTATGCATTCTGTACAGAGCATTGTTGCGCCTCACATTGTATTTGTAGAGTCTCATTATCTCTTGACTTTTTTTTTCATAATCATCGAAAACTTGAAAGAAAGTCATTGTTGTCCAATTAGGGCTGAGGATGACACGGTAGGAACTGTCGTGCAAGGCACCACTAGAGCAATCTTACAAAAACAAAGGTGGTTATTAACCAATCAATTGTCAAATACACATATGTTTCTGAATTTTAATTGAATATGAGTTATGAATTTATAGCGTTTCTTCAAGAATACACATGATTAAAAATATAGTTAATCAATTTCTGAGATGTTATTCAAACTACTGCCAGTGCTTAATGTTATCAAGCTTATGCCGAGATCATTTCGAATCACATTTATTTCATGGAAATGAAACGAAATATCAAATTTGATAAATAGCACAATTCACGTGATTACCATCAAATCACACCCATTTGTCTGAAAGTGTTGATAACATTTATTTCATTGTTCATAATATATGGAACTATTTGGATGGTATTTCATGCTTTGAATATCGAACCTTTCGTACCCAGAAATAACCTAGCTATTCACAACCATACCATTATAACTATTAGGTGTGGTCTTTAATTGAACCAATCAATGAACTTATAGAATGTATAGCTATTTTATGTATATCATAGAATCTTTTTTTCTATATCATAATACAACTTCATAAACACATTTCTTCATAATTTTTTCAAAATCTACTTTTACTAAGGTACTTTATCCTCAGAACAAATCCAAGCACATATATTCTATTTTATAACAATTGATTCTAATTATACAGTATGTACAAGAAATATTCCACAAGAAGTATCACACTCTCGCTTTCTACATACCAAAACGTAAAATAGTATAAATACACAATAATTATTTTTCGACAAATTGTAAGATTTCAAATGACTGACAAGTTTTTTATTGGTCAGTTCACGAATATGGAAACAGTGTTATAATATGTTACAGACTACCTTGTAATTACATTAAAAGAGTTAAAGACCTTGCGTCTTCGAGGTGGTTCAATACAACTCCCTCCCGAGAGCTCGCTTCCACCTCCCGTTTCTAGAACACATTTCGATACACATAAGATAATCGTTCTGTCTCTCTCCTACACATACGAATGATTGCTCCAATTTGTTACAATCCTGTTTCCATGCCGTTTGACATTTTCCCCGTATAGTCAATTGGCGTCATATAAAACAAAGTGTTCTCGCCATTTGCCGGTCCAGTTTCGTAAACTCTTTGCACCGTACAATACGTTAATTTTTCTCCCGTTGTGTCGCTAGCATCGCTACCCCTCAACGGACAACATGGCGTCTCGCGCAGTGGTATGTGGCTTAATATTAGTGGGTACCCGTCTAAATAGGGCTGCTTTAAAGTAGTCCATACGCTTAAAAATGTCCTAATATTTTTGCATTTTCATTCATGTGTTCGAAATATATTGATGTGTAGAGGAACAATATATTAAAAGGAACTTTGAAATTTTATGGACTGATACCGGAACCGGATGTATATTTTTTTTCATCAAGATGCGGTATATTTTAGTTGCCCACTTCCTTCCCCACCTCATGCGTTGATGATTTACTTGATATATTGGATAATTGTGTATTTATTCTCGAAATGAATAGCCATTAACATTCATGAACGGAATATACTATATCCCTAACAATAAATCAACAAAGAGATGAGACACTATAATACGAACAGTTATTGAAATTCCAATTATATAATAAATTTCAAAAAAAAATCGATATACCACCTATTCATGAATTCAAATTATCATACAATACTTCAATTGTGTTTTTCTATGAATTTCAGTTAATTCAGAATCACAGTTTAACAACAAAGCTGTCATTTACTCGCTCAGTTATGTACGTTCAGTTTGATAACAACTACCTATATCGATGATGTGAATGAGGTAATAATTTCCCTCAAGGGCTCGGCTTGTATTTCGTGAAGTTACCGTCAAAGAATGTGAGAGTTTGACACTCAATTTACACATTTCACTTCAGTCAATTAATATACAGAACAATTTTTTGTGGTCTAACTTTTTTTCTCTGTAATGTTGTTATGCATTGTACTGATAATCAGACCGTGAAGCTTACCAACTTATGTAATAGACCCCCTTGAACTCGAAGACACGACACTTCTTATTTATCAATTGTGACATTAATTAAAACTTTTGTAATATTCTATTTTTAATATTCTCTCATCCAAATTTATTTTTGTGGTTGCTTTAGTTTTGATTGCTTATTAGGGAAACATTGATATTGCTATAGAACAGAATTGCACGTGCACAATACATGTAAATGCATAGCAATGCATGATTATAGACTAAAATGTAATGACTTAATTCCACGAAATCACAAGTATTTAATTGAAACATAAACTTCGAAAAATAGCCGACCTTACATGTAAATGCCATAACGATGAAACATTAACTAATTTACATATGTGTTATATAAGATACACGCGAGAAAGTGAGTTTTTTTGCTTAGATCCCGTGAGAATGGAATTAAGCATATTTTCATCGATTAAGACAATGTTATTTACAGTAATTAGATGTGAATTATTCTAATTAGCATTATTTTCATCTGAAATTACAGGCCTAGTAGGAAAACGCAGCATGCGTATTGCAAGACGAACCAGGTATTTGTATTGAATGTAATTGAAATGTACACATCTTGATAATGTTTACCCGCGATTTCCATATAACTATTGTCGAATATGTCTGTTGTTGTTGTCCTTGAAGTATCTCAAAATATTTGAAAAAAAAAATTGTCATGTTATTCTCATGGGTGGTTTCAAAATTCCGATGATGAATTTTTCAGCTTCTATCTACAATTATTGATTGTTATGAAAACAAATATCGAATTCCATCAAAACTTCTTACTAATGGAAGAATTATGAATCTTTTTTGGTCGATTTGTTTCAATGTGCTCGATAATAATATAGAAAACAATGATGTGCCAAGCGGGCTGAATTTGGAGACATCAATTCAAATATTGAAGATATTCCCATTTTTCAATATGCACATTAAAATTGTATGAGCTTTCATTATTTGACAAATAATTAAAATATTCTTCAATTAATGGCATCCAATGAAAAAAAAAGATTTTAGTGCAGGGCCTAGTTGAAAAAATTCTACATAATTGTGCGAGGTTAAATAAAGGTTGCAATTCTTTTTTTTCCGGTTCACACTCATTTTGGGGAAAATAACTGATTTTTAACCATTTTCATTTCATTTATCAACATCTAAACTTGACACAAAGTCATTGCTCCCGTATTCAAGCTGAATCGAGTCAGAATAGTAACTTGATATTTCTTCGACGAGACAAATACTAGTCTTTCTGATGCAATTTCTATTCAAGAATTTACTTGTTGAATGAAGTTCAACTCAAATTTCCCCAATAAAGAATTTTGCCTTCATAATTGTTTCACTCTGCTGACCGAACGATGGATAAACTTCAAGTAATTACTGAGAAAGGTTTCATGTGAATTGGTTTTTACTTCCAACTTGTGGATCACATACAAAAAACACAGATAACGATGTGGTTTAAATTAATGTCTTCCATGTAACTCAATAACTATTCTGTTTTCAAAAGTTGTATTCATTTGAGTATTTGATTAAAAGAGAAGAACAAAAGTGAACTAAATAATATCGTCTACATTGATCATCGTGTTAACTGCCTGTCATCAACAAGCAAGCTACAATAAGATAAATAACATCTTAACACATTGTTAATCGTTTTGGGGAAATAAATTGGTGCAGGGTCAAAGGTAACTGTGGGTGGATTGGCTCTCAAATTATCTCACGGGTATAACAGCTATTTTCATCTTGACATTTAGTTTATTTTCATTATATTATTATTCATTGTACCACTTTTACTCATAATTCAATTAAGTAACGATTCAATTACCAGTTCTATAGACTAACATTTTGAGATCGTTGAAGATCGAATACTTCAATTAAACTTCTCAATTTGAAATGATTATTATTATTTGAACGATTTCAAAGCTCATCGCTTATTGACCCGATTCCACAAACAATTTAAGCCATATCTAATTACACAATAATATGAATTACGTGCTCATTTTCATCTTTGATTTTACGTTATTTTCAAATAAAATATAAATACGGAGAAAAAATACCAAAATTGGTGATCAGGCTATAATTGGAAAGAATTTTGATGAAAATATTTCATCAACAACTATGCATAGATCAATACAATTCTACCACCTCTATCTAGAATAGAGAGTAAATCAAATTACATGATAGAATTCATAAAAAAATGAGTGTATATGTATTCGTTCAACACTTTGAAAATAGATGATCACTGAACAATTTGTGATGCAAGAAGTTTGATATGTCATACATATCACTACCACCGATTACGAATCAGTTTACACATATAATGACAAATGTGTGAGAAAGTTTTGATCATTTGTGTGACTTTTCCATCCCATCAACAACTGGATAATTCGACGGCGATCAAATTATAAAACATGCTCCAGCTCAACTACCTGTTGATTAAGATCAATTAGTTGCGGATTGTCGACTAAATGGTATGCATGAATGCAGAAGAACGTGCTTCGACTCTTGGCACATGCTTTAACTCGATTACAGTGTTAGAAAGCACCGTCATTGGAAGTGTGGTTGTGTTTTATTTATAAGTGCAATAACATTAAGTGCAAGCTGATGGCCTTGACGACCTAGATAAATTAAAGCATTGTTTAAAGTACGGTTATAACATGTCGCATATCATTTAATTCAACTGTAGGTGTTACGTTATTTTTACTCGCCTAACGGTCTCTCACTGATTCTGAAAAACCGTACGCTTCTTATGTAAGAGAGTGAAATTCAAATATTAATTTAAGGGGGTATAGCCACAGCACGGAATAGGATAATTATGACTAATTTCAAGAATTATTTGTCGCTCAACCAACCACAATAAATCATTGAAACTTGCACTTTATATCCATCATTCTATTGCTCACACATGATCTGAAAAACAATTGAGAAACATATTGAAATAATAATGATAATATATTTTGAGTAATGCTATGTTTTTTCAAAAAAAAAAAAACATGAAGCCACATGTCACAAGGTTTAAAATTCAAAAATAGATCTATCTTGTTGAATTTCAGTAAATATTGTTCGTCATACACACTGTTATCTTGTGAACCTCAAAAACAAATATATTGCAAATTTTAGTTATATAATCGATAATTTCAAATCTAAAACAGATTAGGTATGATTTTAAGGCCACACATTCACACCTGGATATTTAAAAGTACTGATTATTTGCATAGTTTTGCTTTACAAGATAATGACAATTAAAATAAATATATTAAAACAACAATTTTTCAAATCGGACCAGTAGTTTTTGAGTTATGTTGTTACAAGTCAGAGAAAATGTAGTTCTTGGTAAAATGTACCTGAAGTTGCAATACTTAATATGCATAGGCACGCATTACCGTCTGTGTTGCATTCAAATCTTGAAATATATTTAAAAAAACTACATGAGTTGCGATCACGAATTCTTCAAATAATCGTTGACAATACTTCAAAAAAAATTGTGTCGAAAATAAATTCAATGCTGTGGCTATACCCCCTCAAATATTTAGTGGTGCTGTTATAAAATAGTAATTCCACATGTGTATGAAGATAATCAAAATTTCATCTATTGAGAGTTCAATACAATTTATATTCAAATATGAATGGTTCATAATATCTGAATTTGAAGTAATATGTCAAATAATATCGGATTCATTTTCACCATTTGTTCCATTATTATTATTATTATTATTACTATTATTATTATTATTATTATAAAAAATGTTCAGTACTAGATTTTCAGCACCATGAAACTTTCTTTGAAAAATTTCCAATTTTTTCTATTCATTACTAAATTATTATACGGTTAAAAACAGTGGCTACATTTATATGAGATGTAGTGAAATGTTTTATTAATCCAACCTTCAGCACTATACAGAACAAAATCTAAGTAAGCCTACTGTACAACACCTGAAAATTTAATGTTGATCTCAAACAAACGAACAAAAGTTAATACCAATCAAAAATAACAACTGAAGTGGAAAAACATCATGAGAAAAGTTTAAAATTCAATATCAGTTTGTCAAAAAAAAGTGTATGAAAAAATGTGAATATACAAATTTAAAAATTCAAATTTTCATTTGAAAATATCTTTCTGAATAATCTCCTGAACTCAGCTGATCAAGTGAGTCTCCTCTCTCTCTCTCTCTCATTTCTGGTTCTGATGATCGAATCTGTACTGAATCAAATCAAATTATTCACATTAAAAAAGGTTTTGCTGAAGGTACCGAAGTCAATTTATTTCAAACTGCGTTAAATTTTTCTTAAAGTAGGCCTGTATTCAATAGTTATTCTCAGTGAATTCACCTTTCATATAGAAAAAATACAGAAACAATTAATGATATCTTTTTCGTCAAACGTTCTGACGGATCACTGTTACCATAAACTATATAAAGAAACTATTAATATAATCTATATTTTTGAAGATTATGTGCCAAGTTATTCTCAAAACTCAGTAAAAACTGTTTAATCGCACGTCGTATACGCCTAATCATCATTTGAGTGATCATATCATCAAAATATGATTCTGATGTACACAACATTAAAAAAGACACAAGAGATTCTCCTTATTGGTGGAGGTGCCAAGTTTAAAATACATTGAAGAAACGAACATACTGGTATAGAATGTTCATATGAGTACGATCAACTTCAGTGAAAATAAAATACATATGTACATTATTAAGTACATCAATAATGCATTGAACTAATCTAGTTGATTAGAATTGGAAAACAAATATATATATTAATAAATTAAAATCTGAACAAAGTTGATATATGAAAAAATGCACAGACCATTTTATTGATTAATCATGAGCAATATTCTTACAGCCATGTGAAATTGTTATTTCCGTACATTCATGTTGATCGATTGTTTTTTTTTTGTGACATAAATAAGTCACAAATATTTTGAAATTAAATGGATCTCATAAAATCTTCCACAATAAGGAAAGTTTTCATTTTGGAGAACAATGATAATTATATGAAATACGCATGAAATATTTTATTGATGGAGTATTAAATATTTCTAGTCTCAGTTGAGTTAGTGGCGGCTATAAAATATATCGATTATACGGTTTATATTATCACCATTATCCTTTAAAACTCTATTATAAATATATCACTTTTTATTTCACCAATCGTTGTTGCCAACAATGAACAATTTTGTCAGAGAACTTATCGATATTCAATAAAATCAAATGATGAAACATATAAAGCAACTTTTAATCGTCTAGCAAAACTTACTACCGGTAAGTGATCAAAAATATATGTACTATAAATTCAAAATAAAAAATAATCTAATAAAAAACACTATTTAACATGGCAATGACATTTCTCGTTTTCCCTTGCTCGAATTGTAACGCATACCTCACTTGACAAACTAATTTGAATACAACCTCGAATTCTTACGATTAATAAGAGTAAAATTAATAATACTAACCCAACCATATATATATTAGGTTCACCTTGTAATTGACGATCGTGTATGCCACTAACGAAACTGGTATTCTAAAACGACCAATAATTCACAGACCTGATCTTTGGATCCAGTTCTATACTGGTATCCACGAGAAAAGAGGGTTCGAAAGACCCGTTCGGTATAGTAGTGTGGGGTGGGGGGACGGTCGCTCGGAACCTTCTTCTTTCGTGACAAGTATAGAATAAGTTCCCCGACTTGATATGGTAGATATAGGTCAAGCTCGTCAAGATTTTATTGTTATTGATACAAATCAATAGTCGCCAGTTGATCTCTGAGAGCCAAGCCCTAGCCCCGCCTTATCTCAGACAGTAGATCCGATTTTGATTGTCATGTTTTTCAATGCCATGAGTTGCACAAAGTAGTTATTGTTGATGATAATTATTATGATTTCTGAACGACCCCATCAAAAATCAGATTATTTGGGGCAGTTATTGATATTTTAATAATAGTAATTGTCATTTTGTAGGCAGGATAACAGTTATAACCTTAAGAAAGATATTGAGACAGAGACAGAGAGAGAGAGAGAGAGAGAGAGAGAGAGAGAGAGAGAGAAAAAAAGAGAGTCACCAATAATTTATTAAATGTCTGATAAATAAATATATATATATATATATATATATATATATATATATATATATATATATATATATATATATATCACATACAGAGTGATTTGGATATATGAGTAGTTCAATAGATGAGTAGATAAGTAGATATAGATGAAATATTATTATTGTATTGACAATTTGTAGTTAGTGGTAGATATCTTTCATCGACTGATTTTAATAAGAAATCAAAATGAGGGATTACATTCACGACTTCAGTTTGAAATTCCAGCAAAAACAGCTCGACCAAACAAATTTTTGAATTTGAATCAAATACAATAAGAATATACAATTTTAATGATCTACTTTCAAGTGAAGTCACATGTTTTTGTAATAAGTAGGCCAGACTGTCACTCGAATTGTATTCTCCAATCCGAAGTCAGGATTAGTTATGCTAGCCATCGCCCGTTGAAGTTGACAATTCTAATTGTTCGAATAACTCGAATATATATTTCTGACTGCATGTTCATAAACGATTCAAATATGAATGCCGACAATATATATGTGTATGATTAATGTGTAAAATTATACATATTATAACCCCATAAGTACGTGTTATACTTATAATGCATATTTACAAGCATAGTCAAGCATTAATACACATTTTCTGAAATATGCATCGCGTTAATATCATCGTTTATGCTAAACAAGCCCTTCCTGAAACGGCAGAATTAAAGCTCGACCAACAAAAACAATGTTCGGTTTTTAACTACGGTTCACATTGTTATGGGCATCACCACATAACCGGTATAATTCCACAGAATTCATTTCACTTTCTAAAACAATTGTATATTAAATAATTCAAGTTTCATATTATGCGTGGTAATTGATACGTCCCAGTATCGTGTCAGGTACCTTAAATAATGTAATAAACTGCAGTTAATTCTATAAAATTGTGCTTTCTTCTCGATAACATGTAAATTACTGTGCCATATTGTGTGTGTGTGTGATATATACGGTCTGTGAAAACCAAGTGCACGTTGTGTGAAACATAATATTTATTACTGTTATCGGCAAAAAAGTAAAAATAGTCGTATTCAATTGAATCCACGTATATATATATATATATATATATATATATATATATATATATATATATATATATATATATATATATATATATATATATATATATATAAATATATATATATATATATATATATATATATATATATATATATGTGTGTGTATATATATATATATATACATATATAGGCCTAAGTACATAACTTTCGGCTAGGTAATGAGGTGGAATGGAGCTGTAATTGAGAGACAAATGTCCACGAATTTGAAAAAACATGGTTGTTTTTGAATTTATCATAACATAATGATTCTAATACACTTCATTACAATATAAATTTTGTTTTCGCCTGTTTTTATTATAGCCTAACTGCATGAAATGTGTTTTATATTGACTAATTTCAAACATGTACTTTGTTGATACAATATTTAAAATTTCATTGTTTCAAGAAATGAATATAGTTTGTATCAAATTACATATATAACTATAATAACTTATCTCATTTCTTCTCAGATCGCGCTCTTGGCGATAATGGCCACAGCCGCAGTAGCTCAACAATACAACATCGACTACGACTACGACCAAGGTGCGCAGGCCCAACCACAGAGACAAGCTGCGCAGCCCCAACAACGATCCTTCTCACGACCGGCACCTACCCAACAGACCCTGCGCAGCACTGGGCCAGCAGTCACAAGACAGCCACCAGTTGCTATTCTTAAACAAATCAACAGGTGAGGTTTGGTTTCGAAACTCACAAATTGTAAACATTTTCCTGTATGGCTATACTTTTCACTTATAGCTTTAATCTAGTGATACACATTCTAAGGGGTCCCCAGTCTCTATAGGGCAAAAAGTTCCCACCATGGTGTGCTCACAGACACGAATGATCATAAAACTTGAACCGTGCAAGATACAAAATTAAAAAACGCACCATCTGATGCTGACAATATTTGTCGAAATTGTTTGTGCGTCAAATTTTGTAATAACGAAGGTGGAAAGATCACTTCATATATGTAACAATAAAACTCGCTATTTTTCGATTCCCGATTTTAAGATTTCGATTTTTGATGGATATGTCGCCCTGCACACTGGCAGTGGGTCTCCGTGGTATACCTCTGTCGTTTAAATGATACTGGTGAACCTCTACTAAGAGATCTATGGCTCCACGCTCTAACCTCTTCTCAATGTCCCAAAAACCTAGTAAAATAACCTTCTCTTCATCCTATCTTCCAATCATGTGTGAAAATACGTATGAAGATAGCGGCCTAGCATGTTTAGAAAATTACCATTGCAACCAGAATAGTTGAGAGATATATCAAGTAATAATGAATTTGTAATTGAAAAATAAATGTAATGATATATAGGCCTATATACACTCATTCGGACTAGACAACAATGTGTGTCATCACGGGGAAGACGCCCTAGACGTAAAGATTTGTAGAAGACATGTTTCATCTTCCAAAAATTAATTGCATAAGAATAGACTTATAAGCATATGATTATATAACATATGTATTTGAAAGACTACCTCAATATGCATAACAACCTCCCTCAAGCATGTAGCAAGAAGTTGAATAAACTCATGTATAGTCTGTCTGGTACACTGAATAAATTAATGTAGTTTGTTCTTGTCCTAATTTCTTATCCTGAAATTGCCAATTGCCATTCGTTGTCTTCACAGCCTTGTATATACGCGTGTCAACAATCCGATTGGAACTAAAACAAGCGTATTTGTACACACAAAAAAGTGGATAAAAAGTAGTCAAGTGAAAGCATGCATCAAATAATCGCACTTTTCGACAGGAAAGTGATTCAGGAAACACGTATCGAGTTGGTAATCGGTGAGCGGAACGAACATTCGAATCCGGATGCGTTATGGTGACATAAGTCTTAAATCGCATTGCGAGTGACAATTTCTAAACGCTTTTTACGTGCAAAACAATGCAGACACATTGATATATATGAGATAATTTCACTGTAGGAAATACCGTTGAATTCCCTTCACAGCACTGATATAATTTCCAGCATCTGTAACTTTTTTTTTTAAGTGCGTCGAGAACGAGATTACTCTTTACCTTACGACATCCATTTGTATCAAAAAATATATTGACCACCGTGATTCAATGCAGACACTTTGATTATTCAGGATTTTAATTCATACTATATTCACTATGATGAATATAATGGCCAATTTTTCTAGAATAGAATCTTCGACAATGAGGTAATTTTGCACCTTATCGGTTTGGATATAGATCAATTTATTATCACTCGATAAGAATTCACCTGATAAATTGAACAGATTGAATTCTTTGAGACATCTAGATAGAGTGAATAAGCGGTGACTCAATTCTATCCTACTTGAAAAAACAAACTTTGTTGTGTGTGACCTACATATAAAACAAAAAAAATGAATTGGGATGAACCGTGGCATGCAGATAAATTGGTTGAACCATCTTTGTGCACTCCATTCTCACCAGGAACATGTGAGCCCGTCATTAGAAAACTTTTATAGAGCAAGTAAGATACTATATACTAGTTTCTTCTTACCCCTCATCGTTCATCATTCTATCATTTTATTTATAATTGTTCACATTTTTTGATAAGAATACATTTTTATTTTTTTTTATTTTTCATATTTCTAGATTGTTATATCAGTATAATAGTGTGCTATTGTAATTGAAAATGTTGTATTGTAATTGAAAATGTTGTCCTCGCCAACGTCATTGACATTCGTGAGAGTATAAAAAAATAAATAATAAATAATAACCCGGGTTGGAAGAGAGGGAGGAGAAAGAGAAATATAGGAAAAAGTAATCCATGAGAATTTTAATTCTACAAACATATACAAAATCCCCGATGATTTCAATAGTGCTTCCAATTAGAGATAAAAGTATATATATATATATATATATATATATATATATATATATATATATATATAACTCTCAAAATGAAGATCCATTCATTTCCCTGATTAACTGAAACGAAAAATGTTGGCAATGGTCATGTTCCGGCTTTAGGTTAGCAGGGTAACCGCAAACATTCGTATATGTAGTAATCATAAAAAGAATCGAAATGCATTCTAACTGAGTTGATATATAACATAAGAAGAATGAAAATGAAAAACCTCAAATCTTTCTAAAACATTTGTTTGTGGTGGCCATTGTAATCATGTCGTCGTCAAGCGTATATAAGCACAGACAAAGAAGCGTGATCCATATAGTAGTGATTATATATACTTCTTTTTGTTTCGCATTCTGTGAAAAAAAGTCTGTAAGAACCGGATATAATGAACACCCTTTTGTATGAGAATTGAACTAAAAAGTATAAATTTTAATAGAAAATCGTATCGAAATAATAAAAACGTATTTACACGAGCAGTAAACTTGTTTGTTGTCTGACATGCATTCGTTGTGCATGCTTGTCAATGTTTTGGATATCATGATTCAACACAATATCCTGAAAAAATCTCCTTTTTTAATTCGTATTACGCAATGAAATGGTCACACAAACTCGTGAAGATCCCCTTAAAAACATTACACGAAAAGTGTATGCCGGAAATACGAATTTTGTTCAATGGAAAAAGGTTTTCACGTTTGTTAAACATTAAATTATGTTCTGTGTATTCGGAATATATACAGCGATGCAATTCGGAAAAAATGAATATTTGTTATTGTTTGTTCCACCAACAACACCAGTCCAACCCCACCAACAGCTAGGTTATTTGGGTTTCAAAATATAAGCAGGTGATATAATGTACAATTGTTACAAAAACTCATACTTTATTCGGGATAAACTCTTTCTGAAGACTTGTATACAGTTCCGAGATCAATGTATTGCCTATTTAGCTGAGCTAGGGCGCGGCTGTTGATATATTCAGAAACCAGTCGCTATTCATCGGATCATCGGTCTATGTCACCACATGTGGACGTAGTTGTTGTTGTTGTTGCGCGCAACCTAAACTGACCTAAATAACCCAATCCAACTAATTTTATGAACCTACCCAATCCAAACTAACCCAACCTAATCTAATATGAACTTGAACCAATCTAAAACTGACTTCCGATCCGACGAATGACCACTATTCATAATCCGAATTAATAAAATGATTATCTTCTTCCTATCAGACACAACGACGACGGTTCTTACACGTACGGTTACGAAGGTGCCGACGGCAGCTTCAAGATCGAAACCAAAACCGCCACTGGCGAGGTCAACGGTAAATACGGATACGTCGACGACAGCGGCAAGCTCCGTACCGTCGAATACGGTGCCAACAAGTATGGTTTCCAACCGTCGGGCGAAGGTATCACCGTCGCACCCCCGACGCTCGTCGACGAGACTCGTCTGGCCAAGGGAGACCGATCGCCCGATTACGACGATGGTCAGTACTACGAGGAGCAACAGCCAATCAGGCAACAGGCACCCAAGGCACCCAAGCGTACCAAAGCACCGCAGAGACAACAGCCCCAACAGTATTTCGAAAACAGGTAAATGTAGAAATTATTAGTGATGAATTCAATTTGAAAGTTCAGGTTTAGTTACAAATTGATTTTATTGGTATTATCATCACTATAAACACTATTGAATTATCCATATATGAACAAAATTACAAGTAAAACAATCATTTGAAGGAAATATGATGAAAATAACATAAAATGAGAAGGATGAAAAATTATTATTATTATGAATAATATAAATAAATATATATATATATATATATATATATATATATATATATATATATATATATATATATATATATATATATATATATATATATATATGTATATATATATATATATATATTCATATATATAATTATTCATTCATCTATTCAGATATATATATATATATATATATATATATATATATATATATATATATATATATATATATATATATATATATATATATATATAGCTCATGAGTGATATATGATAATCTCCAATTATATATATGCCCATACATTCTTGCTTGTCGATCGACACAGAGAATAATAATAATTGAAATGAAAATTAAGAATGGATGCAAAAAGAATAATGTACGGATATAACAATTGAAGATGAAATAAAAGTGAAAAAGGAAGAAAAAACATGAACACTTTCCTTAAAACTCGTATACTACAATCTTTCTAATCAATGAATTTGGACTGCATTCCTGATTTGAGAATTCTGAAAAAAAATCTTTGAAATCTTCCTGGTGATCAAACAATGGGACCAACAATATCAGTACCGGATCCATAGATTGTCAATTGGTAGTCGTGATTCGTCGTCAAGTCGATAGATTGATAGAATGGCTGCTCGCTACTTTTTTCACAGTATTCTATTTCCGGTTTCAATTTATTTATTTCATATTTGTCACTCATATGAACATTTGTATAACATAAATCTGTATGAGTATTGAAATACGTCAGTTGTGCATGATTATTTTAAAATTGATAAAATTAGATAACAAGTCAATCACATCTATGATTCAAAGCATCATAATTCAAAGTGAAATTTAAAAATCTGAAAAAAAAAATTTAAATGTTCAAGAATTTAACATTTTTAAAAATTTTAAATTTCAGCTAACAAAATAAAATACATAGGTTCCTAAATTGGAAGAATCTGCCTTCATAAAGGCTTCCATACAGTGTATCAATTTTATCCTTTGTTCTCCTCAGTCGTGATCTTTCTGAAGATAATTAATTTTCTTTAAAAGAAGTTTCCCATCTAGTCGCACGTTGTATATGTTCTTGATATTCTATCCATTTAGATATCACAAAACAGATCTGACCCATTTGAAATGCTGTTAATTTTGTCATTTATCACAATGTCTCAAATCAAATACATTCATTTACAATAGTATCTCAAATTCACGCAAAATTGGACAGTATTTTTCTATTTCTTTATATAAAATGTCTTGAATAACAATACTCGTCCATGAGTAGGCCTACTTTTTTGTTAATTTTTATCTCATTTCCTTGATTAATAAACAGTCAAGTGAGTTGGCCAAGAGTTCACTGACATATCAATGCAGTCAATTATAAACGCAAAGTTGTTAAGAAGCGTGATTCCTTCCTTACCTTGACTCTCTACAAATCGTCTACGCAATTATTGAATCAATGAAAATAACTACCGGTATACAAAAGGTCATAAATGATTTGCAGAATATCATACTATAGTTGAAAAAATGATTCAACAGTAGATATAACAATATAATAACGCACTTATAAGAAGAATCAATCATCACATTACTTTCAAGACAATGATTATTATTAATTGTTAAATTGTATCTTGTTGATATGATAATGTGGTAGAAATTAACAGCTCTTCTATTCAACTTTAATTACCTAATTAGTATACTCAAGTTATAATTATTTTAACATTTATACATGATGGGTGTTAGCCTGCATGAGACTAAACGCTCTACCATATAACAGACATTTTTATTTCAATTACATATTCACATACGTTTCAGAATCTATAAGCCAATAAATAGGAATGGTAATCATCCTCAATATGACCTTAATTTTAAACTTGCATTTATTATTGAAAGTAGATGAAACTGTCTTCAGTTTCTTTAGTTTTTATCATATGTTTACATATACAATACATTTGGAGGTGATTGTTTGTCGGAGGCTAGTGTCAGAAACAAGGCTTCTATATAACATATGAAAATGGTAACAAATGGCTGTATTGTCATATGTGTCGTTATGAAATTGAATGTTTCCTTAACGACCCCACCAACAGCTAGTTTATATGGGGATTATGAAATTATATTGAATATACTCAATTGAAATATTATCTCATTGTTATTCCCATTTCTATTACAGTTACCAAGAGCAACGTCCTCAGCAGTACCATCCCCAGCCCAACCCTCAAACTTTCCAGGCTCAACCTCAACAATTCCAGTCTCAACCTCAACCTCAACAATTCCAGCCCCAACCTCAACAATTCCAGCCTCAACAGCAACAATACCAACCTCAACCACCCCCATCGTCTCGCCAAGCCGCCCTCAGGTCTCAGGGACCCGAACCAGCACGCCTCCAAGTATCCGGCGCCGCTCCCGCTCCCTCTAACGACGGAGCTTACCGCCCCCAGGCCCCCCGCCAGTTCGCTCAGCCCCAGCAGGCCCCCAGACAGTTCCCGTCTCAGCCCGCCCCGGTTCACCAGTTCCAGCCCCAGCAGCCCATCCAGAGGCCGCCCCAACATGCGCGCGCAGGATCCGGAAGCGGGTTCTTCGATCAGCTGATGAAGGATTATGCTCTGCCCCAGGGTGGTTCTTCGACTCCCCTTCACGATATCTCATTCGGCGTTGGACAGAATTATTAAGTAGATGTTTCGTTGAAATGACGATTTGTATGGACAAAAATTAGAAGTCATAATTGCCACTATATTGAACAAGAAATTTGTAATGATCACCAAGTTGTCTTTTGCTTATATGCCATATTCCTATAATCAAATAATTAATGGCATTTATAAATGTTCGAAGGAATCGTTTTCAATATTTCAATGCCGATCTTCCACTACGAAGATTTGTTATGATCAGTAAATATTCGTAACTTCAAAGTTCAAATTGTCATCTTTATACTTCAGTGTTTTATATTTCACTATATTAATATTCTAATTATTCATAACCTATAATTTATTTGTGTACATTTGAATAATTAAAATTCATCTATCGATTTTGTTGGCGAACGATAGGCCTACAGAAAAACAGAGAGAACCATGAATAAAAGTGCTGTCTGAAAATGAATAAACACAGAGAAAATAAAAAATAACAATGACTTTTACTTATTTCAATAAATCTTGTGAATGTTTAAGATTTATGATAATATTCGTGCCATCATAGACCAAAGAATTATGGTGACTTGTTCCACTTAGTTGATACTTTTGTCACCTACAAGTTGGATTATATTTCAATTTTAATAGAGGCTAATTAATAATGTATATGAATGGATGGTAACTTTTTCAATTTTTTTTTTTTATTTTCATTTAATAATAATAGCAAGAAGATATAGGCCTGTATAATCTATGATGTATAGATATGTATTACTGCCTCATGAATAATTTATGGCCCAGTTTATATTCGTTTATCAGTTTATTAGTTTCTATGAAAGTTTATATTCAGTATAAGTGTAAATCATTTGTAGGCCCTATTAATTCTCTCATCCTCAAATGTCTCGTTTTGTTTGACCCATTTCATATAAAGTATACCGTGAATCATATTTACCGTTAACAATAAATGAACAGTTCATACATATGATATCCCTGCTGGGATATACTTATAGGATAATTAAAAAACTTCGCGTATTATTCATTTAACTATACTCAGCTTGCGCTTAATTACTGTGGGTGAGATTTTTTTGTTTTCATATTATTTCGAAGTTTACCTATACATGTGGGTGACTATACGGTCTATTGGCGTCAGTGAATAATGAGAAGATGAAATAGATCATATCATTATTTTTATCAAGTCAAGGAAATGGTCGTAGCCTAAGGAATCATATCCCAGTCGTCGCGAAAACCACGAAAAAACAGCTCTATCAAGATGGTGGACTTCACCTGGAATCGAATCCCGGCCTAATGGAACGAAGGTTTAGTCAGTTGGTTACTGGGGTTCACCTCTCAATGTGAATCCTTCTGAACTGCTGTAATCACTAATATTTTGTATTCATTTTTGATATTTTCTGTTATATATTTTTTTTAATAACATCGAAACTTGATACAAAATCATTGTTCCCCAATTAAGGCTATGGATAAAAGATAGGATCGTTTGGACGGGGCACCACAAGGGCGATCTTACCACCGCAAATTATAATATAAATCACTGAAACGAACACAATAAAACAAATTATCACTCTTATAAAATACCTAATTGGTTGAATATTATTTTCAAAATATTAGTGAACGTAAGAACTTCAAAGGTATAATTCAATTGAATAACATATTAATTTATTAATGATATATGGTATATAATATCATTGCACAATTCAATATTGTTCACAATTCATTATTTTTGTGAGATACAATTATCAAATTATTTATTACTTCATCATTCATCATCAAATAAAAAAACATGAAATTATCAAATCGGAATGCAATGATAAAAATGGAGTGGAGTGTTCTTTATTTATGATGAATATATAACAGTCATATAGAATTGAATGATAATAGCTATTGATATTAACGAATACTAATAAATGTTGAGCACTGATGAATGATAGTAACTTCTAACTTCGACAATTTGATTTTTCATCCCACGGTGAAAACTAATATACATATATATATATATATATATATATATATATATATATATATATATATATATATATATATATATATATATATATATATATATATGTATATATATATATATATATATATATATATATATATATATATATATATATATATATATATATATATATAAAATATATATATATATATATATATATATATATATATATATATATATATATATATATATATATATTTAATATGTATATATATACATATATATATATATATATATATATATATATATATATATATATATATATTTGATATATATATATATATATATATATATATATATATATATATATAAGTCTTATATATATAAATATATATATATATATATATTTGATATATATATATATATATATATATATATATATATATATATATATATATATATATATATATATATATATATTTAATATGTATATATATATATATATATATATATATATATATATATATATATATATATATATATATATATATATATGTATATGTATTTTTTTGTATGTATTTACGTATATATAAATTCAACTTATATTCATATATACCTACATAATTTGTCTGAGCACGATACCTCATCCAAAGTATTTGAAAAGCATTTCTTCTATAGTATTTTAAATTCAATTGATGACGTTCCACGAATAAGAAAAATATGTTGAAACAAGTCATTAATATACCATAGTATGTATAGTATATCTTATCTCAGTATAAAGTAGGCCTATATTTTTGGTGTGTTAAAAAATATAGAAATGTCATTATTAGCCAAGGGCAGAACAACTTAATCCGCTAATTATCGCTTAGTCAGCAAATTTTGCTATCGATAATACAGGACCATCAACACAATATTTCAAAATTGTATAAAAATACGGTAAAAATTGAAATTGCCATTCAACAATCGCAATGTGTAATGAATTGGGATCATTATTCATGAATTATGACTACGATTTTTATCATTATTGCTTATAATTATGT
>OZ023328.1:17879588-17912088 GCA_964007535.1 Brachyptera risi
GATCAACGATTCAGTTTCAATTGAGAATTATATAACCAGATTACAAATTTCAAATATATATGTATTGTTGAAATATTTCAACTTCAAGTAGTAAAATAAAATCGAGATTAGTGTGCACTTTCGATTATCGTTTGGGTTTTCGTTTCTGTTTTTGATTAAGAACTCTCGATCAATATTGCCAATATCAAAGCAAGAAACATAGATCAAATCATAACGTAGTTCATTGTACTCATTCTATTTATTTATTTATTTCTATATTCGGTTTTAACTACGCGCTGTAATGATGACTAAGATCTATTGGCGTCGGATGAATGGTTAATGCAATGATGGGATGATGAGATGGAGGTTTTTATGGTTAATTGGAAGGATAGTGGGAAGGAAACGGTCGTGGCCTATGTTGTTGTAACCCTCCTGGCTTTAGCCCAGACTACAGAGGGAAACCACGAAAAACATCTGTAAAGATGGACGGTGGTGGGGATCGAACCGGATCCGTTATGCCCACTGCCTCCCGGGTCACATGAAGCAAGTGCGTTAACCACTCAGCTATATGTGCCGGTCATTGTATTCATACTTGTAGTTCAATTATTATAATTTCATCATATCAGCATGCAATATTCAAAGTCTTTTATACAACCCCAAAAATAACAGAAACTCTAAAAGACTATATACTCTACTGACTGTCTACTAAGGCACGGTATTACCAAGTCCAGTTGACAGTTATCTGAGAGTTGGTGAAAACAAATATCCCAGGTAACCATGGTCATAACAACTTTGATCTGCCAGTTGGAGCTACTCCCACGTTGGTAATACCGGGCCTAAGTATACTAAGACCAAGACTATACTAAGACTGGCTCTTCACAAATATCAAACAATTGTTATAAAATTAATAATTTGTAGATCCATGCATACTGAATGAGATAGACCTTTTGCTAACTTGGAAGAGTAGTTACTGA
Organism: Brachyptera risi; assembly: GCA_964007535.1. Lineage (NCBI taxonomy): Eukaryota > Metazoa > Arthropoda > Insecta > Plecoptera > Taeniopterygidae > Brachyptera > Brachyptera risi. Next base: position 17,880,542 of record OZ023328.1, read on the forward strand.
ATAATGGACGTATGCTTGTGTTGTGTCCACTAAAGAAGATATTCTTCATGATAATTGTAAAACTATAGATAATTATTCGATCTCTCTACAAACAAATCTGAGAATTCAACGCTTTCGAAGATATTGTTACATTTCTTATCGTAAATCCCGTCCTAAAATACCATGGCTACACAAATATAATGATCAAATTAGTGAAATTATACTTTGGAATGTTGTTAGTAGAAAGCTCTTTTTTTCTTGGATACAAGTACATAATCTTTTTTCAATCATCCATAAAATATAATTCATGAAAAAAATCTTATATTAAACAAAAATGTATTCTTATGAAAAAATAAACTATTATAATGTAACAGTGATCAACCATAGGAGACAAGTCTCTCACTAAAAACACAACATGTGTTTAATTGGAGATGTGCATTAATTTGTGTTATATATTATCTTACTTGTATGGATATAAATAAAAATCATAATGTATATGCTCGCGCACTGATACACTTACAACATATCTAATTGCACTTCATTTTCATTACTTTATCTTCAAAATTGCATCTAACTAGATTCATTTTACTGATTATATTAATTTCATTTAATAACATTGACTGTGCTTATTCAATCGCAAGTAACCTCGATCTTGGAAATGAAACATCATCCAGCTTTCTTTTCAATTGTGCATGTTAATCATGTATACAAACATTATTACAAGAGCAGATGACGAGTAATTGAAATGAATCGTCTCACCCTCGCGGCAGTGCATTTAGCTCCATTAAAAAGTCATTTGACTAAACTGCTATTGAAATGAACTAGATAATCTAGATACATTAGTCTTCACTTTTTGCATTCAAGATATATTATGTTAGCACCCGTTTGACAAAGTCAGTGAGGGCAAATTGTATTGGAAACCGAAGTCAAGTCTTCGTTTATTTATTTTTGCACAGATTTGCACATAATGCCAATATACGAAATATCAAAACTTGAAAAAAATGAGAATAAGTAGACAGAAGAAATAATTGATGATAATAGGGAATAGATATGACCGTAGGACTAATGTCTTTGAGATATGCTATTTTGATAATATGGTTTCCAAGAAACCAGAAGGGCAACCAAAGTAGGAAAGATTTTAGGCTTTAGTTGAAGGAGGAACTTCTGGTAGAATAATTATATGGTTTATTGTGAATAATGTGTTTTGTAAATATTTTTTATTTGTGAGTTCGAGTCCCGCATAAAGCATATAATTATGTGAATGCCATGAATGATATCTCATGATTGCACCCCAAATGATCTGTATGTTGGTTTAGGGTCGTTAGCAAACAATAACTAGTATCTCTGATCATATTGAATATAAATAAATTGCGATAATTCTATCTATAATCAGATTTTTTCTCAGTGCAATATAATAGATCAAACTCTGTTGTATTTTAGTATTCTAAGATACATCAAAGTCTAGACTCTAGGCAATTTGAACTATACTAAAATAAACTTGAATCATTAGACTGAAGATCAGAAATTGACTTAGAATTGTGTAATATTAGAATACCATCGGTCGGTATAGATTTCAATAGATTTGTCATTGAAATGTTCAAAAGTTCCTTTAGAATAATGAGGTGAAATAAAAGTGAAAGATAATTTTACTCAGGAAACTTTTGATTTTCGAATGTTAAAGACAACAACAATCGAAATGTTTGACACTCTTGTTTAAAATTGGGTCAGCAGTGACAAGGTGGATAGATTCCTATCATATTTTATATAAATATCTCGCTCATCTAAGAACGGATATGTAAATTATATGAACCAACCTGTGAGTAAAACTGACCATATAAGATCCGGTGTGAGTATTATCTAATATCAAGATGTGTCCACCCACGTAAAAACCAGTCAAGTGACCTTGTCGAAACTTTGTGCTCGACTTATTAGGGTATCGATCCGTTTTGCAAATGTCTTGCAAAGCTGATTGTCTTTACCACGGCATGTTGTATCGATTCCATTCGGCCGACACCTTCTTTTATGATTGCTGTGTGAAAAATTACCGCTCCCTTTGTATGAATCATATCATGGGGAAAATACATTATTGTCTAGTATTTGAAAGTTATGAATATTCTGTTTTTATAATGCAGAATTTTTATTTATGTTTCCAGTAGCCTTTCTACATCGAATTCATGTCATAAATGAATTCAAAAAGATATTTCAAGTACGAGTTATTTTCATATATATTTCGTATTTTATTCTTTAAAATTTGCACGAGCCAAGTAAGTATTCGTGAATAACAGTGAAAAAATGAAATTATGTCGTGATATTCGTTCAATGTTTGACTGACATAATCAAATTAATTAAGATAATTACGAATGCAGTATGATAGAGTATTGATGAAAAATTATTGTTATTTTTCCATTGCCAAATAATCTGAGAACTTTAATGTGCATTATTGCATTCATTTATGGTAGGCCAGACCGTGGAGAGCATAATAACGGATGTTTTCTTCTCAAGAAGAATGAAAATATAATCCCATCATTTACTTCCATATCAAATTCAATCTCATAAACCCTTAAGTAGAATGAATCAAAATTCTGGATTCGTTTCAATAAGAATAACATGGAAAGTTCCTGCCCATTGTTCACCTTGATCGTGGAAAATGATCAAACAGAATAATCTTAAACGCTCTTTGATTTTTTATTAAATAAAATAATTTCTTTTGTCCTTATAAAGCTTTGAATATAATAGAAGAAAGCAGTTAAGTAAAGTATTGACCTTCTTAAGCACTTTCATTACTTCACCTTGAAAAGTCTTCAACAATTGATGTAAACGACAGAAACGAACGGAAAATCTGTCGAGCGGTGACTTCAACGCATGAGTAAGCAAGGTTCGGCCAATCAACTGTGAATTCCTGGGCTCTTAGGCAACTATTCACGCATCTGTGTCCAGCGTTCTAGATGATTGCAGGCGCTTATATCATATGTTAATATTGGAGGAAATATATCGAAGGCTAATGAGGTGAAAACCACAATTATGCATGTGGGCATATCTCGAAATGACCTACGGTCAAATGTTACTCAAGCACATCGGAGTTATTGGATTCTGTAAGTGAGTCGAACTTTCTGTCTGATTGGTTGATTCGTAACGGTTTGTCGTGAAAAGTAAAATCATTGTAATGTTATTTAATATACGAACACGCTTTGACTGTATAGCAAGATCTCCAATCGCACGATGATGATCTGTTTTATACAGAAACTTTCATAAAAGTAACTTATAATGGAACTGAGTGTACTTGTGAAAAAAGGAAATGTATTTTCATATGAATGTAAAAGGCTTGTAAGGTTTTATTTTTGGGCTACACACTGTTAGGTGGAATGAGAAAGGTAGAATGAAACACAGTATATGCTCGGGGAAAATTTTGTTTCTGTTGATGACACACATATAACAAGCCAAAGAGGTCGACAAAGAGCTTTCTGTCATATCTTCGACCAGAGTAATGGTAAAATGAAGATAGAAAAATATATAGACGATATATTAATGAATGACAAATATTTCTTAAAAATGAAAAATAAAATATATCAATCTATCAATAAAAAATCCCCAAAAAGTTGTATTCGTGAATATATAATTGAAAATATAATAAACGGATAACAAATTTTAAAAATAAAACCGTACACTAAACATTTCTTTCATTCATCAAATCAACACTTTTAACGTTGTTGACGCGTCTTCCAGCGTAAATAAACAAGTTCATCCTATTATGCTTCCACAGTGCATAGAACATTATACTCCTACCACCATAAAAACGAAGCTATAATATATTATATACGTGTCAATAAAAACCTATTAATGTGAATAGGAAATGTATACGTATACATTGGTACGATAGTACTAGCGGGTCCGAAATGTTCAATTAGGAGATTTAATGTGTGAAGGATATATATATATATATATATATATATATATATATATATATATACAAGATGAGAACCATAGTTATGCAAATTGTTTATGTTTGGTTTAACGACCTCTCACATGGCTGTCTCGTCCAGAACACCAGAACACGAGGAGGATGTGTATGACACCTGTTGTTTCCTAATTGGACAGCATATTGTCGTGAACAACTTGATAGTTTCTTCGACTTCTTTGTACGTTTTCTTGACTTTAATTTGTGTAGTATTCTTTTTTTTTCAATACCATATGTTTGCACGGATTTAACATCCAAGCTTGAACAAACTTGGGAAATTTACTGATAACATAATGAAATTGTGTTCTGATAACTGTTGGAAATTGTGTATGATTTAGTGAACATCTAAATCTATATGTATCACGTACTGTCACATTAATATTGATATATTGAAGGAATTTTACCATTTTTTTCTCATATTGGATTTTAACGACGCACTGTAATGATAACTAAGATCTATTGGCATCGGTTAGATGATTAATGAGATGATGGGATGATGAGATGAAATTTTAAAGGTATTGGGAAGGATAGTGGGAAGGAAGCGGTTTTGGCCTATATTCCAGAAACCATCCCAGCATTAGCCTAGACCACATAGGGAAACCACAAAAAAAAACTGTGAACATGGACGGTGACAGGATCGAACCAGGTCTGTTATGCCCCTTCACCTTTCGGATCACGTGAAGCGTGCGCGTTAACCACTGCGCTGCACGTGCCGGTAATTTTACTATTTGTGTGAGGTGTTTTTCCAATCAATAGTTGGGAAGTTATTTTTTATTATCGTTACTAATATAAGATGGAAAACATTAACTATTGAAATAATATCCAACAAGAAGAAAGTGGAATTATTGACTTTATTATTGGGTAATTAATACAATTATAGCAAACTCTCTAAGGCCCAGTATTACCAAGTCCAGTTAGTATTTATCTGAGAGTTGGTGAAAACAAATACCACAGGTAATCATGGTGATAACAAGTTTGAACTGTTAGATAAAGGCTAACTAGACTTGGTAATACCGGGCCTAAGCAATACTAGGAATATCGATTAAACATATTTCAACTCGAATACGCTATTCATATCATAATTAATTGATATCTATACTCCCCTACGGGATTATCTCAATTGATGTGAATGTAGAAAAACAGTACAATATCCCTCTATTTATGAACCTGTATCCCAATTGTTTTATACAATTTACAAGTACCCAGTTTAGGCTGTATTGTCAGTGGCGTATTTACAGGCACAGGCTGCTTCTTAGGGGTGTGAACTTCCAAAACACTTTTCTATCCCATACCCTCCCCCCTTTCCCATGAGCTTTTTTTCACGTTCAATCTCAATTATACTGCTTGATACTATAAAAGCATAAAACACAATCAAACCATGAGATCTTCCATTTTCATTTTATTTTATGTTGGGTTTAACGACGCACTCTACTGATGACTACGATATATTGGCGTCGGTGAATGATATATGAGATGGTGAGATGATGATAGATGAGAGGTTATTTCATCAGGTGTTTTTGGGTAGTGGGAAGGAGTCGGTCGTGGACTGTTGATATGGAACCATCCCAGTATTGACCTGAACGACAGAGGGAAACCATGAAAATCCCCTCTCAGGATGATCGACCATGGCGGGAATCGAACCCCGGTCTCCTGCATGACGGTTCAGTTTTTTATCCACTCGGCCACTCGTCTCAGTATGTGAGATCTTAAATACCATACGTAATATTATATCGTAAGGGCGAACCTAATTAAAAAAGAAATTCAACGAATGGTATCGACAAAAAATGAGGCCATAAATAATCAAGCCACCCTACGTAGCTCAGTCAACTGGCACCAGCAACTGAAATCAACGTTGGGCATAGGTTCGAATCCCGAATAAGGCATGTGCATTTAAACATTCTTCCACTTATTAGTCACTAATCAACCGATCACAGCGACTCACCGACTTGTATAAGTCGGTGAGTCGCTGTGATCGGTTCGAGAGCCTGATGATGGAAAGTATAATCTCCCCGAAACGTCGCTATAGTAGAGCAAGTCAAGTAAGTGGAAAAGCCGTAAAAACTATTGACCACACATATCAAGTAAATATGTATAAATATATATATATATATATATATATATATATATATATATATATATATATATTTATATATGTATATATATATATATATATATATATATTTATATATCTAAATATATATATATATATATATATATATATATATATATATATATATATATATATATATATATATATATATATGTATATATATATTTATATTTATATACATATATATATATATATATATATATATATATATATATATATATATATATATATATATATATATATATATATATATATATATATATATATATATATATATATATATATATATATACATATATATGTATATATATACATATATAAATATATATATATATATATATATATATATATATATACATATATATATATATATATATATATATATATATATATATATATATATATATATATATATTCATATATGTATATATACATATATATATATATATATGTATATATATATATATATATATATATATATATATATATATATATATATGTATATATATATATATATATATATATATATATATATATATAAATATAAATATATATATATACATATATATATCTATATATATATATATATATATATATATATATATATATATATATATATATACATATAAATATATATATATATATATATATATACATATATATATATATATATATATATATATATATATATATATATATATATATATATATATATATCCATATTCATCCATTATTACTCTCCATTATTAATTTCTTACGTAATTTGGCAATTATTTTTCCGGTCCTGAATCATGATGTTTTTTCAATGTCAAGTGAGGTGTTAGGTTCTGGCAGAAGTATCTGTTTCAATGGTATGTACATTTTCTGATAAAACCATATGTATACAACAAAAGCTAGAACTGTACTTTACAAATGAAAACTTTTGTCATTCTTGACCATCAGGCACTTGATTCAGATTTTTCCAGTTTTTACTTTTTCTATAATTTTTTCCGATATTAATTAAATATGGTGACTATAGTATTTATATGAACATATTATTCACTTCCTTACAATATAAAAATATTCAATATTCTAAAATCTGAATAAATTTGTATTTACATGATGGTCCAGGATAAAGTCTTGGAATTCAGATCCTGAGGTGCAGATTGACCTTATTGAAATGGTAAAATGACTTCATGTATAATATAACTTATAAACATAATATAATTTATATAATTATTTAATATGATACTATCGTGCATAACATATTAGGCTTTCTTGAAATCTCACGAACGCTAAGTCAACCTTGTTTCAATTATTTTTCATTTTTAACTTCTTTTTAAGCAATTCCACAAGACGAGCATACCTCCAGGCAGTTTGTAGACGGGATGAATATACACGTGTTGGTTGAGAGGTAATTAAGCCTATCTAGTTTATCCTTGCACTATGAAAAATATTCATGAAATCTCTTTTAGTCGTGAATACATCTACATACGTTGTAAATAAATAAATACAGGAATTAATCGAACCTTATATTTGATTTCCTGTTTAAATTCAAATCACTGTTCGTTTTCCCATTTTGAACATTGTGATAATCGATATTCTAGTTGTTCATTTATCTGGAAATATTCTGTCCTTATAAATAGAATTCAACAGGTAATTATAAACTGTTATTAAAATGGTATATGACATAAATCATGTAAATATGAGATAGAAATTATTAGACTGGTTGATACATGAAGTGTATGTAACTTCAGTTAATTGTATCTCAAAACTTTATGAAAGTTCAATTCAAATGTGCACAAATTTTGTCAATAATATTGAACTTTACGTCATATGAAAATTCTCTGAAATCTGTAACCAAGAAAACAATGAAAACAATCATTGATCTAATATATTATTCGTATTATTTGTATTTTTATTGTTAACATATTGTTTCTAGACTATGCTATCATTCCGAATATCATCTTGAAGAACTCATGTGAGTAGATCCCGGGATGGACATTTTTTCTAAACTTTTGAAAGGTTTGAGATAGGCCAACTTAAATTCTGATTTAGTAAGAACAAATATATTTCAAATAACTATGCACAACGGCTTACATGAGAATGATTTACTCCCTTCGTTTTCACATCATTAGTTTTGTGAAAGGAATACGTTTCACGTGGATGTGTATTACTGTGAGAGCTATTTAACGTAAGTAAACTAGTCCATAAAAAACACCGTCTTGTGAGTATTGAAAAGATGTGTTGAAAAATGAAAACATATATTATTATTGAATCCGCTTTACTTTTCATTGAAATATGCAGCGACTTACTCACTTCTGTACACTCATTATTATTTGCCAATCAAATTACATTTTTGATTTCTAATACTTTCCAAAAGTATACACCCAAGTATATTTTTCTTAATCGAATCGCGTGAGTTCGTACATATCTATGCAAATTCAGCAAATAGCTTAGTCATTTTTATGATAGCTCAATTCAATGTGTTTGAAGAGGTAATACTTGGATATTTCAGTGAGAACATGTAAAATTATATTATAATAAGCATAATTGAGGATACAGTTATAAGATTGGGCTGTTATTTGCTCATTAGACAGTACTTTATGTAATAAGTACATACATTATACCACAGGGGAGTTACCTCATACCATCTAGTAAAATGACAGCCGATCATCTCATGAATTATTAATAGATATTCTTCAATAAATATTCTACTATTCTATGAGCTATAATTGTAATCATTTAACTGTGTCATTGGTATATTAGTAGATTTGGCAGGTTATAGTACTGCACGCACAATAATTGCGCTGACAATATATCTGTTAGTTTCACTTGCGATGACACACCGACACTAAATTGACGTCATAGATATGAAGGTTTTGTAGTTTGTTTTAGCTGTGAGTTAACTGAAACGATTGTTGGTTTTGAGACTTCATTTTGTTGTTTTTTAAATGTTCGCACGTCCTTGCCTTTTAAGTGAAGGAGGATTTGAAAAAACAATGTGGACACTTTTACTTGATGATTATGCATGCATGTGCGTTACTGAATGAGCAAACCACAGCCTTTGAAGAATTTAAATGAAGATTCGTATTACCTGCATATTAGAATACAATCACGAACGGTATGACGTCATTGTTCATTGTTGGAGGATATTTTTGTACAACAGGTCAAAGATATGACTGTAGCGATTTACGAAATTGTATTTTGTTGCCATTTTGAAGGGGGCTGTGGCATAAACTAGAAAATAATTGATTCTGAAGATTTTGTTTACAGCCTTCTTTAGCAAATCCTGAAATCTGGTGTACACTTGTCATGAAATCTTCCTTAAATCCCTTGAAATCTTCTTGAAATCCCGTGAAATATCTCCCTGAAACCTCTTGAAATCTGAAATCAGGTGTACACCAAATTTACCAGTTGTTACCTCTCGTTTACGAATAACAATACACTTGGAAATGTTTACTGTAAGTTGTGACTGTCTCAAGGATCACTTAACCTAACTGACCTACCTTTAATCACTTATACATGAATAAGCCAACACAGCAGCACAGCAAGTACAGCAGCCAAAATGTATATTTTAGTGTTTAGTAAAGTATTTTTCAAAAACATTGAATACAATATGCAAAGTTAACTCTTTTGTATATTATTCATAAATGGTAGATTGGAGATACGATGATGAGGTCAAGTTATCACTAACGACAGCAGTTACAACGAACAGAAATGGGGAACCAGAATTGAACAAAATCAATCAAAAAGGTATTGCCCACCTAGATTTCAAGATGAAATGGAAGAAATAAGCCACATTATCCATATCTCCAAGCATTCAAATTATTCAACTCATTAATCAATTATTATTCATTCAAATGATCATCACAATTTTTTTTTTTGGGCTCAACTATTTCATATTTTCATCACAAAAATATCGAGAATGTTTATTTATACGCCTTTAAGTTTTTAAAACCATTACAATCCAGATTTCGTTTTTGATTAAGTAGGATATTAGAGACATTGAGTGGTTCATAACCTTTTGACATGAACATATTGCAGATATATTCCTAGTATAACATTCTAAATTATAGCATTAAGAGGTATTTCAATTAAGTTCTCTCATAAGTCACAACAGAATCCCAACAATGATATGTCATTGTTCAATAAGCCTCTAGCGGTTTGAAGAAAACGAAGGCTGTCACTGAATCAGTGCAATTCACTATTTAATTTTTTGAAAGTTATTTTGCAAAACCTTTTTCAAAATAGTTCGTATATGATAATGTCAAAAATAATATCTTTTTTCCAACAGTTATAATAAGTGAATGTTGTGTCTTATAAGACGTAACCTTGACAAAAGTCATAAACTATTATATTTTTTAATTATATGAATCTGAACAAAAGTTCCATTGTACATGTTTTTCTAGACGTTGACATGATAATGCTGATTGCTTGTAACTCAATTCACTTGACAAAATCTCAATTGCTTGAAATGTAATCAGTATGTAGGATGATGTTGTAATGAAAACACATGTCTGAAAATGAAAGAAGGTGATGAAGTCGCTATAGTCGGTCTAAAATATAGTTCAATTAAATGTTGTTGAAAAGTTCATTCGAGCTGATTAATGTTGAAGATTGACATTTTTTTTAATAACATCTAAACAATTGATACAGAATCATTGTTTCCAGGGATGTGGATGAAAGGTAGGATCGTTTGGACGGGGCACCACGAGGGTGAAAATATAAGGTGAAATGTAAATTTAGTATCTACTAATAGTTTACTTATAATGTTTATTCTGGATTTCTACATAAATAGTATGGAGCTTTTTATGATGTGCAACTGAATTGATGTAACATTAATTTGAAGAGATTTTTTTGTAATTATTGTTCACAATTCATTTTCTTCAAATAGGATATTTCCAGATATAAGTACATCCGACTATATTCTGACGTTTTTTCCATTATTATTTTACATCAAAATAAAATTAGGAAAGTGATTACAAAGAGGTGCATAGGGGAGGGGAAGAATGGAAGAGGAAAAAGTGGATATAGAGAAGTGGGGAAATATGGATGCATCCAAAAGAACAACGCGGGAATGGAATGAATTGGATGAAAATACAAAGAATATAACGAAAATCAGAGAGCCAAGAAAAAATAGTAATGTATAATTTCATTAAGTAGGCCTATGTTTGTTTGTTTTTCTTTAATTTCATGAAAGTAATCATTTATCACCTGTTTTGAGAACAATCTGTAATGAGTAAATTAAATACAAATACAAAATCAATATTGTACTAGGCCTAATATTCAATATTTCACATTTTCCGAAGGTGATTTCGCCATTATAGCTGGCAACGGACTTTAAATACAATAATTACCTGTTATCACCTTCTTGACGTTAAAATAGCTTGGCTAACCAAGTGTGGTGGAAACTTTAATTAATTTAATAATTATATGGGAATGTGATTATCACTTATAATTGCTGAATTAATATTGCACTCTACAGGTACCTTATGTTAATCAAAGTGCTTGAAGCTTGTAAGCTCTATCTTTCTGTAACATTGTCTGTATATGTATATATATTCATATATATATATATGTATATATATTCATATATATATATATATATACATATATATATATATATATATATATATATATATATATATATATATATATATATATAATATAGATGATATATATATATATATATATATATATATATATATATATATATATATATATATATATATATATATATATATATATATATATATGATCATTTTTTATTTTCACTGCCGTATTCAATTTCTTCAGTCATTGGTTTTCAGACCTTACAGATAGAAGTGTGAATTTAGCTGAAATAGTAATAAAATATGTGGATGTATTTATATATAGTCCTACTTCAGTGTTACCGAATGAAGTTTGTTGAAGTAGAGAATAGTTGAATTTGTTTTCAGTAAGTTGTAAAAGTATGGATGGTGTGTGATTTTTTGTCTGAGGCAAAAATGATATCCACCATTCACTATTATTATTCCCATTTATTATTGCTACTACTCTGCAAGAAATCCATTTTGAAATCTGTTACGACTAGGCAAACGCGTTATGTGTTGCCGCGTTGATGGATGAGCTGGAACATATCAACTTATCTTTGGATTGGTTATTATATATATATACACCTTGAGATCCAAACCATTACATCACTGCCATCTTATTTTCCATTAATAATTTATATAATAATAAAGAAGGCTTTGTTTTAATCGTTTACAGTCAAGTGGTGACACTTGTTGCTTTGATTTAATTGGATGAGCGAAGCGAAGACTCAATTACACTATACCGAAAAAAAAGTGCCTGTTTTTTTTTTTTTTTTTTTTGTTTTTTTGTTCGCGCTCCACAGGTCAGACAAAAATTCAAAATCAGTTGAAACTTGGCACACACATGAACCCCTATCTGACTTGATGCTGTATAGTTTTGAGGCGCGATCGGTTTAACAACTTCTGAGAAAACTCATTCCAAAGTTTTCAAAAATCCCATTAGAATAAGCCGGAGGAAAACATTCGTGAAAAATATTTTATCTGAGAGGATTCAAATTCTCAGAGAATTTCAATCCGATAATGATACACATTATTCCGAACTTTTACTTAAATCGGATCAGCCGTTTCGATGTAAAAAAATATATAATGTTATTTGTGTCAATTATTCAAAGCTATTAGGAAACCTATTAAATCAAAGCAACAAGTGTCACCACTTGACTGTAAACGATTAAAACAAAGCCTTCTTTATTATTATATAAATTATTAATGTAAAATAAGATGGCAGTGATGTAATGGTTTGGATCTCAAGGTGTATATATATATAATAACCAATCCAAAGATAAGTTGATATGTTCCAGCTCATCCATCAACGCGGAAACACATAACGCGTTTGCCTAGTAGGTATCTTAATAGCTTTGAATAATTGACACAAATAACATTATATATTTTTTTACATCGAAACGGCTGATCCGATTTGAGTAAAAGTTCGGAATAATGTGTATCATTATCAGATTGAAGTTCTCTGAGAATTTGAATCCTCTCAGATGAAATATTTTTCACGAATGTTTTCCTCTGGCTTATTCTAATGGGATTTTTGAAAACTTTGGAATGAGTTTTCTCAGAAGTTGTTCAACCGATCGTGCCTCAAAACTATACAGCATCAAGTCAGATAGGGGTTCATGTGTGTGCCAAGTTTCAACTGATTTTGAATTTTTGTCTGACCTGTGGAGCGCGAACAAAAAAACAAAAAACAAAAAAACAGGCACTTTTTTTTCGGTATAGTGTAATTGAGTCTTCGCTTCGCTCATCCAATTAGATGACGTTCACTGATACACACTACAGATCACAAGAAGTGTGTGAAAGGTGACAAACTTTTAATATTACGTAACTTTAACTCACCCTTTTTCACAACATGAAAAAAATACTTGCGAATTGAAATATTCGATCTATTTGAAGAGGTCGACGACCTCAGCATATTTTATCGGAATTTCAATAAGAAATATATAGGCCTACTACTTTTCATTCTGGTTACTTTCTACTACCAAATAATTACTTTCAAAAATTGGCAACTTGAGGTGATAAACTCATATATATATATATATATATATATATATATATATATATATATATATATATATATATATATATATATATATATATATATATAATTTATTTAAATTATTTAATTCAAATAATGTAGTTCTGGATGATTATTATCAAACCTCATTCTTTCAACCGTCAATGCGAAAGGCATACAATGTGCATAGTGCAAGGCATAGTGCCATAAAGCACTATCTTTAAACCAGTGATAGCATCTTGCAACCACACAATCATATAATTCCAAAAATACGTAGGCCTATATGATTTTTTCACTTTTTTTTCATGGCACAAAAATTAAGATTTTTTTAATCCTACGTGAAAAACTACACACGTATTTCAGGTTAGGTGGATTGGTGAGTTGGTTGAATTCCTAGCAATCCTATTTTCCGTAGCCTTCATTGGTAATCAAAGATTTTGTATCAAATTTCGATGTTATTATAAGAAAAAAGATTGGGTTTATTCAAATTCTCTACGTTATTGCACCCACGCATTTGCGCTAGTGTCACAACTGCAAGAAATTCGTTTATTCAGGTGCAATTGTATGCAATTTATTAAACTTGGAAAATGCATCATAGAGGTGTTGAGCGATGATTAGTGAGATATTCATATGAAATATAGAAATATTCACATCTTGGTTTTGAAACCGCTAACATAATTTGAACAAAATTTGTCAAACATGACCGCCATTGCTGACATTGGAATTTTTGTTTTTCAATTCTTTTTATACAAATATTCTACTCCGTGCCTTCCATTTCAATCACATGTGAATTTTCGGAATTTTAATAATAGATTGTTTTCACCGATTGTTACCCATAATTATGGAGTTATTATTTTAGAAAATGAAGTTAAAGTTTCAAGTTGAAGTTGAATACATTTTCTCTGCTCCATCATCTACAACAACCTTCCAAGTCACATTAAGTCGTCTCCTACATTCTTTTTATTCAAATCATCCCTTGAATCCTTCCTCCTCTTGAATGCCTTTTACAACCTCCAAGAATTCCTCTCCCCCTATATTCAACTATCATAACGTATTCTACTTACTACTATGAATCTGCATTATTACCAACCTCATTTCAATTCTCCATTATTTCCAATTACAACCATTGTTACCATCATTTGATCTCTATATTATTATTATTTTAACCTATTGTCATTATTTTCACTAGTTTGATGGAGGGGTTTGGGTGGAAGATCACCTTTTCAAGTGTGAACCCCGCCCAATTGTACCATTAATTGTATATCCATTAATATATTATAAGCTATCAACTGTCATAAATTACTATATTATATATTATTGGAACAATAAAGACTGAATACAATACAATACAATACAATAAGAAGTTAGATAAAGTAGCATGTGGATCGGTTACAGGCGCATTCAAAAAAACAGTGGAAAACCAGAATTGGGCCGAATGACTCTACGCTATCACTCATACAAACGTGTGAATGTAACAATAAATAAAGTCTAATGACATTGACAGACCATGAAACCCATGGTATTCACCGGGCCCTGATCTTTAGTTTGTATATAGTATTTATTAATATATATCTAAGAAAACAGATCTTCTGGAATTACTTTTCAGTGATCGAACGTGAGAAATGGTACGTGGTAAAACGTGATAGAATGAAAATAATAAACAATGAATGAAAAACTGAATATTAAAATAATTGTTTAACTAAGTTATCTGTTAATTTATATACCACTGTACTATTTATTTCTATGTAGGAAGAAATGTAGTCTGTAATTTCATTGTTTATTCATTATAAACTATCTAACGGTTGGGAATTGTAATTAGTATATATATTTCACAATGGAATTAAAATCAATAGTACAAAAGTTATTACTGTGAAAACAATAAAT
Source organism: Brachyptera risi (assembly GCA_964007535.1). Taxonomy (NCBI): domain Eukaryota; kingdom Metazoa; phylum Arthropoda; class Insecta; order Plecoptera; family Taeniopterygidae; genus Brachyptera; species Brachyptera risi. The sequence goes on from OZ023328.1 coordinate 17,896,042, forward strand.
ACAATTAAATTGAACAAATCACAGACGGTAGTCATAATAATTACAATTGTAGCACTGATTATGTATTCATTATTAACAATAAGACTGCAATAATGACAATTAAAAATAATATCATACGATGGTAAATTGAAAAAAATTGAAATCAATTTTTCAACAACATTTTCAATGCACATAGGCCTACATATTATTGAATTATCAAAATCAACTGATTCGAATATAATGCAAGCTGTATCCTAGTTTCATGTGAACGGATTTTTATATTAAATTGATACAATTCGTGCAAATGCTTCAAAATAGGCCTAATACGTACATTTCAATTACTCACACACGGATATTGTTAGTTTGTTTCCTAATTACTACAATAATTTAATTATTGTTACACAACAAAACACGTTTCAACGTAAACTATCCTGGTATTCACAAAACAAAAATATTTTTCTTTCTCCCAGGAACATATTTTTTAATAACGATCATTAAACGGTTGCTTAAATTAACAAAAACTCATAAATTAATTTCTCACTTCAAAATTCACTCACATCCTTATATAAAAGATTATAAAAATAATGATCCGAATTGGTTTCCAGGGCACTAGAGTATACTTCTTTCACTCTCTTTCTCTCTCGCTCTTCTCACTTTCATAGTATGTATTCCCTACCGCCGTGCGATGCGTTTACCGCGGTTATAAAGCTGGCCGCCGCATTAGCAGGCGGTTTATTCACAGTGGAGCAGTGCATCGACCAACAACAAGCTACTAATAAGTGACCTCCTCAAATTGGATTAAGAAGAAAGTGACAGGTGTTTTACGTTTGCTTAAGAATGAGGCAGTCTAATTATAAGGTAGGTAAATGATATGGTTATTTTATTTTTTTTGTAAATTTAATTTGTGGTATTATAAGTTTTCTTTTGTATGAAAAGTTTAGTGTTTTCGTTGTTTGCGTATTGTGACAAGCGGAAGCTGGTAAGGAAATGTATCTTTTGAAGTTGTTTTCTAGATAAATGTAGGGTTTTATAAATTACGTGGGAGACAGACAATGAGCATATTTTTAAATTGTACGTCGTACAAATTATGACATTATTTTATTACATGCATAATCAAAGTTACCTAAAACCTAAAACAAACTATTTTGGGGAAAGTAAATTGATTCATTCAGTGAAAATTTCGTTCTTCAGAACAATATTGTGAGAAAAAATGTTCAAATATGTCATTTCAATGATTTCAAAAATTGAATCATACGAAGTGGTGAATAACTTCAAATAGAATATAACCACTGGTATTGAAGAATGGTATAGATCACTTTAAGAAAATACGAAGTGAATAACTTTGAAATAACAATCGGTTAAACATTTTTGAAATCAATCAAATGAGTACTTTTCTAGAAAACACAAAATTTATATACTTTTTTTTAATATCAAGATATTGAAACCTTCACTACAGAAAAATTAGCATACGTCGTAAAAAACATTTTTTCTGTGTTCAAGATTGAATCTTTATTATGTGGTTATAATTTCCAAAGCGGTGGGAAAATATCCTGAATTATCATAAGCTCATTGGAACTGTAGGGAAAGTCTATCCTCAAGGACGATTCGCCACACACACACACACACACACATACACCCTCTTCACCCACCCTCTTTTGATGCCAAAAGAAATGAGATATTATTTTAATTGAGAATGTTTTCAAATAATACCGTGAATTTTAATGAGTGTGACATTTCACATGCTAAAACAGCGTGTCAAACAATAACAAAATTACCATATCTGTAGCGAACTGTTATAAAAAGGGCAAGAAAAGAAGCAGTGAGTATGCTGACTAGTTCTAAATAATGTCAACTGATTCAAATGAAGACGCATTTTGAGTGAGAAATGGATATTTGTAAACATAATCTCAATTCGATGATGCACATTCGGTGAAAAGATATAGTTTATTATTCATACTCAAATAGATTTGGATGACCCAACTTTTTGTTTTAATTACTTTTGTTAATTTAAGAGTGACTTTTTAAAATCATTCTTTCTGAGAAGAAAAATGCATCCTGAATATATTTCATTAAATATTAAATATATATTGTATCCTTATTAACCTTTCACTTGTATTAGCCGTTTGACGTGATGATTGTTTGTAACAGTTTCATTTGATATGATCATTAATTACATGCAGGATGAGCGAGTATAATTGCTCAAGAGTTAAGACAGAAGCAACCGGATTGTCAATGTCTTCAGATCTTTCATATTTTACAGGTTGAGTGCATGTAATTCCAGGTTAAGTTTCCGGCAATTAACTCATATAATTCTAACACAAGGTTAAATTGAGATAAATCTATTTAATGCATCTTTGAACAGTTTCTATTGCATGAGAACATGTTTTTTTCAGTCACTTTTTATGTATGATTATTCACATTGAAAATATCCGTACTTTGAAGGCCGTATGGTACATGTGTTTCAGTACTGTATGGGTAATTATACCAGAATAGCAACTGGAGCATTTCCTCTAGCGTAACAACTGCTGTATAATGTCTCGAAATTCTTGCATAATGTCGTCTCCATTATACGTGCGTGTAGAAGACATGTTTTTCTCATACCGGAACATTGTCGCATTCACAAATTTCATTTTCAATTGAATAATTATTATTATTTCGTGTACGAGAAAATGCGCTGTATAATTCCTCTACTGATTCAAAGACTTCATTTTAAAACTGATTATTCGTGACTCTGAAGCTTATTTAGATAAAGCTTTCAAATTGAATATTCCATTTTATTTTTATTTTATTTAATATTTATCATTTTTATATTTTCACATTTTGAATCGATCATGGGTGATCGGGCACAAAAAATTGAGCTTAATTGAAGCTCTCCGATTAGAAGTGAATTGATAAGCACAGAACATTTAAAAATTATATACAGTTATTTTCAATTAAAAATCCTGATAAATCGGTGGGTGCCACTCCTCTTCAAAAATCCATAACAGTCTACAAACTTTCAGCATTTCTAATTGAAAATAACTTGGTAATTGCTTCTACAGATCGTTTCACAGACTTTTATCAACCCTTTAATTCAATATTTAAAACCTACTACTCAACCTGTTCAGTTTCTAACAACAATTCTAACTCTAACATTTCCACACCAAGCGAATTGCCATAGTAACGCACCATTAATGAATGAAGCAAAGTTCTAGAACACTTCCTCGTGGTAGCGTACTACAATGACTCACAATGTGTTGAATTTATTGCATAATAACAATGCATTTCTTAATAATACAAACAAACAAGAGCATTAATTAGATATGCATGCATTGTGGTGGCCCCATGTTTGTCGTGTGTGGGACCCACCGAGTGGAATATACAGCTCCAATATAGTTGCGTTTATATAACGCCAATAAACCAGACCTAATAATTAGGACAAACAATAATAGATATTAGAAAGAAAGTTTGTGGAACGAATTCAAATATTTTCATTTAATCGAAATACATGTATGTTAGAAACTTGTATTTCAATATGTAAGATAATTCTGGTTTTATATCTTTCGTAAGCCGTAAGGATATAGAGTGTTCGAATGCGGTGTCGAGAATTCTGGAGTGTGAGTCAATTTTGTCTACCTTTCGCTCTTTCACACATTTAAACAAAATTAAATTGTGTTGACACAAAAAAATATATGAGTGATATGATTAAAGTTATCATCCTGTGTATATCTGAACTTTATCTCAGTTTCTGCAAAAGACAATTGAATTAAGTAAAACACTCATTTATCCGTGTGTTTTTTATAATATCCTGTGAGATTATCCATCTTCTTGGATAAGTTTATTCATAGGTTGTATGTTTGAATGTAATCTTGATTGTTGAATCAGCTATTAAGACACTCATGTCAAAATAGTGTTCTGAAGTATATATATAAACGGGCGTTCTACCTCTCAGATTTATCACCTTACGAAAGTGTAAAAATTGCTGAAATTCAAGCAACCTATTCGTGTATAAAACCGACCCTTCTCATTGGCCAAACCATTCGTCAATGTTTATACATTGTGTATAAGGTGTCTAGATTTCAAGAGATAGACTCAATTTGAAAGTAATCTACTCAACTCAGACAATGAATCTTCTCTCTAAATAAATACTCAGACACAAACACTTCACGCATCTGTCCAAATTACCTTTCATTTGCATACACAAACGAACCCGAAAAGAGTGTTACCTTTATTGTTGATACTTAGCATCTTTAGTTAGCAAGTTAATCAAATCACTCTCTTGTGTTGAATTACAAATATATATACTTTAAGTCACGGTTTCTTGGCTATACTTCTCACGAATTACTAGTGAAAGAATTTCTCGGCATTATGTTCATTTTGAAAGTAGAGCATCGAGCTATAGGAGTTATACTTTACGATCAATGAATGAAAAAGTCGCGAACCACCAGTTCGATAGTCGTGTGGTATATGGGGGACGGTCGCTCGGCACCTTCTTTTGTGGATACAAGTGTATATATATATATATATATATATATATATATATATATATATATATATATATATCAGATCACAGGCAGCACCGTGCCATGGTTATAGGAGACGCCCTTGGTGGATTCAGCTGTTCTAACGTAACGAAAGGGAGAGTCAAACGAGATGAGGTAGATTGAGGTAGACGCGATCGTCTTGTACCACTCTCTCGTATCAACGATCCATGGTTTCAAACCTTCATCTCTTATTACCACATACACATCTAGTAGGGTATACATATTCTCTCAAGGATTTTGCAGGAAATTGCGCCATTTATACCCACTACATGCCAACATTGGTTATACTACGATTAATAGTTACGCCTTATGGAAAATTGTTCCTTTAACCTACGGTTATCACGATGGAATAATGATTACAACTATTACAATAAAGAAAATTACAGTGGCTAAATAAATACGGTAACGATTTGTTAAATGTAGAACATTGGCGAATTAACTTTTCGTGTGGTTATTGCGGGGTAACTACATTATTACCTTATGGATTGTTAGATGTGCCGGTTAAAGAGTAGAACGTGAACCCACCACAATATAGAACGCCTTCGATTTTAGAGATGGGTGGCGTGGGTTCGATTCCCGTCACAACGAGGTGCCGACTCGAACACGCATGTTTCATTTTTACACGTATATGGCATCCATTGACGCGTCCAAATAAAGAACCAACATGTTTTGTCTGAATTATTACGTAATCGATACCGGTATTTCAATTGTCTGTGGCCATAAAATTTGATTGATTTTTAAAACGAGCATGTTTTTCAATAAACATTATGTTTGAGGGATTAAAAATCTTGTATAGGCTTCTGTCAAGTGACGTCACTCATTATTGAAAGAGACAGACAACAATGTCCATCAGTTGGAATTGACCAATCAGAATATTTGGTAGTTCACCAGTTCACTGTATTGCTATGGTAACGATTGTTTGTTATCTGCTACGTGACAGAAGCCTATACATTTATTTTTCGAAAAACGTTCGAAAACACATTTTTCAGCTACTTCGGCTGTAAAGTTATAATAAGCCTATTGGATGTCCGCAAGGACTATGTTTATACAGATAGTAAAAATCTGAATGGCTTCTATCAATGTTGAAACCTCCTAAACAGTGGACACTTAACTACACATCCTCAACAGTTATATTCTATGTTGTGTGATTAACTTGAGTATAATCACCGAGTAGCTAAGATGCGATTATACGCTTTGTGTTTCGTCAGCTCAACTGCTACTGTACTTTCGCTGTTGTAATTATAACATGCAGTAGATACAGGATCTTGCCAACGTCAGTAATGACTTTAATTTCAAGGTAACCAAACTCAAGCAAAGTGGCATAGTTGAAAGATAATAATCAATCATAGATGATAATTAGGGAACATTCTATATATCTTTGTGTGGGTAGGTATTTTAAGGAACAACTCGATCTCATTGTGTTTGTTTTTTTGTGCAAAGCTAGAAAAACAAAAGTTTCAAACCAATTAATATTGTGTACCTTGAAAAGTTGTTGTCTTGTAGTTGATGTTTTGTTCTTTTTGAGATACATTGTTAGACAAAAACTGGGTTATAGATATGAAGTTCAAGTGTTTCCTTTCGTCATAGACAATTGGTATCATGCCCACACAACTTAGTCTAGCTAGATTTGTTACACAATTTGTTCCTGCTGTAACATTTATTGATGGCTCGCGCATACAATAAAGTGATCAAGAAACAATTTTAAAAATATGTTCATTCAGTTTTTATGTTTTTTTTACTTCGATTTGTGTCATTTCAGTTTTACTGTATTAATCAATGATCTTAATAATCTGTATTGATTTGATTGAACTCTTCTAAAACTTCACAATAGGATACAAATACCGGCACAGTAGCTGAGTGGTTAGCTCACTCGCTTCACGTGATCCGGGAGGTGAAGGGACATATCGGACCCGGTTCGATCCCCGCCACCGTCCATCTTTACAGGGGTTTTTCGTGGTTTTCCTCTGTAGTATAGGCTAATGCCGGGATGGTTCCTACAATATAGGCCACGACCGCTTCCTTCCCACTATCCTTCCCACTACCCATAAAAATCTTCATCTCATCATCCCATCATCTCATTAATCATTCATCCGACGCCAATATATCTTAGTAATCATTACAGTGCGTCGTTAAAAACCCAAATATACAAATATACGGGTACAAATATTCTACTATTAAATCTAATTTCATATTTCAAACTTTCATTTGATCGATAATACTCTTCTTGGACTTATATGAGTAATATATACATCACACTATTTTCACATTTCTTCACTTAAATTCACAGTTTGTGTATCATGTAAATTATACATTTTGATCATTTATGTGAATTAAATCGTTTCAGCTGTAGAATTTATATAAAAAAACAAGTTTTCATGTATATAACTAATTGCTCTGCATTAAAATAACTCGACACCTAATGGGTAAATACTACTTGGTCAACATTACACACTGATTTATTACTACTAGAAAATCAACAGTTTTGAATCTACTAGTCTACACATTACATAACACATTACGATCTTGATACCAACTTCACATGTAGGTCCCTAATGCAGTCATACTTGTGAACTGAACACTGTCTTCGTCTATCTCTTTTCCACATGTCTTATCGTAAATCATGCCTTCACTCTCCTTGACTTACTCCATGATATTTAAACATCGACAATGATAAAATTGAATAGAGGCTATATGCAATAAAATATTCTGCCAACAGCAACATTTTACAGCATCAACATTATTGTTTCAATCCAAACCTACCTGTGCTATATATGACCTCAAATTAAGGAAACGCCTTTATTATAACCTATAACCTTACGACTTTAAATTTTATTACGTGACCATTTAGATTTCTATTATTCTAGAGGGAGTAGACAAAGTTAAGTGTCAGAAATAACCGACATAATAGAAGTAGTCTATAGTCTTGTTGGGAGTGATTTAGCAAGGTGTAGAAGCGCCGCAAAATACGCGCGAGCTAACACCTGAAATCATCACCTCCATGGTTTGGTGTGGGAAGACGTAATCGGTTTGATACCTTTCCACGCATTGCCCCCGAAATGATTGCTGAGCTCGCAGCACGTGACTTAATAACTAAAACATTCGTGAAAAACATTTTTCAAGATTGAATGATTTACCATGAAAACCAACCGCAATGGAAATTTGATCCAAAAGTCATGATTTTTTATCGTTGAAATAAAAAAGATATATGATAATATGTGTCATGATTCTAGGTCGTACATACTTAGCATATATTATAAATCGTTTCTTAACATACGAGTCCGGTTCTTTTTATTGTTGGAGAAACATAATGGGAAGGTTAAAAACAGATTGAGACAATCACTTTTACTGACTACTATGCATGGATGGCTATACGATCGACGATCAAAAAAACGTAAAAAAGAGTTTGGATTTTTTGTTTTGTGCATGCTGGTTAATAGTAACAGATAGAACACGAGGAACACCTATGAGCACTTGAGAAATAGTTTACCACAAATTGCGACCACACAAAATAACAAGTGAAATGAAACAAGGTATACCGGATGCAGTTCAATTAGACTGCTTGGACGTTTTGAAGCAATTTGGCCTGAAAACTATAATGCAAAGCGCTCATGTGCAATACCCGAACTTGAACAATCCCATTTACAGCATCAATTTCTTTGTTAAATTATACGTCTCTAAGAAGATGGACAAAAGAAAAATGTTTTTTTTTCATTGTTGTGAAACAGTAATTGAATCAATTCAGTATGATATAATGTAACAAATTGCTTAGACAATTGACCGCATCGCCACAATCTTGAAATTAATATTTGTTTTATTTCTTTTGTTAGCTTCTGCCCGCGTTGGCCATCGTCCTTCTCGCAGTGTCGGCGCCAGTCTTCGGTCGCCGTGTCCGAGTAACTCGTCCCGTGACGGCGCCCGCCGAGGACCAAGAGCCACGCAGTCAGCAACTCCAGTACTACGCAGCCGCCGAAGACGCCGGTCCCAGCGGTGGTCAGCAACTCGTCCTTGTGTCCGACGACGCCTACAACGGTCTCTATGGACGCCAATCAATCGGACGCCAGTCTGACGTCGCCGCCGAGACCTACAGACCTCGTAGTCAGATAGTCGCCGGTTCGAAGACGAGTCGAGCCAAAGAAGCACCTAGACAACCTCCCGTACAGACTTTAAGTAACTACAACAAAGTCAACGACGATGGTTCATTTACTTTCGGTTACGAAGCTGCTGACGGCAGTTTCAAAGAGGAGACACGTGGCACCGATTGCGTTGTACGAGGCAAATACGGATATGTGGATCCCGACGGTAACAAAAGGGAGTTCACTTACGTGTCTGGTAACCCATGTGATCCCAATGCCAAGAACGAAGAGGAAGAAGAGAGCAAGAATCTAGCTGATGAGGACAGTGGTGAAGAGAATGTACCAAAGGGCCCACACAGGCCATTGAGGCCGCTTCGTCCTCTTCCCGCTCGTCCAACGACAACCGTCTTCCAGAACAACTATGTCCAAGAGGAAGATAGTGAAGAAACGATTCCTCAACAGATCTACAGAACTACTGCCGCACCCCGACTCGTGTCGCAACGACCAACCCCTGCTTCAGTCTACGAGCAACGCGAGACTGTCACCCCTCGTCCAACTATCCGTGCTCAGTCGGCCATCCGTATCACCCCTCGTCCTTATTCCGCCTCCACGACGGTCCGCTCTCAGCTGCCCGCCACCACATACCGCCCCACCCTCCTCCAAGCCACACCAGCCCCTCGTCCAGGCGTAATCTACTCGAGCAGTGCTCAACCTACACCTAGTCCACACGCCGCCACCGCCGCAGTCGACTTCGAGGAGACTCTCAGACAATTCCAGCTGGAGAACAATGTATTGTCCACTCCCCGATCCGTAGCACAGCGGCCACAAGCTAGACCCCAAGTGGAACAACAGTTGACTGCTGGCAAGCCTTCAGGCAACGCTCTGTACGAGACACAACTTGTCTATGACCCATCTTCAGGACAATACCAAACCGTATTCTACCAGAACATTCCTCAAACATCCAACGATATCAGTCAAAGACATCGTCTCCAGCCCTTCTCCCAGCAACCACGTTTCCAACAACAACAACAACAATCACAAGCACAGGCACAACAGCCACGTCAACAACAACACCTTCAACAACAACAGTTGTACGCTCAACAACAAGCTCAAGTCCTTCAACAAAGTCAACAACTGTATGCTCAACAGCAACAACGTCAACGTGCGCTGGCACTCCAGCAACCTCAGCCTCAGCAGAACACGAGATTCACGCAGTTCCAGTCGCCGGCGCAGAGATATCCCCTGCAACAGCAGTATTACCAGCAGCAAGGAAAGCAGCTGCAACAGGAGCCGTCGAGGCAGTTCTACTACGTGTCGCCGCAAGACGAGGCTCGTGAGAGTGTCTCCCATGGACAGATCGACTCCTTCCTGCGTAATCACAATATAGCTTATTAGACGCTGATACCGAGAGCTCAACTCAGTTGTATAGATGATGTGTAAAATGTGTCGTGTGAATGAATGTGTGTGTGTGTTTATCGAACAATAGACGGCGTTTCGAGCGTGAATGTTTATAATAAGGGTTTCCATTTTGGAATAAATTAAAATGATTATCATTATATTTATAACTTTTCTGGAAATAGAAAGTTATTCCCATTGGCTTTCTCCCATGTTCACTCAATATTTACAAACAAACATTCAATTGAGATAATTTCATTTGATAATACAATAAAAATAATTGTACCTTATTGTCAATTTACGTTTTACTATGCCAAATTATTATTAATTATATATTTTAACTTTTATTCTATTGTAAATAATGTATCCACTTAACATTGTAGCCTGATAGTAAACATGTCTTTACTCCGTCTAGTTTTGTTCTTGACAGACTGTTCGTGTAAGTGGCCTGAGAACATGGGATAGATCAATTAAAGGATTAAGATACCTGATAACAACAATTAAAAGTATCATATTCCATTTGTTTTTTTAAATATGAATTTTATGTAATGTAAATTTCATATCTATTGCACTGATGTAATCTTCGTGTATTTGTTTTGTAATAAAAAAAATACTACAAATTAAATTGCGTGTACTCTAATTGTTCTAGAAATTTTCTCCCACAAATATAGTTCTACCATGATATTTTTCTTCCCAACCCATGTCCAAACATTGGTAATCATCATAAATTACAGGGCAGATTGCAATTGCTATTCTTTCTTGTGTACGGTCACGTTTCTCAATCGATTTCGTCACTATTCAAATCATTACTCAATACTCGAACTTATATTGAGTTATATAACTACAATACATAATGCGATTCATATATTTAAATTGATTGAACCACAACAAAATGAACCACCCTTATTGAATTAAATTCACAAATTTAGTTTGAAATGTTCTTAAAATCAATTCCTACACCCACTAAATCGATTTCAAAACACGATAGCAACGAACAAATGTTGTATTTCAATCGAAAGTTTTTTTTTCTTCACCTTCATTTTTGTTGTTGTTCACTTTAACATCATGAACGGAATCAATTTTATATTGTGAAAATGAACCAAAATGTGGATTACAGATAATAAAAAGTGCACACAATATATAATTTCATTCTCGCATATAATCTATTCTATTTATATATTTATATTTATTATATCGCATATATTTTAATGACGGAGAAAACATTTTTATCGGATATTATTCGGATTGAATTATATTAAATCAGATTTTATTTCAATCGGATTGAATCAATTCGGATTCTCAATAATAATCTACTTAGCTAACAGCTTACATTTTTTATTACATTCCAGAATCTAATTTGAATAAACATAAAATAGTCAAGCTGGATCACTATTGGAATTATGCATTAGAGAAATGTCAATCAAGTATGAAGAACATGAATCAACGATCATTACTCGTGATTAAACATAATTATAGTACAAAAATTAACCAAATTGATCACACCTTTGAATAAATTAATCTCATTTAAATACTACATAACTCCGAGTACCGGTATCTATAAGATGACAATAATAGTGTAAAGTCATTGATCTGTATTCCAAGGGTGTGTCGTACTCTCACTGACACAACGCATATTACATAACAATAAATTATTGAGATCACTTCTCTTGAACTATAAAATATTACATCAAGCAACAGATACTATGGTAAACTTACTGGGTACCACCACAACAGTCTCAGACAACCGGAAATGATGTTATAATTCACAAATATTTTATTGATTATTTCTCTCTCCATAAATATATATATATATATATATATATATAATTGTTTGATACCAATTTCAATTCATGCTTTCTTTTGATACTCATATTACGCGCGTAGCTTGCATCAATTATTAACCTTGCTCATTATGGCGACCAAATAATGTTTTAAGCGGCATTCCAATCGGCCTGAGGGCCTATTAAATGGCGAGCGCTTTCACTATCTTTGCTCTAGATAGTCCCGTTGACACCCGATATATGGACAGCAGGAGAGATTCATTTCCCTCTAGTCGAATTAAGGTGTGTATAAAATGTTGGATAGACTTCCTATAAATTATCATTTGGAACCACTTTCTTAAGACATTGACATTGCGATAGCTAACTAGCTTAAAACTGATTGCGCAGTAACACGCGACTAAGACGAGATCATGTGTGTGTTGATTATTACATTGAACATAGGGCACTAAGCCGACTTTAATGGGAACACAATGGGTATTGGCTTAGTCTATGGTGACTTATAATTAAGGGAAGTGTTGACCTAGATAAAATGAAGAATGAAGTTGTGTGCATTTCAAAGTATGATGCAGTCTAGTCTGTATTGATAAATTGATCAAGTGAATTGAATTGTTATTCGATAATTATTTAGAATTATTTTTGTAAAAGTTGAATCAATTTTATTTCGCTTGTTATATGAATTCATTGAGGTCATCATGTAATCATCAAATTATAATAATCAGATGTAGTAAAATAATAAACAATGAAATTATTTCCATTTTCATTATAATCAAGGTAGAATTCACTTTTCTTTCTTTTTAAAGTCATCGTTTATTTTGTTATATGATGTGTGGGCCTATATTATCCATTTCCATGCAAGTCTTGGATCATTTCAGTTTCTTGTATATTTTTCAACATGGGCATAAAGCTGTGTATAATATGAAGTTGTAATAAACTGAGTGTAAAAATTTCGTGTTTTTTATGGCCATCATAATTGATCTGAAATTTATCGCACAGAAAACTAATCTTTCATCTCTCGATGCATTTAATATAAAATTTAAGAATAATCACTCACAAATTTGATTCTAGATAGAAAACATTAAATACATGAAGAACATATTTTAGGTTGTATAACTGTTATTTGATCTTGCTCTCAATGAGTATTGACTCTGCTTCCTTGAAATTTTCAGCCCAACAGGGCTCGAATCCATATTATGCGAATCATATGCGAATCTATACTCATATAACATTTAATGTATTCAATTATGAACTTGAATGAATGAATTTATTACAAGATAAATATGTGAAATTTAAAATATATAAATAATATGATAGCCTATTTTCTCCTATGGAGTAAACAGAAAATGATGAGAATTTTTCCATGGTAATTTCTATTGAATAGAAAATGGATTTTAAAAACCAAACAGGAACACAAAAGATTCAAATTAATATGTAAACATTCATTGTTTATTCATGTATTTTCTCTCTTGTGCGCGCTCTTCTTTCGCAGAGAATCTGTATCCATTGTTGCACATGCATTTTCATCAATAAAACATATAATGCAATAACCGTATGTACTGCACATCACAAGAGTAACTGCAAACTTCCTCTGAATGAAATGTACCTTACCTTGTGTTATAATTGAAAGAACGCCATAGCACTCATACAGACATGCATTCTAGTAGTTAAAAAGAAAGCTTAATAATCGTAGTTAATAAAAGTTTGTTCAGGTTCACTATGACAGAGCATATTAGCTTCGTATATGAGCTTATGAGCTATTTGCGTTTTCCAATACTCGAACGTTTATCGAATATCTAACAATAATGTTTACTTTGAAAATCGAGATCATTTATGATTGAGATAATTGAGTATTAACAGGTACGTGTAAGATTTACTCTTAAGTACCTGAAAGATTGTTTTGAACATGATATTTGAGTTCAAAAACTGTACGATTCAATCAAATGATTCTATATGGTCAAAAATTATTTACTAGTGAACGGTGAATGTAACGTTCACACCATTATTTCTCATTTTGAATTTTTGTGAAAATGATGGATTACAAATTCATGAAATTTATTAAAATTCGCTCGTTTGAGCATCATTGTCCAGTAGACCTAATCAAAGCAATAGTTATTCCAGAACTCTTCGTTATAGTTTCCTTTATTTACACAGCTTCAAAGCACGTTCCGTTAGCACGTTTCGTAGCACGAATCCTATACACAGTGATATTTTTTGTCAAAAACATGGCCACCTATTATTTAATTTCTACTCTCTGTCACAATGCGGGTTATATTTTATTTACTTGCAAATGTTAATTGGATGAGCGGAGCTCTCCGAAGACTCAATTTCACAATACTAAAAAAAACTGCTTTTTTATTTTCGCACTCCACAGGTCAAACAAAAATTCAAAATCAGTTGGAACTTGGCATACACAAGTTTCCTCATCTAATTCGATACTGTATAGTTTTGAGGCGCAATCGATTGAACCACTTTCGAGAAAACTCATTTCAAAGTTTTTAAAAATCTCATGAGAATAACTCATAGGAAAAAATTTGTTAGAAATATTTTTTCATCTGAGAGAATTCAAATTCTCAGGTCATTTTAATCTAATAATGATACACATTATTCCGAACTTTCACTCAAATCGGATCGGTCGATTTGATGTAAAAAATATATAATGTTATTTTTGTATATCACTCAATGCTATTAAGATACCAATTAAATCCAAGCAACAGGTATCACCAATTGATTGTAAACGATCAAAACAAAGCCTTCTTCATCATCATAGAAATTAATTTGGAAATAGGATGTCAGTGACGTAATTTTTTGGATCTCAAGGTGGATATATATAATAACTAATCCAAAGATAAGTTGATATATTCCAGCTCATTCATCAACGCGGCAACACATAACGCGTTTGCCTAGCAGAATTTCCAATGCATTTAATTAATTTTCAACGTAGAATGGGCTATTACTCAGAATAAGTAGCATAGCGCTTAGTTGGCAAAAACATGGCTACCGCGCATTCCCCATGACCGCTCTCTTTCATATACTCTATCTTTACCCTCATGCAGGGCTGAGATTTTGTTCTAGTAACAATGTAAATAGAAAAAAGGATAAACTTGTCGGCATAGTAACTACGCCTTGTTTCGAAAATAGGCCTGTATTTACTAACCACTGTCCCAGTCAGTTGTAGACCTCCCGGTAAGGGTTCTGAATTTCCAGAAAATCGTAATTTTTGTAACCTTTTGAACCAACTTTTATCAAACCAACCAATCATTGTTGAATCACAGTTTTATAAGACTATAAACAAATAATGATCATCAGTGAGATATTTAAGAGGCTACTTTGCATCTCACAACCCATGAGTAAAACCTGCAGGGGACGGTTAAAACAGGACGAAAAGCGCCAATGCAGACTTTTGGCTCCCAACACATGGTGGGTAAACGGTGAAACCAATCAGTCTAATTATTTTTGAAATGTAACCACAATAAGTATATCTGTGCCTTTAAGTTCATCGAAAATCATAATTTCATATGATATCACTCTGAAAAAAATCGTAAATACAATGAAAAACAGGTAGAAACATGTTGATATTTGACAATTATTTTGAATGTGTTGAAAACATCCCACAAACTAAAGTTCGTATTGAATACTTGTGATCATTTAACCGAAAATTGTAAGTTGATACGACGATTGGTTTTCCGTTGCCAACTTAGCCCCCGAACGTCTGCAATCAAGCCGGTAGGCAAGATGTAAAGAGGCCTCTTAACTTTCTGAAACCTGCATTTAAAGAGCAATTCGCAATACCTTGTGGAACTCGAGATTCGGGTTATGTGAGACAGGTAAATAATTGATCAAGAAAACGAGTAATTTGTGAAGAAGTAGAACTTAATACAGAAATTCAGTGAATATAACACAACTTTCAAGTCACGTATCTAGATGGGACTGTGATGATAAGTATATAAAATGTCCAATCACTTTCCCATAGAGTATCAACAAAGAAATGACTGGCTGGACTCAGTTCTCATTAATGCCTGTGGTGACGCTTTATTGGTTCGGTTTTAAATCACTATTATTTCCGAGATAATTTCACTAGATTAGAAAAAACGTCATGTTTGCATTGCTAAGAGTACTTCAGGTGTGTGAATGTTTTTTTCTATCGTACCAAATAGAGCAGTGTTGGACTGATTTGTTTTAGTTAAATAACTACTGCATTTTGTTGGGATGATGAGCCTGATATTTGGGACCCCTCACAGA
This sequence comes from Brachyptera risi, assembly GCA_964007535.1. Lineage (NCBI taxonomy): Eukaryota > Metazoa > Arthropoda > Insecta > Plecoptera > Taeniopterygidae > Brachyptera > Brachyptera risi. The sequence goes on from OZ023328.1 coordinate 17,912,029, forward strand.
CATAACTTTAACAATCCATAAATAACCTTGAGCCAGATTAGTAGACCATAAGTGGAATCG
>OZ023328.1:17917088-17994588 GCA_964007535.1 Brachyptera risi
ATTATGAAATATGGTTATTAAAATAAAACAGATATGTTTGTAATAATGCCAATTAAAATGAAGCACAATGATAATTCAAGCAATCCCATTTTATTTTTAATGTTATAAAATGAAACAAAAGATAGATTGTTCATTGAAAAATGCATTAACTTATGAGAATGCGAAATGATTGCACTAAACAATATCATGTAATAAAATCAAAAGAAAAACTCCAACTGCACTTAATACTAGTGTTTGAAAATCTTTTTTCGAAATAAAATAATAGCTATGAATAATTAATAGATTCGTAAAAGTCGCGTGAATTCTTGATCTTGATTTCTATCAACTCGTTAATTACTGTATGAAAAATATAGTCTTATAGATTTGTAGTATGTAGTAACGACCATTATAGGAGGTGAATGTTTCAATTATTTTGTTTTTAATCAAAACTCCATACTGGCTTCAGAGTCATAAATTTGAATCTCAAATTAACTCTGGATCAATGATATCATTATTCCATCCAAATATTATATCAATATTTATATTATTTCAAATTATTATATTATATCCAAGTTTGATATTTTAGTAGCTCTATTTATCGTTTACGTATGTGCTCCCCATTACCATGTTTTTAACTGGTGATTATGGTACTACACTGTGAAATGTTGGGATGTTGGGGTTGAGATGTTAGTATCGTTCTTGAATTGTATTTGTTTGTTTGATTTCACAACTCTAACAAATATAAAAATAAGTAATCACATCAATGCATTTGCTCCTTCAATAGTTAGAGATAACGTTTTTTATTTATTAATGAATATTAATATCTGGAATATATTTGAATTTTCAGAAAGATCTATGTAGATAGTAGTCAATAGTAGTAAGCCCAACGGTAACTCAGCAGAATAGTGAGTCAGTAAATAAGTAAGTATAAGTAAGTGAGTAAGTAAGTTCTTCATTGCAATTAGAATTGAAATGATAGTAACCTATAATTTAGTTTGAAGCTTATCTTCATTTTGTAAGTAATGTAATGTAATGTCATCTAATGTAATCTTTATACCTATTATAGCATATATCTCCCCAACACAGGTTTTTACTTAAAGGGGAGAGAAATATACAAATGTGATGTAAACATTCCAATGTACAATAAATAAAATAAAATGAAATAAATAATTCAAATGATACATGTTGAAGAATTATTAGCAATCGACAAAGCGCACACAAATACAAAAATAATCTGGTGAGAATATTATTTAAAATATAAATATAGTAAAAAGCTATAAAACACAGTACAAACATTTGTATTCTATAAATTCATCGATATAGGCCTAGTAGAAACAGTTTACTACTAAAAACTCTTCTAAAAGCTAGCTTAAATTTCATCGCGGTCATATTTTTGATGTGTAGGGCCTACAGGTGACTTGTTATATAATTACATCCAACGTTCATGGGAATTTGAAAATGAAAAAAAAAAGAAAAATAACGAATGAAATTTTTTTAAATATAGAATTAGCTGGATTGTTTTATGATTTATTCAATTGGCCTATAAATTCGATTATAAATGAGATTAGATTGAAACAGCGAGAGAATTTCAAATAAATTCAGTTTTCTTACGGATACAATTATCTGAAAAAATCTAATGTCATTGAAAAAGAAATTGAATACAGGAAAGTAACAGTAAACAATTTCATTAACATAACATTTCCAAAATGCATGACGATTATAATTATTATTTGCGTGCTGACCCAATCTTCCATTATTTCGTTTGAGAGTAAAAATGAGGAGATGATGGTGCTAAACATCACAAGGTTTACAAAACTCCATGCCTTATTTGGGACTCGAACCTACGCCCGACTTGACTTCAGTTCACTGACTAATACCTCGACTGACTCAGCCAAACGGGTGGCTATTCTCCAAAATTTGGGAAATTATCAAATCATCAAAGTCTTCTCTCCATAATAAATTATATCCACACCAAAAAAAAAAAAAAAAACACCGAGCGATGAAGAACTGAAAACATACCTAAAATTAGTTTTAGTGAATTATTTCTTCAATGCATATCGTATTTGAAATGGAAAACGGATGATTACACCCAGAATACGACAAGTGACACATTCTACGAACCTAGTTTAGTGTCATGTCAATATTATATTCTTATTTACACCATGGACTTATAATAACGCATTATTATAAGTCCATGTTTACTTCTTCTCACTTTCAAATACCTCTCAACGAAAGCATTGTTGCAATTGTTAGACAACATATCTCTACTCTCTTGGACCGTGGCGCTTCAACTATCTATATAGTGGTATTACAGCTAGTATACTTCTTCTAAACACGAAAGAAGATCATCTACCAACAAAACAAAAACAAATAGCATCGTTATATGTGTATCTTTAAGTAGTGATATTTCAAGGCTCAATAATTAGTCATGTTGAAGCTCACAATTAGTAACAATACGTAATATCTCAAAATAATTGAATTGTCAAAGCTGCGTGCAGAGAGTTTATCATTTTGTTATTAACATCGGAAACTTGACAAAAAGTAATTGTTACCTATGAAGGCGAAAGGTGAAAGTTTGAGATCGTTTGAACGGGCAAGGGCAATGTTATACCATCCCAGAGAAATAGTTTGGCATAATAAAGCTCATTCAACACATGGTAAAAATTACTTTGATAAGTTAAGAAATGAAGAACAATTCAAATTCGTGTTGGGAAAAATGTTTCCAATCTTCTCTTTGAACATATCTTCCCTCTCTTCGATTTGTCTTTCTTCGTCTTATTTTCTTCTCTTCTTCCGAATCTTCCTTGCTTTTTGTACTTGAAAGTTCGCTTTGTGCTTATAGATATTTCTCCTATTCCTAATTATTTTCCAAATTCTTTTTCAATTCCATTTTCATTCTATTGTTATAATTGGAATTAGACTTTGAGCCAACATATACCCCCCCTCCCCCCCCCCCTCGGCAGCGGAAGGTTTGAGGATAGTTTCTGATAGGATTTTTTACGTTCTTTCCATTTTTGCTTGTTGGATGCTCGAAAGCCGGTGGGTTTGGCTTCCAGGGGCGTCCAAAGTTTGGTGAAAAATTTGATTTGGTAAAACAAAACATGTTTTTGAGAGTGAGAAAAGAGTGATATCAGACAAAACCTCATTCGAAATCATAGTAATTTCAATTATGAACATAATTCAGAGAAAAAAAGAGGAGAATTAGAAGCCATTTTGAAAATACGTCACAAGTCGTGAATTTGACGGAAATTTGTTTTTGACTCAATCTTGCCTTTTATCCTATGGAGGCGGGAATTTTAGGAATATATGTTGAAAGAATATGGTATGATCTTCCTATTCATGCTTGTTGGTTGCTCAAAAGCCAGTGGGTTTGGCTCCCAGGGGCGTCCAAAGTTTTGGTAAAAAATTTGATTTTTTAAAACAAAACATGTTATTGGGAGTGAGAATAAAAGTTATATCAGACAATAATTCATTTGAGTTCATGGTAATTTCAATTATGAACATATTTCAGAGAAAAAAGAGGAGAATTAGCAGCTATTTCAAAAATACGTCACAAGTCACGAATTTGACGGAAATTTGTTCTTGACTCAATCTTGCCTTTTCTTCGATGGGGGCGGAAATTTTAAGAAAATATGTTGAAAGAATATGGTACGATCTTCCTATTCATGCTGATTGGATGCTCGAAAGCCGGGGAGTTTGACTTTCAGGGGCGTCCAAACTTGTCTGAAAAAATTGATTTTGTCAAACAGAAGAATGCTTTGGGAGTGAGAAAAAATGAGATTTCAGGCATTTTTTCATCTGAATTATCATTCATTTTGATTAAATACATAATTCAGTGAGAAAAAATGGAAAATCAGCAGCCATTCTGAAAATACTCCGCAAGCCATGAATTTGACAAGAATTGGTTTTGACACCTTTCCTCCTACAGATGAGAAAATTATGAAAGTAAATTTTTGATGAATATGGTATGATATTTCTATTTCTGCTTGTTATATCGAATCACGTTGGTGGATTTGGCTTCCAGGGGTGTCCAAATGCTTGTCAATATGCATCATCTCAAATTTAGACGTTTCAACATGAAACATTGTGAGAATATTTGATATTGGGAATCATAGTCTTCATTATTACCGAAGTTTTATCAGATGAATACATTCAGTTTGAAAAAATGATATTCGTCATTTTGAAAACATTAAATAGTGATGGAATTGGAGTAATTATGGATAAGAAAATCGCATCGCGAAAGTTCTGAAAGTGAATGCTTATGGAGTTTATTATACGATTCTTTCCAATTACTCTTCGATATCGGAAATGATGGATTCATTTCAGAATGATGTTCATATCTCAAAGAAAATTGCTTCCGTATACGAGTTGTGTTTTCATTAGGATTATCTACATCACTGCATTGAATCAAACTTTGTTTATAATGAAATGTCTCTGTTCAATATTTTTGAAACGGCAATAAAATTATCAATAGCAATGATCATAATTTTGTGTGATTATTGCTACAGAGAAGATAAACAATGACAGAATTTACATTTCATGATCATTTATTGATATAAAATACTCCATACACGATAATTGTTGCTAAATTACGGCAGAGGTCGAATCATTGAGCCAGTTTAGGAGCGGCACTTCTTGATCATTTTGGTGTGGGGGTTTGCGTAGCTCCAGAGCTGACGCCGGGAGCAATTTATTCGCTCCCAAAATGGTCACCCAAGGCGATAAGGTCTGGGATGAGGGTACAGACCAAGTTCGGAACGTCTCAATGATGATGATCGAAGTATATGAAGGGAGTACTGAGCCTTGCGTTTGTATTCTATTTGATTCCATTGTCTTGTCACTTTCCTCTTCATCTATCGTCTTCTTTCCGTCATCTCTTACTTTTCTCTTTCTTCCCCTTCTCCTCCATATGCTTGAAACCATCACAAACGTCGTCAACTTTTGCAAAATACACAGGCATGAACACAGGCGCAAAATGACTTGCTGTCGACCCATCTTTGAACCCCAAAGGCCCATTCACAACCAAAATTAGGAGTAAACTTGGCATCAGCAGCAATATTTGTTTTAGAACCCTCATGCATCCCTTTCGCAATGCGACGCATTAGCACTAACGATTGAAGTGAACAGCAAGGTTTGCAAACTTCAGATCTTGCTCTTGATTCTCACATACGCACTAACCAATCAGATTTGGGTAAACGTTCTGCGTGCCGCAGGCGTCTGTCGTTCGGACGATGTCTGCAGGCTGTCTTGAATATATCCCCATTTAATTCGCCATTTTTTGTGCCACACTTTTAATTGTATCCATGATATTACAATTGAGTTTCGAGGGGATGAATTATATCAGGGCCTACCACATCTACCTTTAGCTTCACCTAAAAACTACACATAATTGCACAGAGGAAGATAAAGCAGATAAAGTTCTGATGTGAACAAGCCATTTCATTGGCTATTTCTTACTGAAAATTGTAGTTGTGAATAACTACCAAATTATTGCACTACTGTTAATGCTAAGTTTACTCCTAATTTTTGTTGTAAAATGTGAATGGGCCCTTACACTAACGAACTGAGACTTCATGAACTACCAATCATTGCATCAATCTTATTTAGAGGGAAACACAAAAAGTTATAATTGTTATCAAGTCAGAAGGACAATTCCTCGTCTTCAAATACGTCGTCAATAAGTGAATCGTCTACCTCTGCAATGTCTCCGCCAACATCTTCCTTATCTGTTATCAACGACCCGTGCAACAAGTCCACCAGTTCAATTCAAATACATCACATTCAGTCCATTTCATTATGAGCTCACCATTTACTGATTTCCATCCATTTCCATGGAACAGCGGTATATTCAACGTCTTCAACATGTTCAACACATTCAACATCGACCACGGGCCACACTGACATATCGTTGAAACATTTTCGCATAAGCAAGAATTATTATTTTCTCTTCAGAGTTTCTCATTTTCCTCAATTTAACAATTCATTAAAAATAGATGATGATTATTGGATGCTTAAAATATGTGCATCTTATTTTTCAAAAATAGCAAGTGTTATCATTTTTTTCAATCGGATATATATTTCATCAATGGAGATATCATAATCAATAACATTTCAATATTTATATATGTAGCATTTCAATGGGCATGACCAGAAAAATACATGATAAAACAAAAAAATGGATGAGAAATAGAGAAATCACCTATCAAATAAACGCTCCTGGAATCTAGACCCATGAAATTTTGTCAATCCAACAGGCATAAATGAACAGAATGTACAATATTCTTTCAGAATACTTTTTCAAAACTTTCGCCCCCAAAACAAGTAGCCAATATTGCTTCTGAAACAAATTTTCACCAGATTCATTACTTTTGACGTATTCTCAAAATGGCGGCGAATTTAAAATTTTTTAGAATACAAATTCATTTGAAATCGAATTTTCAGTCAGACTATGTTGTTCTGTGCTCAGAATAACTCGACTTCAAACTATATACTTGACTTCATTTTTTTTATCAAATTCAAAAATTTGACCCGAGTTTGGACATCCCTAGAAGTCAAACCCATGGTTGGTCGATATTCCAACAAGTATGAATGAACAGAGTGTACAATATTCTCTCAGAAAACTTCTGCCTTCAGAAAAGGGTGTCCAATATTGCCCATAATATGTTTTTCACCAAATTCATCACTTGTGACGTATATTCGAAATGCCAGCGAATTTTCTTTTTTTTTCAGTGGGAATCGCTTTTGAATCAAAATTTCAATCAGAATATGTTGTTTTATGCTCGAAATTACTTGACTTCACACTCCTGATGAATGTTAATTTTTCACCAAATTAGAAAATTTGACCCAAGTTTGGACACCCCTGGAAGTCAAACCCACATAATGTTGATAATTCAACAGAGATGAAAAAAATGGGTGTACAATATTCTCTCAGAAAATATCTTTTAAAAAACCCATGGTTGGTCGATATTCCAACAAGTATGAATGAACAGAGTGTACAATATTCTCTCAGAAAACTTCTGCCTTCAGAAAAGGGTGTCCAATATTGCCCATAATATGTTTTTCACCAAATTCATCACTTGTGACGCATATTCGAAATGCCAGCGAATTTTCTTTTTTTTTCAGTGGGAATCGCTTTTGAATCAAAATTTCAATCAGAATATGTTGTTTTATGCTCGAAATTACTTGACTTCACACTCCTGATGAATGTTAATTTTTCACCAAATTAGAAAATTTGACCCAAGTTTGGACACCCCTGGAAGTCAAACCCACATAATGTTGATAATTCAACAGAGATGAAAAAAATGGGTGTACAATATTCTCTCAGAAAATATCTTTTAAACTTTTGCCCCCAAAAAAGGGTGGCCAATATTGCATCTAAAACAAATTTTCACCAAATTCATTACTTATGATATTTTTCCGAAATGGCGATCCATTTTCGATTTATTTTCAATACACTTTGTTCAAAATTCAAATTTCTATGGAAACTCATCGATTTTCACTCAAAATTGTTCTATTATACAAGGTTAATTTGATGATTCTTGCACTGAGTCAAACACTTGATCAAGGTTTGGACGTCCCTGGAAGCCAAAACCACCGGCTTTCGAGCATCCAACAAGCAGAAATGGAAAGAGCGTAAAAAAATGTATAAGAAACCATTCTCAAACCTTCCGCCGCCGAGGGGGGGATGATTTCGATTACTAGCTCATAGTCTATAAATGTTTATATATGAACATAGTTTATATATAAACTAACTGAAACTTTATAGCACCTATCCTTATGAACAGTCCTATTTATTAACCTTTATTTCGTAACATCCACAGTCAACCTCCAAGCCACCTTTGGAGGTTCTGTGGGAATTGTGAAGACTTGATTTCGTTGTGTGTTATCAAAAAAATAATGATAATACAATTTTTAAGCTGTCTATTTTGATGTTATTTTTTGTCATATTTTTGGCAATTACTTTTTTGCGTGTAATTGTGTACTTATTCATAATGCATGCTGTTTATTAATGACAATATTAATAAAATGAACTTGAACGTTTTTATCCACAGTAATCGAGGTTTTAACTACTAGTTTGTTGGTAGACGGCATTCTTCTCTCGTGGAAACAAGTATGGATCATGTACGCACGGGTTCATGAACCACATGCTGTGCAAGACGGTATGAAAGTGAAAACCATGTTAACTATATAATTGATGTTTATGTTGGTGAAAAACGCTTTTCCCTTCCTAATTTGATGAATTAGAATATGAGATTGTTTGTAACAGCAGATTAAGCAATCTATGTGAAGATACTCAGGCATTGTGTCTAGATATAAGATACAAGATTATTTAGATTTTACTATCCAAAGTAATAATATACTGCTTGATACATTAAAAAATAACATGTATTTGGTGAATGGATATATTTTATAAACATCAGAAATTATATCCAGTCTTTTATTTAAGAAGACGCAGGCGTGTTAACTATCACGCCATTAACTCTTACAATCATAGTTTTTAGAATATCAATTTCATTTTTCTTGCATCATATTTCTATGGATTCAGGTTACGTTTATGCCAAAACAGAAATTTGATCGAATACACGTACTGAACTTTGCGTGATCTAATGAATTCATCTCGGACGCCTTCCGGCTCTTAGAAGTCTACATTTATCAGTTGAACTTTTAACAGAATACACATATACTGTAGGCCTACTACAGGGATCGGATCACTATAGACCATTGCATAAATTATATTTTATAAAATTCATAATTGAATTTCAAAAAAATCTACACATACTTGACCGCTGATTCTTCATTAGACTATTTGTGGGGTGCGACATTGTCTGTTTTCAATTCGTTTCTAATCAGTTGATTCCCGGCAGAATCCATTTCAATAGCTGAATATACCATTTTAAGTGAGCTCAAGTCTACCTACACAAGCACAAAGCACTGAAGTAACTAATTCAATAACAATTAATCACAAACTATTCCAACAATTACCAACCTAATAAGGTAACTATCATATAACATCATAAATGACTACACCAGTTCTATTTTGACTCTGTAACTAGGTTACCCTTTTGTTCTTACATTCGTTCGCTTCTCGCAGAAATAAAACTGAACCCAATCAAGGCGTATTATTATACCATAGTACTAATGTAAAGGTGCGGACTCACGAATCTGAACGCAAGCAAGCTGTTCAATTGTTGCCGAATGACCTGTGACTTTAAGAAACAAAGTTTTGTTGCATCACGAAATAACATTGCCTGCGGGAAAACGGACAGGTCATGTATATCACGATTTTATATACAACAGTATATATATATATATATATATATATATATATATATATATATATATATATATATATATATATATATATATATATATATATATATATATATATATACAGTACAAGAAATGGCCCAGTTCTGATGAAAAATCTTTTTAAATGCCACTTATTTATCTAATTTCTCCAGTTCTGGAGTGGCAGTGACTAATTAGTGATATAGATGCAACAAGTATTACGTATAAATGAGTATTATTTGAAAAGTAATAGGTGTATATAAACACGCTATAGGTCATGAAGTGGTTTTTTAAAAGTGCAAAAAAATCGATGCGGTTCGAAGATGCATGGTAGATGAACATTTTGTTGGATTTGTTCCAAAAATCAGGAGTTGTAATCATTATGTATTCATAACATTTACGTTTAATTCTACATGTTTGATACCACGAGAGATGAAGCTTCCGATCGGATGTCTCCCCTATGTCATGCTGTTAGCGCATGGGTGGTTCGCGCTTTCATCTGTTGTGGTGTTAACACAACCAGTAGCTATACTTGACATGCTGACATTATTACAATACAGCTATCGTTGCAAGGTACCATTCAAATGCAATAAATGATGCTTTCGATTATGCGTATTGTGAATATCATCAGTGAAGGTGTTGACGTTTTTAAAATTTTGGTTTAATAAATTTCATTATTGACACAGTTTATGCAAAAAATTGAACCAATAACTCACTTGTTTCCATCTATATATTATGAGATTTCATGGGATCATTTATTTTGTATATACTCTGTTTATTTTTATTATATCAGAAAGTCTGCTGCATAACAAAATAAAAAAATGATCATCAGTATAATAATAATAGTATAATCACTCAATTTAGGCCTGGTATTACTAAGTCCAGTTAGCCTTTATCTGACAGTTCAAACTTGTTATCACCATGGTTACCTATGCTATTTGTTTTCACCAACTGTCAGATAAATACTAACTGGCCTTGGTAATACCGGGCCTTAGGTAATTAATCGAAAACTATCATCAAGTGACGCACTTGAAAGAGAATAGATTTCAAATTCTGGATGTTTTTATTGTATTTTCATTTTTCGTACTTTCATATATGTTAGCATTCTCATATTTTGTTGGATTTGGTTATATTTTATTTTTTATTTGTTTAAACAATGTATTCTTCTTTCAATAACAAGTTTTATTGATACGTTTCTGAATAACATCATTACTCGTGAACACTGAACGTCGTGCTCTACCATCCTGTTACATGCATTTATCCTTCCCGTCGATCGTACAATTCCCGAAATTTTAAGATTATAATGAGTTAATTAATAATTTCCCAATTCTAGCTTCTAAATTTCATTTCATCTAATTATCCACTTAGATCAAGGTTATTACTTGTCCTATTACACAGATAGCTAGATCGTTTTCTAAGAGCAGAGCACTGCCTTATAAGGACTAGATATTTGTTATTAATTATACATAGCTACTTGAATTTGGTTCAAGCATATGGATTTTAGAAATACATTAGACACACCTGGTTATAATGAGTATTCATTACACCTCCATTTCCATTGTTACGTAAGTTGTTACATTGTAATATAGTTATTCATCACAAGGAAAACGCCACAAGTGTCGTTGTGAGATGAGTGTTGAAGAATGTATTGACCTTAGCTTTGTCGTCTGGTTGAATTTCTTGAACTCAGTCATCCTTGGAAGATCACATATCAACATTGAGAGGCGCAACAAAATGTCTAGACGGCGGTGAATAATAAAGTTTGGAGATCATATGTTTGGTGACCATGTTGACCATCTGTAAAAAAGAATAGTCAACTCTATCACCGAATATAAAAAGTGTCATCACACCAATCAATCACCTTCTTGCATTAATCAATATATAAAATCGAAAATTAAAAATATACAGACTATGGTATTTGTTTTCCTCCTACAATCAAGTCTTAGCTGGAGACTTTGTGGAATTTTCTGACTGCTGCGTGTGTTTAAATTGATGAGAAGAAAAAAAAAGAAAAAATGGTTTCAACAGTGGCATCTAATTCTAGCTATTTCATTGGCTAATTGAACGTGTATATCCAAGTGCTGCGGCTATCAATATATTTCACAAAATCCTAATTTACAGATTCAATGATGAATTATTTTTCTTTATTGAATACCGATTCAATTATAGTAGCATGACTGCACGTTTTTTTTTCGTCCAGGTAAGTCCCATGACGCAGTCAGAAACTTGACAGAAATTTTCTGACTGGTTCACGTGACTAACCGGGACATGAAAAACTGTGCAACCGTGTTACTATGAATCAGATTTTATTGAAGTATTCAATTCAGAGAAATCAACATTGAAAACATTACACAAAGTCAAGGATAATGATTTAGGATCGTTTGGACGGAGCATCACAAAATCGATCTAATCAACCGAATCTAGTCCAATATAATCTAATCTAATCAAAACGGCTCAACTTCTATCACATATACATGAATACTATTTGTTTAATTCAACTATTACATTTCGCACATATTTTACTGAGTTTTCAACCTAAAGGTTTACCAAATTTTTCCCTCTTTTTCTCAATAATAGTCCAGAAAAAAATACCAACTTACTAATAATTTGGTTTCGAAAAATTATCACACAAAGATCCACATATTTTTTCAGTACCGTGTGATGTTGATTATTCTTTTGGCTTTTTATAATCATGCTGTTGTTAGGCCTATTAGAGCGATCAACATCGTAATCATAATTGATATGGATGACAACATTCATATCAACAATATACGAGAACTTTTTCTCGACTTATTATGTCTGAACATGCAGTTTCCTCGCGTTGATGGATCAGAGAGTTGAAAAGTTGAAGTAAATTTCTTCGCTAGAAAGTTGCTGGGTAGTGTTTTCGTTGGATGAACGAGCAGCGAGTGAAAATGGTCAAAATGATTATTCTCGATGAAATAATAACTGAACATAACGATTTATATTCAGGAACCATCCCAGTTTACACCTATATTAACGACCGAGCGATACCTCGATAAAACTCTGTCATAATAATCGGCCATGGCAGGAATCGAACCCCGGTACCCTGAATGTTGGTTCATGTTACAAGCTTCTGATCCACCATCTCAGCTCTATTTGTCTATTTTTCACTTCATCCAAGATGAGTTATGTCCAGTTAAACGTTCAGCTACTACAACGATTGCGACGCTGAAAGGTGTAACCGGGTGGAACTAATTATTGTTTGTTTTTGCAAAACTAACTTTTTTTTATATAAATTGAAATGTGTAACTTTTATCTCGGGGCATATTGTATGTGTCAAGATATTATATCAGATGATAATGACCACATAATATCGGCAAGCAAACAAATTACTTTTCAGCAGAATCGAAGAAGCTTGAAGGCAAATTTCTTGAATTGAATCATACCTCGTAATTAACTTGTGTATTTCTTTATTGGGCAGGAACGAACCAGTATCTTCGATTATGTATTACGTATATACATGTGTTACCCACTTTAATCCACGAGTCTCGATAATTGAGATAAATTGGAAGTATTATTGTGAATATCAAAAACCTATCTAAATAGTTGAATCGCACTAGTCTTACCATTACTGATTAAACGAGTTCCATTTTGAAAAAAAAATATGCGTAGAATCAACTTTTCTATAATGTCATCTATAGTTAAAAAGCGTTCATTTACAACATCAGTAATAATTATACGATACTAATATTTGAATCGTCTGTTCAAAAAAATTGAACCGATGATTTCGGTCAAATAAGAAATGTAACAATTAAAAATCGGAAAAAATAAGTTGATAAAAAAACGATCGATCTTTCTGTTATCAACACAAATGATAGTGTTTCGTTATTCCTAAATAATGAATTCTTACTTCATTATGTGAATTATTTTCACTAGTTCGAAATTGATAGTTTTTTTGATGGTTAAATTTGACCTTGTGATGACCTAACCAAACGATTCTTGTAATACTCTATCTTAATCAGGAAACAATTAATTGTATCAAGTTTTCTATGTTGACAAAAAAATATGAATGGAGGGAGAATTCACTTTTAAATGATTGAATGATCTTTTGAATATGATAGGGTGAAGGGAGTGAGGGGATAAGTTCCAAAATTAATTTATCTTATGTACCATCTCTCATTACAATCATTACACTCGTTGTAGTTTCAAGATTTCATTATTTTATATTTATTATTATTATATTATTTGAAGTGGTGAGATCTCCCTTGTGGTACTCCGTCCAAACCATCCTTACTTTGTCATCCTCAGAATCAAAAGAGGAACAATGACTTTGTAATTGTATCATGTTTTAAACATTGATAAAAAAATATATAAATGTTTATTTCGTGTTTCCTTTTGATAAATAACCCACAGAATTGAAATACCTCCATAACATTACATTGTTCAACTCAATAAAAACATGACCAAGTTCCTACAACAAATCTTTTGTTATACAGTTACTAAGTATTTCTTCCGATAACAATAAGATAAAAACACGAATTTAAATAATACCAGCTTTATCCTGCCCATATGTACGTGAAAAACGTGTAAACCGATTTAATGTACAGCCTCCAATGACAAAGGCACAGATATGGACCTTGTAGAATATTTAAGGGTGATTATTTAGTCGTTATTGTGATGTGTGATGGCCAAAAGACTGCATACATGTCGTGATTAATGTGCGAACTACTGGCCTTGCCTCGTGTGTATTCAACAGGTATGTTTAGTTCAATGCAATGTGGAGCAGCACTTACGCATTTACCGGAGATTAATTGTAATGCGGGCTGCCAGACAACAAGGAAGAATACTTGAACATATTCTAGTGTTGATCATTTTGTTCATGGTTATAGTATACAGATGAATAATTGGGAAAACGCATATTATGCGATGTTAAATGAGTGCGATATTTGTATGGAAAATAAATTGAAAGCTACACATTTTGGTTCTGAAATGATTTGAGGTTTTTCGATAGTTCGTTTAAAGTTGATCAACAGTTGAGTTGCGATCTTCTTTGTTCAACTAAGGCCCGGTATTACCAACGTGGGAGTAGATCCAACTTGCAAATGAAAATTGATATCACCATGGTTACCTGTGATATTTTTTTTTACCAACTCTCAGATAACTGCTAACTGGACTTGGTAATACCGGGCCTAAGTAATTTTATTCTATTATCAGTTTACCAGCCTGAGGGATGTCTTTGTCACGAGCTACTGACATTTTAATATAATAATCCACTGCCTTCGTTATACAGCTCATGGATAGTATAATTTTGGAATTTTTATTATTTCATTGACCTGTTGATCACGTGTTGATCATTTTAATGGAAACTTGATCTCAAACACAATTTTTGTTCTCAAAATACTGCATGTCCCATTATTGTGAAACTGTATTTTAGCCAATTATATGTATAACAATCTCAGGTTTGAATTCAGTACTGGTAAAGAATTTTTTTTTAAATACATTTTTCCCCTTCGAGTTATTCTTATACACTTCTGTTTGTCAAAGAGAGAAAGCAAACATTTTTTTCGAATGTATTTGTATTTAAATCGCTTCTTTCTCCAGTGTGTCACAAGTCAACCCCTCAAACACATAATTTCAAAGTGTGTTAAAAGTAACACACTTTTCTGAAATTTAGATACATCTCAAAGTGAAAATCCCGTTTCAACAGTGTAAGTATTCTCTAAGGGTGGATTGCAAAGACGGAGTTTAAACCCCGGCCTACCTTAGACGCCGTCTAAGTAAGAAATTGCATTGCAGCCACAATGCAATTTCTTACTTGGACGGCGACTAAGGTAAGCCGGGGTTTAAACTCCGTCTTTGCAATCCACCCTAAATGTTGATCTACAATTATTTCTCTTGGTACATCCGACTGATTTCGAAGCAAAGAATAAAGTTCTTGGTCAGAAGATGAATAATGAGTAGAAGAACGACATTGAATGTGGATCGGGACACACACACAAAAAGAGAAAAAACCGATGTGGAGCAGAAGGATATCTTCGTTGCCACTCATCCAATTATCTCAACTATCGATCGTTGATAATATTTTATGAATTAGCAGATCTGTTCACACACATTCTATATTGCATTCTACTATGTATGACCCTGCAATAGACTTCTTATATACAGCAATTAGCGAGAACGAAATGATAAACAAAACACATAACTTACATTGCATTGAATTCAGGGTTATAGACATTCAATAAAGCTGCACCTACAATTGACAAAAAACAGGAAAAGAAACAGAAAGTAGCGTCGTAATAAATACCTGTCTCATAAACACAAATGTATAATCACTCTGGAAACTAATGTCTATGGAATTAGTAATGTATAGCTTGTTGGGAAGCGCAAAAAGTGAATAACTAGATGTCAGTAAATATCATAAAGTTCCGTCATAAACTCTGACTCTGGTGACCGTCAAAAGACACACAGCAGCCAACATTTAGTATCACCTAAACTGAAGTTGTTAATCAGATGATAGAAGACTTATTTGATTGCTGCGGCTTGCAACTAATACAAAATGTCTGCAAAATCAGACAATCAGATAAATTAATACTTGAATGTTTTAATTAGACTTCAATATTCATTTTCATGAATATTTTCATACATAACCGGACTTTTATTTAGAATTCGTCGAATATATTCATATACTCTGTGGTCGTTCAACTGTGACTAATAAATTAATGTGTGTAGTCAATTCAACAGGGGTATTTAATAAAAATGTATTGATCTTTATTTGTCATTAAATAACTACTTTTTATTTAAATACACCTACCTCTAAATTGATCGTGAGACATTTCTATTTAATTATTACTTGCTATCAAGTTCCGTTATTCACCATGCAATATGATATGAACATGAACTATCATCTTCTCGTAATTGCATTGAATTATATATTATTATAACAATAATAACAAATGTAATATTTCCTTCAGTAAATGTTTCTAAAATGTCTCATTTCTTCATAAAGAAAGTGCACTTCTATTAACACTATCTCTATTTCTTCTCATAATGCATACATAGTACATAAAAAGTCACCACACAATCATATCGTTCCCGCACAAAGCCATACCATTATTATGTCGCAACAATGCACTTTCATTTTCACCCAGTTCTCACCGAGTGGCAGCACCGTACAACAACAGTGGAAGTGTGCATTACTACTATACCACCGGATGTGTCGTGAAGAACGTGCTTATTAGTATGCTAATAACTGAATTGCTTTGTAAAGAAAATGAGACTATCTGTATCACTCATAAGACCTTGATAAGATGTGGGTCATTTGTCACCCAGAATGTCTTGAAATAAATTATCATCTTATTATTTCCAAATGTTAGCAATGAAGATTCGGAAGAAAGTGAGAATATAAGATGGAGAATAAAAATATGAGAATGTGGAGATATATTCAGAAAAAAGATTGGAAACTTTTTCCTCACACAACTTTTGAATTGTTCTCCATCTCTTAACTTATCAATATGATTTTAAAAAATGTGTTGAATGAACCATATTATAAATAAGTATTTCTTTGAGGTGATAAAACTCCGTTCCGACAATCCCAAACTTTCATCCTTCGCCTTTATAGGGAAACAATGGCTTTGGTCAAGTTTTTGATTGATAAAAAAAGAAAACGTGTCATGAAAAGATGAAAAAAAGTTGAGAATCATTTGCATTCACACTGTGGCTTAAATACGTGTTCTGGTCGTATTTAATAATCATGAAGCTGAGTTTAGGTGATGATGAAAGTTTGATTTTGATTGTTATCTAATGGTCACCATGGCCACCTAACTTACGATCAATCAACTGTAGACTGCCATCTATATTTGTGATGCTTTATTTCAGATTTTAAGGAGATATGTTTGATTGAATCACCATTGCAACTAGAAAAGTTGGGATTGGAAAACACAATTTATGGGGAACTGTTGCACAATCATTCCAACAATGTGTAGTATCACTTTTATATTGACAAGTTATCTTATAAGCTTCATTCAAGTGATATCACTCATTGTTGAACGAGACAGACAGCAATTTATACCTAATTATTAGCCAATCACAGTCTGTGTTAGTTCCCCAGTTCACTATGTTGTTATGGTCACAATTTATTTGTTGATTTCATTTCATTTGTTACTTGAATAGATCCTGTACGCTTCTGTCACGTAACAAATGTCAAACAATCGTTACCATAGCAATACAGCGAACTGGTGGACTACCAAACATTCTGATTGGTCAATTCCAACTGATGGACATTGTTGTCTGTCAATTTCAACAAAGAGTGACGTCACTTGACAGAAGCCTATAGACACTATTAATCACTTACATTATCAGTCCCTTTTTTTAAAATCGTTTCACTGATCACTTCACAACTTTTTAAACATAACTCCTGAAAGATGTAGTAGAGCATATTTGAACAATTTAATTTTAGGTATGTAAATAATACGTGTTTGCTTCTGATGGAAACCATAACCTATTCTGTATTATGAAGCCATTGGGATTTATATCAACAGCATGCAAGTTAAATATTTCAATTATTATTAATAATTCATAAAAAAATGCAATGAAAACCAATATTTCTCAAATATACAGTCGTATGTGTTGATTATTCTTCTGATTCAGGTTGAAGTTCTTAATCTACTCATTGATGATAAAAAAAAGTTACCTCTCTTTCTTTGCCAGAGGCAAATATTGCATTGGTCGGTGTTTTAATAAAAATATAATTTCTCATGTTTGTTTTAATAATCTGTTGAATGCAAGAGGAGAAAACGAGATGAAATATTATAACATTCTATAGTAAGTTACTGACCGAATCACACATGTAGATACAACTACGGAGTAATTAATTCCCTATGTTTTCTTATGTTCCCTTCAATTAAATTAATTTAATGAATTTCGTAAATAACTGTAAATAAGGTCAAAAAATGAACCTTATTATCTGTTGGAGTTTGGATGTGAAATCAAATGTTCAGTTGTTTGAAATTAGCACAGCCATAAGAGTCATGATACATTTTCTAATTCTGATGCAAAACATTCGTTTGACACGTCGAATTAAATCGGTGATGTAACACGTATTATAATTCGACCTTTTGAGCACGCTGGCATTTCTAGATCATTACTTTATATACATCTTGTTTTTTCTCTACTTGGGTGAGTTTGGAAAAATATATTTTTAACGTGTGGTTGAGTAGTCGAGTGGCTAGCACACTGAACCATCTTTCAGGTTCCGGTTCGATTACCGCCATGGTCAAACATCCTGACAGTGGTTTTTCATAGTTCACCTTTGTCGTTTGTCAAGTCAATACTGGGATGGTTCATTAAAAAAGGTCACAACCGACTCCTTCTCACTATCCAAAAACACTAATAAAAATACCTTTCATCTCATCATCACATATATATCGTTCACCGATCTTAGTCATCAGTACAATGCGTCGTTAAACCCAATATAAATGAATAAATGAATACATTTTAAATAATCAGATGTAGATCAGAAGAATACTAGATGATATCAGTTTTATTTTTTCCATATAAACTAGCTGTTATATTTGCACCAACGACATTCTATTTCTTAAGAAAAAGTTGTTATAAAACGTATTAAATATATTTTGATACACTTTAAATTCATGAAAGATGAAGGCTGCTTGCAATAATAGGCATAATAATTAATTGTGAAAACTTCGAGAACTGCAAAGAAACTGACTTCAATTTCAAACACTGAACGCTTTTGAAAGATGTAGTTTAATTTCCAATAGTAAATCTCGTTTTTAAAATGTATTAAGCATCAAAATACTCCGCCTGTACAAACATAACGGTGATATATTACGTAGCTTAAATATAGAATTTATATTACGTATGCATACTTCCGTTCACACAGACACCTGCAACTGAACTTTATTGTCTCTGTTCACAATATCTTACAAATAATTGCTAGTTTTTAATGGTTTTTTTATTCTTCATTTACCTGATGAATACGAGAAACTCTTACCGAAATAACTGTGATTTCTTTTCTAATGATTTTCAATTACTTTTCTTCATTCCGATGTAAAGTTCAAACGTTTGTGTTTTTACATTCTACTACCTCTTCAACAACCTGCAACCTTTTATTTGTCGTTAATCGTGTTTGTTGAATAACAACCTCCAGAACTCGTGGATACAATCCTTGCAACAGCTGGTTATCTGGTGCATCATTGAAACGAGTAGGTGTTATGAAATAATCAAAACGAAGACCTGATTTTCGACTTGATCTGATCGCAGATCGTCCTTGTCAAATATTATTGATATGTTTGTAATCGTCAATGTATGGAAAGTGGGTCGCAAAAGGTTTATTAGCATATCGTTGTGTCAGCAATATTTTTATGAATACCATTACCGAATCGAAGATTGCTTAAAATTAATAGTAATCAAAGAAACCCTTCGTAAGTAGAATGTAACAGATCACTCAATGTTTTTCTATTTTTCTTTTTACTGCAACTACTTTATTACTTTTAATATTTGAGAAATACGTCCGAATTTGAATTTTACTTATAATTCACTATTTTAACCAACAGTAAAGCCATTTTTTGAAGGGCTTTGTGGATGTTTTTTGTAGTAATTGTGTTTTTCTTTCTGTATCAGTGTATGTGACCAATAAAAAGAAGGAAAAAAAAGAAAACACGAACACTAAAATGCAATTACGGTGATCAGACATTTCGAAGAATATCAGATATTTCGATTATTTCATTTTGTGTGATGAGATCGCCCTTGTGGTTCACCAACCACACGATCTATGGATTGTACACTTAATCATGCACACTTAATTGGAGGGCAATGATTTTTGTACATTTTTCAGAGTTGATATGAAAGAAATAATTTATATGAACACAGTTCAATAAAATATAATCTCATGAATTAAATCGATTGATATTCAATGATTTTGAAATCAATGAAGAAATATTCCAGTTGAGTTGTTCCGTGTCATGATTGATATTGATATCATTCCACTATTGTTTCAACTGTTGAAACTTGATACAGCGATGACTTGGTGAATTATCATGAAAGTTGATTGGTTAATTGGTTTGGTTGTGATTGGTTAGTATCGATAATTGTTGTCTGTCTCTATCATCAAGGAGTGACTCCACTTAAATAAAGCGCTCAAAAAATTTCATGAGTTTTCCCTAATTTCAATTTTTACACTTTTTGTTCACTCCAAATATCACTGAACTTATGAGTTAATTGATTATAAGATTATTTATAATTGATTGATTGATTGATCATAGTTTGTTAAAAGTATATTGCAATATAATATTATATAGGATTATTAAAGTATAATTGGATGAGCGAAGCGAAGGCTCAATTTTACCATACCCGAAAAAAAGGTGCCTGTTTTTTTTTTACGCTCCACAGGTCAAAATGAAATTTAAAATCAGTTGAAACTTGGCATACACAAGTGTCCTTATCTAATTCGATACTGTGTAGTTTTAAGACGCAATCGGTTGAACCACTTCTGAGAAAACCCATTTCAAAGTTTTCAAAAATCCCATGAGAATAACCCAGAGGAAAAAATTCATGAAAAAATTTCATCCGAGAGAATTAAATTCTCAGAGAATTTTAATATGATAATGATACACATTATTTCGAACTCTCATTCAAATCGGATCAGTCGTTTTGATGTAAAAAAAAATATATAATGTAATATTTGTGAATCACTCAAAGCTATTAAGATACCAATTAAATCCAAGCCACAGGTGTCACCAGTCAATTGTAAACGATTAAAACATAGCCTTCTTTATTCTCATAGAAATTAATAAGGAAAAATAAGATGGCAGTGAAGTAATGGTTTGGATCTCAAGGTGTATATATATATATATTTAATAACCAATCCAAAGATAAGTTGATATGTCTCAGCTCATCCATCAACGCGGCAACACATAACGCGTTTGCCTAGTAATAGTATTAGGGATCACCCCACTAAACCAAATGCTTCGTCCAAATTATCCCGAATTATTATT
Organism: Brachyptera risi; assembly: GCA_964007535.1. Classification (NCBI taxonomy): domain Eukaryota; kingdom Metazoa; phylum Arthropoda; class Insecta; order Plecoptera; family Taeniopterygidae; genus Brachyptera; species Brachyptera risi. The sequence continues at coordinate 17,938,331 of OZ023328.1, forward strand.
CTGAGCGTGAATTGGTGAACCATAACTTTGTGTCAAGCTTTTTTAGTCAGAAAAGCTTGAAAGAGGCACAAAAAATTGAAAAGATAAAGATAGAATAAACCATTTTCTAAATTATACATACGGTTGATGTGGATATTTATTATACAGATACTGTGATTATGACAGTCTGGCAGATATATTTTGTGGGTTTGCTTTTTTACTGTTGAAGTAAATACTGCTTCCTTCTCACTGTCCGAAAACACCCAAGAAGTATCAGTTCATTATTGACGTTTAATGTAAATTTCTTAGAATAAAGTAACTCTCATTTCATTTTCGCGTAATTTCAATCATGATTTACCTCGCCAATAGATCGTAGTGATCGTCGGTGAACCAAATATTGATTGATCAATGGATAGATAAGTAGATACTTTGCTTATTAAACTAAGATTGTGTCCAATGGTGTACAGGAAGTTACCGTTACGCTATTGTGGAACTAAAAAACTATATATAACTTACTCCATTGTTATGTTGCAGAATGAGCGTGTAAAAATGTCATTGTTATGTATGGAATAACATTTATATTCATTTCATCATTTAAAATTGTAAAATACCTTCATCCCAAACAAATTTTACGTCATACGAATATTGATTACTAGAACGTTATTATATCTTTCCCTGCTAAACAATTGAAACATTTTTCAAATAATATAATAAATATAGATATGAATGAAGATTTATGGAGGAGATGAGCAAGAACAAAATAAAAATAAGATGAAGATTCATGAGAAGATAATAAATTTCTTTACCCATATTCAATTTATTTTTTCAAATGTTCAGAATCCCTGAACTTCTCACAGCCAGTTTCGTCAAGTGAAGATTACTTGATTAGTGATGAATGGAGAAAAAATTAGCGAATTAAATTGTTATCACCCTTGGTTATGCATGTTATTTTCGGACCTTAACTATTAATCAATCAATCAATACTCAATTATACATTGAAATTGAAATAAAACACTGAACATTGAGTATAACATAAAGAAAAATTAAACTATTACATTAAAATAGTTTGTACAATCGGCTCTTGGTACAACATAAATTCCATTGATAAGTAGATATTTTATTAATTTTTCTTCAATTCATTATTGCATACAATTAGATTGCAAAATGTATGATAGACACTCTCCGTTATGGGAACTTGCTCTATTCGCACTACCTGTATAATACAGTGTAATTACTGTATTGAATTCAACAAATCAACAAACTGTTATTGAATAAATTAAATATCTTTACAGATTATCAAATATGTTGGATGAAAAATGGATTATTTTCTTTGGTGTTGTAAATAGCTCATATAGAGCACCATCCGAACGACGCTAACTTGTCAACCCCAGGCTTGAATGGGTAACAATGGCATAATGTTATTTTCTCAATGTTGATGAAACTATACATGTCGATGTTGATAAATATAATTGTATTATGAATATTACGATCATGATTGAGATTACTGTCAGTGAATTGAATAAAATTCAACATATTAATGTACTTGGATATTTTTCAGAAATTCAGATATTGCAATTTAGAGTCCATGTGAGTTCTGATACGGAATAAACATGGATATTTGCAATACCTTCAGGATGGTATAAGTTATATCTATTATTATATGCATATATTGTCAAACTTATACAGCTAAAAACACATTTTTTAGCTGTATACGCTTTACAATTGACCGATGTAGATCGTCCGCCCTCGTGATGTCACAAAATATAAAAACCAATCAAGTGGACAGTGAACCAGGGGAAATAGGGAAATAACCAATCAAGGTATCTAAAATTTCCCCTGCTTCGTATAAGTCACGCCCATCTACATTGGTCAATTATGCTATATATGTTGAATAGTTATGACATACCATCTTGGAGGTATTGAAAGTGTTTTCTCCGTATCAGAATTGTGATATCTCATACCGTTCGAAAATTATCACCAAAAAAGTGATATTTAGTTAAATCGACTCTTGAACGGTTTCAAGCTAACCTCGTCTCTTGCTCGAGTAGGCAGGGCGAATACTTTGTTCCAATTGCACATTAGTTGCATTACATATGCACAAGTTGTTAATTACTAACTAGAGTGTTGTTATAAGTTGCCCCCAATACAGCTATTAACCTCTGACTAGTGATTACTCTCAGATTACACATAACCGCCCATGTTGAGTTGTTAGACAATATGTGTATGGGCGGCAAAAACACACCTGATGAAAATATTACATTCTAACATCACTGTCTTGACAATAGATTTGAATTGAAGAGATTTGAACACTTTATCAATGCGATAACTAAGAATAAGAGCGATGAAAAAGAAAAAGCACTGATTCCAGGGGTCCATTAATTTGGCCACTGTTAACGTACGTTTAGCTTGGTTTCCTAATTAAAATAATGAATGACATGTTACCAGTGGAGTGCAAAATTCGTAATCTAGGGTTCAAAATCGTGCAAAATTACTGCAATATTCCTGCTATCTTACTTCTATAAATTCCATACTTGGGAGAGCCAAGTTAATGGACCCTAATTCCAGTACTTTGTGTAAGTAAATCACTAATTCAGCTCTAATATATGTCCTAGAATTAGTGCTGTGTAGGGTTAAGAATAATGTGAGCTCGAACTCTTCCCTGCACTGATGAATTATATCAGCTCACGAACTACCCGAGCACCAATAATAAAAACTTACCAAATGGTTACACTGATTCAGCTCTAAATCCAGAGCAAATTTCATAATAAGTGCTGGGTTGGAAGTAAAGATTTAAGCAAATGTGAGAAGGAGTATCATTGGTGAAAAAGAGGTGATCGATATCTAGAACGATTTATTATTACGATTTATTATTACGATTTATTAAGTGGAACGTATAGTCCTTACATTGATAGTGAATATAGAGGGTGTGTAAAGTGATGAAGAAAGCTTTTTGAAATAGTGAAAGCCCAAACATTCATTCAGGAAGGCTCATTGAAGATAGATTGATGTTACAATTACTGGAGAACATATCTTGTAAGTCCGATTTTATCAAGTGAGACACAAACATTCAGTTATCATAATACATCATCATGATTTACATGAAATAGGCTGCATAACCACTACTATTTCATTCAGTAGAGACATTATTATATCATTTCATTCATTATAACATTATAGGTCTATCACTCATTTCTTTTCTCAGTCCATTTTGTACAATGATGAATTTTACATCTGCTGTTTTAATGGAAAGAAGTGATCATTGCCCAAGAGACTTACTTCAAATTGGAAGATATCAACATTCGTGTGTTTTGTGTCCGGATACATATCACAGAAATAGTCATGATGTGGTCCGGACGTTCGTAAACTGAAATACTCTAATCTAATCAAAATGGGATGGTAAGATCGCCCTTGTGGTGCCCCGTCCAAATGATCCCATCTTTCACCCATAGCCTTAATTGGGGAACAATGATTTTGTATCAAGTTTCGAGGTTATTAAAAAAAAGGAGAGATGAAGACAGTCCTCTCAAAAATAACTTCAAATTAGGTAAAAATTCTCTCAAATTTTACACACGAAATGCTTGAGGGGCGGCATATTCGAAACAAGCGTCGCCTTAGAACACATCCAGTGAGTCTCCAGATTTCCAACACTGTAGCATTCAACATAACACATGCAACGACCATTTTAAACATTTTTATACCATTGATTCACAAAACTTTCGTATGGTGAGGAGAATTATTGCATCTCTCAATCAATTTTTTAAAAATCAATTAAAGGTAAAATTACTGATTAACGTAACAAGACAATATTTTTCCATTTTTTTTTCATTTTTCATTTTTTTAAACATATAAGCTCCGTTCCGCCTGCCGGCGGTATACGCGAGGTGTGGACACTAACCTGACCCAAACCTAACCTACTGTCCACCTTTGCCACCTTTGTCAGACCACAAAGCATCAACTTCAAGTGAGTAAAAAAACATATTAAAACAAACAAAATTCAAAATGTCCAAACTACACACCATAGAAATAAACAAGATCCATCAGAAAACACCAAAAACGCAAACATCGAACAAAAATTGACCATGGTACGTAATCAGTGAAATTACTCAATTAAAATTCATAGCTTAACGAAAGATATCAGCTCGATTTTTTCAATGTCTATGCATAGACCAAAGAAAAGTGTCTGTCACGTCAAGGACTTACATTTCAAAATGGATTATTTTTTTTAGTGAGCTCAATCAATTTCTTTCTATATGATGCCTTGATATTTCACGCTGTACCATCTATAGATATAGATCACACAAATATCCTACGATAAAAGCAGAAAATACGATAAAAACTCTCATGAAATTTGCCCTAGAAAATAGTGGGAATAATTTTAACTTTATACCAACTGACCTATTGAAAGTTTGTATTTCACATTAAGTGTGTTTTCCCCGCTCAATCTATATTCAAATTACTCTTTGACACCAACCATTTCTAGCACGTTACATCACACATATCCCCCTTCCATTTTACCAAGCAAATCATGATAACATGGTCCTCTAACGAAGGCGCGAACCATCCGCGCGCTTGTGGTGTGAAATCTGAGGACGGTCGCTCGGAACCTTCATCTCTCGTGGTACTTGGTCGTGGTAACGTGGTCCTCTACAGAAAAAGGCGCGAATCACCCGCGTGCTAATGGTGTGAAATAGGAGAGACGGTCGCTCGGAACCTTCTTTTACAAGTGTAACATGGTCCGCGACAAGATTCAACCTAGTTGTGTAATAAGTCCATTGTTGTCGACACGTTCGAGAGCGAGATGGGAACAATGGCCAGTCCATGTCATATTGTGTATACATTTATAAGTATTATTCACCTGAGTTACTGTAGTAATCAGAATTAATTAAATATGTCGCAATTTTTCTAGCCGACCGAGTCGGAGATCTTATCTGTGTAAACAGATTGCATTATTATGCAATCAACGAATTAAAAGTAATCTTGAGAAAATTGTATTTTGTGATTTTCGTTGTGGTAATTGAGATTTATTTTTGTTTTGTGGAAATTAGTTAAAGGTGTACATCTATTTTGGTTTGGAAGGGATTTACATTTTTGAATTTTATTCTCAGAAGACGTCAAGAGCGTAATATTTGATATATAATCATTGCAAACTCTCACAGGATGAATATAATAATGATAGAAATATTTCAGTGACACATCAGGGCTCAAGTAATTTATAATTGGCAATAAAATATACATATTATTCCTTTACTCTTTCATTCTTCAATTCAACCAAATTTGTAGTGTTTTCCCACGAAATTATGAAAGACATTATCTATTCTCTCATATTAATCAATTTTCAACTTTTTTCTTTCATTTTCTTCGATTGCCAACCTGCATGTATATATGTACTGTACATATTTATATTATTGCTCTGTATTTGAGTTCACGAAAAGAGCAGTAGAAACCTGATTAATTTAGTTTAAATTCAATTTTAAATAACTATAAATTTGTATTTGCAATATGAAGTTGATTGAACGTAACGAATAGTAAAGTTGCTAGAAGGAACGAAAGATGAATGCGATATAAAAAGCTTCTTCGAAGCGTGGTCTTGAGAATATTCATGAATATACTCTCCTAAGGCCCGGTATTACCAAGTCCAGTTAGCTTTTATCTGAGAGTTAGTGAAAACAAATAGCATGTGTAACCATGGTGATAACAACATTAAAGTGCCAGTTGGAGCTACTCCCACGTTGGTAATACCGGGCCTAATTCTCTTCTTTACTGAACAATATTCGTTAAATATTTTGATATACTTTGAGATTCTTCAAATAATTTGAGATACCTGCTTATATACTTTGAATCCGTATTCTCCTCGAGACGTATAACTATTGTCAATAGTATAAACTCATATCAATTTATTTCATCAGTCATACTGTTTGAAATAGAAAATAATAATTGATAATATTCTAATGAATAACATTTTTCGTGTATTTTCAATTGATATTCACCTAAAAATATTATGCTCTATACCTGTTTATAAATTCGAAATCGCATACATAGGTATACCTTCTTCTATGTTCATAAATTATTAATGTTCAATTGTTTTTATTCGTCGAATCATCTCATTTTCGTTCATCTATTACATAATGTCATCATTTAATATTGCATTATCAACGTACCGGTAACTGTATTTTAATATCTACATAATAAAATGCTTTATTAAAAAAATATCTACACTTTACAATCACTAATGAAATATGAATGTAACAACACCGTAATAAAACAACCACCAAATAAAGAAAATAATGATAAAGTAACTGAAAACAGATTTCTCAAACGACTTTTAATCGTCAGCAATTAAAATGATTCTAATCACACTCTTACAATTGACACTTGTTGCTCTTTTTACACCGATAGCTAGGAAGTAAACTGTGTAATTAAGCTGCCGCCGCTTTAAGCAATTAATGCGTCCATGGATCCTAGAACTGAGTTTAACGTTTATATAGACTATTATACGATCAATTTGCAACACGCTCAACAAAATGCATCGCGTTATACGTTTTTACCTTTCTGAAAAATGTTACGGTAATTTCGGCTTCAGTGATTGCTTGGAATTGATTGCAATTTAAATTGATGTTGTATTTGTCGATATTTCCGTATCTTGAAAGTTGTTGACTGGATATTCTTTATGCGTTGGCAAAAATTTATGAAACGATCATTTTGAAATGAAAATTATTGTTTTTCATTTTTTTATCATCATTTTTGTATTGTGATTTTTACTGAAAGACTCATAGAAAGACTTATAAGCGGAGACTTCTTCCAACCTTCTTTCATAGAGTTAATTTTCTCTGTATTGCAGTGTTTTTTTGTGTATTTTTTTGTTTGATTGTAGGCCTAAGCACTGTACAACACGCAGGGTTTGACTGATCGACATGAAACTTTTTCTGTACACGTAAACTCATCCAACCTAGAATTGTGCAGTTTTTGAGTCAAATCGATTGGAAACACCATCTAGAAGTTCCTAGAAGCTTCATAAGATTAAGCTGGACGGGAAAATTTTAAAAATAAAATCAATCCAAAAAGATTTGAATTTTCAATGAATTTGAAAACGTTGATACTACACATTATTACGAATATGTACGCAATCCGAACAAGCCATTTTGAAGAAAATGATGTAATAATTGTTTTTTGTTCATCATAAAATTGATAGAAATGATACCACAATGAAGTGATACCAACCTATTTTATCAAATGAAGAAAGTGAACCAATTGGGGTCTTGAAAGTGAAATATTTCCGGGATCAGTTCCCGAGTCCGGGTCCCGATTGTCTGAAGCGCAACAATCGCTTTTATATCGAACTATATAAATATTCCAATATTCAGTATGTTCAATTAGTTTTATTTAGTCCCAAGTTTATATTGTACATATTTCATGTCGTTAACACACTTGCTCCACGTGACCCGGGAGGTAGTGGACATGTCGGACCCGATTCGATCCCCGCTACCGTCCATCTTTACAGGGTTTTTTTGTGGTTTCTCTCTGTAGTCTAGGCTAATGCCGGGATGGTTCCCACAATATAGGCCACGACCGCTTCCTTCCCACTATCCTTCCCATTACCCATAAAACCTTCATCTCATCATCCCATCATCTCATTAATCATCCATCCGACGCCAATAGATCTTAGTCATCATTACAGTGCGTCGTTAAAACCCAATATAAAAAAAATGCATCATCAATCTACCACCTGTTCCCAACTGCTTGTAGAAATAAATAAATAAAATGAAAAAACAACAATACTCAACAATTCTAGTCACGACTCAGTAGAACTATATCAATTAGTTGCATTTGTTTTGTTTTTTACGAAAATTATAGATTTTGTGAGTTCAACAATGCCACCGGTACCGAGCTACTCTTAAATCTACATCTAGTGCACAAGGGGATCCGCTAAATCGCGACAGGCAATCGGCACCTTTGGCTCTGAACTGACCGCAAGAAACCACAAATGCCTTCCATGTTTTTAGTATGTGAGTTGGAGCACATTCTTTGTATTATGATAGAATAGGTTGGTGTCACTACATCGTGATGATACCGCAGAAAAATATTGCTGATATTCAGGGCTTTCTAGATTCGCTATTTATATATTTTACATGTGTCAAGGTGTGTATAGACTCATCGATTACAGTTTATTAGATGAGCGTAGCGAAGATTCCATTTGACATACCGAAAAAAAACGGGCTTGGTTTTTATGTTTGTTTGTTTGTTTTTGGGGGGAATTTTGTACGCGGCATACAGATCAGGAAAAAATATCTACCGACTTGAAACTTTTTCTACGTATTTCGGTCGCACCAGAATAGATTGGGATTGTTTTTCAGAAAAATCGGTCGAAAGGTTTTTCCGGAAAAATTCGTAAAGTTTGAGAAATCCTCGTAAGAATAACACGGATGTAAATACTTGAAATGTGGAAAATTTTCAAAAGCTTCAAATTTTTCACTGAATATGGAAAACCTAATTACTGATATTTTCAGTGACTTCACAACAATCGAATGAGAAATAACAAAGAAAACGCAATAAAAGTGTACATTTTATTGAATATTTGGATCAATTGGTTTTGCAAAGTGTATATGCGACAGGTTGCAGCACTATAAATATCAACAAGTTGCAGGTAAGGTTTTTGAATGTTTGAAGCAAACCAAGGTCCGTAAATGTGGATTGAGCTGACGGAATATTTTTCACTCTAGATTTCCATACTTCTAAGCTCATCTCACAACGCAAATCCCGCGTTTTCCTAGTATAGATATCTCGCTCATTTTATAACGCATACGCTGCGTTCGCCTAGTAATTGGTTTTTGGGGTTTTTGGGGTTGGGTTCAAGACGCACTTTTATGGAGGCTATATAGGCCTAGTTGGAGTACTCAACACCTTTTAAATGGAAGTTAACTAATGTAACATTGACTTTGTATACTTGATATGACAAATATGAAGATTTTCACTTTTTATTCTTATATGTTTGAGGTTATTGTCACCGATTGATTGTGAAAATGTGTGATCATTCGACCCGTGTGAGCGAATCTAAAATACAAGGTGAATTATAGTTTTGTTCATGATTGTGGTTCTCTTCTATTCACAGTCCTTAAGTAAAACCCACATGTATGCTCACTATTGTTTTCATTCCTTTATTGTTTTATATAATATATAAACACTTTTTCAAACCATCTCAGACCATTTTCAAAAATTATTTCAAGGATCAGCATATATTGTATACACATCTTTATGTCAAAATTGCATATCGACTGAAATTGTGTGTAACGCCATTATTGATCTCATGCATAGTAATCATTAAAATGTGCGTTGAAAATCCAATATGAATAAAACTGTGCTTCACTTCACAAAATATCCACTATTCGCACAATTTCATCGCAATCAACTCAGTATTTTCGATAAATTCCGGTTAAAAATGATTGATATGGTCAATCTATCATACACAATCATTTCTGAATAATCATACGAGCATACTATTGAAATTTCTTCAGACTATGTCGAGAAATTATTTTAAAAAAATTAAAGTGTAAAATTACATTACCTCCGATTTTCAGGTGATTTCCTGTTCAAATATAAAAGATACATTCGGGTCTCTAATTTTATACTGTGAAAGATAAAAAAATACATTCATCAGAGGTGATGGGTCTTCTACGAGAATTTACCAGTAATTATAACGATATTCAAATGAAACTAAATTGATCCATTCTACACTACATCGCATAACATGTAACCATAGTTTGGAATTGAAGAGTTGATGGTTTGAGGTTGATTTATCTTGTCAGATTTGGTTACGTTTCTTTCAAAATGTATATGATGTTCAGGATCTTATAGTTCAAAAGGGCGCAATAACTTTGACGAAATGAATACAATCTCAACTGACGTCACGTTATTGAATGAACTGGTCACGTAATTATTTTGTCAGTACGAGAAGACAAAAATCGTTGTGAACAGAAATTTTTGACATTCATTGATTATATTGACTTCACTACATTCAATTGAGATTATTCTAATCGATGCCTCACAATATATATATATATATATATATATATATATATATATATATATATATATATATATATATATATATATATATATATATATATATATATATGGAATGAATATAAATAAAAATAAATATAGTGAAATAAATATTGATCCATATACTATATATATATATTTTTATATATATATATATATATATATATATATATATATATATATATATATATATATATATATATAATATAGTATATGGATCAATATTTATTTCACTCATCAAGAATATAATCTACTGAAGTTATTCTTTGAATGAAAAATTATTTTCTACCAATTTTATCGAACTGAATAAATTTTTGGAAATTCAATGAAAAAATTCAAAATCCCTGACCTCAAAAAACATCGTTATACCCTCATCCTAATTATTTGTCTGCAAATCTCTTGACCTTGAGTAAATGTGTTTGAAACGGCCTGAGATTTATCATCAATGATTTTATCAATGTAATCCAAGACTTCAAAGCCAATTGAAATATTTGGGAACTTATTTGAATAGCTAATTAGCAAAGATATAATTATAATCCGTTTTGGATTTATTGTGGCTGTTTGACCTCTTATTTGTGATGTAATGTCGTGAGAACATATGCCTAATTTCCTAAGATATCCAACACATTTCCTTTAAGAATTACTTTATTAACAGTGGAATATTTCTTATTGTTTAATACAGAATTCTTTTAAAAACGCCGAGTTGTATAAACTCATGGACAATCTAAGATATGATTAGGTTAAGCATGAAATAACGCTTTTCGATGTATTTCTCGTGAATCCAATAATTTACACTAATTGAATAACACAATTTTTTGGAATTAGTGAACGTGCAATCAGTCAAAACTCTAGAAAATGCTATTATTCATCATTTTATTTTGTGTCAATTCTAATTATTATTGATACAGTTGTGTACAATGACATGCATATTATGTACAATTTTATTGATATCACAAGACAACATTCATCCAATTACAACATCCATTACGCATATATCTAAATAGTTTTCTCGATACTGAACGAATTGGATCTTCGATTTTTCACTGTGAAAAAATCTCAGTTCTACTGCTTGAATTACGGAGAATTATTGATTCAACAATCTCACATTTTAAACAAAAATCTTCAATTCATATATTTTTCAACATTTTTCTGGATATTTCAAGAAAATGTGGGATTTTAAATCAATATGATTTTAAATATTCGTAATTTTGTCTATGAATACACTGAAATCTGTGACCCATTCATGAGAATCAGGCCAGTATTTTTATTCATTATTGTCATTTTAGAGAGTATATTTCACTTTCCAAATTATTGAACTTTTCCAATCAATGGACTCATTCATAGAGAAAGCTCTCATCTTAATGACTGAAATCCAATAATAAGAGACAAAGTATTCTTATTATGGCCATTAGTATATCTACTCGAATAAAGTTAAATGTCCCAATCTTTATCTAACGTAGACTTACTTATTTATAAATACACTCTACGCAGTTCTGGGAGTATGCACGGTCATTGTTAGCTAATACCAAGGCAACAATGGTTGTCATAGATCCCCGTGAATTACTTTCACTGTGTTGGATTTGTGTAGGTGTGTGTGTGTGTGTTTTGTCTCACGAGGGGTGAGCGAGTGATGACCTGAAGTGGGGTTGTCCCAAGGTTTCCCCTAGCTATATAGACAGATTGTGTGACACCCCCGCGGTCAGTGCGTGACAGACAAGTGTGAAGTGACGTAGCAGGAATAGCAACAAGTACCATGAGGAATAGCTGCAAGGTGGGATGAGTTCAGTGATAATTAATGTGATTTTTTCGTTATAATTTTATTGTTTGGTGTGATTTTTAGTTATTTTTCGAATATATGTGTCGAATTTGGTGACTTTTCGTTTTTAATGAATATCAATTATTTTTCAAATAATTGTATATTTCACTTTGTACGCATTTTTTATAGTTATTATTATCAAATGTTTCAATGAAATGTCCAGAACAGTGTTTGATATTATAGAAGCGTTTTTTCTTATCAAATAATTATTATTATTTCACTTAGAAGTCTGAATTTGTAAATTTGGTGTTTCGAATTTCGATGCGATTTGACGTATTATTTGGATCAATGTTCGATTGACAAAGCCTGCCTCGGTAGCTCGGTCAGCTGAGGCACCGCTTCAGAGACTGAAGTCACCGTTGGGCGTGGGTTCGAATCCCGCATAAGGCATGGGTTTTTATGAATGTCCTCTCACTGATCATCACTTCATACATTCACAATCGCCAGCTCATTCGTACCCCCGCATGGCCTAGCTGTTGGTGGGGTCGTTATAAGCAAACAATAACCATCAATTGACAAATTCGGTGAAATAGCAAACATGATTTTCAACCAATGTATTTCGACAAATTATTCTCTCATGTCTTATCATAAATATCACAATCTGATATATACAATTTCAATAGGAACAAAATTGATATTATATCTTATTTATCCGGGCTAGGATGTGAATGGTGGTCGATGTTTTCTTTGAGGCTATCTAAACTTTAGTTTTGTGTTCACAAAATAACATATACTCAATTATCGTTTCAAAAAGCAGTGCCTGCCCCAAATCCACTTTTCAAATTACGTTTTTTTTTCTCCATTAAAATAAATCGGTTAATTTCTGACAATGCTCTCATTTAGTTCTTTCTTCTGTTAACACTCTTGTTAAACACTTCAAAACGTTGGCCGTGAACATTTGTCACCTGTTCATAATTGCCAAATTAAGTCAAGTTGTTGCTCTCACACCGTAACGTTTTCGAAGAAAGTAGCTGAAATTAGTAAAGTTATTTTTAAAAAATCGTTTAGAATATTATTCATGAATGTATGATGTGGAATGACATATACCAGTCAACAAAGTGAAACTGTTCACAAATTAACTAAACGATTTTACGGAAGAGCACATTAATAAAGCTTGAATTTAGAATAGTTTAATTGGAACTTTGCATATGAATTTACATCCATTCCAGTCTCAATGTCGTACCCAAATTACCTTTGAGCAATTAGCATTTGACACACGTAATTGTCTCTACCCAATTAATTAGCTATTCATGATGTAGACGAATTATATTTAGTGACAAACATTAGAAACGCACTGAGACGAGTGGTCGAGTGGTTAATACACTGAACCGCCAATCAGGAGACCGGGGTTTGATTCCCACTATGGTCTAACATCCTAACAGCGGTTTTTCGTGGTTTACCTCTGTCGTTCAGATCAATACAGGGATGGTTCCTTATCAACAGGCTACGACCGACTCCTCCCCACTATCCAAAAACATCTAATAAAATAACCTCTCATCTCATCATCCCATCATCTTATATATCATTCACCTACGTCAATAGATCGTAGTCATCAGTAGCGTGCGTCGTTAAACCCAAAATGAATAAATAAATTACAAACACGTGGTAGACAAATCTTGATGATTGATGATACACATAGACACTACACCTACACTGTGGAATTCACAACGAAAAAATATATAAATGAACATTAATAAATGAATACATTTAACGATAAACGGATGTACATTCCAATTTACACTTACTCTTTACTCTTATTTACACTTTGCTCCGTTACTGTACGGATATGGTAATTATTTATAGAGATTAAGGTAACACAAATCTGTAAAATAAGACTCCATTAAACTTTAGCTCCACTGAAACAGATGAAAGAAAAAAAATTTAAATCAAAAAAGATTGGTCACACATTTTTATGCGAGTGGTCCATTATTCTAAGGACATTGAAAATAGATATTCCATCTGGACTGTTCATTCTGGATATTGTACATCTTCACTACGTGTGTATTAGCAAGAAATGAGCAAAAATAAATATAATCACAACATTGGAACAAATGGTGTAAGAAAATTAAATAGCAGACAAATATTTGATATTTGCATCATTCTCAAATCGAAAATTTGATACAAAGTCATTGTTTCCCAACTGAGCCTAATGTTGAATAGGTAGGATCATTCGGACGGGGCACCACAAGTCCGATCTTACCTTCAAGAAGGAAAAGTATTTCTAATGTCACCCATTCAACAAATCGTTGATAAATAAACAGGGTGAAACAGGGTAAACTAATGAGTCCAGTGATAGGCCCGATGAACATTTCGAAATTTTGTGTTGAAGAGAGAGAATCTTCACTTTCTTTAGTTCATAAACAATCAAGTAAACGTACAAAATCTCATCCCCAAATAATTGCCTGTATAATGTGTAAACACACACGAGACTCGCCATTCATCAACTATTCAAGTATACAAATCTATATTCTATACTAGATTTAACATAATTCCCAAATAACATGGCTTTGGTGGGGTCTTATAAGCAAACAGTGATACACTACGAGAGAATATAAACGTATTTAAAATCTGAAATCTTAAAGATAATTGATCACAATTCTCTAATCATTTTAATCATTGAATATAATTATGATCATTATGATCCTAATCATATATATATATATATATATATATATATATATATATATATATATATATATATATATATATATATATATATATATATATATATATATATATATATATATATATATACATATATATATATGTATATATATATATATATATATATATATATATATATATATATATATATATATATATATATATGTGAATATATATATATATATATATATATATATATATATATATATATATATATATATATGTATATATATAATTGTTATTCATAATTAACATCCATTTCCCGATTTCCAGTTGAGTGCAGCATCGTCATGGTGGCTGATAGTCACGTTGTGTGGCGTCGCGGCGGCAGTGACGTCGCCCACAACGACGCTACCGACGTCCACGTCTTCGTCTTCGACGTCGGCGTCTCCGACGAAAGTGCCTGGTGAAACGCAAGAGGCGCAAGCGCAGGAGCAAGTCGCCATTTTGAAACAAATCAACAGGGTGAACACAGACGGTTCGTACACGTACGGCTACGAAGCGGCTGATGGCAGCTTCAAGATCGAGACGCGAGACGTGCAGGGTGAGCATTTATGACTGGGACTAAACTGTACTAAATACTAAACTGTCTACTGTACTAAAAATTCACTGTCTTAAAATTGGCCGACTATACTAAAAACCAACTGTAATAAAAAAGCAATGCACTAAAAAACCAACTGTACTAAAAACCAACTGTACTAAAAAGTAAAAACCAACTGTACTAAAAAGTGAAAACCAACAGTACTAAAAACTAATGGTTCTAAAAACCGACTGAACTTGACTTATATTTCTTGAGCAACTTGTGCATAAGTAAAAGTGAAGGGGTTGCTCTTTTCCTCTACAAATTCTTACTTACCATTAAATGTTATATGTTTTTTTCTGGTGATGGTTGAGGTCAGGATTTATGTCAGAGAGAATATCTGAAGCAGAAGAGTCAAACTTCCCAGTTCGACTTATGTACAGGTTGTTTAAGATAAACATATAGACACTCGATTGAGACATCAGCGGGCTACACACAAACAGTTTCAAGAATGATGACAGAAATAACTGTACAATAAATTATTTATGTTCAATATTATTATCGCACCGGAAGTAAAATACCAAAAATCTTTTCAATTTATTCATCTGGAAGAATGTAAATATCACTCAGAGTCGTTACTTACCAAGTCCAGTTATCTAAATCTGAGAGTTGGATGGTAAAACAGATAGCATGGGCATAAAACGAGTGATAACAACACTGAACTGCCAATTAGAGATATGCCATGATGATAACCCCGCACCTCCCCCCCCCCCAACATCAGCGCACAGTTTTTAGATTAATCTAACGTTCATGAAAATATAATTTTCAATTGTTATTATATTATTCAAATCGTTTCAGAATTTTCGAGCTTTTATACGTCCTGTGTGATATTTCCTTAAAATTGACTAACCAATTTCTGAAATTTCGATCGGTTATAAGTTTTTTTTTTGACACAACTTCATCACCAATACTTTTCGGCTCATTTTCGGCAAAATAAATTGAACTTTGAATTGAGTGGAAATTTCGAAAAAAAGATAAAGATAATAAAAAAAGATAATAACGGTAACATATCTGGGTGATATTACCCAAAAATGACCGAAAATCATCATTAATCATTATTATTATTCAAATAGTTATTACTTCAAAATATGTTTTTCTGAAAGGAATTCAAAATATCAATTTTTTATTACTAATATGTCACAAAAATTATAATGAGCATCCATAATTTTACACACTAGTCCTCTTCGCGTACTAACTAATATTGTCAAGGAATGAGGAACATAGTATTTCCACAGAACAAATGTTTGATTTGAAATGATACGTTTTGATGAGAGCTTCTTGGTCTTACAACCAAACAATATGAACAGTTTTGTAAGTCATTCATGGTGTCTGAATAAAATAACTACAATCTTCTAATCAATTTCAATTTTGCATTATTGGAAAATGGAAATCGAAATTGATCGAAATTAAAGTGGAATGAAATGGAAATGGAGAAAATGTGTAATCTGTGATATTGTTGAGAGCCGTGTAATGAGTTGCAAAGAAACAATTCATTACACAGATATATGTTTCATTCTATAGATCATTATTCAAGTGAAAATGCATTCAAACGAATAGTTTTCGAAAAGAAATCGATAATAATAAAGATGTGGTGTTTCGACTCGATCTTGATTCAGTCAGTATACTAAAGTTGTCAGGTGAAATAATAAAAATAAAAAAATAAGGTAGTTCAATAATATATTGTATTATCGAATGAAAACTATATAATAAACGTTCGTCTTCACTATTTATTTTCAGAATGACCTGAAAATGAGGGAAATTCTTCTTATAGATCATAAGCAATATATATTTTTAATTGCTATCGAATGTTTTTTCATATATAATCAGAACTTCAAATGAGATGTTAAAGTGCTAGCTTGAAGAATATAAAACGACAATAATTCCAAATTTGTGAATTTTTGGTTCTTGCAAAGATTTACAGAATAAAAATTTGAGGGGAATGTAAAATAAAAATTAATCCAAACTTGGCTCATTTCATTTTTTTGCTATTGTTGCCTTCACAATGTTTTAGTAATTATTTACAAGAGTTGCTTGCCACAAGAGAAAATCTATCCCTGAACTTAAAAGGTACTGTTTGTCAAACGGTGAATTGATCACGTCTTCTGGGATGGTAAGATCGCCCTTGTGGTGCCCCGTTTCACCGATACTTCATCGTTCTTATAGCTCAATTGGGTGAAAATGACTGACATGAAAATTAATCCATTTTACTTGACCTACTGTACATACCATACCCTACCAAGAATGGAAAGTGACAAATGCTCGTTTTAAAAATCATGTCGACATGAGTATGCCAATGACTATGATTATGACTAAATCTGTTACTATAACTGTGACTAGTACTATGACTATGGCCATGACTATGTCTACAGAAGATCTGAAGAAAATATATTATTCTCAAATTTTCAAATGTTCATGAAAGAATAAATTGAGAAATAGTGCAAAATGAGTATAGACTCCAGACGGTTAGTTATGCATGCTGATGCATGAAAGCGCAAGAATTTTGAACAATAACTTTATTCTAATTCCATATAAGAACGATGTATAATCATTTGATATTCCTTTTTTTCTTGCAATATTTCAACTTGACTCATACGCAGTTTCAATATTATTCTGTAACAAAAGTTTAGACATATAAAACTGTATAGCAATACAATAATGAAAAATCCCAAATTTTATCAATATAATTTTAGAAAACTTGGATACAATATCCAATCTGTGAACTGTTTCACCTAGAACATCTTGTTATACTCATATAATTGTGCTTCAATAATCTTCAAAACAGTTATAATTCAATAAGGCCCAGTATTAGTAGCTCCAATTGGCAGATAAAAGTTGTTATCACCATGGTTATCTGTGATATTTGTTTTCACCAACTCTCAGATAACTGCTAACTGGACTTGGTAATACAATAAATTGGTAAGACTTGGTAAGTCAATAAATTATGAGTCAGTCTCAAAGAATGTAACTCCAGCTACTCGAAACTATCATCCTTAGACATCAGTTTATCAGCTCGATTGTGAATACAAAACTCCGAACGTCCTTTTTTCCATCCCACCAGAATTAACTACCTACTGTGAATGCTTTATGCGGTGTAGATATTTGTACTCTGGTCTATTAGACATGTATAATTAAATTCACTCATCAAAACAAACATCATACAAATATCCTCCAAAGTCACAAAAGAATATGAAATATTATACTTTCTACACACTATTAGCTTTAGAAAACCTACAGGAAGTCATTTCGAAGACAAAAGAAAAGAAAATTTTATCCGGGCATTAAACCCAGATCACTAAAGAAAGAAACTGACAACAAAAGATCCCTGTAAAATTATCTGTCTCTTCAAGAAACTATGTCACAAATGATTAGAGTGAGATTAAAGGGTATAAATCCTCATGTAAATGAGTAGAGGTAAGGAGGAGGGGTTAATTAGACTATTTCAACAACACAATAAGTCAATTCGAGTGAAAAACTTTGTTACAGAAATGTTTCCATAAACATCAAGATTTTGTCAGTGAGACTCTATATTTATTGTGTCATATATTTCGTCATACGTGCAACGTTTTGAAACATGGGAACTGGCAACTAATTATATCAGATTATTCAACAGGCATGGTGTATTTCAAGCCGACAAATATACACGCAGCAATTCAGACACAATAGACCTACTCAATTCTCTCATGAATTGATATCACATCTCACTTTTTCTTTACGATGTTGCAAACCCGCTTTGAAAAAGTTATGCATTTTAATAATTCATGAAAATAATATCAATTCGAAGTAGAAGACGGTAAAATCCTAGAATAGCTATTCATTTGTTAATTTCTAGTCATGAAATCTCTTTTATTATCATCGAATACTTGACATAAAGTCATTGTTTCCCAATAAAGAATGAAAGTTTGAAATAATTTGAACGGGCGATCCAACGACAAGGGCGATCTTACCACCTCAAAGAAATAAAAAATAAAGTTGGATATAATAACACTCATTTAAATAATTGTACTAATTATGGCGATAAGTTCAACAGAGTTTGACAGTTCAAATTTCAACGAAAGTTCAACAGTGGCAAACAATTCATAAGTTGTTTTGGGGGAAAAAAATTTAATTTATCCTCTGAATTCATCAAAAAAACATAAAAACTGACGCGATCTGAAATTCGTATGTACGTCTAGACAATGTCATTAATATTTGGCGAAAGCTCTAAAAACGTTTAATTAATACAGGTTCATGACTCAGTTTTAGATATCGGAACATTAATTCAAATGGACATTAATCGTTGACGTAAAACAATTAATCAAGCGCCATGTGTAAACCAGGTATCTTGGAACTGGATCCATATCAATAGTGATGGAGTATGAGTTAAAACATTCAATATAAATCTATTATATTTATTAGGAATACAAATTCTCTTTAGGTTTTGTACAGAAATCAGTTTCATCAAATGTGCCAACCTTGATCTCGATTGCATTGGCAAATTAATCATTTCACCAATTCCGTTTTATTTCATTTTTCGATTAAATGTCCACATCAAAATGATTAATAAGAATAATAATCTTTATTGACATTAGAATTCACATGATACATGTCATTGATTTTTAGTCAGGTTTCAAATGTTGATAAAAAAAAATTAAGAATCTATTATGAATTAATTTTGTTGACAGGATTAGTTCGTAGTGCCTTAATTTGAATTACAACAATGTATTTATTTCATACAGCTATCATGGAGCATATTATACCTCATACTCATAATGAATTATTATAGTTATTGTATTCCTTGAAGTTATCACCCTCACATTATATTGAATTTATAGTAAAAATAAGGTACATGAATGAATAAAAATAAATGAAAGAAAGAAAGTACATATTTAAATATGTCTTTTGTTGATTGATTTGAGCATGAATATTGATTGCAATATAGTGCTTGTTTCTCAGTTGGTGTTAACTGTAATTAAATTATATTTACTGAAGGTATGAATGTTCAAAATATTCAATATACTACATCGAAATCAAATTTATCAAATCAAATATCATAAGTCCATTATATAAATTATTCAGTACTTGACCTGGTTCACACATATTGCATAATATGTTTTCCCATAAAAATAACGTGAAAATAAAAATGAAATGAAAATGAAATAAAATGATATTATTTGCACATTTTAAGGGGCGACTCAGGTGAAAATCCCATCTTTGCTAATATCGATTGTATACCCTTCAAATTTTTCACATATATACTATCATGCTGAAATTGCCCATTAAATTGACATTATTATTTGGTTTTAACGAATTCTTCAACAATGAAATTTATTTTTCGTTTTTCTCATACAATTTTTTGTTCCATTCATTTTTTCACGTAAATGTTGCTGAAACATTGCGCAAGAGTTAGTCATATCGTTTTTTTGTATATCCTTGTTATATTTCAATATATAATTTTATTTACGATGTGTTGTTTTTAGATTAAATTTTATATAAAATATAAAGTATTCATTTTTATCTCCACCGTTCGATGAGATATAGAAAAGGTTATACATCCAACCCTGGATAAAGTGATAATAAACACTCACAAAAAAATCGAGACAATTGAACAACTTTTATAGAAGTACCAAAAAAAACAAATTCTTGTTTTGTGAAAAAGCAATGTAAATTGCTATATTGAAAATAAGCAGACGGTTCGATGCACACTGACACCAAATAATTCATTTCAGGTACGATTATTGATATTTTCCAATATTTTGAGACATATGACTTGAATAAACATCAAACCAATAATTATTTGAAAAAAAATACGAAAAATGTTTTTATAAAAAATGAAAATTTCACCTGAGTCCCCCGTAATCAATCACGCCGAAGAGATCGTAATATTATAAACACCTAACAAGCACTTGTAGCTCAGTACCATCGCGCTTGTTTCATATCGGACCTCCGTTCGATCCTCACCACTCACCGTACATATTCACATCGCTTTTTTTGTTGTTTCCCTCTGTAGTGTGGTCAAATGCAGGGATAATATTTACAATACACGCTGCGTTCTTTTCTCCAGTATCTTTCCTATTACCTGAGAAACTTTTACCTCATCATATCATTATCTCATTATTCACTTGACACTAGAAGACCTTTTTTATTTATCATTACAGTGTGTCGTTAAACTCAATAAAAAATATATATACACATATATACATATATACACATGAATTATTCTCTTTCACTGTTTAAATCACTACCTTGTTCATTTCCCAACATATTTAATCTAGTTTGTATTTTATTCGACCAATTGTTATATGAATACTTGTGTTTCAATTATTGCATTACACAATATTCTATCCCATTATTTTTCCATATATAATCCACAGTCAAGCTCTTTGGGGCTTTATGGACATCACGTGACTGATCATTTATTCACATGTATGTTCTGTGTTCTTTTGTTCAGTTAAAAAAAAAAAAATATATATATATATATATATATATATATATATATATATATATATATATATATATATATATATATATATATATAAACCTGATTTTGGGGGTTTTTCGATCGATAGACCGTTAATTTATTATCAATTTAAAATCATCCTGATCCTAATAAATGATTGTACCAATATGTTTCTGTTTTGTGATTTTCAGAAGTTGACCAGTAGTGTTTAGTATCTACAGAACCAAGTATCAGTAATTTATTGTGTCCATATTATAATGATAGTCATTTATAAAAATATTTTATTTTAATTGTGATAACCTTTGTACGTTCAATGTAATGTTATCATAAAAGTTAATTGGTGTAAGTTGAAATGCTAAAATGAAATGCTAATAAATACAAATACAAATATTTATTTCTATATCAATTTCAGGAGTTGTCAAAGGCATGTTCGGTTTCATCGACGAAACCGGCCAAGTGAAACGCGTCACCTATTCAGCCAGTAACCACACCGGTTTCCAAGCGGGACCAACGACGAGTGCAAGTCCCTCACCCATTTACCGACAGCCCTTGCCGACTGTCACTCCCACTCCAATCTACGTCACGACTTCCAATTCCATTCAGTCAATAGCCCGCGATCACGTCACTTTCCCGTCCTCCATTCAGTCGATTCCTCGAGTGACGTTACCGCGACATCGGCGTCCTCAGTTATCGTCGTCGACGACGGCACGGCCCGAAGGTACCCGAAGGCCGATCCTCTTCTTGAGGGGCCAGCCACAAGTGACGGAAGTACCCGAAGAGAATACGAGGACTGTGGTGACTTCAACGCAAGAACCTGTTCTCGTCAGAAAAGTCCTGGTCAATAGGTTGGTTTGAATATTGTTTGCTTGACCCGACAAACATATAATTTGGGATAACAAAAAATTGGTTATAATTTATAAAATGTATTGAATGCTTTTGCTTCGATGAACTATCAAAACTGTTCACAACTATTGTATAAAACATTGAAAAAAAATTTAAAAAATTCTTAACATGACATCACGAACCACACTAGCAAAATGTTTTCATTTTTATTGAAATGATAAATCTTGCGATGGAATCAAATACATAATTGAAGTACTATTATGGTTTCACACATTAAATATTGATATCAAAGTTACCTAAACAAATTACTCTAAGAGCAAATAAACGCTATTGTATTGTGGTTCTAGTATTTCTTTTTTTCCCTACCAGAAGACCTGTCGTCATCGACAGACCTGAAACGTCCACGTACACGAGTAAAGCCACTGAAGACATACCCAACAAGAGTGGTAGTCATCAAGGAAACTCATTGCGACGTCAACTAGGACCCGACAGAGGAGGATACGGTGGAATATCTCCTCAACTTGTTCGATTGCGACAATCAGGAGGCACAGACGACTCCGGCGACGTCTACGGAGGAGGCGGTCTAACACGGCCGATTCCAAGTGGCCCTTACCGCGGCGGCTACAACAATCCCACCCAACCTCGAGCCGTCCAAGAGGCCATACTCCAAGGTCAAGTACCAGGATACGTAGGAACCCAGAGGGTACCTTTGGGTAACTTCAATAACTTGGATCCTAGAATTCAAGCGAGGATATTGAACTCCGTCGATCCACGGATACAAGCTAGAATTTTAAATTCTTTAGATCCGAGTGTTCGTGAAGAAATTTTCAGAGCAGCAGCGGCAGATATGAAAGTACCATACGGTATTCAGAATCCAGGTGATCCGAGAAATCCGTCAGACCCTAGAATAGTTCAAGATAGTGTGAATCGTGAGATTTATGCTCGAGAGGAGGCGAGACTAAGAGCAGCTCAGAATGCACGATTACCTTATAATGGTCAACCAGTCGAAGATCCCAGAAATGTGGTTGGAAGTGAAGACCCGAGAATCCGGGGAGGTGTGAATGGTGTCGATGGTAGAACACCAGCTGGTTATGTCAGAGTCCCAGTGAGAGTGGCGAGTGCTAATGGATCAGATCCGGAAAATGTACAAAATTTCTTGAATCAGCAAGATCCTCGTCTTGGAGGTGGATATCAACAAGATCCACGGTACATTAGTGGTTATCCACAAGATCCGAGACAGAGAGGTGGATACATTCAAGATCCGCGTTATTCTCAGAATGTTCGTTATAGGGGTGGTTATGCTCAAGATCCTCGACTAGGAGGAGTCAATCCACAAGATCCACGAATCGGGGGAAGTTACTTCCAAGATCCTCGTTTCGGTGGAAGCTATAATCAAGACCAACGATCAAATAACGGATATGCTCAGGATCCACGGTACGAACAAGAAGATATGGGATTAAGAATTCCACTCAATCCTCGATTACCTTTCGGTACTTCTCGACTACGTCCGGAAACACAACAAGATTACACATTCATGCAACAATTACTCCAAGTTTTACTTCTCCGACAACAACAACATCGATTACAACAACAAAGAATACAACAACAATATCGACTACGTGTACCAACACTCAGTCCATACCAACAAGCACTTTTAGCAACTCTTGAACCAGATGCGCCCGAAATATTAGAACAGATGATGAATCAACTGCGTATTGGCGCTCAACAATTCCCTCAAACTTACCCTCAGGATGACCAGGGGTATCAACAAATGTATCCTGACCCACAAGGGGCAAACTACCCAGCACAAGGTGGCGGTGCGTATGACCAAAGAGCCTATCAAAGATATCAAACCCCAGCGACGTACCCACGACGGTTCCGGTACCGGCCCCGATACATGCCGGTACCTTCATACCAGGACGGCGATGCTGTACAGTATTATCAAGGACCGCAGGGATTAACAAACTACCAAACACAAGAGGAGGAAGATACAGGTAAGATGAAATTGGTTGTATTTCAATATTGGGCTTAACGACGCATTGTGATGAAAACCAAGATATATTGGCGAAGGTGAATAATGAATGAAATGGCGGAAATATGAGATACATTACATTTCTATTACGTATTTCAGATATTTGGTAAAGAAGAGTTCATGATTTGTTTTTGAGGAACCATCCCATATATATTATATATATATTGAGTTTTAACGACGCACTGTAATGATGACTTAGATATATTGGCGTCGGATGAGTGATTAATGAGATGATGGGATGATGAGATGAAGGTTTTTATGGGTAATGGGGAGGATAGTGGGAAGGAAGCGGTCGTGGCCTATATTGTGGGAACCATCTTGGCATTAGCTTAGACTACAGAGGGAAACCACGAAAAAACCCTGTAAAGATGGACGGTAGCGGGGATCGAACAGGGTCCGACATGCCCACTACCTCCCGGGTCACATGTAGCAAGTGCGTTAACCACTCAGCTACCTGTGCCGGTGGAACCATACCAGTACTCACTTTAATGACTGAGGGAAACTCACAAAAACTCTCAATCAGAGTGATCGAACATGGCGAGAATCGAAACCTAGTCTGCTGAACTACGGTTCAGCTTACCAGAAATTGATCTACCCATCTCGGTGTCTTTATTGTTGTTATCTAATGATCCTTAACCAACTTTAACACTGAATCTTATGTAATTATGTATTCGTCTCCCACGGTGTTTCGTCACACTGTGCATGAGTATACTTTTGTGATAAGTCGTGCGTACGCCATCATAATAGTGAATTGCATCTGCCTGGTTTTCACCGTTCAATAGATTTTGATGATGTATTTCATTGACTATAATCAACTAGTTACAAGTTACATGTTCATTCATCGTCTGCTATTATCCTTTTATGGTACGAAGATTTATTGTAGATCAATAATATAATTATAGTTTTATTATATGTATTTATTCTATGTTCATAATCGCAAATTTGAAAATGATTCACTATGTTGTTGATTCGAAAGAAATCGCTCCTTCTCTTAACGAAATGAACAGTGTTTAAAGTAAAGTCACGAATTCCAGATTTAGCAACACGATTAAAATCTGTATTGCTTTTCTAATTATTTCTTCTTCAATCGACACTACTATAAAACAATAAAACAATATAAAACATGATATATTATAGGTAATATATTACACATATTCTCATAAGAAATATCTCAATTCCTTGAGAGTATAATTTTTCCCAAAAGGAAAGATTATTAATTATGTAATAATTAGGTCCGCATGTGATGGGCCTACACCAGAGAGTAATTGAACAAAAACTCTGAGAGAGTTGTGAAAACAAGAAATCTGTTGCGTACAAAAATGTTGATTATGGATTATGAAGTTAGGCCTATAATATTATCATACATTTTGCTCATTTTTCATCACCAGTTTAATTACGTAGTACAATTTTTACTCTTATTGAAATTATATTTCATTTCCTCAAATACGCCAATAGATCTCGGTCATCAGCAGTTGGGGCGCGTCTTCAGACCCAATGTAGATTAAAAAATTGACTTGCTAACATTTATTTAGCACCAATCAACTACAAAATCACAATTATTTCTTCACTCCTAATCATGATTCATATTGGATTTTAACGACTCAACATATTAATGACTGAGATCTCTGGGCGTCAAGTGAACATATATTTATTATTAATATATATTATTTATTATAAGGAATTACTAAAAAGAAAATTAAAAGAGCCAAAATGAGATCAAACTAGTCGAGGTATTACGGTTACTATGAAAACTGAAGTTAAATCGGAGGTGGGTTCAAGTTCCACTTGGGGCAATTACTTCTATAAACATAGTTCCTGAATCGCCTAGTCATTCTTACTCTCAAATAACGTAAGCTGTTGGTGGGTTTATTAATCAAACAATAATCAGTATACAAAAATGGAATGAATATAAAAACAATTAATTTATTGTACTTTTTCCAGGTTACCAACAGCCCCAAAACTACGCACGACCTACACCTTATCCTCCAGGATATACAGGCCAACAAGAAGCTTATCCTGGACAACAGGGAACAATGAACAACTACATGGATCTGACTCCTGAATACAGAGAAGCGATCCTGTTCCGTATGGTTCTGGCATCTAGGGCGCGTGCGCAACAATACCAGGATCAACAGCAGAGCATTATTGAGAACAGCATCCGGTCTGTACCATCAGTCACATCAACAACCACCGCTATTCCTATTAGAGACTCGAGAACGTCGACCCAAGTCAGAAATGTCCAGATTTTAGATCCATCACAGGCGAAAAGATCAACCACCTCAAATGAAGCAGTGAAGACAAAGAATTAATTATGATATTATAATATGGTTATACCAAAGAAAAAATTGAGCAACGGCTATTGACCGAGTTTATTTAATTACATCACTGAACGTTTTATTCCTAGGATTATTGTGTTTGATTTATCGAACCCTTAAATCACTATATAGGTAAAAACTGTTAAGGATTGGTTTTTCGATCGGTAGAGGAGTTCATTGTGCTTTGAAAATTACAATTCAAACCTTGGAGACATCATCAATATAACAGAGAATTATCTTTTAGCCAATGTTTGGGAAACTGGATTTTAGAATACCATATGTTCTGAAGCTGTTTTGTAATTAAATTAAATTATTTATTGATTAATCACAATTAAAATAGAGACGTATGCACCAACTGAATCAAACCTAACTTATATGATATTATTTACCGTTTAATTCACACAGACTTGTTGATTTTTTTATTATTCCTACGCTGTTATATTTAATCTGTTGGAATAATGATTTAATTCACATAAAACCATGAATAATGTGAGAATTTATTTTATAGTGAATTAACTGTTGCAAACAATATTCTAATTATCTACTTTAATAAGCGTTGTGTGACCCAAGTGACTAAAGATTCTGCCTGTCAAAACGAGTTCTGAATATATAATAACTTCTTTGACTTACGTAATGCTGAGAGAAAACTCGATCTTTTCTCGTCATCATTTGACTTTATTAATTCAAGCCAAAGACATAATAATGTTCATAAAATATTCGTTCTGGAATACAGAAGATGATCTGATAAGAAATTACCAAAAACTACACATTATAGGAAATACGAATTTTATATTTAGCAAAATATAGGGTCATTCGATCAACTTTGTAACACGAATCAAAAATTGGTCCCCGTTGATAACATGTAGGCCTGTTTATTATTTCATGTCAAATTGATTGTATTTCCACGTTTTTTCTATAAAATGTCTTACAGATAATACAATAACTTCCCCGCCACTTTTAAGCCAATGATGGTCCTTAGAAAGACTTCTAATAACCATCACGTGACACTATGCTGTTGTTATTGTTGTTGTTGTTGTTGTCATAGCAACCTGAGTAAAGAGTGGTCACCACTTCCTTCTCGACGATACATTGTATTGTAACAAGATTATAATAAAAAATAACCTGCGTATGAATGTTAAGAAATTAACAACAGCAGTATTAGCAAAATTTGTATTTAATAATTAAGGTAATGTATTTATTTTTTCTTGTGATTCTATGTTCGTTTGGCGTTATAAAATGTAGCCAAACAACTAGATTTTTTATATTGCTGTATATTATAAAACTTAATCGTCTATAACAATGTCTCTGGTAGTTTTAATTATTATTTTCATTTGAAATTTGTGTATAGCTATGATAGTCATGTATTGGTCAATTTGGGGAAATTTGTGTTTTATTTAGTTGAATTTGACAACAATATTT
Source organism: Brachyptera risi (assembly GCA_964007535.1). NCBI lineage: Eukaryota > Metazoa > Arthropoda > Insecta > Plecoptera > Taeniopterygidae > Brachyptera > Brachyptera risi. The sequence continues at coordinate 17,966,471 of OZ023328.1, forward strand.
CATAAATTCCAATTGAAACAGATATATGACGAGCAGATCACAGACATAACAGATATATTTTTAATATAGAGAGAGATGGATGTTGGTGAGGTGACCAGTACCATAACAACTAGAAAAGTTAAAGATGATTTTTTTATTTTTGTCACAAGAAAATAATAACAAATACATAAACATCCTCAGAAAGATCTACAAGACCTTTTGAAGGATCAAACTAATACTGAAGTTGTGATTGGAGAACACAATTTGTAGACATTACTGGTTGCTGTCTTCTCTACTTATTACAACAATGTGTGGCATAGTTTGAAAGAAACTATACCTTGAAAAAAGCATTGTGTTTATGTCGTATATATTTCGTAGAGTGTATGGTTGGAACACACGTTTTGAGCTGAATACCTGTATAACTATTATAAGATATGAGTTAAATATTTAAAATGAATGCCTTTTTTCTATTAGTCATTCAAAAGTTATTATTTCCATCACATCGCAGAACAGAACGTTAAATAGTGAAACCCAAACAATGGTATTACAAGATCAAATTTATAAGATCCTTTGAATCACCTAAATATAAACTAGAGTAAATGTACAGCTGTAGTTTAGAAATTTCATTATGAAACCGGATCAAATGCGGAAGTGCGTAAAACTGGATCAACTTTTAGACGGAACTATTTTCACTGATGTATCAATGCGTCGTGAAATTGTCGACTTTCTGGTTCTTTTTTTCTCACTTTGATCCCGCGGCTATATTATCGTACGTGCAATACTATTATGATATTATGACAGAGATCCGTTATATCATCATTCAAAGCTTAATGAGAGTAGTTTGTTTATTATTTGCATACTCATTTTATAAAAACGACTATAATCGAAATGCAAATTTGTTTGCTGCTCTCTAAATAAGAAGGCAATTAAGAGCGAAGTCGATTTGGCAAAACATCAGGTTTTTTGTAGTGACATTTTGAATTGTATGAGATATCAAATTTCTTGAAGTGAAAAAATCTCTCAAATACCCTCAAAATGACTTGAAATTGAATTATTACTCCAGGATTCTAGCATTTGAAAACGTACCTAATGTTTTCTGCTGGATACATGTGAAAATTATGCGTCATAAGTTGTTCATTTTTGACAAAATATCACTTCATATATTCTATATCACTGACATATTTGGTGTTCGATGAGTGATTTGGGCAGATTCATATGAAACGTGATAAGTTTTTACCCTGCGTTATAATTTTGAAATCCTATACCGTTTAATGTTTTCACGAAAAGAACGATATTTCGCCAAATCGGCTCTCATCCCGCAGAGAAATATTTTCAACGTCAACATCACATATAAACTATCGTATTGACTTTCCGTTTTGAAAATAGTGTAGTGAAAACTGATTCATGGCGTTCATAGAAGTATTTTCTAAATTACTCTCGAACCATTACATAAAGTTACATGATATTTTCATACATTTATTGGTGGCGAGGTGAAATTAATTGTCTGAAAATATTTAATTTCACCATGACATATAAATAGTCCATCTGCACGTATTTTCACGAAATGTAACTCAGCCATATTGGATTCAATTATCATCTACATCTGACAAAGTGTCAAATTCCGTATCTTACACTACTAATTAACGCTTTATGATCATTTGTATTTGTAAAATACACTGGCGGTATTTTTTTCCCTCATCGTGCTGGATCCCTGTTAAGAGATATCGTTGAATTTGTTTCAATCATTCGTTTAGCTCAGTCAGTTGAGGCACTGTATTGGAAAATGAAGTCAAATTTGGACTCTGGAGTGGGTTGGATATCATTACTAAATCATTGTTGATAATATAACTAAAAGTCATCTGAAATTTCAAAATGAATATTGGATAGTTTATATTTGGATATAGTATTGTGCTTCGACAATGCAACAATATTGAATATTTTTGTTCTATATTCATGTTTTGAATTTGTTCTCTATCATTTAAAAATAAATCAGATTTCAGGAGAAAACAAAGGAATCTTTTGAATCCTTTCAAAAGGATTTCTCGAAATGCATAGTTTATATCTTTAACTATATTTTTGAAACTATTTTTATATTCATTGCGTATATTGTTGGTCAATCAAGACCAAATTGAATCAACTTGAAAAGATGTAAACTATACATTCATATATTATATTCAGAGGGATATAGCATAGGCCTAAATCACACCTGATATGAAGAAATATTTGTCCTGTACGGCAAAGAAAATACGTAATTATGAATACTAGTAAATTGAATTTTAAAATTTTAATTTTAATTTTTAATTTAAAATAGTAAATCTGACGAGATAGAAAGATTGATTGATACAATCAAACTGCAATGGTTCAGTAAATAAATATGAAAATATATATAACGCAACTTGGTTTTAAATTCAAAATTGAAGTCAAAAAGCACTTAAATTCACGCTACTAGTACTTCACATCCAATGCTAGACAATACTTTCAGACGTGGCTGTCTATTTGAACTAATAGCTATGCTGATAGTAAATCTCATTTAATGAATGGACTAAACAGGATTTAGAATCATATCAAGATAATTATAAGGTCATGTAAATCACGATTTCAATAAACTTGATATACAAACTGAATAACAAGTTTAATTGATTATTATTTGATTGAGAATCTCACCAACAGCCAGATTATTTGAGGCAACAAATAAGCGGAACCATATGAATGATGATGGCCAAGTCAGGTGGGCTGTTTACATATAACAAATTTCAGACAATAATCGAAGAATACTTCGTTTTTCATATTGAATGGAATTTGATTACACATATTTGTGGTTTGCCAAGTACCGGTGATTATTGAACATTTTTCAAGTTCTGTTCATTTTTAATGTGATCAATCAACTTTTCTGAAAGTTGCTCCAATCTGTCTCACAATCAATCAATTAATCAATCACAATTAGTTATGGGCCTATCACTAATTTATTTTGTCCATTTTGTATAATGATGAACTTTACATCTGCTGTTGATGGAAAGAAGTGATCATTGCCCAAGAGACTTAGTTCAGAGTGGAAGATATCAACATTCGTGTGTTTATACTGAAAGACTTTTATCCACGGCGAAAAATTATGGTCACAGACAGCGCAGTCCTGGTGTTGAAGTTCGAACATTCGTTGGTTTTAAATAATCAAAATGGGGTGGTGGGATCGCCCTTGTGGTGCCACGTCCAAACTGTCCTATCTTTCATCCATAGCCCTAATTGGGGAACAATAATTTTGTATCAAGTTTCGATGTTATTGAAAAAAAAAAAAAATCAGTCACATTAATTACAGATATTGCCACATAAAGATTGGTAATAACTGTATAGTTTTGATTTTTCTTTCATTTCTTCTTTTTTTGGTTCTTTCTCTTTTGTTTTGTTTAACTGTAAACACCACAGGCGTCAAAAGAGGCGAAGCGAGAAGGGTACTAAGAAGGCAAAAAAATAGCTCAATGAAATGAAAATCTGAAAATAATGAATTGAAAATCAGTATAGTTAGTGAACATCCAAGTAACGAACAAAAAATGTGAAGTTCTAAAAATATTCATAGTTATATTTTTTATTTATTTTTCATCATTATCACCAATCATTGTTTCCCAATTGAGAAAGACGATGAAGAAATAAGACGCTTCAGAATCTTAGTTTTTATATCTAAATATATTCATTCTGGTTTTTATTTCTATTAATTTTTGCTAAAATCTTGACGTTTCGTTCAATTGGATGACTGATATTATTCGATAATTTGCATATCCATAATTGACCAAAAATACACTCCAGACTTTCAGAGTCTCTATAATAACATAGAATAGATAAGATATAATCTATAATAGATAATAGATAATATAGATAAGAGCTTAGAGTAAGAAAAAATAAATTATGATTTGAAAGACAGAAGACGAAGAATATAATTTTTAAAAATGGGATCGTTAAATAAACTGAGAATGCTTTTTTTAAATATATATGATTGAAATTGAATGAATTCATTCCTGAACTCATTGATTCACTATTTACAGTTTCTTAAAGAATCATATTATAATTTATAATTTCTTTCAATGTGGTAAAATCTCCCTAGTAGTGCCACATCCGGAAAATCTTACCTTGCCATGCTTAACCCATGAGGAACCATGGCTTTGTGTCACGTTTTGTCAGTAAGTTAATTATTGAAAAAAAAAGTGTGCAGCATTCTATAAGGTTACACCATTTCATGGCAAGCTCGTTTTTCAAATTTTGAATCGTTCGTTTCGTCTTTGACTATCAATAATGTTACGTTATTTATAGTCAAAGGTTTCGTGGAATGTAACTTCATCTCAGATATCATGTGTTTATGAATGAATACCAGAATAAGTGTTCAATATTTATCTCTCAGCGACTCAGCGTGATTAGATTTTGGATTATTTTCTGTTGAAAAGTTCAAAGATTGAAAAGAAAAGTTGAAAAACTACCACAGTGACACTGTGATGGATGTATACGGATTTATTGTCACTATTTTCAGTCAGCGCTAATGTCACTGATCACTGAACTACTTAATTTATAATAAACTAACTGTTGGCTTGTTATAATCAATATCTTTGAAGTTATCATTGTTCTTGTTTACATTTATTTTTGTTATGTCCATTATTCTGATCATTCATTTTTGAAGGTCTCCCCTTCTTGGATACTTTCATACTGGCTATAGATACTGGTCAATTCATTTTCTTTCTTTCTCACACACAGGCTTTGTCTTATGTGGGTCTTGCTTCAATTTATTATTATATTATTATTATCATTATCATTTTTAATGTGACTGATTTAATTGTATGTCTGTATCAAATTGATTTGAACGAAGCATTATTATTGAATAAGATATAAAAATGAATAAAAATCTACTTGAATCTTTTTTTCTCTTCTTTGTGGCATTGTTGTGCCTCTCTTCATTGTTGACAAGACATCTCATTTTCTTTTTTTTCCACAGCCTTCTTCTTACTCATCGATCTATGGGCGGTAATATTTCAAATTTGACAGCCTTTAAATAATTGTATATCAATATATTGGACATTTTATATAATATCATATATAATTTCATATATTCCAGGATTATAGCTAAATATATCATTTTTAGGCTTCTGTCAAGTGAAATAAGACAAACAATAGTTACCATAAAACAATAGTTACAAGCGAACTGGAGCCTCATTCTGTAACAACTTTTTGGAGCGGTCGAAACAGAACCAAAGCGATATGGAAATAATTTCGACCAATCAAGTAACGGACAAAAGTTATAAAATAAAGCTCCTGATGGAATTTCAAATATTCCGATTCATTTTTGTCTGTCTCTTTCAACAATGGGTAACGTCACTTGACAGAAGCCTATAACATTTTAGAATACTGTTTTTTTTTTCTTCGTGGTTTTGAAACTAGACAATATGTACACATAGACGAAGTACGGTACTTTTGTGTCAGAATACATTATTTCCATTCATCACATTTTCAATTTCAAAGAATGAAAATACTAAAAATCCAATATCTATAACGATTCTTATTTATTTATATCCTCTATTGACAAACGGAGAAAAAAATGTCATATTTAATTTCATTATATCTAATTGCAATTTTTAACAATTATTATTTTTGTGAAATTCAGACAGCTGTATCAGACTTACGTAAACACCTATTGTCTTTAGGTTATGCAAGGTTCGCTTCACAAAGGGGGTTACATATTACTTTAAAATGTCTTATTGACAGATTTAAATTCAAAATACATCGTTCCTATTTATTTGTAAAAAAAGTTATCATGTTTAAAACTTCTTGAATACCAGAATAATGCTTGAAACTAGAAAGTTTAATTTGTAATTTCACGTGTAAACTAGACACCAATCCAACACTAATTATTTGTATCCAAATCTATTCTATAGTTCGTTGGCACGAGACATGTAAACAGAATCTGATCATTCAGTTCGTTTTGTGTTTGAAGTTACGTGTAGATCGTGTATAGTACGTTGGACGTGTGTACTATAAACTAGGACTACGTGTAACGATATTACATCATTGCGACATGAGAACCAACTAGCTCGATTACAAAGACGTTCACACCATCATAATCTACAACAAAACCTTTACAAGTCTCTGTTTTTAAGTGAACAAGGTGTCTGCTATAGGCGTGTAAACTTTCACGCCGTGAACTCTTATGGCTGAAGTATATATATATATATATATATATATATATATATATATATATATATATATATATATATATAATCTTTTGGTCCCTTGAAAAAAAAATAGCGAAAATTCGAATTCCCCATTCGAACGACTAATTTCATTTCATTTGTCTACTCGATTACCACTGAAAGCACAGGAATTTGAGTTTTCGCGCCATTGACTCACGACAGTAGGTTTTGAAATTTACAATTAAGTTTTGTTTTAACTTGTAACGATAGAAATAAGTCAAGTTCACTCTGATACAAAATATTGTTCTGAACTTGGTACGTAATTGACTTGATAAGCCTTTGAGTTCGTTTTTCTTCCGAAAAAAAGTTGTTCTGAAAACCTTCTGACGGAATTATTTTACCCTTATTTCATCCCCCTCAAATACACTTCTACTAGTCCCTACCTGTCATATTTAAGAAATAAAATTCACCCTCATCTAATTCCTCCAACCCTTTATAAATCCAAGTCAGCCACCCTCGGTAGCTCGGTCAGCTGAGGCACCGCTTCAGAAACTGAAATCACGGTTGAGCGTGGGTCCGAGTCCCGCATAAGGCATGGGTTTTTGTAAACGTCCTTTCACTTATCATCACTTCATAATTTCATAATCACCTGCTCATTCGTACACTTGTATAACCTAGCTGTTGGGGGGGGGTCGTTAAGCAAACAATAATCAATCAAATCCAAGTCATGGACTCGATTCATTTCAAGTAGAGTGTTTTCATCACTTATCACCATTGAAACTGATATTATTTTCATGTAAAACGTATTGGAAATTAATCCCAAAGATGAAAATATATTTATAACTGCTACAGCAAGTCGTTCTCATCGGTCATTTACGTCATATCTACATACATTAATTAATTTGCTGAATCTATATGTGATTTTATCAATGCTCACATATTATTATTAGGCCTATAACAATCATTTTCACCATCACCATTTCACTAATAATGATAATGATAATTATACCTGACTATAAAGCTTTAATATTCAAAAGCGTACTGTACAAAAGTTATTTTATATACTTTGAAAAAATATATTCATGACTTTCAATATTATAAAGGTTCTTCCTAAATTGTATTTCATAATACTCAATTTTCTTCACGGATGACTTTCTTCAACCTCCACACGTTTTTCTTCCGTGTTTTCTTTGTTTGAATCTTTTTGCATTTGTTCTTTGCATATCTCTTCTTTCTTATTATTCTCTTCCATCTCAATATACTCCTCCTTTTCTTCAACGTCTTCTGACGTCTTCGAAGGTTCAGAAGGTTCCTCAACTACAATGACAATATTCACTTCATCGGTTGGTGGATAATCACTCATATCTTCAGCAACGTCTTTGCCTTCGATGTTGTTCCAACTTTGAACTGAACCGCTACCTAGCGCCATGAAGAATGAAGCGGTCACTGCGAGAACTGTGGCAGCCAAGCCGAAAACAAGACGCCATGACATCGGCAACTGAAAACGTCCGAAAAGAAAAGCAAGAGAAAATAATCAGTGAATAATTATCACTCTATTTATATTCATATGTATTTGTATTATGTATTATGTATTTATGAATAATGGTATTTGTAGCAACGGTGTAAGTTACAGAAGCCCAAGAATTTGGCTTCTGAACTTAAGGAATTTAACATTCAAGAGCCTTGTTGAACACCCTAATCTTGTAAGCAAGAGACATTTCACATTTTCAAGTGTGAAAATTTAAATTACTGATAATGAAAGACGAATTGTCCTGATTTTGAAACTAAAACAAAATAGATGAATATAAATAAATGCTCACGAGAGTGTGTAAAAATAATACATTTCTATCAATTCCTTTTGAATTCCCAATGAGCCGATAAATGTAATGGTCAATTATTTTGATTTTAAAAGATAGAGACTTTGTCATATCTCTTTTCATATAAACTTGAAATGTACAAGTGAAATCTTTCAATTATTTTTGTTCACTAGTAGGCCTACTGTATCGAAAAATGATATTAAAAAAAAGTTCCTACCGATCCATGTAATCCTTCTCTGACGACGTAAGCAGCTACCAAGCTCCCTGCGCCCCCGACCGACTGGCTTAGCCCGAACACGGTGCCGGCGAAGTTCGGAGCGATGTCGATAGCGCTCGAATACGCGCCGGCCGCGGTAGCTCCGCTCACCACCACAGCCCCCGCGAACATGGCGGCTGGGGCAGACGGGTCGCACGACGTGTACCCCAGCACGAACAAAATGGCGGCGGGCAGGAAGTGAGCTGGAAGGAGAAAAATGATAGATTGATGTCGTATTTACATTATTGAGAAAACGCAGCATTGCGTTCTAGGATAAGTGATATTCGACACTAAAAGTAACGAGAGAATTTGCTTCTGAATCTCATTATGGCCGACGAAAGGTTACGAATAAACTGTCCACAATGTAACATTTTTAATAAATGTCATTGTTGAGCTATACGCGCACTCTTTTTTGTAACTTTTCACAAGTTCCATTGTTAACCACTGATGGGGTACCTGTAACTTTTTATCTCGAATGAGCCTATTTATGTGAAATGTAATGGGAAAATGCACACATCTTGAGTTTAAGAACACTCAAGTCACGGTCTTTCTGTCCTACTTGTTGCTCATTTTTAAAATCATTTCAGATTCAAATTGCTTTTACTTTTTGATTTTCTTAAGAAAACTACATTTTAATCATTTTCTACTGAACTGCTGATCCTATGTATGTGACAATTTGGAATTAAGTGTCTTATTTTCATGTTCAAATTTCGTGAAAATTTGAATCTATTTAAAAGAAAATTTTACTTATCTTCTCTTCTATGTTGTTCGAAATGGTTTTTCTCAAGAGTGTCAATAGGTATTGAGTTAGATATGATAGATACATGATTACGCCAAGTTTCAACAAATTTACTTGAAAAATACTTTTCCTTCATATCTGAGTATACGGCGCAAAATTGAGTGTGCACTTCGCTCATCCAACATGAGTATCAAAAACAGCTATTTGACACTGAAGGTAATAACAAAATTACCTTCTAATTTTAATGTGGCCGACGAGTTTACATAAAACTGTCGACAATTTGTATTTGTAATAATCATTGTTGAGATATGCGCGCGCTTCATTTGGTGATATTCCATCATTTTCACTATTCATCATACCTGCAACTTTGTCTGTAGAATTGCAATGTGAATTACTTTTGAAACTTTTAAAACTTTTGAAATTCGTGATTTTTGTTTAACTCCCTAAACGACTAATATTTTTTCTTTCAAGTGATATCAGACATTGTTGTAATAATTGAACAACAAAATTCGCCAAGCTGTGGTCTTCAAACATAACTTGCGTATCAATTTGTTTGACCACAACTTCTCTATCTGCTGTTTGACACATGCAAAATATTATGTTTTGGAAAAACAAACAAGTGTTCATTCTATTGTTTTTATGCTTATGCTGTGATAACATTGGATTGTCGTATAGGCGTATATTGGAAATAATGAATAAGCTACAACAATTTCTTTCGAGTGGACTCTGCAGTCTTACGAATTAATTAAATAAATTTTACATTCTGTTGGTAGAAATCCACTTAACATAAACGTTTTGACAGTTCAAGCCTACATGCTGCTTTTAAATCAACAACAATGAAGAATAGTTTCGATCACCACGACTATAACGACTTTCTACGTCTTCGGCCAACACCAAACACAATGTTACAACAGAACAGGTGTAAAGGCTTGGCAGACAGATTAATATTACTCTACCTGTCGTTTACGCCCTTTAGACAATGTCTAGTATTATCGAATAAACCAGACGTTATGGTATTACTGTATTGTCTTTACAAGTTGTCAGTGTATGTGCAAGCCATTTAAGTCTGAGGCCGACGAGGCCCTTGCCCACAGGGCGCCAAATTTAAAAGAGGCGCCAAATTTGCAAGGAAAACCAGCCGATGGAAATGCAAAAAAACAATTATATAACATCGTATTCATCTTAAAAGTGGTGTGTTCAAATATTCTTTACATTCGTAAGTCGACTGATGAAAAAAGAGAGTATTCAAAATTACGCTCAAAACGCATTCAATTGAATATTTTATGGTAAATTGTTTCAAAAGTAGAAGATAGGGAGAGGATCAATAACTTTCGGGCCTGGGGGCGAAAAATATCTTGACATGGCCCTGACAGTTTCACTTCGTAGTCACTGTACGCATACGACGTAGTCTGGATTCCTTATATATATATATATATATATATATATATATATATATATATATATATATATATATATATATATATATATATATATATATATATATATATATATATATATGAGGGTTTTATATATATAGATATATATACGATATATAAATATATATATATATATATATATATATATATATATATATATATATATATATGAATATATATATACTATATATATATATATATATATATATATATATATATATATATATATATATATATATATACGATATATAAGTATATATATATATATATATATATATATATATACGATATATAAATATATATATATATATATATATATATATATATATATATATAAATATATATATATATATATATATATATATATATATATATATATATATATATATATATGTATATCTTTATTTGCTTCTTGGGGAGAAAATCACCTGGTCTTTCTATATATCATCTTGCAAAGGTGGAAAGGGGTTGGTTGTGATCTGATATCAGAGAACCATTCCATTAAATATTATTCACTTCAACGACTGAAGAAAACACGAATAACCTCAATCAAAATGTACGACCGGCTTGAATCAAACCCCGGTCTATTGACTGACAGTTCATAACGCTTCTCCCTAACACTTACCGACATACACAAGGACTTTCCTCGCCGTTGTCGTCGAGCACAGCTGTTCGCTTCGCACGTGATCGACGACCTGTCCGAAGAGGAGAGCAGCTAAGAAGTGGCCGAAGAATGGTAATACGGACAGCACTCGATCCTGTAAGACAAACAGGAATATTACGCGTTGAGATCACATTTCCTGCCACGGAGATGTTTGTTTGATACATATCAAGATTCGTCATTGATTGTTGAATCATTGGCTATAACCAAACACAAAAAACAGGCTCTAAAGATGAACTAAACAAAAAGATTATCGAAAGAAATTATTTTAATATCAACATAATAATAATATGAGAAAAACGGAAGACAGAAAAAAATCGGATTTGAATGAAATAGAAAGAAACAATATAATAAGATCAAAGATCGAAGATGCTGTTTCCCCAGCACGCATGTATAAGAATCTTTTAACAATATTGACGACTCGAGATAGGCGTGGCTCAACCAGCCGGCCAGTTGGATCATATCATTTGTTGTCATTTCAAGATACCCCGATTGGATATTTGAATTTGACCACAGTTCTAACAGCCCTGTTGATTGGACGGTTTGATTTCTGACGTCATGGGGGCGGAGACTGCGAGTCGTCAATTGATAATTTACTTTAGCCCAGTTTTACGAATTGATAGTTAGTGGATTGAGAAATATTTAGCGGATCAACTTTTTACCACCCTTGGTTACATATATTATTTCCGTGCATTATCTAATAGTTAGCGGAATATTAATGAATGAAGATTAGTAAAATTACAGTTTGTTGGATAAAAGTTACATCATGATTAATTATTTCCATTGGAGTAATGATATCGCCCTTATTTTCCGAACAATCCCTACCTTGTCATATTTAGACAAGTGACAAGTGTTCGATGTCAATAAAAGTAAAACATAATTGATAATAATTGAAAATGCGAAAATGTACACTTCAACACTCGACTATATGTAATGTGCTTGAGGGATGAGTTATTCAAAGAGCCAGTGCTGTAAATACTGGAAATATCTGATGACTATTGCCCTACTTGAGTTGATCTTGGTTTTCGTCAGTCGTGAGACCACATTTTCACGAATTTGTATGCAGTCTACGTTTAGAGTAGATCCTCAATATCAGAATCCATAGATCTATTCCTCGGTGCTGCGAAAAAGACAAAAAAAAATAAAGGCCGCCAAACTTCATTTTCAATTAAGCATGAATATTCAACATTCATTACTAAAATGATGATATCCCATAATATTAACAACCATTAGATTATTAAGGAGCAGAATTCTTTTCAATTTCCTCAAATTTCTTGTTGACCTGGCACCTCCACCAAATTGAATTTATGTAGGTGTACTTTTATCAAAACCTAGATATATTTTAATTTTTTTTTAATCAACTCCATACATATATGAAGTTGATTTTTTCAAAATTAAAATATATCCGAGTTTTTGATAAAAGTACACCTACATACATTCAATTTGGTGGAGGTGCCAGGTAACGGAAGTTTGAGGAAATCGAAAAGAATTGTGCTCCTTAATGATTTAATTATTGTAATTTCATCGAAAGTATGGTAATGGTTGCTAATATCGCAAATATCTTTTGCAACATTCAACGTAGTCCTTCCAGCTACACATTATAGATAATAAAATACGTTTCAATTATTTTTTTATTTTCGTACGGGAACCTCAAACATCAACAGGTTTCGTGATATTGGTATTCGTTGTAAACTTTGATTATTTCAAGTGATGCCACACATTGTTGTGAACAACAATGTCTCCCATAAATTGTGTTCTTCAATCACAACTTCAGTATTAGTTTGTTTGCCCCAACACTTTTCGTTCCTATAGTAACCTGAGACACATCTCCCTATTCTCTCAAAGGATGCGGTCACCTTTTCCTGGTGTGAGTGTTTGCGTGGCCCGTGATCTCCAGAGCTGTCGTCGGGATCAATTCATTTGCTCCTAGCAGTGTCACCCATGGCGATAAGGTCTGGAGTGAGATCCAGACCAAGTTCGAACCGTCTCGGTCAAGTGGATACTTTTTGGTGACCAGTGGAGAGTGTACTGAAGCTTTTTCTGTATTTTGTTTTTTTCTTGTTACTTTCCTCCTCATCTATCATCTTATTCTATATCATCTTCTATCACTTCTCTTTTTCTTCTACTCTCCCTCCATATGTATGAAACATCCACAACCCGTTGACAACCATGGCAAAGTACACGGATATGAACACAGACGCAAAATGACCTCGTTGTCGACACACCTTCAAATCATAACACTAACTGAAATTAAGTCAAAATTATATTTATATTAATTATATAACTCACATAAGTAAGAGCATATCCATACACAAGTTTGAGATACTTGGTCGCCGCCAAATGCAGTGTCGCCTGTCCCCACTCGCTTCCCAGCGTCGCTACCGCGCATGCCCACACCGGTGCCGACGTCAACAAGTGACGCCACGGCGGCGGCGTGTCCCTGGGCAGCGCCCCGTGCAGGTCGACGCTGGCCTTGAGTCGGATGCGCTGCACGGCGGTGAGGCGGGGGTGGGTGGCGGGGGTGTCGTGGACGAGGCGCCACCAAGCGAAGAACCAGAGGATGGCAAGGATGCCGAGGACGTAGCAGAGAGCGTCACGACCGAGAGTGTGGACGAGGGGGGTGCCGAGGAGGCCGGCGGAAGCGAAGCCCATGGATAGTGCTGATTTAGGGAGAACATATTTTAATTATTCATGTGTATCTTTAGACTTGGATTCACCTTAGTTGGAGGTTATTTACTGGCAGAACAAACATCCATGTAATTACATATTTATAGTGGTTTATTTGCAAAACAAAATGATGTTTACGATGCCCGATATGATAGAAAAAAAGAAATCGAACTTGGCAACAGCGGGAACGGGGTGTGTGGAGGAAAAGCCGGCAGGTCGGAAGTTTTCAAGCCACAAAAGGACCAATCCATTCATCATTCTGATTCGAAATATGAATTATGAATATAATAATAATTTGTGTATCCATAGGCTTGTTGCTGGGTTCGATTGTCTCAGTCTCTTGACCTCGTGAGTAGAATTCTTAGGTGACAGGAAGAATTTTCACTCTTGAGAAGTGAATTCTTTTTTTTGGAATCGGTATATAATTTTTTTTCTTTTTTTATATTGGGTTTTAACGACGCACTATACTAATGGCTACGATGTATTGGCGTCGGTGGATGATGAATGAGATGATGGGAAGATGAGATGAAACGTTATTTTATTAGGTGTTTTGGATGGTGGAAAGGAGTCGGTCGTGGCCTGTTATTAAGGAACCATTCCAGTATTGACCTGAACGACAGAGGTAAACCACGAAATACCCCTGTCAGCATGGTCGACCATGGCGGGAATCGAACCCCAGTCTGCCGAATGACGGTTCAGTGTGACCACTCGGCCAGGCGTCTCGGTCGCGGGTACACAATTTTGTATGTGAAGAAAATATGAGCTTTATGTTCACAACCACCCCAATCTGAGGCCACTACATCAATAGCCCACCAACATTTAGTTTGAATGAAGGTAGATTTTGTGGTTTTCATGATGTTTTCATGTGAATGAAAACTAAATTACAATAATGAATTAACATTTGTTTTTTCTCGTGATATTGTGTAAATAGTATGCTCAGTGATCGTATGAGAATTATATATTTTTTCTAAGAAAATAGCTGTTGTATTGAATTGAAACATATAACTTTGACGTATTGTTATTGATACATGAACAAAAAAAGTTTTTAGCTCACTCCATTTTAAAAGTGAAGAAAAAATACGACCCTTCTACCATTTTCTTGAAATCCTAGCGTGATACTTCTTTTCTTCATAGTTACATCCTGCTAACACTATTATTGGATATAATAAAAATACCTGTTAAGGTATAGGTTTGTAAAGGTTTGTACCTTGAAGGTACAATAAATTATCTTCCTTCCAATGACTTATTATATGCCAACCTAACAACCAATCATTTCAAAGCCATGTTTTATGTGAAAATAAAAATGCTGAGTTTACTGAAAACTGTGGCATTCACTTTTCAAATAGTAGCAGATAATCTTTGTAATTTTCTAACCAATATAATTATGTTTCTTGAATTTTGCTCTTCCTTTCGCGCGTAGGCCTACCCCTTATTTGAAGTCACCATCTTCCCTAACCCTAACCGCAGATAGCTCTGAATATTCCAGCAATAGTCCTGTCTCTGTCAGAGTGGATGTTAAGATGATAAGGTCGCTCTTGTGGTGTCCTGTCGAAACTAACCTACCTTGTCATACTCAGCCTTAATCGAGTAACAATTACTTTCTGTCTAGTTTAACTCTGTCCCATTGTTGTAGGTCTATAGCCATTCTTAAATATACTCATCGGAATAGCATAATCGCCTGTAAAGGTGCGCTTTTGATATTAAACGGAAGAACTAGTTGAAAGTAGTGAAACAGAAACACGCTCAAATTGCAAAACAATGACATTTATGAGAAATATCCTATTGTTTGTAGTTGTTTTAACTTTATGTCACCAGCCATAATGCATTCAGGAGCGCTCCTGTTGTTACCTGTGTAGGCGAATATCGATAACTTACAGGAATAACAGGAGACGAATGTCGTTCTTTTCAACGACGGGAACCACTGGACAGCAAGCATGTGAAGAGCGGGCCAGGCTGCACCCTGTCGATCAGAACTGCACTTCAAAGAAAATAATGCCGGTAAATAACCCTTGGTTACGTATGTCATTATCGCACCTTAATCAATAATTAACTAATTATTAATACTTGATTATCAGTTGATATATATTGGGTTTTTAACGACGCACTGTAATGATGACTAAAATCTTTTGGCGTCGGATGAATGATTAATGAGATGATGGGGTGATGAGATGAAGGTTTTACATAGGTAATAGGAAGGATAGTGGGAAGGAAGCGGTTGTGGCTTCTATTGTGGGAACCATCCCGGCATAGCCTATAGAAAAACCACAAAAAAAAACTGTAAAGATGGACGGTAGCGGGGATCGAACGGGGTCCGATATGCCCACTGCCTCCCGGGTCACATGAAGCAAGTGCGTTAACCACTACGCTGCATGTGCCGGTATCAGTTGATAAAACCGACTATCAATTGACCTTTTTTTTCGTAGAACTGGACTTCACAACTCATTATTTGAAT
Organism: Brachyptera risi; assembly: GCA_964007535.1. Classification (NCBI taxonomy): domain Eukaryota; kingdom Metazoa; phylum Arthropoda; class Insecta; order Plecoptera; family Taeniopterygidae; genus Brachyptera; species Brachyptera risi. The sequence goes on from OZ023328.1 coordinate 17,982,642, forward strand.
GATGTATTATTGTTCGCTTCAACGACCCCATCAACAGCTAGATTATACGGGGGTACGAATGAGCAGGTGATCATGAAATTAAGAAATTATGATAAGTGAAAAGAAGGAAATTACGTTCACAAAAACCCCAGTCAAGTGGGAACCCACCCCCAACAGTGACTTCAGTTTTTAAAGCAGTGTCTCATCTCATTGAGCTACCGACGGTAGCCGTCTATTAATAAATGCATGCATAAGGTTTATCTTTAATGCAAATTACATAATGCACATGTAATAATGTATATGCACATGCAGTATTTAACTAACTTTCGTCTTCATGCCACTGGATGTGTGTACTTCTTGGGATCAACGTTTTCACACGCTCATAATTATTTTTCAAATTCGAGCTCCTATTATGTTCATAGTTGGATAATGACATGCAGGTTTCTATATCCAAAAATATAATACTGACCAGAAGTCCTCCTTGGAATATCCTGATGATCATATGATACGGTGAGAACCAGACGAACGGCACAAGGATCGTCAACAAGCCAGCCGAGAGGACGCCGACTCCGAACACGCGTTTGGGGCCGAACCGCGCGGCCACTCGGCTAGCGATCAGAGGCGCAGGGATAGCGCCCCAAAGGAAAGCCTCGCGTAGCAAGGAGTCTATCGTGTCCTCTTCGGAGAGGGGGACTTTCAGCTGAGGGAAGGCGATGATGTTGCGGCCGTGACCTCGCGCGTAGGTCGTGTTGAACTCTTCGTCGCTACCCTCGACGACCTGGATGGAGGTGATCAGAATGATAGAATCCACATTAAAAGTTTTACGTATAGCTGTAACTCTCGCTAGCTGAGCTGAGCTGAGCTCGTAGCCAAGGCACTGATTTAGAAATTGAGTCCCGCATAAGGCATGGGTTTGTGTAAACATAATTTATATCTATCATTCGCTCATTCGGACCCCCAAATAACTTCGCGGTTGGTGGGGTCATTGGGCAAACACTATCATTCGTCATCACGTGTACTTTTTTCATTATAGAAATGTTAACTTTTAGCTCAAAGTCGAATACCTCAGTCGTCTTCAGGCTAAGGCAATCTTATACCAACCAAAAAAAATATATGTATGGTGAAACTCATTCAACAAGCTGGCATAAGCTCAGTGAAAATGAACAACTCGATCATTTATTTTGGATTAAAATGAAAACTGAATTTTCTTCAAAGGTAAAATTGCAATTATGCAGGCCAAGCAGTTAAATTTTAAGATAAGAGAAAAACTTGAGAAAAAATAATCAACATACCTTTGCATTGTATAGTTCACACGTTTTTGAATAAAATCATGTTGAAAGTCTTTCACTGTTTTTAATCAGAAAACATGTATCGTGGATAGTTTGGATTAGGCCTACTATTTTTAGGTCTAAATAGAATATTCATGCACACACTATTGATTAATGATTTTATTTACAAAATCGTAAAAAGATTAAGTTGGAAAATCGAAGAAAGAGAAGATATATTCAGAAAGGATCAAGATTGAAAACTTTCTTCCTCAACACGACTTTTGAATCAACTACAATTTTCACAGTGTATTAAATGAGCTATATTATATCCAACTATATATTTGGGGTGCTAAGATCGCCCTTGTGGTGACTCGTTCAAACGATTCTAAACTTACATCCTTCACCATTGGGCCTATAGGGAAACAATGGCAATGTGTGCCAAGTTTTCGATGTTGACAAAAAAAAGAATGTATCTACTATCTGCGTAGCTAATAAAAACATATTTTCAACTTGAATTTAAGCAATTAATCAATATCAATTCCAGAAATAAACAGAAAGAATGAACATTTTCAATAATAATGGAGGTGCCGGTCCAAATTATATTTTCAGCTTGAATATAATTGCAATTAATTAACATCAAATCCAAAAATAAACAAAAACAATAATAATTTTCAATGATGGTGGAGGTGCCGGACCAAAATATATTTTCCATTACCACTGGTTGCGGTGGATGTTCCTCAGCAAGCGTCTCATTCGGATCGCAATACCGCGTCACATAACTCGTGTTCGCAACATACTCGGCAAACTCCGCCGAAGTGATCGGATCGCTGAGCGCCATGAGCGCTACCGTGGCGCTGCTCTCGATCAGGCCCGACAGCACGAGGCCGAGTATCACCATGCCGGTCATGACGTGGCGCGCGCCTAGGCCGTCGCTCGACTTGAAGGCGGCGCGCTCCAGTTGCACGCTGCCGCGCTTTATGCGCTCCAGCACGGCTAGCGTGGACACGCTGTCACTGCGGGAAGCAACAGAAGATCAGAATCAAGTTCAAGTATTTTCATATCTGGGCTGGGACTTTTTAACTAGGAAAATGCAACATATGCGTTGTTGGATGAGAGCGATGAAGGCATATTTATATGAAATGGAATGGAAATTGCTATATCTGCACTTTGAGTTGGAAACATTATGTCACTGCCTTCCTGTTTTATTCAATAATCATTTTCATCGTTTTAAATTAATTGGTGACACTTGAGGGACGTCCATAAATTACGTCAAGATTGTCAAGATTTGTTACAAGGTGTTACAAGGGGAGGAGGGGGGAGGCAACTGTGTGGCGTACCAATTTTGTGTTCTATGTATTTGGCGTCATTCTTATAGATTCTTAAATTTATAACCACCCTAGAAACAGCAGAGAAATAATTATCAAGTCTGACTACTCAAAAAGCAAACATGAAGGAATGAATATTTTGATTTTATTACTTTATTGTACCTTTGCCACCGGTTGATTTCAATTTTTTGTTAGAGGGAGGGTATGAGAATTTGTGACGTATTTAAAGGGGGGAGAGTAATAGGTTTTGTGACCAACTGTGACATGGGAGGGAGGGGGGAGTTCAAAGGGCCTAAAAAAGTGTGACAATTTATGGACGTCCCCTTGTTACTCAGATTCCTGAAATGTTTCTTGATAGCTTTTATTGGTGTAGGCCAATAAGAAGAACAAAATATATACGTTTTTTAATCAAAACAGTAGATCCAATTTATGTGAGACTTCGAAAGAATTCATAGAAAATGGGAAGTATATTTTAGAATTATCCATATTAAAAAAATGATACATGGAAGTGGACAAAAATAATTCTCTCAATTTTGCAAACTATAATAATTATATTTCAACATAAAAACATGTACTCCAAATGGGAAATACGCTCTCCATTTGTTATTAATGATACTATTCTGAAAGTGGAAAAGAATTCATCGCTCCAGATCTCATCACAGATAAGTAGGAACGATTTATAATATAAAATATGCACAGAAAAGACGATGGAATAATTTCGAGAGAATTTGAATTCATCCGAAGGAAATACTTGTTCCAAATTTTCTTCTCTGGGTTTTTCTCGTGAAGTTTTCAAAAACTTCGAAATGGATTCTCTCAGAAGTGGTAGCAACGATTACGCCTCGAAACTATACAGTATCGAATCAGATGATGACACTTTCGTGTATGCAAAGTTTCAACTGAATTTGTACTTCAGTTTGACCTGTGGAGCGCGAGCAAAAATGCAAAAAAAAAACATTATTCCTTTCGAGTAGGCCTACGGTGGAATTGAGTCTTGATTATATCGTAAGCACGGAATAGGCCTAATCATATTTGAAAAATGAAAATAGATATTTAGTTTTCTAGATGTACAATATAGTGATTTAAAATCGAGTCAAGGAAACATTTAAGAAACTGAAGACAAACTAGAAAACATCCGATTATTTCAAAATTTCTCAGAATTTCTCTTCATTTGAGCTAGTTCTACTAGCATGCAGATATGATAACATACTTTTGAGTGTAGAATTACTTGTGAGTATAAATGTGAATAACAAGTCCATATCTAATCAAGAAATAAATTATGCAGATCTCATGTTTCAAGCTCACCTGCAGATAGCAGCGGTCGCCATCTTTGTTGTATTCGGACCTTCTGACCTTCTGACCTTAGCTTGGAAGCGGCAATTGTTCAATCATCCTTGGAAGATTCTGTGAAATCGACTCTGGTGCTACTGTCAACATATTCCACAGAACCATCATTCAAATCAAGTCAAATTTTGAATTTAGAATTAATTTTTTTAAATTCGAAAATTTCAATAAATCCATGATTTCCAATTGTCGACTACATCAAAGTATGATTTCCAAAGAAATGTACTTTTTTATTATTTATTTTTTACTAGCACGCGGAACTTGATCCATGAAGTAAGTAAACGTATTAGCACTGAGCACCAAAAGAGCTTTATCTAATTATTACCACCACTGAAGAAATGAATAATGATAGCAAAACTTACGTAAAAAATGTAAATATAGCAAACAATCGACGACTAGTGATTGACCCGCCCACAAACGTCACAGAACAAAACATCCAATCAAATGGGCTTTTTTATGTGGGAAATTTTACATTACCTATCAGAGTATCTCTAAATCTAATCTAGGTGGCTTGGCGTTTAGCCACGCCTATCACTAGTGGTCAATTAGATCATTCGTGTTGGGGAGAAAAACTCTTATGATATATTACCTACGAATTAATCAGAGTTTTACCATGATAATTATATCTTCAACGTTTTCGACAGCTCTAATTTATATTTAAATTATAGTTATATATTTAAATTCGAATATGTGCTATAGATATTTAATTTAATTTAATTTTTTTTCAGTTTCAATTTCATCCGTTCTTTCCATGTGGTACAGTTAATAGAAGTTATAAAAATGAGAATTCCCCAATGAGAAAAATCTTGCATAATCACCTTGAATCTCAAAAACTTCAATGTCAAGGAAATCATTCTGTAATTATTCTATGGTATCAGTTGATAGGCAATTATCAGTGAATGGTTATGAACATTATATTAGGAAAGATTGTCAGAAAATATTAAGATATATTGTTATTTTTTTACCAATCGATCTGGTTTGTCAAGAGAATCCAGAAATCGTCTCCTCCTTGTTTAGAGTTCTTCTTTTATCTGTCTTTAAAGTCATGTTACCATACAGATGGTAATCTATCAGATGAATTAATATAACATTAAATATTTAATTACGTAGATTTGTTTTTCACAAGTTCTGGAATCGTGAAATCTTTCAAAGTTATGGGATCATAAACATAAAAATGTAACTATATTTTACAAAGTTTTCTCCGCATTTTCAGGTCGACAAAAATACGCGAAACATACCAATTGCTACACCGAAATTACACACAAAAATTACACAAAAATTACACCGAAGCGGGATTTTTTAATCGCGGAATGATTCGGTAAATCTATATAAATCATCAATTTCCTAGAAACTTGATACTTTGTAATCATTAATTTTCAATTATTTAATAGAAATCACCTGATACGTTTATTACGCTCAACTATCAATTTATAGTTTAAAGTGTATAGCTTCATCTCAGACGAACAAAATTTTGTGAATTTTGAAAATAGAACGGAACAATTGAAACAAAGCTACCACCACGCCAATAGGCCTAGCTACTCCATCCAGTACTCACCAGTAAAATAGAGTCACCAATACTTTTGGCCTACTTTGGCTTTCTATAATGTGTTTACAATAAACAATCACAAACGTTAAGCTCAGGCTTAGGGTACTGTATATAAATATCACTCACTTTCCTCTTTTTTTCTTCAATAACCCCAACATAACCTAGCTTTTGGTGAAGCAGTTGAGTAAACAATAATAATATTTTTATAAACTTTCAAGTTCACTCTGGATAATACAAGGCTCATATACATCGTCCAAGTTTCTACAATCGGTTGTAAATGATGTGTCGATTTGTTTACTTTAGAGATTTAATTTTAAAAAACGTATCCACATTTGCATGTGTATTTAATTAACTCACCAGCCAAGTCGCACAATCCTATATCGAGAACTGATCGTATTCCACTCAAACAATCTGATTTTAATAAAACAATTTATTATAAGTTTTAGTTTGGCGTACTAGCGGATCGTTTGATCGTAGCTAGTTGGATCGTACTAGCGGTTGGCGGGCGTTAGCGACATGTAAGTCGAAGACGAGACTGACTGGGATGGCAGGAAGAACGTCTTACTCCATATTAAACGACTAATAAGATAAGTGGTCTCTCATCAATCTTGGTTTCATGCTTTTGTATCAGTTCGTACATCGACCTATATTGCACGCACTGGGACGAGTGGATCGCTCGCTGGAGCGCTGAAGCGTCATTCAGGAGGCCGGGGTTCAATTCCCGCCGTGGTCGACCCTTCTGACTGAGGTGTAGGGATGGCTAACGCGCTGAACCTACATTCAGGAGACCGCGGGGTTCGGGGTTCGGGGTTCGATTCTCGTCATGGTCGAACATCCTAGCTCAGACCGGTGAATCAGTCGCTAGCAGCAGACCGGGTTTCGATGGTCGACCATCCTGAATAATTTTTTTGGGGGGTTACCTCAGTACGGTAGTTGATGTAAACGGTTTCTGAATATTATGCCAAGACCGTCTCATTCCCATCACAAACTAAAGATGAACTAAAGACAAACTAAAGAGAGCTATGCATTCAAAAATATCACTTCTATACACAATACACTATCATAAACAGTCGCTCCATTACAATATAATAATTAAATATATTTGCACGCATTAATCTCGAGATGACTGACAATATATGTGGCAATATATTAAAATGGTTCTGAGTTCGATGTAGAGTACAACATTAAGATAACAAGTGTTTCAAATAGGCCTATATCTACAAATACAGTATACCTAAAAAAAAAAGAAGGACCAAAAAAAAGACGAATAATTGTTTTGTTTCATTTTTATATCAACAACGGAAACTTGACGAAAACAATAATTGTTTCCCAATAAAGGCAAGGGTTGTGAGTTTTTGAATCGTTTGAACGGGCACCTCAAGGACGATCTTACGACCCCAAAGAAATAGTTGAATGTAAGGTCATTTCACAGATTGCAAAAATCACGATAATTTTATAATTACCATAGTGTAAATGTATAAATGTATACGGATAATGAAGAGTAGCTGAACGTACGTTTAGAAAAAACTAAACATTATGGGTATGCATTTCTAATGGCGGTGGCGATGTTTTATTCTTTAGTACAATCTGGGCTAACACTTCATTCCAAAACACGTACATCAAATATTTAACGATGAACAATAAGAGATATTTTATAAATACGATTAATATTTTTGCTCTATAAATATTGATATTATCATCAAGGACTCTATTCACAATTATTATGTTCCGGTTAAAACTTGATGAGTCGTTATTATTGTTTATAAAATGAAATTGTAGGTAATTTATTTTTCGCACTGATGGATGAGCGGGGTATGTCAACAATGACAACATGCAACAATAAAGCAATTGCCATCTTGAATACCATTTTCGATTAATTATCACCTTTAATTTAATTTATAATAAAATTTTGAAATAATAGCATCTATATTTGTGTATATAATATATAATAAATTAAATCAATGGAATTAGTATTTTTACCAATTTTTTTGACCTAAATTTTTGGATTTTCTTACAATAATTTCGAATGTTATTCAACCTGATTTTCATTCATATTTTGTGTGTCTTCTGAAATTGGAATAAGGCAATGTGAAGTGATTTTCATCCCCCACTCTGTCTATTAGCTATTGGTTCAATGTATTTAAATTTATATTACTTTTGGGTGTCATTTATGCAACGACAATCATTTGATAGGCAAGTAGTCCTACACAATAACTTACCAACCTAACCTACAACCATTACATATTTTTCAGCGTGCTTACATCATTTGATAATCCAGGAGAGTTAAATAATTAAGAAAAATACCAAAACAATTAAATATTGGTGGGATATCGTATTTTTTCAATGACGTCGAAAACTTGACAAGAAATTCATTATTTTCTAATTTAGGATGGCAAAGTAGAATCATTTGGGCAGAGCACCACAAAGGCGATCTCACCAGTTGAAGATAATGGTTAATCATAATGTACCTTATTTTAAGAAACTGTAAATAACATAAGTTGAAAAAAAGTATAGTCACACTAAGCCAGCGCAGTCCAGGTATCACAGTTCATTGTTTTTTCAATTGGAATAATTAAAATTGGGTGGTAAAACCGTCCTCGTGGTGCCCCGTCCAAACAATCCCACTTTCATATAGAGCTTTAGTTGGGGAACAATTTTTTGTATCAAGTTTCGATATTAATGGAAAAAAAGTCGAAAAGAAATGTTCGAAAACACATTCAGTTGAATTTGAAATATTTCTACTTCATTAGTGACAAGTTCAGGCATAAAGAAGTATCAAAGACCTAAAATATACACAATTCCACTATCATGTATACTGTGAAAGGCATCATTCCTCATGCGAGCACTCTCTCATAACATACTCGTTTCTACTTGTTGAAGTTTGTCATATATTTCTGATATGATACGCAGAAACTCTTTGCAATGTCTAACTCCTTATCACATGAGTCTCCTAGTGAAGCACCTCGCGCCTATCGTCACAGAACGCCACGAACCGCGTGAGAATCTACCCTCACAGCTCGTTCGATGCCAGACGACGCTACATCAAACTGCTCAACTGCTCAACAGCTCAACATGTTCAACACAACGGTATAGTTCAATGAAGAAAAGTTCAAGTGAAGAAAATAGTTTCAAGAAAATCATCATTTATACTAGGTATATATATATTAGGCCTTATATCTTATATATATTTTTTATATCTTATATATATTTTTATTGCTTAAAAATTTGGTTCAAGAATTTTAGAAAGTCATGAGTTTTTTAAAGTTATTACTCCACAAAACAGTATAGAATGTGAGTAAACATAAATATCTTCATTTTTAAGCTATTAATTAAGTTATTGTTTTTGGATGTTGTTAATTGACCAATGGTACATTTCATTATGGTGTGTCTAATATATGTATGCAAAATAATATTTATGAATTGGTGAGCAAAGCGAAGACCCAATTTTACCGTACTCGGAAAAAAAAATTCTGTTTGCGCTCTATGTGTCGAACAGAAGATTTTTTTATGAAACTTGGTATGCACATGACCTCATTCAACTTGATAAATAGAACAGTTTCCACTTGGGAGAAAATTAATTTCCAATTTTTCAAAACATCACGAGAATAACTCAAGAGGGGAAATTTTAAAAGTTTGAATTGAATTGATAAAATATCTTGAGAATATCATTAGTCTTATGTACATTGAAATTGAATCTAAAATGCATGCATGTAATCATTTCCAGAATAGTTTTTACACCCTATCCCAGGGAGACAATCAATTGAAAAAGAATATAATCATCAAACGTAAAAATATGCTCTATTGAACCAAGAATGTATTTGATTTTAGATTTTTTTTACATAATATTCCAAGTATGTATCCGTATAGGCCTATACCCAAAACAACAAAAGTTGTACAAAGTAGAAGCCAATGCCTGACCAACAAAAAAAGGATTATTATGCATTTAAAAGTTGTAATATCAGAAGTATAAGTCAAAAATGATATAGTGTTTCATACACAGTGAACAATTTGAATGATTTTAATGTGTCTAAATTCAAAACATTCATTTAGACACATTACGCTTATTTAAATTCCTAGGCCTACATTATTTACAACCTGTTACCAATGCAGACAGTATAGGGCAATGCCCCAAACCCAACTTATTACATATATAGCCTACATTTATTAATTTTTGTTACACATTTATATTTATTGTGAAAATCAATTGTATAAACATGAAACATTATTACATTGTATATGTAACACATTCTGTAGTTAATATTATTTCCTGATTTGTGATTTTATCAGCAGAAAAACTGTCTACTAGATTAACGAAAATATGCGGTGCTCAGCCATCAAACCACCCATCGTTGTGGTGCCTACGCTTCCGACTACTCCGAAGAGCCAACCGTCGCCTCTTCCAACCTCCACTTACAACAACGACTTCGAGGTTCACCCTGTCGCTGCCGTCCCCTACGGCGAAACAGAAGAGTTCCAATGGTCGACGGCTCTCGTGCGTGACGGCGTCCATCTACCACCTCCATACCACGAACCAATGCCGTACGTGAAAACCGAGCCCACACCCTTGCTCGACACAGTCGTCCGAGACATGATCAACAATGCCATCCTTACAGAGGATCCAAACATATGTGCGGCATTTCCATTGGTCGCTATACAACTTGGAGAAGGTACATTCGATATCATCCAGGATTATAGTTACTGGAAGATAAACAACTACAACAATGACAACAAATATTTGAATGATTCTTTCAAAAAACTACAAAGAGTGTCTCCAATCGATCAAATGATTAAGATAAAACTATATCACGGTTTTTATCAAATCAAAGTACATCGCGAATCTCGTAAATACTGTGGTGTTATTTATAGAGATCAACGTCTTGCGATGACACGATTGCCGGAGTGCCACGCTCTGGCTCCATATATTCTTCAGCGATGGGCAGAAACAGTTGGTACACTTCTCGAAGATAGGTTCAGAGTATACACAATGATTCACGTAGATGAATGGTTAATACATGGCTACGGCATGCCAGTGAAGGATATCATATCCTTCTTGAAGATTACATTGGGTATCAGTATCGATACAGATGACAGTGTTCTCAAACCAACAACCCAACTCGTCTTCCATGGCTATTATATCAATGCCAAGAACCAAGATTTGAAACTAACCACAGAATCGCTAGAAACCATTCACTCCTGGCCAAAGAACATGGAAACAAATGTAATCAGCGATCGCGACAGGATCTTGATCGCCCGCTTCTGGTGTTGGGTCAGTTACTGTCATCGTTTACCCTCATTCATCTCTGCAGGCATTATGCTAAAACATACACCAATGATTACTTACTTCCTGGAAACATACCCATTCTACGAACGAAGAAAACTGAAACGCTCTCAACGAACGATCAATATCTTCACTGATGCAAGAGGACTTAGTATCGCAACCTACGCCCCAGAGTTCCGCAAGGGTTTTGTAATGCATCTACCTCCCTGTACTCAGGGGGAAGTTGCTTGCGTATCAGCAGCTATTGAAGGAACACGGTGGGCTCTCGAGACTCTAGTTGCCGATGGTGTGGATCTACTAGTGTGTGTGGACACGTCAATTACGGAAGACTCATTTGCCAATGGAATTCCTGAATGGTTTGCCAACAACGAGATGTTGATTAGGCAGTACGTGGATCTGTTTACTGAGGCACTGTCACGAAAAATTGTATGGCATTCGAAACACAATTCGGCAGATTGGGAATGGATATCAAGTTTTGTGTTGAATCAGGTGCTTGGAGGTACTGTTGGGACGTATCATTCCGTTGAAAGAGTTTTGGATGTCATAAAACCTTGGGCAAATACTTCCAGCATGAAACAATTTAGCAACACTCATCAATAAAATTAGAGACCAGACATTGAAGGACTGTGGAGAACATTTCCAAAATGATAAGAGATCCTATTATAGAATTGATATTGAACTTCACTCTCAATAATTGACGACTCGAAATGAGTGTGGCTTTACCAGTCGGCCAGTAATATCTACATCATTTGTGGTGATTTGGAGATACACCGATTGGTTATTTGAATTTCACCTCAATTCCAATAGCCCCGTCGATTGTATGTTATGATTTGTGACGTCAATGGGGCGGAGAATGCGAGTCGTCAATTGCTCACGACAAACAATGAAGATACTGAATTGTGAGTTGCAGCGCTCAAATACCATTATTAGATGAGCGAATGCGAAGACTTCCATCCTACTCTTAAAGAGCTTTATCTGGGGTTTTTGTGTTTTTATTTGACCCCACCGCAAAGGTCGCACGGTTCGACTAAACAACATGAAACTTTTTTTTGTATGCGTATACGTATAAGTCAGAATTGTATAGTTTTTGGGTCATATCGATTGAACCATTCCTGAAAAATATCTTCTCAAATTTTCTAAAATCCTCATAAGATTAGGCAGGGTGAGAAAATTTGAAAAATAAATGTGTTCCAAAAAATTCAAATTC
>OZ023328.1:17999588-18262088 GCA_964007535.1 Brachyptera risi
TGACAAGTGATCACTTGATGAAATTTCGAACAGAGAATATTATACATCCGGGATAGACCGTAAATAGTCGATCTCATTCGGAATTTGGACGGGGAAAGTACGGATAATGCGATTGTGTCGAATAGGATTATGAGTGATCTAAAATTATGAACTTCATTCATTATTTGACTTTCATTCAAATGAATGTTTTATCCCGTTAAAGATCACTAAAAAATCGAACATGAAGAAAGTTCAAGATCGTTGAATGTAACGCATTCATTGAAAAGTTCAGAAAGTTCATGAACGCGTTCATTTTAAAAGTTCATCACGCAACACGGGCCTGGTTCATATGAAAAACCTCAGAATCAAGGTTCTAATTAGGTATAGGAAAGTTTCGAAATCTTATGAACAAAATACTTTATAATATTATAATTTGCTTACAATTAATAATGAAAATATGATACAAGTGATTATTCCCAAATTATAAAAAAAAACAATGTTGGTAGTCAGCATAATCCTATTTGATAATCCGAGTATTATACTGCACCGTAATAACGCAACAAATTGTAGTTGATTAAAATTGTAATATGATCGTGATATCATCCCGTATCATACACACAAATAGAGACCGTTTATTTTTGTTGGGCCATTATATTTTTATTCTACTCGAGGGGTTGAGTTGACCAAAGTTACCATAATGTATTACTATTCAATAGGTCTACAATATATCTTGATATGGGTTTGTTACCAAATTATATCATAATAATAATCTCCATTCCCATTAGGCCTATCGATCTTCATTACCAGCTCCTGTACAAATCATAGGCCTACATAAGGCTGAAAAATACAATAGTCCCACTTTTCAACCAAGAACACAAATAGAGGTGAGCCACTCAGCCATGATTATGGCACCTACTTATGATAATAGGGTAATACTACGCCTTTAAAAAGTCACGTTTTGTAAGGACTTGAGGTACCCAAGTCTTGGGAATACACAATGATTGGACTCAATTCAAATACCGTAGCAAGTTTATTATGCCTTTAAGATATCAAATAAAATATGACACTCTATGACTGCAATACTTCAAGATACATGTAGGCCTAATCCATGTAGGCCCTAAACATCATTTTTTTAATTGTGCGTAACAAACCCACCAAGAGCTAGGTTATATGGGAGAAAGAAAGAACAGGTAATTAAATGATGAAATGACAAAAAATTTAAGAATCCGAGGGTGTCAAAGTCCATGATCTGTGTGGTATTCATTTCAAATCCAACCCCTAATGATGTATCTCATGCAAAAGTATGGCTATAGACATGCAGTAGGTTCATTTATTAGACATATTGATCATACTTTTATAACCAAGTGATGAATTTATTTAAAGTAGGCCTAGGCCAAATGGAGTGTTCTTCAACCAAAATCTTCGTGTCTCAGTCTGCATGCACTCAAACTTCAAACGTATAGGATGCTGGTTCCTGAGGATGTCTCTGAAGTGGGTGTGCTAGCAGCTTGGCCATGTTGTCATGTAGAAATGATGCATTCCTCTGATTATTGAAAATGTATGAAATTCCTTGCTGACTTAGGTCCACTAACTTCTTATAAATCTCTTCACATTTATTGTCATTAGATGGCTCTTCATGGATGTAAAGAATATCTAGTGTGAAGTATACACATGATGCAAGAAGATTGTACGAATTTTGTCCTCTAATGAACTCTGGTACGCAGTTTGAACGGTTGTAGATTAAAATCACTCTTGGAATGAATGGTGGCACATCAGACGATGCATTCTCAACTTCCTCTGGTAAAGGAACATGCTTATGCAATACATTGAAAAGCGCAGTCAAGTCAAAAGTTGTGGGCTCAATTGTTGAAAATAATTTCTCTACTTCTTGGATAATAACACGTGGATCACTAGTAAAGTCTCTAATCCAGGAAATACTTTTCCCATGCAGTGCAGCCAAGGCAAACTCATGACGCTTGTCCATAGTACTCTTGCTGTATGTAAAGATCTCTACAATTCTCTTGATCATGTATAATGGTGTAAAAGTATTTCCATTTTCCAACTTAAATGGAGTGTAATTGGGATCCTCGGACGTATCAATGCACAGTACGATCTTCTCGGGAACGTTGACTGCTGGAAGGTTTCTTGTTGGAACGTTACTTACTTCTTCACAAATTACTGTTGCTTCTAGACTCTCTGCAACTTGGTCTATGTTCACGCTGATGTTCTGTTGATGAATTTGGTGTGAATCACTGGTTGGCGAGCTAGACGATGATCTCGATATGTTATTGTCAGCCTCTTGCTTGACTGATGTTCCTCTTGCGTCTTCTTCCTCGCTTGAATTTTCCATTAGTGTACTTTGCGTTGACTTTACAGGAGACTTATCAGTTTCTCCACTTCTTAATTCTCGACTCATTTTCGCCTTAGTCCTAGGATATTTAATTTGAAAGTTAGGTTATGTGTTCTGTCGGTCACTGGGAAGCCTAACTAAACTCCTAAAAAGGGTGGCCCCTATATTTAAAATTCTACCGCAACTATGATAATTGATATGAAATTAATATTCAAAGTACATTCTTCTTTCCCTTTTATTTGAAAAAAAAATCTTGAAGAAAATACAGAAAACAGATAACCTTCCACCGACGGTGATATCGCAATGCCTTGTAGTGCTAAAGTTACCTGTTGTTCGTTTTTCTGGAGCTGTCATCTCGAATTTCTATAAGGCGGTGAGAAGAACATGAAAAAAATCCAAAGTGAAAAAATTCAACCTATTGTGAGATTTGACAACGAACAACAATGTATAATGAGATGAGCGAAGCGAAGACCATTTCACAGTAGGCCTACTAGAAAAAAAGAACCTTTTTGTGTGTGTTTTTTTTTTGTTTGCGCTCCACAGGTTAAAACGAAAGTACAAATTCAGTTGAAACTTGGCATACACAAGTGTCATCTAATTCTATACTACACATTTGTAGTTTTTTTCAGGTGCAATCGGTTGCACCACTTCTGATAATTATCTTCCTTGAATAAAACTGGCTGGGACTGAAATAGGTTTAGTAGCAATATATTCAAGGGGGTAGAAATCAGGGTAAAACAATTCCGTCAAAAGGTTAGGGAGGTGGTGAAAATGTCTTGAACAAAGGGGTAGGGAACTAACCACCGCGCAGTTATATGCAACTGCAAGAGATAATGATAATAATATAATAATAATAATAACTCATTTCGAAATTGAAAAAAAAAATAAGATTAACCCTGAGAAGAAAATTCGGAAAAATATTTCCTTCAAACTACTTATATTTCCACGAAATTTAATACAATAATAATACACACTACCCTATTCCGAAAATTCCAAAAAATAGGATCAGCCGTTTTGATGAAAAAAATAGAATAATATCATTTTTTCACATCAATCAATCACCTAATAAGAACCTATTAGGAAGCTTAGTAAGTATTTATCTGAAAGTTGGTAAAAATAAATGGCATGGGTAACCATGTTGACTGATAACAAGTTTAAACTCTCAGATAAAGACTAACTGGACTTGGTCTACCGGGCCTAAAATGAGTAATGAATAAAACAAGAAATCAGCACTTGGTAGAATTGTTTGGAACTGAAGGTGCATAGATAGCTTTCCATTACATTTCATACAAATCCACCCATGTCGCTCATCTAACAACGCCTATGTTGCGTTTTCCTAGTATAATAATATATACAATAATACAACTGCATAAAATCTACATAAAATCATACATGGAAAAACGAAAATAATGAGACTTCTCATCACTATACCAATTGAGTTTCATATTTATATTGTTTGAAATGAAGAAATATCGAATACGATTTTCAGATTTTATTCCCATTTTATTATATGGACCAACACAGGTAGCTGAGTGGTTAACGCACTTGCTCCGTGTGACCCAAGAGGTAGTGGGCATGCCGGACCCGGTTCGAACCCCGCTACCGTCCATCTTTACAGGGGTTTTTTGTGGGTTCCCTGTGTAGTCCAGGCTAATGCCGGGATGGTTCCCAAAATATAGGCCACGACCGCTTCCTTCCCACTATCCTTCCCATTACCCATAAAAACCTTCATCTCATCATCCCATCATCTCATTAATCATCCATCCAATACCAATAGATATTATTCATCATTACAGTGCATCATTAAACCCAATATAAAAAAATATATATAAATTATATGAATAAAATAATTTATTTTTATGAATGCTATCAAAATATAATTTATTTGATTACCATTATCATTACCCGATAATATGACAAATTTCCTTTCACCACCGACATTAAAAAATATTCAATATTATGCACAAGCATTGATACAAATAGACCCTACAATGTAATGCTGAGCTTCCATACCTGTGTTATGCTGGACTTCCATACCTGCGTTATTCGGATTGGGAATTCGGTCAGCGTTTTTTTTAGGCCACCTTGATGATTAAACGACCAATCAGAAACGAAATTTACCCGATCTCTGATTGTTGAGCTCGGCTCAATTCCACCGCCTTGCGAAAGCGGAAAGCAAATCGCATTCATGGAAGGCCAGCTTTATTCGGATTCAAATTCGCAAAGCGGTTTTTCAAGCCACCATTGATGTTAAAACGACCAATCAGTGACGAAAGTTACCCGATTTCTGATTATTGAGCTCGCAATAATTCCACCGCCTTGCGAAAGCGAAACGCAAATCACGTTCATGGAAGGCCAACATAAGGCAATTATTTTGCTTGTTGTTTTTTCTAATTTAAAAATATTTTTGATCTCCACGTATTCGAAGTTTATTTCCCTCTCATTACGAAAAATAAAAAAATAAAACTGATGAACTGAGTTCAGTTCATTAATTTATGTAATTCATGTATTTAAATATAAATATATTTTCATTTTTGAGTGCGTTATTTTCAAGCACAGCCTTTTTTTCAACTTTCAAGTGAAAACAAACTGGCGAGTGCATACTGCATGCGCAGCGCAAAGAATCACAGTCTGCAGTCACCTCACCTCTTTGAGTCTTTGGACACAGTGAGATTCAAAATGGCGAATTTTTGTTTGAGTTAGAAACACTTCGCATGTTATTTATGTAAATATCTGTTTGTTCCTAGTTGAATCAGAGAAATATTAAGCAGTGACAATATAGTTAAAATATTGTTCTTTTCAGTGCAATAAAATGTTTCAATTACAACAGTATGGCAGCAGTGACGAAGATGGTGAATCGGCTGTTGTTACTAAGGATGCTATTGCTGACATAACCTCACATCTAACTCCACTAGGTTCTGGGAAAACAATATCCTCATTACAGAGTAGTATGCAGATATGTTCAGCTCCTCATGTTGTTCCAACTGTGAGTATTTTGTTCATCATAAATTTTTCTCAATGGCTAGGCCTATGTGTTTTTCATCCAAACCATTTCAAAATGTGTAGGCCTAGGCCTATGGTCATTCTTGAAATGTGAGCCTACGCCATTGAGTTTATAGGCCTAGGCATTGAGTTTATAATGGCCTAGGCCTACAAGTCATGGTAAGAAACTCAATGATATGACCTAGGATTATAGCTATCTACTGTAGATATGCAATTGAGAGCAATGTTTTTCTATGCTGAGATTCTCCATCTTGATGTTGATTGGGATCGATTGGGATTTTTATCGGCAAATCAGCCAAGTACCGATCCGCATCGTTAAAACCTCCAAAACCTTATCTAAAAACTTATCGATTACGAGCGACATCCATCTCGATCAACAATACCCACTCGTTACCTATTTGTTGATGCCCAAAAACATATAAAATGACAATGTATTTTTGTAGAACTTCTCAATCATTTTAGAGAAGTTTATCCACAACCATACTGTTCACTTTAGTTACTTGAGTGAAATCCTAATAAATCCTTCAATCCTTCATGATATCCCGAAACGAAAAAAGCGCGTAGGCCTATAGTACACCCATGATGAGACGGACGAGCACCGTCTAGGTCTAGTACAAGTACAACCGCCACATATATTATTTAATAGATATATCCTATTTGTGTAAGTATAAGCCTAGTCCTTCTAAATTTACCTTTGATAGTTCAGTGCACTAATTTCAACTCTTTTCTCAGATAAATTGTTGATTCATCATGGAAGTACATTGTATAAACTATGACTGCTGGAACTAGGGATAGGTCCACCTTTGCAACATCAATTCAGTCCAACATTTCTCATTCAACATTTCACGAGTCTAGGCCCTATGCTTAAGGCCTATCTCGTATTTGGCAATTATAAATAATAGTCAGCTTCATGCAGGCGGGAAAAGAAGCACTGATCATGTGAGCCCAGTGCCCCATTTATTAACACCCATAATTTCTACTGAAAACTTCACAAACAGATCTCGAGAAAGCTATAGTAGTAGGCCCTGAAGCTTGTGCATTATGATGTGACAGCCGGACGAGCTCCATCCAAGTCTAGTTCAACAACCACAAAATATAAACTAATTGGTTCACTACCTGTGTATAATTGTCGGATTATGATGGCTAAATTATATGTTTTGACAGATGACATAAGGGCTAGGCCTCCGTTCACAACATCAACTCAGTGCAAAGATTTCACGAGTTTAGGCGTAAGACTTGTGCTTATTCCGTATTTGGCAGCTGTTTATAAATGAGAATAAGCCTTTCCTACTAGACCTTGGCAATAGTTCAAGCCTAAGCATACCGAAACAATAAATCGTAGTCAGCCTTATGCATATTACTCAAATATTAGAGAGAAAAACACTGAGTCATGTTCATTACGATTACTGTGCGTACTATGTCACAGACAAATGTAAGCCTAGGCCCTGAATCCATAAAAACTTCTACCACAAACGTCAAAATCTGGTACAGTGAAACCTCTATCCATCGTTTTTCAAGGGACCAGGAAAATAAATCCATCCATCCAGAAAAATTTAACATTGATTATATGGGAGTGGGGCTAGAAAAAATGAATGATACATCCAGGAAAACTATAGATCCGGGAATGATGCATAGAGGCTTCACTGTATTCCTATTGGCCAAGAACTCACGTGATATATTCAGACGTCATTGATGGGCCACATGAAATAGTTCGAAAATCTCAACTTTGACTCTCGACGCAAATCCAGTCGACATCGCGAACGATCGAGATCGCTTTGTATTACATAATTGCCACTTGTCGATGTCTGAGATACCGATCGTTCACTTTTTCTACCCACATCAATATCGACAAGTATGAAACCTGCATAAGCCACCAAGATCAACTTCTCGGATCATCAGAGCCCTGTTTAGGCCTAGCTAGGTTATAAGCGATGTAGGTGGGGTCAAAATCGAACATCGCTAAGCCTACACAGCATTTATACTTCTTCTTTGGGTAAATATTGATTATAGAGAACTCGCCTATTTTCGCAATTTCTTGGACAAAAATGCCGGAATGTGATGTATTTCGATGTAGCAATTATTGAAACGAAGGCATATTTTGACATTGCATGGTGCCATTTCTGTACCCACTGGAAGTGCGATGACAGTGAAAAATATGTACCGGTACTTGGTCAGCCATGTTGGAGGTAGTCAACCAGTGATGGCGCTAATATCTTTAGGCCTACCTGAGATGGCTGGTAAAATTAAGAAATCTTAATAAAACCCTATTTTCGTTAGGGTTGCCGTTCGATTTCGATCGATTCGATCGATATCGAAAAGTTTTCGAAGATCAAAAGCGTACAACAGTATAAGAGTAGCGCGAGGCGTCACGAGTAACGCGCTCGTTTCCATTGACGCCCATCGTTCCGAGATTTTTGAACGGTTGGTTGTCTCGAATTAATACTTGTCCCGCTACACTTGCGTCAAGCCCTTATCTAGAGTCGTTTTGACGTGAAGTGTGGTTTTGATTTTCGACAAGTGTGACGTGATTAATTGACTCCCGAATTGTATTATTGCTTTTTAAAATATCTATTATGACATGAAATGCAATTATACATGCGGGGTGGAGGAGTTGGGTAATTGGAAAAAATCTAAAAACTATGCGCATCACGTAGATGATAAAAACGTAATCTTAGATGAAAATAGTATTTTCAGTCTAAGAAAAATCTAAGAGAAAAAAGCAAACTAAAATATTAAAAATTGTCCGGAATATATGCCGAGGGTTTTTCTTGAAATTTCAAGCCTAAAATTCACCCTACGCTTATATGCGAATCTTGGCCTATAATCGGTAAAAAAATACGTTTTTTGCTCATTTTGATTGGGCGTAATGGACCCGCACACTCATGACAACAAACTCAACTTGAAACTGCAAGATGTTCCACTAAAAACACGTTTAATAAATGTTTTATCATGAAGAAGCATGATTTTCCCAATTTTGATTATTTTTATTTGACGCTTAATTCCTACTGCGCAATAATCTTCTACTGTGCGTGGTCCGTCATTGTCTGACCTTGACGAGCGACAAGACAAGACTTTAGCGTGAGAAAGCACTCGGGACGGCCGAGCGCCAATAGGATCGCAATACGAAATTGACTGAATTCTACCCCAGACGTGATGATTCACGTCATCATTAGTTAGTCGATTCAATGACTCTGAGGAGAGAATGTTGTTGTGTGTATGGTAACATTATACTTATATATGGCACGTGCTGGGTATATAAACACGGTATTTTGCTACCTAACACTTTTTTTTTCGATTCCTCAATTCGATCGATTTTCAATAGAAATACAATTGATTTCGGTTCGATCGATTTTCGATATTGCGCACTTCGATTCAAATCACGATTTTTTGATTGAGCGGCAACCCTAATTTTCATATTAAGAAAAAAAACATGAAAACGACATTAAAATTATAATGTGCCACCATTTCTGGATAACATAGTGACGCTACAATTATGAAATACCTACTTCATAAATGTATCGCTTCAAATAGGCGAGTTCTCTATATTCAATAATTTCCCTTCTTTGTAAAACATCTCTCACATAGGCCTAAATGAAAAAACAATGTGATGAACAAACAATGAACAGCATGTGATGATCAAATGAAACTAGTAAATATAACAGTAATCCAAATACCGGCACAAGCAGCGAAGTGGTTACTGCGCTCGCTTCCTGTGATCCGGCAGGTGAATCTAGGCATATCGGATCTGGTCAGATCCTGCCACGGTCTATCTTCACAGTGGTTTTTCATGGTTTCTCTCCATAGTCTAGGCTAATGCTGGGATGGTTCCTACAATATGGGCCACAATTGCTTCCCTCCCACTATCCTTCCCATTACCTAAGAAACCTTCATCTCATCATCCCATCATTCATCTGATGCCAATAGATCTTGGTTCCAAGGCCTATCATTGATCATTATAGTGCGTCATTGAACCCATTTTGAAATAAAAATAACCCAAATAACAATATGATTTGAACTTTACTTATGCACAACCAAAACTATTTATGCCTTGCAAATTATTGCTCAATTTGACGTCCATCTTGATTTTGCATTATTATTTTATATTTTCGCTACTAGCCGCCACTGTCAAGATTTCTTAGCACTGGAGATGGTCGTCAGCTGTTCTTCATCCGAAAAACAGTGGACACGACGTCGAAGTTGCGTATCCATCGTAGATAGCTAGTAGGCCTATTATCCTAGGTATGGCCTAGCTAAACCTAATGTCAAATTACGAACGTAGGGCTCTACATGTAGAGAATATTGACTTAATTTCTAGTACATTCCTGTTGAACATTTACGGTAAATATTCTGGTAATTTCTTTAGTAATTTGTTAATAGTTCTAGGGTTATGTTAGGTGGTAGCACAGAGTACAGAAGTTGTGAATAAACATTGTGTGAATAAATATCCTTACGGAATAGAGTGGCAGAGCCCTGGTTGAATAATCTACAGATTTTTTAAGTGTTATGGCTGGTAATCCTGCTAGGAGTGGTGTGATCACCTTATTATTCCAAGTTTTTGTGTGGCTAATTGACCACAATTAGCCTGCGTAATGTTTTGGCTAATTTTTTAATGATTTACAGGGTGCCTTGAAATCGGTACGACCTGTTGAATCCACGACCAAGGAGATAATGCACAATCTGAAGTATGAAGACCTATTTGCCCCCGATGTCGGTCCACAAAATCCATTCCAAACCCGTCAACAAAAGGCTCCGAGGAACATGCTATCCGGTTTTGTTGAACAGGCTCACATGAGTGATTTTCAATTTGAAAACCAGCGACGTACATTCAGCAGTTATGGTGAGTAATATTTGCAAACATTTTCGTTCTTTTTCTTTTCGAAGTAGAATCTAGCTGACCAGTTTAATATGATTTTAATTTGAGATTACAGTATTTTCTAGTCCTGAAATTTTTGCATATATCTAAGACCATAAGGCTATTTAGGCCTACTGTATAAAGAAGAGATCACTGTTTGTGGCAAGGAGTAGGCTAAGCTGTCACAATAAAAATATTAGGCCACAAGTCTTGCATTCTACAAAAAAAGTTGTAGACCTATGATAATGATCACCAAAGCAAAGATTAATTCACCACACATAAAGTTTTTCATGCAGTCAACATAGACCTACTGTAAACAAGTTTTGAAAACAGGCCTGTCTTGGTTCTGGAATCAGCTTTTTTAAGGAAAAAATAGTCATGTAAGCACCAAATTGTAAACTTTTATCCATATGGCTACAGAAGAGCCTATACTTTCATAGATCTTATCTGTTCAAATGTAGGGTATATTCATTTATGTAATAGTCTAAGAAAATCAAACTATACTGGTAGCTAGGCAATGTTTTCTTAAATTGCTTTACGTCAAAATTGTACATTTTTCTGTGCAAGTATTTAATTGTCGTATTTTAAAATCTAGCCCCTCCATTTTTTATCTGATCTTCTGGTTTTAAGTCCATTATCGTTATTTATTTCATTCTTATACTCAATTTCTATTTTCAAACGACTCCGATTTATTTGAATTGGCCGTCAAAATTAACGCCGAGTCAGCAAGTGGGCAACTT
This sequence comes from Brachyptera risi, assembly GCA_964007535.1. Classification (NCBI taxonomy): domain Eukaryota; kingdom Metazoa; phylum Arthropoda; class Insecta; order Plecoptera; family Taeniopterygidae; genus Brachyptera; species Brachyptera risi. The sequence continues at coordinate 18,010,513 of OZ023328.1, forward strand.
ATTTGTCTGCTAGATGCTCTGACTCAGCGTATTTGACAAGCTGAATTCTGAAAAGACGCGCCAGAATCCAGCTGAGGTAGCAGCAGAATATTGGATAGCCGTTTATTGGATAGCGCTTAATTAGCAAACGCCACTAATATAGGTCCATGTTCATTTCAACTATTCCATCTCAAAGGAAAGCAGTACCCAGTACTGATTGTACCTGCTCTCATTAGTATTCCAATAAATGGTATCAACCATCTTAGGGCCATGAACTAATCTGACCAACTTATCGCAAATTATGTGAAATTTTGCATTATAGCAATTTTACATTTCTTTCTGAATTTTCACTTTTTTTGTGTCTAGAATGCCAAGATCATTAATATACAGCACACTGCACACTAAAACACACTTACTGACAGGGACTGTATAGACTTGACTTGAACCAGTATTTTTACAAATAATTTTCCATGTAACCTAATTGAAAAAAACAATTTAGGCCTAAGTATGTACTACATATATAGGCCTAACACTATTGCCACATTTTCAACCGCCGATAACAATAATAATACGTAATAATATATTCATTGTCTCCATTGAATCCACATACAATTACTATATAAAACACATAATATTATACAGTATTATTGAAGGATGTTGAGGCATTCTATTTAAAACAATAGATAATTATGATGAATTGCATCTTGATTAAGATGGGCTGAGTCAGTTGATTTGTTGACAATTAGTATATTTTAAAAGGCATTCTGAACCCACATCATCATCTTAACAAATATTCATTCAAATAATAGGCCTAATAACCTTTGCCTGAAATTAATTTTTTTAAATTCAATTTTATATTTTGATAATGATTCTAAATTTCTCATAGCTTCTGGTAATTTATTATTTATTATGAATTTCAAATAATTCAAGTTCACCTGCTCATCCAAACTATATTCAATTTACATTTTGCTAACTTGTAACTAATGTCTGTATTACGGTGAGATAAAGTTACCGTAGTAAGGTTTCCTCAAACCTTGAAATGCAATTTAGCACATGTATTTTCAGACATGGCATCTTTTCATAGCATAGCATACATGCCACATTAATGAGTAAGTGTGTCAGTTCACCTTTGTTTCTTGCTTTTTTCAGGTTATGCTTTAGACCCAACAGTGGACAATAATGAAGTAAAAACCCGTGTAGTGGGCGCTCCAGACTCGACTCTAGAAACCGAGTGTAAGACCGTATTCGAATCTAGCAAAGAAAGACCCCTCGACAAGAGAAAGCGAACAAAAAACGATAATCCATCGGACATTGGTGGGTTTCTCGGTCCTTGGGGAGGTTTTATCGATGAACAGCGAACAATGAAGCCCAACGAGGAAGAAGCCGCTGAACTGGAAGAGATTCTTGCTAAACGACAGAAACGCGGCAAGCAAGTTGAAGAGAAACCCATTGACGAGAAAACCGTTTTGCACAGTGAGTGTTACAACTTTTTAGTTACTTGAAATATTTCTTTTTTTACATGGCATTTTATAAGTAGGGCCTATACAGCATGAGGTAATTCACAAAGACTTCTCAAGGTACGTAGAATCTAAATCACAAATAAATATGAATGTTTCAGGTTAAATGTAGGGTTGCACCATACCCTTCAATGTTTTGTTTAATGAATTCATCTTACTTCACTCTGATCATTTGCAATAAAAATAGTTCCAGCATTTCACAAACAAATGTTGTGGCCCCATAACATTTGCTTTCAAAAACTATTATGCTATCAAGCTGAATAATTTTATTCCTGAGCCTAGACCGTAAAAGCAACCGTAGATTTTAAAATGTTGATATTTTGCATGCACTTTAGGCCTACTATGTTCAAAGCTTGACTTTCCAAGTCTGTGGGAGAGATAAATATTGTTTTTACCTGATTTCAGAACTGCAGCTTATTAAAAATGAATCCATATGCATTTTAATGTCAGCAGGAAAACCACTAATTTCTTTTGATAGTGCATATTTCACAATTATGATTAGGGTAACTCATACTGACAGGAGTAACCTCTATCTTGGCATAGTCTCCATCACGTTGACCGTAGGCCTATAATTACTTTTCAACTTGGCCCCTGTTGAGATCTTGGTCAGGGATTAGAACAAAAAGTTAGTTTTAGGTTCAGTTAAATTAGATTTAGAAAAGGTTTGTTGGGTTGGGTTAAATTCACAAGGTTGAACTGCTTTAGGTTAATGTAGTTGCACATCACTGCAAGTGCCAGTCCGATAGAGACTGCCTCTTAACTTGGAATTTGTCTTAATTCAAGGCAAACTAACCTGTCACCACGTCTCATTTCACTGAAAAATAGTTTTAAAGATTTCAGTATTGTTTTCAGAGTAATTGAAGAGAAAGAATCTTCAGTACTACCTTGTACCTATCCTCTGTAATGATTACACTGAACTGAATCAAATCTTTCTTTTTTAAATTGAAATTGTGTTCTGACTAAAGATCACTGAGCTTACTAGTAAGCCTACATAGCTGATAGAAGTACGTAATAGCTATCCTATTAATACATATCTTGAACGATTTCCAAATGATATTGCACAACTATGTTTTCATCAGAGACATTCACTTGAGCAACATTCATTTTACTAGGCCTACAGCTCACTTCCAATTGCATTTAGACAATATGGATCTGCCATATAAATTACTAGTTCCTTCCTAACGTCTTGATGTTGGGTTCATTAAAGACTACAAATCGTGATGTCGATTAATGACTAGAAATAGGTTGGGGTATGAATTGGCCAACTGGATCTACCCTAATTATATATTGCGAAAATCCCCCCGTAATAAACAGCCCACTTGATTGGACGTTGAATGTTTGGTGACGTAAAAACAGGCAAGAAAACGAAAGTGGTCAATTAAAGTGGCCGTAGCATTTGAATACTACACATGAAAAATGTTAATGTAGGTTATTTCAACGTCGTATGATGATGTTCGTGACTTCGTAACGTTGTATGATTTGTGAACGACACTAGCAAATCGACACCATCAAGCGAAATGGAATTCGATTCCTAATTTCCTGTTCTTATTATAATTAATTATTACCATACAACTTTTATTCAAATTATTTTGATTTTAGATGTTGAGACATCTGTAAAATCAATGTGAAGCGACATTCTTTGAATCTCCCAATAACAAACAAGAGCATGCATATTTGTTGAAGTGTAGATAGGGAGGGGGGGAAGACAAAAATCAGATGGACTGTACCACCATAACCTGTCTCACCTAACAGGACCCTACACTCGAACGGGCCGACACAAATGTGAGGTGGCTTGGGTTGAACTTGAGACCCGCTACATCTCAACGCGAACCAACGTCTTCGTAAACCACCGACGTTTCGTCAACGTCTTCGAACATAGCACACCTTGAATTTTTTAGTTTATCAAGTATTAAAAACTAATTTGACTAATTTAACTACCGTAGGGTACCTAGATTATTAGGTGTGTAAATGAAAATAGCCTGAGGCTGGATATACGGACTGAATAAAAAGGAAAGAAAGAACAGCAGCAGCTTACCAAAGCTTTTAAGTAGAGATAGCCCTACTCATAGTAGAGAGCCCGTTGATAGCTAACACAGAGATGATTAAGAACAAACCCACAAGATTTTGACGTTTAAAATCAAATTAACCATCCTGACTGATTGGAAAGATCAAGGTCTCGTTGATGCCAAGCAATAATTGGTTGTAGTACATGTAAGTTCTCTTTGCTGACGAACATTTCTCGTGTTACAGTCAAAGACGCCGTCGACTACCAAGGACGTTCGTTCCTGCACCCGCCGCAGGATGTGGGCGTGAACCTGCGATCCGACACGCCGCCCGAGAAGTGCTTCCTTCCCAAGGCTCACATACACACGTGGCAAGGTCACACGAAGGGCATTTCGTCCATGCGGTGGTTCCCGAACACTGCACACCTGCTGCTCACTTGCAGTATGGATGGCAGAGTGAAGGTAATGATTATCTCACACTCATTGTATAAAGCCTAATGCACTTGATTATGTTAGTATAACGATATGAATACTTGAATGAATAATTTAGTAGAATATTTAGGTACCTTGTACCCACACTCCTGTAAAAAAAAGGAGAGTTGCCATTTGATTGCGATATTGTTGATCAGTCAATATTTTACGACTTCAATACAATGATACCAAATTTGAGTGTTCAAAATTAGATGAATTCGATATCGAAACAGTGGTTGATATCGATTCAAAAAATTGTAAAATCTAAAATAATAAATACCTGCCAGGAATTTGAACCGAATTTGAGCACTTTGAACCAACATTCATAAGGCGGAGATTCCTGAACTTTGTGGCTTTGCGTGATTACGATCAGTCGTTTAGGTTGATACCGTGAAGGTTCTTTAACATGCCTCGACTGACTTCTTGACACTATCCAAAAACACATAATAAAATAACCTTTCATCACGTCTTCCCGTAATCTCATTTGGATTTGATAGTCTTATTTTGTTGATGCTAAATTTCTACACTGACAAACTGACAAACCAATGCAACCCTCAATACATCTTGGTTCCAATTCCCTCTAAATGTTCAATAAAAACATACATACGCTCGCCTAAAGGCCCGTTTTCATGGCTCGCGGCAGGCGTTTTTTTCCTTGGCCAATCGGAATGGATGAAATTCCTACCACTTGTTAGCACTTGTTGCTCTCTGCAGCGAGACATAGAATATATTCAACTTTGGAAAAAAACGCTGCAGTTAAATACCCTCACTCACATAAGTGGTTATACAAGTGGTAGGGTTATGTCGGAATATTACTTCTGAAACAGTGCTTTTAGAATATGCATTATTATTGTATTTGCGTGCCAGATAATACGATACTAAAAATCACTAAACCGCCTAAAATAAATAAGAATCATTTATTTAAATAAATAAGTCAAATCTCGAAGTGGGTGCAAAGAAATGCAACTTTGTGAACAGCGCAGGCGGCAGGCATTTTTTTAACCACCTGCCACGAGCCATGAAAACAGCCCTTGACTTATCGTCGTTAACCATAGATCTGGGAGGTGTACAACGAGCGACGGTGCGTTCGTACGTACTACGGCCATCGCCAAGCCGTGCGTGACGTCAGCTTCAACAACACGGGGCTTCAGTTCCTGTCCGCGTCGTACGACCGCTACATCAAGCTATGGGACACGGAGACGGGCGACTGCATCTCGCGGTTCACCAGCCGCAAGATACCGTACTGCGCCAAGTTCCACCCGGACGAGGACAAGCAGCACTTGTTCGTCGCCGGCACCTCCGACAAGAAGATCATTTGCGTAAGTGACGCTTCGGCAATTCAATTACGTGCCTTGGTACAGTAGAACCTCGTTTATGAGTTTTTCGTTTATACATTCACTATCTTGGCGTTTTATTTGATCCCACCCATATGCTCCCCATGTTGAATAGTTCCATTAATAAGTTTTTCACATCAAGAGATCGCATCTTGAACAGATTTACAGGGTGCACTTTCGCCACATATATCTCAAGAACTACGAACACTACGGACTTGCAGTAAAATGCAATGAATAAATAATACCCTCACAATTAGATATGCTTAATCAAAAATTGAAGAAGAATTTCATTATGGAGCAATAATTGAGTCAAAATGTGCCTAATTTGATGGTTTTCATTGCTTAATTCCCGGTTACCAAATAATAGTAGAAATAAATTACAAACGCACATCTTTAAATTCAAATTTGCTTGTCAATATTAGAAATCCTGACTCGCCACTGATTTTACAGTTTTTGCAATTTCCTTGGCCAAAATGTGTAATGTAACTAGATTTTGTCCGAATTATAGAATAAAAAACTCCTCCATCTAACGGCGGTTACTGGAACTCTTTCAATAGTAGGCCTATCCCCTTTCCACATTTCAATCCACAACCAAGCTTTTGAACGCACATCAAACTTGCGTCGAGCATTTTGGAGAGAAACATTCTCAGCTAAGATGCGGGCTCTTAATATATTTTTTCAGTCTGGTCCCCTGAAAAACGTACCAAAGAGGTCCCACTGTAATTTGAATTGTTGTCACAATGTTGGACGAGAATTGAAAACTTTCCTCACAAATGAGATATTACAGAATTAAAATGATATATTTCTCATAAGTATAGAGCATTACTTCATGAAAGTTAGATTATTTTATTCACAATACCCATATTAGGACCATATTTATTTATTTTTGCTCATGATATTCTTCTTGTCTTTTCATGAGACAGGGGTTTGTAGTAATGTGTGAGTGTGTACAAATGTATTTTATGATTGTTGTGGAGTACAGTAATCAGATATTTATTTAGCATTATTGATAATTTACTAGGTTAATTGATTCACAGTAATTCACAGTAAAAAGTACGGTCATTCACAAAAAAAGGTACAAAAGAATCGATTCTTAATCAATGTTATCCCTTGTACGTATGTCTCGACAGTGTAATTTATTGAAGGTGTTAAATTATTACAGCTTTTTATAACCATTGTCAGCCATTAAATGTAGAACAGCATTCTGTCATTACTTCCAGTTTGAATATGTATGTCTTATTTGTTGGGCAGTGGGACACGCGTTCAGGCGACATCGTGCAAGAGTACGACCGCCATCTCGGCGCCGTCAACTCGATCACGTTCGTTGACGAGAACCGACGGTTTGTGACGACATCGGACGACAAGAGTCTGCGCGTTTGGGAGTGGGACATCCCCGTTGACATGAAGTACATCGCCGACCCGACCATGCACTCGATGCCGGCCGTCACGCCGTCGCCCAATCACAAGTGGCTTGCGTGTCAGAGCATGGACAACAAGATCGTCATTTTCTCGGCGCTCAACCGATTCAAGATGAACCGGAAGAAGACGTTCACGGGTCACATGGTCGCCGGTTATGCGTGCACGCTCGATTTCTCGCCGGACATGAGGTACTTTTCTAACCAAGAGCTAGTGATATTATCACTATGCCCCACTATATAGAATCACTATATATCACTACAGTAAACCCTCGTTAAGCTGAAATACAAGGAACCCAAAAAAAATCATTTCGATTTATAAAAATTTGAATAAACCAAAAAACTCCTCTTCCACAAACATTATCACACTTCCCGCTTAGAATTGAAGCAATTTCGTATTGCGCGCAAGAGGAAGCTATGCCACACAAGTGTACTCGGCTAGCCGACAACGCACGATTGTTATATAGCCCACTTTCATTGGCGTTCGGCCGTCCCGAGTCTGACGGACGAACGAGTGTTCCGAGCTTATCGCTCGTCAAGACGTCAAAGTGCTAGTGACAAAGTGGCGAGCGCACTTGGAGTAGGTTGATGCACTCGAGGCAGCGAACATCTCGGCTGGCTTCAGCCTATTGTTACACGTCAAATAAAAAGTATGAAAATTGGGAAAATAATGATCAAATCAAGGAACTCACTCAAACCATTCTGAATGTACAATCCAAAAACAGTGCTAAAGCTATTGAAGGGTGAAAATATTAATTCGAATTACGGATTAGCGGGAATTCAAATTAACCATATTCATCAACATTGAAATGCCTATACCTTCAGCCAAGGACGAACTTCAAGTTTGAAATACGTCAAACTTCGTATTAACCGAGTTTGGATTAACGAGAGTTTACTGTAGGGCCTATATAGAACCTATTTTTTAAATAAGTTTCTCGTTTATACATTTGTCTCAAGTTGTAGGCCTAAGCTTTATTTTTTGATCCCATCCATAGGTCTATGCTTTCCATGTTGAATAGTTTCATTAGTAACTTTCTTTCTTGATGAGATTTTTTCAGTCTGATCCCCTGAGAAACATACTCATGAGGGTCCACTGTATATTCCTTTTTTTTTCGTAAGCAGTACGTATAGGACTACCCATAAATTTCTTCAAGTTTTGACATTTTAGTGCTTCTGCCAGACAATCTAAAACCAGCCAAGTTAACCTGAATTCAGCTTATATGATTTAACTCAATCGACCTAACTTAAACTTCCCACGAAAATTACTATAGCTTTTTTTACACTACCTGTTTGCCCGTGGTTCAAACTGCGGTCTGACATCGCTTACAAATAGTACTGAAATCCCTGTGCAAGGTAGGTTTGAACTTTAAACCACAGCCTTCTTCATACAGATCATTCTTCTCTGATACTGCCCTTTCACTCGGGGTATGCTTCCCATGTTAACCGATGTCCAATTATTGTAGTTTACAAAATCGCCGATGGTGCCGTTGTTTCCAGACCATAACGTCACTTTCCAAAGATGTTCAAGTATATCACTCTGTTTGACATGTCATATCTGCGATGATACGAACAACTTTGGGAATTTCAGTTCGATAATTTAGATTACGCACGCATTCTATTAGGCCGTTACTTCGAGTTTACTAACTTTGTTTATGACAATAGTATGAAAGATTTTATTCAATAATATAATGGAACCAGAATATCAACGGGATAAGTTCTTGAATGATAACTCAATGAATGATGAATGATAATTGGGTTAACATAAATATCTTTCAAGTCTAAACCTGGGTAAGCCTATAGGCCCTAGCCAAAATGTAGATATGACATAACCTCAATAACATCGCAAGAAATTGAAAAAATGGGACAGAATGACAGTTTTCGAAGTTGAAACTTTAGATACCAGGAGGCTCATTCTGAAACTGGATTTCGATCATATGGAAATGAAAGCGATTCGGCTGTATTCATATTATGAATAATATTTTTTTCCGGCCCATAGCCATTGAATCTGTTTCAATCGTCATGGGAATTGACGGATATATAGCGAAATCGGATATATAGACATATATATATATATATATATATATATATATATATATATATATATATATATATATATATATATATATATATATATATATATATATATATATATATATATATATATATATATATATATATATATATATATATATATATATATATATATATATATATATATATATATATATATATATATATATATATATATATATATATATATATATATATATATATATATATATATATATATATATATATATATATATATATATATATATATATATATATATATATATATATATATATATATATATATATATATATATATATATATATATATATATATATATATATATATATATATATATATATATATATATATATATATATATATATATATATATATATATATATATATATATATATATATATATATATATATATATATATATATATATATATATATATATATATATATATATATATATATATATATATATATATATATATATATATATATATATATATATATATATATATATATATATATATATATATATATATATATATATATATATATATATATATATATATATATATATATATATATATATATATATATATATATATATATATATATATATATATATATATATATATATATATATATATATATATATATATATATATATATATATATATATATATATATATATATATATATATATATATATATATATATATATATATATATATATATATATATATATATATATATATATATACACATATATATATAATATATAGCCTCCAGGGTGCAGTACATACCAGACCATGACGTCATTTTTGCCTGCGCGAGCAAATATGCGCAAACCCGTCAAAATAACCCGAGTGAAAGGGCAGTATAAGAAATGAATTATTTGAATGAAGAAGGCTGTGCTAAAAACCCATGGCCGGGCAAATAGTTCACTTTTTTCTCACTCCCATGAAGTTTCAACCAAGGTTGAAGGTTTACTCAAGTTTCATGGTTTATTCTAATTGAATGGATCATGAATGGGTACTGATATTTGCTGAATAATTATCTGCAATACACATGGAATTATAACATACCACTCTATATAGGAGAAAACGTCAAATGTGTCTATCATTTGAACATAAAACTTTGAGTTGAATCCAGGCACAGCTGTCACAGTAAATAGCATTAACCACAATTCTATTTTTAGATGCATTCGAACAAGAAATGTTTGAAAACCGTCTTCTTGATTATAATATGTCAAACTGAAATTTACATTATGAATTTTTAAATTTGATGTGGCTCTGGTATTTGACGTCACTAAGTAGCTAATCATGGTTAACGCTATACATGAAAACAATTTGGCATATTCAGCCTTTTATAGTGCTACTTATATTTTAGCGATTTGGACTGGATCGAGGAGGCAGATATATCAAACGTGGTCTTCTATAAATTACGTCCTCCAAACAAGTAGTTGAAATTTAAATCTGTTGACAATCTCCCTGTTGACCCGTGGTACAGCCTAGGGTCAAAACCCGGGGTTGAGTCCCGGAGGTTAGAATGTGGGTTCACCAGGTATAGTGTAAATACAACTTATGGAGCGTGAACATTTTCTTCACCTAGGATCCACGAAATTCAAGATTTTCCTTGACGACTTCGGTTTTGATATGCTTGTTAGGGGGTCGAACTCCCAACTACAGTAAACCCTCGTTAATCCAAACTCGGTTAATCCAAAATTTGACATATTTCGAACTTGAAGTCACTCCCCGGCTGAAGGTATAGGCATTTCAATGTTAATAAATATGGTTAATAGTTCGAGTGAATTCCTTTAATTGATCATTATTTTCCCAAATTCCATCCTTTTTATTTGACACGTAACAATAGGCCGAAGCCAGCTCAGCTGTTCGCTGCCACTGAGTGCGTCATCCGACTCAGAGTGTGCTCGACCGCGCTCGCTGCTCTGTCTGTCCTTGACGAGTGGTAAGCTCGGAACACTCAATCACTCGGAACGGCCGAGTGCCAATCAAAGCTGGCCATCTAACGTTCGTTTGTTGTCGAAGATAGCCGAATACACACGATCAGTGAAGCTGTTCCTCGCTCATGTGGCAGTGGCATAGCTTTCTCTCGCGCACAATACAAAATTGCTTCAATTCTAAGCGGGAAGTGTGATGATTTTCGTGGAAAAGGAGTTTTTTAGTTAATCCGAATTTTTATAAATCGAAATCACTTTTTGGGGGTCCCTTGAATTTCGGATTAACGAGGGTTTACTGTATTGCATTTTAGGCGTATGGGAAGGTGGTCAGTTTATCCAACGTCACTAGATCGTAGTCATCTTAGTCTAGGCCTACGGTGAGTCAGTGATTGAACAGTGAAACCCCAAAAAGAAAATGTATTAATTTTTTTATTTTTTATTGCTAACAAAATGTTTTCTCTTCTTTCAAGTTACCTGACATCGGGCGATGCAGACGGAAAATGCTACGTATGGGACTGGAAAACGACAAAACTCTACAAGAAGTGGAAAGCCCACGACAGCGTTTGCATTGCCGTATTGTGGCACCCTCACGAGCCTAGCAAGCTTGCAACAGCTGGTTGGGATGGGCTTGTCAAGTACTGGGACTAGGCCACGCCCCCTTCCACCCTTAAGCCACACCCCCTTTCACCCTTTAGCCACACCCCTGTATATAATGGACTCACCCCATGGATCAATACTAAGCAATGTTTCTATGGGAACATTTGTAATCTGACTTTCCACCCTTACTTTTATATTGTGTACTGTAAGATAGACATCATTCAAGACGTATCAACAGTACATTGTAGTTTTTTATAATAAATGTAATGTTAATGATTATGTATATATAAATAATTTGTCTATACAAATATAAGTAGGGTACTACATTTATTATAGTACCTATATAATTAATGCGTATTTATTAATTGTTTCATTAAAATACATCATACATTGATGTCTTCTTTTTATTGATTATACATTGATGTCTTCTTTTTATTGATTATAAATTGATGTGACAATATTATTTATCAACTTATAATAATGGGTTGGTGGACATATTACTTTTGAACAAAGTCAGTTCTTACGTTGGAAATGTCGAAAGTAGACGGTGCTACGCTTGGATATTCATACCATCTGCCTACTGGTGGTTTGTGTTTGAAGTTGCGCAATGCGCTCACTCAGTTCAGCGATATATTCTCCGAGTTTAACCGGTTCATCGCACCAGCATATCATCATGACAGATGTGAAAGGTACTTTTTTTTATCACGTAATAATAGACTATTTTTTAGAAGGCTTCATAGGCGTTGAGTGATGTATTTCAAGATATATTGTCACCCACTGTTACAAAGTTTCGTAATTTACCCATCATATTTTGGGCTCCGTTCCATTGCCCAACCTAATAATTAACCAATTAAACTACGGCCTCCATGCATCGTTCCCGGATACATCGATTTCCTGCTACTATCAATATCACTCATTTTGTCAACCCCACTCCCAAATGACCAATGTTGAATTTTCCAGGATGAATCGTTTTCCTGCTTGAATGGTTTATTTGTCCTGGTCCCTTGAAAAACGGTAGATAAAGGTCTCACTCTTTGTATTGTTTGTTTCAATGATTCTAAAATAAATTAGTAATAGAAATTGTTTAACCGGGGATAATTGAGTAGATAGAGCCTACCTAGGTGTATCAACCCTGACTGCTAAAATTGAAAATACCAGAGCGCCAAAATTCCCATCTTCATTGCAAAGTCTGATGGCATTCTTTGAATCAAACAAACCAGCATGAAGTAATTTTATTCACAACCTCTGAGTCTTGACCAGCTTGATGGTTTATATTGTTTACTAAGTACTATGTAGATCTATTGCACACAAGAATACAAAATCAGATGAAAACCGAATATTTTATCAAAGTTTGTGAAGTATGGTGGTGTATCACAGCTTATAGCTGATCAAGTGGATCACACACTTGGGAAGCTAATTATCATTCTACGATTAAGGTTCTTCCCTTTTATACTTCTTAATAGTTACAATATCAAAATAGTTTAAATGAGATGTGCTAATTCTACAGTCAGCGGTTTCCCGTAATTGTGTGTTACGAGGCATAGAAAGAGTTGGGCCTATGATGGTTTGACAGTAGATAGTTTGAACTGTGAACAGTCTCCACAGTTTGAATGTGGAGATATAAATAATTGTACTTAGCAAAAGTCACCTCTTATTTAGCTCAGCTGGTTTGGTGTTGATTACTTCTCAGGCGTTCATTCACTATGGATGTAGGACTAATGACAAATAGGTTGAATATCGGTACACTCGGATAGGCGTACCATATGATATTGCATTTCGATTACCAGTACGTACTTACTTTTTTAGTGTAGCCCACTTAATTTTGTTTCCTTCAACATGATTGAGATAATAATACGTATAATAATGAAATATAGTATTTACTTGGATAGTTGCATTTGCCTAGGTCAAAACTAGAAAATAATTGGACGACAAAAGGTCGAACTTGTAAATACAAAATATGTTCCAGTTCTTGATAATTTGAAACATATTTAGTTCATGTTCAGATTTAATTAATCATCTTCTTCATCATCATCATCATCATCATCCCCACCTTCACCTGCCAGTTCTCCCTCTCTTCTCTCTATGGCTTCTTCTAATTCTTCTTCCAATACTGGATTCTTATCAATCTTGAACAGTTTTGGTAATATAACTAGTACTGCAACCCTGTAGTCTTCTTCTGCATCACTAGAAAATGGGTTCTCTGATAACACTAGAGTTTCTAGAGCTGGCAAACATTCTAGTTTATGCAGCTGACTCAATTCTTTCAATTCACATTTACGAATGTTTATGTACTTGAGTCGCTCCATTGCGGTAGTAAATCCGTCCAATTCCGACAGCGGATTGTCCCGTAAATGTAAAATTTGTAGATTGACTAGATGCTCTATACCTACCAAAGATTCAATGAAATTATCAGCAATATATAAATGTCTTAGAGCTGGGAAATAAATTCCAGTCAAGTCTATCAACGAATTGCCTCGGAACTCTAGGTTCCTCAGTTCTGGCAGATTTAGGTAATCCAGACCCTCTATCTCCTTCAACTGGTTATGGTTGATCGATAAGCTTACGAGATTTGGCTGAATTATGTTCTCGGTCGATCGAATGTAATTGTAATTCAAATCCAGAACTTGAAGGTATTCTATGATTGGCCAGCTGGCTGTTCTGAAGCGATTTTTTGATGCCAGTATGGATACAATATTCATATGGAAAACACATGACAAACTTTCTTCATTTAGACGATTATCAGAAACATCCAAGAACATAATGTGCCTGAATTTTTCGGGTATAATAGAAATGTCTGTAAGATTATGAGAAGATACGTTCAACTTGAGATAACCATGATGGCCGCCATCAAATACTCTTCCCAAAACACTAAGACAGAGACCACCTTCTAGTCTTTCTAATGAGACTGACATTTCATGTTCGCTCTCTCTGGGACTAAGATATATTCTAGGCTTACGAACTGGTTGGCCGAATTCTTTTGCCTCTTCTTCTAAAACAGCTTCTTCTCCAGCTTGCTCTTCTTCTTCTCCTACTTCTTCTGGATCAGAGTTTTCTTCGTCAGAATCAGACATGTTGTATTTTAGAAAATTATTTCCTCTGCTCAAGCTTTATAATCTCTATTAGATATTACTGAAATTGAAAAATAACTAATGAACTGTCAACTCACCCTAGAAGTTCAGAGTCTTGTCTGAACTCTCAAAGGTCTGAATTTATTAACCCACTCAGTATAGGCTTTTGTCAAGTAACAAATGACAAACAATAGTTACTATAGCAATACAGCAAACTGGTGAACTACCAAATATTCTGATTGGTCCATTCCAATTGTTGGACATTGTTGTCCATCTGTTTCAACAATGGGTGACGTCACTTGACTGTATAAAAAAATGTTCCATTTTCACAGCCATCTTTAGTTAAGACAAGGTCAAACAAGGTTGTTTCAGCAAAACAAAGTGTTGAAGAATAAAAGAAGAACTACTTCATCAATAATTGACCACTAGCCACGCCTATCACTATAGTGATAGGCGTGGCTTATCGGCAGGCCACCTAGATCTATACTTCATGCGGGCATTTAGAGATACTCTGATAGGCAATGTCAATTTTCCTACATAACAAACAGCCCATTTGATTGGATGTTTTGTTTTGTCACGTTTGTGGGCAGGTCAATCACTGGTCGTCAATTCACAACTTGAAATAGGCGTGGCTTCACCAGTAGGCCAGTTGGATCTATATCATTTGTGGTCATTTGAAGATACCCCGATTGGATATTTGAATTTCACTACAGTTCCAACAGCCCTGTTGATTGGACGGTATGATTTGTGAAGTCAAGGGGGCGGAGACTGCGAGTCGTCTATTCATATAGGTTGATTGCTGCTCTCCTTAGTTCAAAGAGCTAAGGCACTGCTTCCAAAGCTAGAAAGTGACTGTTGGGCATGGGTTCGAGTCCCGTATAAGGCATAGGTTTTTGTAAATGTCCTTTCACTTATCGTCAGTTCATAGTTTTATTATCACCTGTTCATTCTTTCCTTTAAACAACTTGGCTGTTGGTGGGATTAAGCAAGCAATAATCAGTCGATCAGAAGTGTACAGGCTTCTGTCAAGTGACGTCACTCATTGTTGCAAGAGACAGACAACAATGTGCACCAGTTGGAATTGACCAATCATAATGTTTAGTAGTCCCCCAGTTCGCTGTATTGCTATGGAAACGATTGTTCGTCATTTGTTACGTGACAGAAGCCTATTACTGCGCTATATTATCAATGTTTGCTTCTGGTACGTAGAAATAGTTTTCCCAAACTGCATGCCACAACAAATTATAAATAAAATAAAAGCAGGGTGCATCTTTTGTTATCATCAAATACCTGAAAGGAAAAGAATGATTATGTTGGCAAGTTTTTAATGCCAGTTTTTTAGTAATACCGGTATACATACATTTTATGACACCAAATAAATAAATATTCTGGAATTTTCGTATATTTCCATTTTATTCCATTCAAAGTGTAACCATACATTGATTTACTATTATGATTTGTAATGATTCATTTTATTCATATGAAAAATTAGAATTAGGCCTACCTTGTTCATTATGTACTGAAAGTTGAAACAAAATTCTGAAATTATTTGATGAATACAATATCTGCCAACTTCAGATAATATAATACAATTTGTAATAAATACAGATAATTGCATCACACCTCAACAATTCTTATTGTATATAGTAGGCTTACTGTAATCAAAATGGTAAATGCGTATTAAACAACTTTTTGATATACCCGTAATAGATTCTAACATTGAACTGTACTCATACCATGGGCCAAGAAATATGCTCATATCAAACATTGAATCTTAACTTTTCAGATCTGTGCAGATGCGGCTATATTCGATGCACAAAAGAGAGTTTGTTATGGTCTTCGTATGCTTTTTCGCATTATTTGGTCTTGGTGTATTTATTGGAATAGCTGGTAAGTTTAAATTCTTATGGATTAATCATTACTAGGCAAACGCGTTATGTGTTGCCGCGTTGATGGATGAGCTGGAACATATCAACTTATCTTTGGATTGGTTATTATTATATATACACCTTGAGATCCAAACCATTACATCACTGCTATCTTATTTTCCATTATTAATTCATATGATAATAAAGAAGGCTTTGTTTTAATCGTTTAAAATCAAGTGGTGACACTTGTTGCTTTGATTTAATAGGTATCTTCATAGCTTTGAATAATTAACAAAAATTACATTATATATTTTTTTACATCGAAACGGCTGATCCGATTTCAGTGAAAGTTCGAAATAATGTGTATCATTATCAGATTGAGATTCTCCGAGAATTTGAATCCTCTCAGATGAAATATTTTTCACGAATTTTTTCCTCTGGGTTATTCTAATGGGATTTTTGCAAACTTTGGAATGAGTTTTCTCAGAAGTGGTTCAACCGATCGCGCCTCAAAACTCTACAGTATGGAATTGGATAAGGATACTTGTGTGTGCCAAGTCTCAACTGATTTTGAATTTTCGTCTGACCTGTGGAGCGCGAACAAAAAAACAAAACAAAAAAACAGGCACTTTTTTTCCGGGTATGGCGAAATTGAGTCTTCGCTTCGCTCATCCAATTATTTATCTTTGTGGGAATTCACCCTGATAATTCACCTACCGGTATTCCTGTCTTAAATTCTACAATGAAACACTAAAAATTTCATTTTTTTCCTTTCTCCCTACATTAGTGAGCTCAGTTTTTATTTTTAATGCATTTTTTAAATTTATTTTATATACAGGCCCTAGAATCTCTTGGGAGTATTTAAGGATAATCATACAAAACACTTCTATATAAGATTTGTTTTTATTGTTGTACATTTCACAAGTACATACACAACTTTTTATACTGAACTCTGAGCTTGAACGTAAGAAACTCTTGTTTTTTATTGAACCTGTTATAGGTTTTATATATTTATTTTTTCTATCAATTTTTCTATTGGGTTTTAACGACGCACTGGAATGATGACTAAGATCTATTGGCGTCGGATGAATGATTAATGAGATGATGGGATGATGAGATGAAGGTTTTTATGGGTAATGGGAAGGATAGTGGGAAGGAAGCGGTCGTGGCTTATATTGTGGAAACCATCCCGACATTAGCCTAGACTACAGAGGGAAACCACAAAAAAAACCTGTAAAGCTGAAAGGTAGCGGGGATCGAACTGGGTTTGATATGCCCACTATTTCCTGGGTCACATGAAGCAAGTGCTATCTATATTTAAATAAATATTAGTATATCTGTTTCAACGTCATATTTTAAACTCTGAATTTGACTTGATTTTTCACTGATATTGTGATTCTGTCCATGTCACAGTTTCATAAAACTAGCTACCTATACTAACCTCCTACGTAATACTAACTTCATAATTGTAATAGAAATTATATTATAGAAATATGGTATATAGAATATAGAATAATGATATAAAAATTTAGATGAATATCTGAAATGCCAGAATCTGAAACTATAAGAACCGTGGTTCATGTGTCTAGGCCCTCCGATCACAATGACAACAGAGCAGAAGGCATCAAGTCTGGTACCCAAACCAAACGGCAGCGATATAGCAACTGGGCCGTTCATTATGAAGAGTCCTGCCATGACAACGTATAGTCAACAACTGTGGATCATTGCCATGGTTACCACTGACAACACTGATGGTTAGTAGCACTACGATGCATTGATACCAACCTATTTTATCATAATATAGATAAAGTGAACTAACTCCCATACTAATAACATGGAAGGCATTTGTGGTTTCTTGCAGTCAGTTCAGAGCCAAAAGTCCCCATTTGCCTGTCACGATTTAGCGGATTCCCTTGTAAACTATAATTGTAGATAAGAGTGGCCACAATACCAGTGGCATTGTTGAACTTCCAAAATCTACCATTTTCTTAAAAAACAAATGCAACTGCTAACATTATAATCCTACTAAGCCGTGTAGCATTGTTGAGTATTGTTGTTTCATATAGTTTGATATGAAAGCGATAGTTGCACTACAGGCAATTGGGACCCTGAACTCGGAAACTGACCCTGAAATATTTCACTTTGAACACGCGAGTTGGAGCACCTTCTTTATATTATAATGAAATAGATTGGTATTACTACATCGTGGTTACACGTACACTCAAAACAACAGACATTTTTTTCTACGAACTTGAACCCTGATTCATAATAAATTAATAACACGGTCGTACACATAAAACGGTGCAAAATCTTTTGAATTGTTTGAATGTATGCATGCAGGACGCAAACAACACACACACGCCCAACTTGACTTCAGTTTCTAAAGCAGTATCTTAAGCTGGATTTCCATGCACGCGATTCTCATATCGCGCGATACCATGTCACGCGTCATGGTGGCTCAAAGTCGCGAGGCGGCAGACCTCTGACCAATCAGGGACAAGTCGCGAATCGCTTCAAGAAAGTTGAGGTTTGTTCAACATTCGAGCGCGCCGCCATGACACGCGACATGGTATCGCGTGATATGAGAATCGCGTGCATGGAAATCCAGCTTTAGTTGACCGAGCAAGACGGACAGCTATCTATCATTAATTATTTTTCCTTTTGTCTGCCTTATAGATGAAACATTCGACAAGAGCTTCCACGTGAGTGTTTCGCTGGATGGTCTGACCGTCGAACACAAGCCTGCAGAGATAGTGCACGCTGATCGTGCTCACAATCGCAGCCGCCACCTTCGCTGCGAGCGTAAGACGTGCGCCGAGTTCATGGTACTGCACATTGGCTACTTGGACTACACACACTACGTACTGACCGTGAGATTTCACGGTCTCGAGGCGTTCCATCAGCGTTACAGTATTCACGAAGTCACTTTCTACGTAAGTATCATTACTAGTTGGGAATACTTAGGACGTTAATGAAAGAAAGAAATGTTTTGGTAGTGATTTTGGAAAGGTCAGGCATTGGTTTGAATCCCTCGTGAGAAATGGATTTTTACTTAACATTCTTTTATTCATCACCCGCTCATTCGTACACCTAGCCGTTGATGGTATTGTTGAGCAACATTTAAAAAAAAATAATGCTAGAGTCAAATATAATATGCAAATTATCTAGATCCAAATAAAATTTTGATGACGTTCCCATGTGTTCAATTGATTGAACCTAATTATATTGACCTATGATTATTCTCACTTGATTTACGTATTATCATCTATCTCTCAAATTATTAGTGCCTTTATTTCTTTGTGGTTAATTATGTTTTGTAGCTTGGACCATTATGATTAGATCATAAAATCTTTGAAACTTAACTGTGACCGATGAATTCAAATAATATAAATGTTCAGTTTAGTCAATTTCTGTTGTTGATTGGAATGATTTTCATACAGGCCCTAATAATTTCCAATTAAAATGCCAACATGGGTAGAATTTATATATTAAACTAGGAAAACGTTGGATATCCCTAGTGAGATGAGCTTAGAAGTATGGAAATCTAGTTATTAAAGATATTAAAAAATATTCGTTCAGCTCAAACTACATCTACAGACTTTGGATTACTTCAAATGTTCAATTATTTGGTGTCACTTGTTGCTTCTTCTTTAGATTTTCAGCTTTGATTGATGTGACAAAAATGCATTATAAATACATTTTCTTCATGATTTCTCATCCAATTGTTGTGAAAATCACTGAAAATGTGTATGGTACTTTCATTCATTTTCAGTGAAAATTTGAGAGCTTTTAAAAAATTTTGGTCTTTCAAGTCTTTTCCCTCCGGGTTATTCTTATGGGGATTTTACAAACTTTGTTTTTTCCAGAGAAACCGTTCCACCAATTTTTTCGAAAAGCAATCCCAACCTATTCCAGTATAACACCAAGATGCAGACAAAGTTTCGAGCCGATTGGTTTGTTTTCCTGACGTATGCTAAGCACAAAATTACACACAAAAAAAGAGAAAAAAATACCTAATAACGGAGCCCATTTTTTTTCGGTATATGAAATGGAAATCTTCGCTACGCTCATCTAATATTATTGTACTTCTTGATTACAGTTCAAGAGCTATAACCCAGCTTTCACGCAGATTGAAATCTGGTTTCGCTTCATTTTCCTACTTGTTACGTTTTTTGTTGCGGTGAGTCCAAAAGTATTATATACTTCAAGAGTGCGTTGTCAATAATTAATATTTAAATATATGCATGAAGCATGAATTTTCACAGTTATAAATTATTCACGTTTATATGAATAATATGTTAAATGTAATACCATATGTAACATCTATTTAGGTAGGCCTACAGTAGTAGATACCGTATGTACAATTTGTTCATATATATTTCTAGTGCTGGTTTGCCCATTCTCTTCGTCGCTTTGCCATACACGATTGGTCAATTGAGCAAAAGTGGATGTCAATACTGCTGCCTCTCTTGTTGCTGTATAATGGTGAGTGTGAGATAATATACAGTATACAATTTTTGAATTTAGATTAATCCATTTCTTAATTTGTTTATTTTGACCTCTCATATTGTAAAATTAGAATGTAAATATTGACTGTGGTTATGAAGGAAAATACTAGAATTTGATAAAATTATCACAAACATTACAAACATTATGACAAACATTGTTGCAATTATTTTACTGCTTATAAGCCAATATTTGTACTACAAAATACCCAAAATGATAACAAATGTTTACGGCGTAATTTTTTATAGTACTCATTAAGCAATTGTTCAAATTGAAAATATATAAATTGTTTCATTGATTGTTAAAGCGATACGACATACACGATCGATAATCATATAAAGTCATGAAATGAATGAATATGAAACAATATTGATATATTGAATATTGACTGGCAACCATACTAATAGTGTGCTGGCATGTGAATTCAACATTCTTATATTTCACTCCATTTGAAACAGAATAACTCCTTCAAAATATTCAATTTCATCATTTCAAGATTCTACAGTATAATGAAAAAGAACTCGTATCTGTATTTAAACATGTATTGTATTATTTGTAGCAGTAGGCCTAGTTATAGGTCTAGACCTGACCTAAATTAAAAACTCGGAATAATTTTTTGGGGGGTTTGAGATATATATATTAAGATTAAAACTTGATACAAAATCATTGTTCCCCATTTAAGGCTATTTAAGAGTAGGATCATGTGGACTGGGAACCACAAGGGCAATCTTACCCACCTATTTTAATTATTTGAAAATATTTAACTTCAACACCAGGACTGTGCTGTCTGTGACCATACTTTTCCTCTAAAGATAAAGTCTTTCAGTTTCCAAAATATTTAGCAACATTTCATCCAACATGGATACATCTCGAAATCTATTTTTTTATATAAATAATTATAATTTATTGTTTGTGTGTTCAAGATCCTATCTTTCCAATGACATTTCTGGTTCGATCTTGGGTGCCAGGCATGCTAGACGCAGTTCTCCAAGCATCCTTTCTTTGTTCGCTGCTCCTCTTCTGGCTGTGTATATACCACGGACTTCGGCAAAACGAACGTCGGTTGTTGACGTTTTATATGCCCAAGTTTATAATCGTAGGATGCATTTGGCTCTCTGCAATTATTATGGCTACTTGGCAGAAATGTAACCAATTGCAAGACCCAACGTACGATTACAAGATAGACACGGAGAACTTTTATGTAAGTTTTGATAATTTTCAAGATGACTGACTTTTATAGTTTAGTTTTCTTGATTGCAAAGTCCCAAAAGATGTAAAAACTTTTTTTTCAATTTTTTTGCTACTTTTGTATTTTTTGCCTACCTAAATTAGTTATGTGTATGCTTTGTGTATGTGTGTGGGGGGGAGGGGAGGGGATTCCAATGTGTGGTAGTTTGAGAAAGGGAGGGAGAGGAAAGGGTGGCGCGGAATAGCAGCAAATGGATTAACGGCAAATGAATGGTGTAACTTGGTCTTTTCAAAAGTGAACGAAAAAGTGTATTTGCTGTTAATCCAAGGAATAACAGCAAATGATTTTTTTGCCGTTATTCCGGTGGAATAACAACAAATAAGAGTGTTTGCTGTTGTTCCAGTCAGAATTGTTCCGCATATAAATCCATTTGCCGTTATTCTATGGAATAACAGCAAATAGAATTTTCCAAAATATTTCACATTTTTCTTTTACCGTTATGAAAAGTAAAAGTAAAGTAGCTCACTCAATTTCTACTTACAATCTTCGGAAGAACGTCAAATAGGTATTTGCTATTATTCCAATCGTAATAACAGCAAAATAAGTTTGTCATTATTCCATGGTGGAACAACAGCAAATGAACTTTTGACGTTATTCCAGTTTTTTTAATTGATAATTTGTATCAAGACTCAAAATTGTATTTGCTGTTATTCCAATTGGAATAACAGCAAACAACGATTTGCCGTTCTTCCAGTGGAATAATAGCAAATAGACGTTTGCCATTATTCTAGTTTCAATACAAGAGCAAAACTGCCGGTGTTTGCATAAGGCAGTCGGGCTAGAGGAGATGGTCTGAGAGTCCGAACGTGGCTCATGAGGTGATGAAACTGCCGGTGATAGCATAAGGCAGTCGGGCTAGAGGAGATGGTCTGAGAGTCCGAACGTGGCTCATGAGGTGATGAAACTGCCGGTGTTTGCATAAGGCAGTTGGGCTAGAGGAGATGGTCTGAGAGTCCGAACGTGGCTCATGAGGTGATGAAACTGCCGGTGATAGCATAAGGCAGTTGGGCTAGAGGAGATGGTCTGAGAGTCCGAACGTGGCTCATGAGGTGATGAAACTGCCGGTGTTTGCATAAGGCAGTCGGGCTAGAGGAGATGGTCTGAGAGTCCGAACGTGGCTCATGAGGTGATGAAACTGCCGGTGATAGCATAAGGCAGTCGGGCTAGAGGAGATGGTCTGAGAGTCCGAACGTGGCTCATGAGGTGATGAAACTGCCGGTGATAGCATAAGGCAGTTGGGCTAGAGGAGATGGTCTGAGAGTCCGAACGTGGCTCATGAGGTGATGAAACTGCCGGTGATAGCATAAGGCAGTTGGGCTAGAGGAGATGGTCTGAGAGTCCGAACGTGGCTCATGAGGTGATGAAACTGCCGGTGTTTGCATAAGGCAGTTGGGCTAGAGGAGATGGTCTGAGAGTCCGAACGTGGCTCATGAGGTGATGAAACTGCCGGTGTTTGCATAAGGCAGTTGGGCTAGAGGAGATGGTCTGAGAGTCCGAACGTGGCTCATGAGGTGATGAAACTGCCGGTGATAGCATAAGGCAGTCGGGCTAGAGGAGATGGTCTGAGAGTCCGAACGTGGCTCATGAGGTGATGAAACTGCCGGTGTTTGCATAAGGCAGTTGGGCTAGAGGAGATGGTCTGAGAGTCCGAACGTGGCTCATGAGGTGATGAAACTGCCGGTGATAGCATAAGGCAGTTGGGCTAGAGGAGATGGTCTGAGAGTCCGAACGTGGCTCATGAGGTGATGAAACTGCCGGTGATAGCATAAGGCAGTTGGGCTAGAGGAGATGGTCTGAGAGTCCGAACGTGGCTCATGAGGTGATGAAACTGCCGGTGATAGCATAAGGCAGTTGGGCTAGAGGAGATGGTCTGAGAGTCCGAACGTGGCTCATGAGGTGATGAAACTGCCGGTGTTTGCATAAGGCAGTCGGGCTAGAGGAGATGGTCTGAGAGTCCGAACGTGGCTCATGAGGTGATGAAACTGCCGGTGATAGCATAAGGCAGTCGGGCTAGAGGAGATGGTCTGAGAGTCCGAACGTGGCTCATGAGGTGATGAAACTGCCGGTGTTTGCATAAGGCAGTCGGGCTAGAGGAGATGGTCTGAGAGTCCGAACGTGGCTCATGAGGTGATGAAACTGCCGGTGTTTGCATAAGGCAGTCGGGCTAGAGGAGATGGTCTGAGAGTCCGAACGTGGCTCATGAGGTGATGAAACTGCCGGTGTTTGCATAAGGCAGTCGGGCTAGAGGAGATGGTCTGAGAGTCCGAACGTGGCTCATGAGGTGATGAAACTGCCGGTGTTTGCATAAGGCAGTCGGGCTAGAGGAGATGGTCTGAGAGTCCGAACGTGGCTCATGAGGTGATGAAACTGCCGGTGATAGCATAAGGCAGTTGGGCTAGAGGAGATGGTCTGAGAGTCCGAACGTGGCTCATGAGGTGATGAAACTGCCGGTGTTTGCATAAGGCAGTTGGGCTAGAGGAGATGGTCTGAGAGTCCGAACGTGGCTCATGAGGTGATGAAACTGCCGGTGATAGCATAAGGCAGTCGGGCTAGAGGAGATGGTCTGAGAGTCCGAACGTGGCTCATGAGGTGATGAAACTGCCGGTGTTTGCATAAGGCAGTTGGGCTAGAGGAGATGGTCTGAGAGTCCGAACGTGGCTCATGAGGTGATGAAACTGCCGGTGTTTGCATAAGGCAGTCGGGCTAGAGGAGATGGTCTGAGAGTCCGAACGTGGCTCATGAGGTGATGAAACTGCCGGTGATAGCATAAGGCAGTCGGGCTAGAGGAGATGGTCTGAGAGTCCGAACGTGGCTCATGAGGTGATGAAACTGCCGGTGTTTGCATAAGGCAGTTGGGCTAGAGGAGATGGTCTGAGAGTCCGAACGTGGCTCATGAGGTGATGAAACTGCCGGTGATAGCATAAGGCAGTCGGGCTAGAGGAGATGGTCTGAGAGTCCGAACGTGGCTCATGAGGTGATGAAACTGCCGGTGTTTGCATAAGGCAGTTGGGCTAGAGGAGATGGTCTGAGAGTCCGAACGTGGCTCATGAGGTGATGAAACTGCCGGTGTTTGCATAAGGCAGTCGGGCTAGAGGAGATGGTCTGAGAGTCCGAACGTGGCTCATGAGGTGATGAAACTGCCGGTGATAGCATAAGGCAGCCGGACTCTCTGCGTAACTCAAACCTGAGTCGACGTGTGTCGAACTCGTTCTGCCAAGTCGGTGGTATAACCCTAAACCCAAGTTCTTAAGTTTGGGTTACATGATAACTTCTCCTTTTTTTTTCTTTTTCAACTTGTCTGTCAGGTTGAGGTAGGGTATAAAGTCAACTAATAGGCTTTGAACTAGATTTTCAGAAACATGTTAGTCGAGTTGAGGTAACCCTGAACCCAAGTTTTTGGGTTTGGGTTACGTGTTAAAGGATAGGATAGCCGGCCACCATCATCAAGGAATTGATCTGAATCCCGAGCTGGCGGGACAGGGCTAGAGTTCGAGCACGGCTCATGATGTGACGAAACTGTTGGTGTTTGCATAAGGCAGTCGGGCTAGAGGAGACTGATAACCTGAGAATCCGAGCGTGGCTCTTCAGGTGGCGAAACTGTCTTATTCCAGTTGAAATAACAACAAATACAAATATCACCTTTTTTAAAACTGGAATAATGGCAAAAGTAAGTTTGCTGTTGTTCCACTGGAATAATGTCAAAGTTCGTTTTGCTATTATTCCAATCGGAACAAGAGCAAATACAAATATCGACTTTTTAAACTGGAATAATGGCAAAAGTTAGTTTGCTGTTGTTCCACTGGAATAACGTCAAACTTTCTCTTGCTGTTATCTATTTGACGTACTTCCGGAAATTAAAAGTAGAAATTAAGTGAGCTACTTTTCTTTAACTTTTCATAACGGTAAAAGGAAAATGTGAAATATTTTGGAAAATTCTATTTGCTGTTATTCCATGGAATAACGGCAAATGGATTCATATGCCGAACATCTGACGGAACAACAGCAAACACTCATATTTGCTGTTATTCCACTGGAATAATGGCAGAAAATCATTTGCTGTTATTCCTTGGAATAACAGCAAATATACTTTTTCGTTCACTTCTGAAAAGACCAAGTTACACGATTCATTTGCCGTTATTCCATTTGCTACTATTCCATCCCCCCGAGGAAAGTCGGTCATTTGGAATGCCACATATTATTGGATATGTATATCTTTTTTATCCATTAGGCCTAATGAATTATCAATTCATAAGATTTTTTAAATTTCACTCCCAGAATGCTTTGAATTGGAACGGTACAGAATACGCCACCTTCTACGACCTGACACATTCTCAATTTGTTATGTTTGTTCACTTGGTCTTTATTTTCATCTTTAATAATAGTTCATGTGTCTTTATTGTCCGTCATCTTATTTAAATTAGAATATAATCTTATAATAATAACAGAATAATGATAGTAATAATAATCTTTATTGTAATAGAATTCAAACGTACAATTCTTTAAAGGATATATCGACATGTAGGCCTATGCATCTTGTGCATATACAAACATTCACATACAAACGTTGTTAAATGTAATACAGTACTATTGAAAGAAGTTTCAATATTTGTAATAAAATAACATTCTTAGTAATATTTATAATAATGAACTGATTTGTATGAATCTTGTGCATAAGCCTACACATACCGTACATTGACTTACAAATGTTGTTAAATGTAATTCTGTGGGATTAGTGTATGTAATGTAATTAATGTATGTTAATGGGATTAATGTATATCAGTGGGATTATTGTGATATTGGGAGGTATGTACCACGATGTGGTGATCCCAACATACTTTATCATAATATAAAGTAGGTGTACTGACTCCCATACTTACAACATGGACAATTTAATCGTATTTGTGGTTTCTTGTAGTCAATTCAGAGCCAAAGGTTTAGCGATTTAAAGGCGATTTAGCGGATTCCCTTGTGAACTAGATGTAGATTAGAGAGGCGACAGTACCAGTGGCATTGTTGAACTTACAAAATCTATCATTTTCGTGCAAAACAAATGCAACTGCTGACATAATAATTCTACTGAGCCGTGTATAGCATTGTTGAGCATTTTGTTTTATATAGTTTGGTAAAAAAGCAATATTTGCGCTACAGGTAATCGAGACTCTAGACTCAGATTTTGACCCCGGACATATTTCACTTTGAAGACGCGAGTCGGTACACCTTCTTCATATTATGATAAAGTATGTTGGTATCACTACTTCGTGTATATACCGTACTATATCGATTGTGACATCATTTTAGTGCCGGAATTATACTTACTTGAAAGTGTATCATTGGAAGAGATGGAGGGGTTAAAGAGTGGTCTAAAAAATGTGGCATAATTGAAGCATAATCCCTAATACAGTTATTTTATAGTATTCTAATAAAATTGGTCTATATAGGTCTTAATTTTTTCATATTGTGTATTATTCTCTGCTCATTATTCTGTTGCAGGCTTTCAAGGTATTCTTCTTTGTTGTGTGTGGAATCTACATCCTATACTTGTTGTTACTAATGTTGCGTGCCTACAGTGAATTACGTGCGATGCCCTACTTCGGTAAGTTTTTATTGTAATTAATTATTGTGATTTTCATTTGTTTGGTATCAAAATGTTCTTTTTTGTATAAAATGTAAATTCCCATTTTTGTCTTCACAAGGGAAAAATATAATAGTAAAAAGTAAAAACCAACAGCTTACCTAGATAATTGAAACAAAAAGCTTTGCGATAGGCATATGTAATGTACATACAAATGTAGCGATAACGATAAAATTAGCCAGAAATATATTACATACTGGAATACATAAGCATTCGCAATTGTTTACACAAGATAACTTGTTGGATGAACGAAGTAAATGACTCAATTTTACAGTACTTGAAAAAGAACAGTTTTTTCTATGCTACACACAGATCAAACGAAAGAAAACGTTCTGATGGAATTCGACATGAACATACGTCCATAAGCATCATCTAGTCAAGTCGATACAGTACTGAGTAGATTTGAGGCGCAGTCGGTCGAACCACTTGAGAAAAATAATTTCGAGATTTTGAAAACCCCCATAAAAAATTGAGAATAACCCAGAAAAGAAAATTTGGAAAAAATATTCATTCAAATTCTCACACAATCCACGAATAAGCCATTTGGAAGATGAAAATTAATATGTAGGCCTACTCTTTTTTTACATCAATTGAAGCAATTATAAAAGCTATCAAAAGACCATCAACTGGTAAAACCAAGTAGGTTATGAAACAACTCAAGTTGTCAGTAAGTGAATCAGGAAGGCAGTGAGTTAGTAGATTCAAAATCAAGATGTATACACCTAATTTTTAGCTACATTTGATATCAAATCTTGCTCATTTTACAATGTGTATGGTGCACTTTCGTGGTAGTAGAGCATGATAATATATGTTTTCAACAGTATAGACAGTCTCAGCACAGCATGGCAATGATTTTAGAATTCTAGAGCTGACTATTATTTTGAACTTAGTTTAAGGTTCATTACTAATGATTAATGTATCATACATTCTGCACTCAATCATATCTCTATATGAAGTCAATTTAACTCATATTTTGACTTTTTCAGAGCTTCATCAGTTATAAATAGGTGGGCCTATACAGTTCACAACATATGCCTAGTTTACCATACACTACAAAATGACATTATTCCTCCATCCAATAATTTTAGTAAAATTATAATAACAGTATTACTGCATTACAGATTTACGACTAAAGTTTGTGACGCTGCT
The DNA here is from genome assembly GCA_964007535.1 of Brachyptera risi. Lineage (NCBI taxonomy): Eukaryota > Metazoa > Arthropoda > Insecta > Plecoptera > Taeniopterygidae > Brachyptera > Brachyptera risi. The sequence continues at coordinate 18,039,326 of OZ023328.1, forward strand.
GATGATAGCGGTTTTAAGCGTAACTCTAACGGTTACGATTCTACGGTTTGGTGCCGGCGTTCTTGAGGACAACTTTGTGGCCGAACTTTCCACAAGCTACCACAGTTCGGCTCAATTCATGGCATTTTACGGTCTGCTCAACTTTTACCTGTACACAATGGCATACGTCTATTCCCCATCAGGCGGGCCTGATCACAGTAAGTTATCAAATAATCATATAATTGAATAATTACATTTTTATTAAAATCTGAATGGATAGGGTAGCTATAATTGCTAACCTATAATCCTGAAGTTCTGTTGACTTAGTTCTCCGTTAAATTCCTGGGCGCGCATTCCAGTAGGCCTATACTATCTAATCTGGTTTCAGCAATTACTTGCGGTTGGAATGATGGAATCACCCTGCTAGTCCTCATGATGAAAAATTAGTGTTGTGGTAGTTTTTTTAACAATACCGGTCTAATAATTATTGAATTGATGATGATGAATCACTGTTCAAACATGGAACATGGTAGCGGGGGGGGGGGGGGGGGAGACATATTGGAAATCTTTGACTGTGTAACATTTTATATCCCATGAAAATATTCCTACAAATTCGAATGAAATACTCCGCATCAGTAACTTTCAAAGGAACTTGAAAGGAACTTAATTTTTTGGGGAACTTTTGAGTTCCTTTTTTTCTGAGCAACTGTAACGGTGACTGGTTCCTTTTTGGATTGAGTAATGGGAATTGGAACTAGTTCCTTCATTTGAGGAACTCACCCAACACTGGAAGATGGTATACATAGTAGGTGTTGAGTTGAATTCTGGCTTCCATATCTTTTTGAAGACATATGACGTATGATGTATAGGATAGGCCTACTGGTATTTTAAGCGTCCAAAAAAGTATTCTGTATTTTAAAAAAATCTATATCTAGTCTGTCTATTACATATTCTTCTTTCTCCAAATAACCTATGTTGGTTCCCTATAAGGTGTTGCAGGCAAATGCAGATCCTGCCTACTATAATAGTACGGTTAGGAGGCTTAAGAGAAAGGGTAGAAAGATGAGTAGGAAATTGAGGGAGTCAGGGGAGGGAAAGGAAGCGATCAGGGACCTGAGGCGGGACTTAAACAAGGCTAAGAGGGAGGCGAAAGAAAACTTCATGGGTGGTATGTTTAATGAACGTGATGTACAGGGTAGCTGGAATAGAATGTACAGGTTTGTTTCTAGTCAGAAGGGTAGTAGTAAGGAGTTGCCCACCTTAGTTGATCAGGGAGGGAATGAGTGGAAAACGGATAAGGAGAAGGCAGCAGCATTAAATAGATTCTACGGGGAAGTGTTCAATGTGACTGGAATTATAGGGGAGGGAGAAACAACACTGGAGGGGGAGGGGGAAGAAGTCCTGCTTACAGAGGGGGAAGTGTGGAATGTATTGAGGAAACTAAAAAGTGGGAAGTCACCAGGCATAGATGGGGTGCAAAGCGATCTCCTGAAATTAGCGGGTAGGGGGGTTGTAGGTTATTTGCTAAGGTTGTTCCAAGCCTCACTCACAGCAGGTAGAGTACCGCAAGATTGGAAAAAAGCGGAGGTGGTTCCAATTTCAAAGGGAGGGCAAAGGGGCAGGGTAGACAACTACAGGGGAATCAGTTTAACTTCACATGTATGTAAGATGATGGAAAGGGTAGTTATAAAGAGAATAATGGAGAAAGTAGATGAACATAGGGGTATTTCGGAAGTGCAGCATGGGTTTAGGAAGGGGTATTCATGTGAGACACAGTTGTTAGGTTTTGCGGAAGAGCTGGCAGGGGTAGTAGACAAGGGGGGCTGTATTGATGCAGTGTTTTTAGATTTTGAAAAGGCTTTCGACAAGGTAGATCACACTATACTATTAGCGAAGTTGAAACTGTCCATTGGGAATGCTGGGTTAGTTAATTGGATTGGAAACTTTCTTCAGGATAGAGTTCAAACGGTTCGAGTAGGTTCGGAGGTTTCAAGTGAGGTTAAGGTTACGTCAGGAGTTCCACAGGGTAGTGTGCTAGGTCCGTTATTATTTGATTTATATATAGATGATCTGACTAGGGTTGTTAATTCGAGAATAAGGTTATTTGCAGATGATTGTGTGGTATATAGGGAAATCAATACAGAGGAGGATGTAGTAGCTATTCAGGCAGATTTGACGGCACTTAATTGTTGGGTTCAGTTGAACAAGATGGGGTTAAATGAAGGGAAGTGTAAGTTAGTCACCTTTGGTAGGAGGAGAGTGAGGGCTGATGTAGTGTATGATGTAGGAGGGAAGTCACTTGAGTCAGTGGAAAATTACAAGTACTTGGGGGTGGTATTTGATAGACGTCTAGGGTGGGGGAGTCAGATTGAGAGAATAGTAAAAAAGAGTATAAATGCACTAAACTTTGTAATGAGGCAGCTTAGGGGGACAAGTATGAAGATAAAGGAAAAGGCTTATTTCTCGTTAGTGCGTCCCATGGTGGAATATGCTAGTTCAGTTTGGGATCCTTATAGATTAGGTGAGATAAGGGATGTGGAAAGGGTGCAAAGGATTGCAGTTAGAAGGGTTACAGGTAGGGTTAGGAGGTGGAAATGGGGGGAGAATGAAAGGGGGGAGAGGGTGAGAATATTGGAGAGTCCATCTGAGATGATCCGAGACTTGGGATGGCGGGAATTGGAAATACGGAGAAAGGAGGATCGGATCTGTAATTTCTTCAGGGTAATGGAAGGAGAAGGGGGCTGGGGAGAGTTGAATAGGTTGATTGAAAGGAATGAGTCAGGGTATGGGGGTAGGCGAAGTCATGATAGAGCAGTAGTTATAAAGGGGGCTAGATTAGATGTTGGTAAGTTCTCTTTCTTGAATAGGACAGGTAGGGATTGGAATGGGCTTAGTAGAAGTATACTTGAGGAGGATGAAATAGGGTTGAAGCTATTCCGTCAGAAGGTTAGGGAGGCGATAGGATAGGATTGATAGGGAACTTGCCACCGCGCATTTATGTGCAACTGCAAGAATTAATAATAATAATAATAAAATAATAATAACCTAGCCATTGGCTGGGTCATTAAAGCAAACCCTAATAATTGTATGTATTCTATTACTCTACTCTCTACTACTATTAGGTTTCTTTCTTTACTGTCAATGCCCTCCACTTACTAATGCATGATATTCCAATACCAATTGAATGTACAATATAATCAAACTTCTTTATATCAAATGCATAGATCCAAAAGCCATTTGGAACATTTTGGTATAATTTATAGGCTATTTATGTTTTTTCATAATATTTCCATCTATATGCCTACACATCTCAAATTACTCATCTTTTTATATATTCATCCATAGATCCATGAAAAAATACTCAATATGTTGATTATCATTACAAATCTTATTATTAATAATTTTAGATTCTCCAATCACGAAAGACAACCCAGCTTTTTCAATGATCAACGACTCTGATGAAGACGTCATCTACGGCTCTGAAGACGAAAGTCGACGTCCACTTAACCGCATGCGAAACGACGACAGTGACTAGACATTGTTAAACACTGTTCATTTACAATAGTTTCCTACTGTGAATATGGTTCCTGTAATGAAAAGTGTTACAGAAACGGATGGTGTGTAACATGATAAGAACTTAATTTTATTGTGGTACGTTAGACTGGGTTTAGACCAATGATCAAGCTGTGCTTCATCTAATTATTAATTATTATCGAGCTTAAAGCAGCTATATCTGTGGGCCTCTACAGATATTTTCAGTTGAAGCTTTTTAATCTAATCATAGACAAATTTTATAATCATATGAGAATTCAATAATTATGATAGTCACTCATAGGTAAACCTAGAGAAATCAGTGTTAAAATATTTAATATTTAAATAGGGTCATTCAGGTTTTGTCTACAACTTTTTAATACATTCATAACGATAGTTTTTCGTTTTCACATAGTGTGAATTTACTTGGTTCTACTGAACCAAATACTTTGAAATAATTATTCAAATATTGAAAATGAAACTACTTAATGAACCATATCCAATACAGGAGGAAAAGAGAAGAATATGCCCAAGAAATTACATAATACTAATTGCAAATATAATATGACTATTTTCAGTATTTTGTGTACTAGGTGGTAATTAATGAATTAATGGGACATGATATTTTTAATCACTATTTCAACCATTCATCTATGAAAAGCAAGATCATATTCAATCATTTTGTTTCATTCCTTGGTATCATTAAATGAACAGTCTAACCAAGAGTTAGTTACTTTGCCAAAACTAAAAGGAATGCATAGCGTCCTCATTAATTCAATCGTTCTATATGAAGTTTGATTGTATACTTTGACAGACTAGTGAAGCCTCTAGTAAGGAGTCAAACAATCTTTATTAGAATTTTAGTGTCCAATCTGTATCTCATTACTGAAATGTATTTACTCTTGCTCTCAACTTTCCATCCAGAAACAATATTGTACATTCTGTTAATAATAAATTATTTACGTGATAATGCGATGTTGATTACTGTAATAATTAATATTTAGCCTAAGAGCCAGTGACAAAAGGGTTACCTCATAAGTGGAGACATGTAAATATATAGCTTCCATTTTTTCCTTTCAAAGCATATAGAATTTGAAATGTAGCACTTCGGTGCATTTATCATTTAATTAATTTTGAAACATCGAGTTTTGTAGCGCAGCAACATTCTGTAGCATAGGCCTAACAAGATTACGCTACCGGTAAAACCACTAGATAACGTACAATAGGCATATAAGAGAAACATCCCAATTGATATTTGTAGAAAAATAGTCTCCACAAGCAAGTTAAGCCTAAGCCTCATCTGCTATCTGCATTTACAACCGCACTTTTCGCCAAATTCTCCAACTAACTATACCCGTTCACACCTTAATCTGAAATAATTGTGGTAAAAATATGATCTATAATGCTTCTATATCGAATATAGCGTCTATATGGCCAATACATTGAAACATAGCGGATTCAGACATTTTGTAGCGCTTTATTGCCTTTTCAAAAACATAATAACTCAACAACAATAGTAGGGCCTGTTGAAACATGAAGAAATATCAGAAAAACATGTAAAAAAACACAAATCACAATTACATTTCATCACTTTTATGGCAATTGCTATTTCTACATGTCTCTACACATAAAGTGCCGGTACATGATATGTTCTGATTATTGGAATCGATGTGGGTCAATGAGTAAGAACACAATAAATGCGTTCTACAAACCGCATAGGGAAAAAAATGACCCCACAAATTTCCAGCTTCACCTCATAACTCATAAGGTTTACCTACATGAATGAAAAAGTTGTTTCACTTTTACCAAAATGCAGCCTTTTTCACATCAAATACTTCACTTGCATGATATTGGTATCAAAAGATGCGAAAAAATACTTGGAACATGAAATCATAATGTAAAACGTTTTTATTAGGTCTTTTCTCCCCTAAGATGTGGTAAAAAGGGAGCCCATAATTGACCTAGGATTACCTATAAGGTACATGGATGAAAAACGCCATCTTGTATTAAAAAATGACACGATTTTAAAAATCTATCTTCAGACACGCTTTCAGGGAGCACATGCCTTTTAAGATACGTTTCACCCAAAATGAGCCGTTTTCTGTGTCTAATGATACGTTCATGATATTGATATCAAAAGAAAAATACCCAGATTACAGATCATACCGTAAGACACATTTCAAGAGTTTTTTGCCCCCTAAACCAATGTACAAAATTGTCCATTTTCGTTAAAGCACGTCTTGAAGAGCAATTTTCCTTCAAATTTGTGCCTTTTTTTGTATTATAATATATATATTCAGAATTTGGTCAATTTTTCATTCAAAATAATTGTTTACTTTTTGTGTAATGTATGTACTTCATCTAGGATTATAGCTATATCTAACCTACAGCTATGGTCCTGGACTTTATAAACCTGGAATATTTTTGGGCCCTTTTGACTCCTAATGGGGAGAAAAACCCCAAAACGTTTCTTACGTTATGGTTCTGTAATCTGAGTATTTTTTCGTATAATTTAAAACCAATATCATGCATGTATAATTATTTTATGTGAATTAGGGTCCATTTTTAGTAAAATACGTCTTGAAGGGCGAATTTGGAATAGTAGGCTTCTCATGAATCTTGAGCAGTATGTCTTGTCTGGAACATCATCTTTATTTTGCAAAGTTATATTTTTTAGGTCTATTACTTTTCAATTTTCTTTTCAATCCGTATTTTGCCACCAAAATAGTGGTTTACAATTGGCTGACGATTATACTTTCCGATTCGTTAGTTTTTCAAGAAGGCCGTGAGTTCTTCATTGCTGATTGGTTGATTGCTGCGACTTGCGAGACGATTCCGGCGAAAGTGCACGTGTAAAGTGTATCTAATAATTTCTTAATAATTTTAAAGGTTGTATAATGGTTAAACTGAAAGCAAACAAACGTAAACTCAAAGAGACAGTTGAAGTGAAAGAGAAGGAGGAGGTACCACCTACAACTCGTTTCTCAGATGAGCCTATTCCAAAACGGGTAAGACATTGACGCATCTCCAGACCTAACCTCAAAAGTTAACACTTGAATTTATCGTGTTGATCTCGGCATTTGATTTTGTTGGGTAAAAATCAATGCCTAGGCTATTGAGTTCATGCATACTACAGACTCGTCATACAGACTCTACATACTCACAGGCTCATCAGTGCACTACATAGGCCTACTCAATGCCATGATGTAGGCTAGGCCTAACGATTGAGATTGTAATCTCAATGGTCTAACTACCTACCGAGAGTAGGCCTAGGCCTAGGCTTTGAATTGATGGCCTAGCTAGGCAATGGGCTGGGCCTACAATAGCATTGATTCAATTCGATGACAACAGCCACGTGAAGTGCGTTATGTGGGCCCAGTCCTTTATGGAAATCATATTCGTAACCGTAAATTATGCACACAGTGTTGAAAGTGATTCATGAAAGTAGATCTACAGCATTGTGATGTCTTCAGTGCACTCGTGAGTGTTTAATGCCATCAGCATTGGCGTCAGTCTGCCAAGACCCTTTGTTGGAAACTTGAGTCAAGTTGAACATGGGTTCAAGACCCTCGTATGCCCTCGGCCCCTCGTGGAGCAATGAATTTTGTTTACTTCATTTACCGTATCTATCTTTTGCTCATTTGTACCCCATAGGCTAACAATCATGCTAGGTCCAAGTCTAAACGTGGCCTAGGCGTAGAAGGTTGGTGAATCTTTGAAACCCATATGAAGGTAATAGATGCAAAGCTGGCAACCATCCATGCGCAAAAAGAGCTGGCGGGCAGTAGTCCCCCCAGCCCAGCCCTGAAGTGAATTGACCACTAGTGATAGGCGTGGCTTATCGGCAGGCCACCTAGATCTATACTTCATGTGGGAATTAAGAGATACTCTAATAGGCAATTTCAATTGGGTCAATCACTAGTCGTCAATTTGTTTCATTTTGGGATGTTTTTGTACCTTAGTGATTTTTGTTTATTTTTACGATCAATTTTGTGCTTACATTATGTACTGTTTTAATTGTCGAATTTAATTATCATCTAGTTCATGGTGAAAATGACACATAAAATTGCAATGACAGCTGTTGGTTAAAAACCGTAGACCTACCGTAATCGTAAATGTACATAGGCCTACGGTCAAGTATTTTTTAGCAGATGTTCTCTTTCCATTAGTCACTGCATTTTCAAACTTTCTCCACATCTCAAAACACAAATATTGTTAGCATTATTCTTAATTTCTCTTTCCATTAGTCACTGCATTTTCAAACTTTCTCCACATCTCAAAACACAAATATTGTGAGCATTATTCTTAATTTAAGCATCAATTTGTATCTGCATTTTTCTTTCTAGATGTAAAAGAGTTCATTCAATCATAAAAAGCACAACACTTTTTGAACATTACTGTACTTGTTGTCCTTCAAAGTTTCTCTGTCACTTGTAATCTTATAGAAATGAGGAGATTGTAAATCTTTGTCAGTCGATTCATTTTTGTATGCTGAATTATAATATGAAAACAAGTGATAAGGTAGCGGGTATAATGTTGAGATAATTTCATCAATTCTAATTTTGAATATTTCCTTACTGGTACCATTCAACCCACCTTCAAATATCATGGTTTGTATAGGCCCACTATATTTTACAACAGACCAATAAAATATATCAAAAGTGAAGTTCAATAAAAAGAAATCGTTTTATCTTTATAGAAAATGAAATTTTTCATGAAAATGTTATGTAATGTAACGTAATGTTTTACTTTCCGCAATTATAATTCCAAATTTATAGTATGCTTGACGTTCAGAGTCATTCATCATGAAGATAGATGGACAGCCATCATAAATGAATGATTTTCTCTCACAGATGATGAATGGTGTAATCCATGAAATATCTCCATATATATCAGATGGAGAAACATAATTTAGTGTTACCCTCATGCAGTCATGCTGTACCAACTCCTTCGTTGTTACACAAGAACATCTTTAGCTAGGTCATTGATCTCTTTATTTTTATCCATATTGGGTTTAAAGATGCACTGTAATGACTTATAACTAAGACTAATTTCAAAACATGTACGTTTTAACACAATGTGTAAAATGTTAAGCTGTTCCAAGAAATGAATAAATAAATTAAAATTGGTATTTGATCTCTTTGTTTGTATACCATTTCTTTTGTGCACTCACCACCCCTTGATTCAAGCAAGGGGCGTGTGTACCCACCCCATTTCGAGGTGGAGCTTCTTGCTCTATCTTATATGTAGCCTGCTCGCCAACTGTCTATGAGTCATTGGCCTAGTTGGTCTATTTACCGTGCGAGTGATGTTTTTTAAGCAGATTATTCCTGTTGATTACAGGTGAAATGGATCAATAAGCAACGTGTTCTAGTATTTTCTTCTCGAGGCATCAATCATCGTCATCGTCATCTCATGGAAGACCTGAAAACTTTGATGCCTCACACGAGACCAGAGAGCAAAATGGAACGGAGAGAAAATCTTTTTGTTGTAAATGAAGTATGTACTTTTTTTTTTAATTTGGATAAATTGAAATTATTTTTCATTTGAATGTAGGGAAGCTTTTAAAAAGCTGAAAATTCTCACTCTCTCTGGTATTTACATATTACCACTTGCCCTTTTTTTCAAAGACCACAGCCACATGTTCCACAAACATGATGACATATACATGACCCATCACACCAGAGGCACCAAAAGAATTGTCAGACAAGAAGCAGACTTGATTTAGGCCTAGTGTAATATAATATTCTCCATACCAGTGCCAAGATTTGGAATCATATTCCTGATAACATTCAGGAATGTGATTCCAGAACATCCTTCAAACGAGTATTCAAATTATTCTTGATAGAAAATGTTTTCTATTCTATGCATGAATTTTTTAATAATTAATAACAGGAACTTATGCAATACTTCTTGTAAACATTTTATTTATGGAGTGCAATAAATTGAAATTAAAAATTAAATTATAATTAAATTATATAGCTCCAAGGGGTGATATTATCAACAAAATGCCCAGGACTTTCCATAAAGGCAAATAAGAACAAAAACGTGGGTATCGGTACCTGTATTGTTGTTATTCCGGGCTAAGCATTAGGGTGGCCGTAACTAATACATGTTATTCTTACAGATATGCGAAATGAAAAACTGCAACAAGTGTCTCTTATTTGAAGGTCGTCGACAAGGTGATCTGTACATGTGGATGTCAAATGTTCCTAACGGACCCTCTGTAAGGTTTCTGATTGAGAACAGTAAGTAGCATTCTCTTCATCATGTACTAATGTATATATATACTGTATATATATATATATATATATATATATATATATATATATATATATATATATATATATATATATATATATATATATATATATATATATATATATATACTGTATATATATATATATATATATATATATATATATATATATATATATATATACATATATATATATATATATATATATATATATATATATATATATACATATATATATATATATATATATATATATATATATATATATATATATATATATATATATATATATATAATATATATATATATATATATATATATATATATATATATATATATATAAATATATATATATATATATACATACATACATACATACATACATACATACATACATACATACATACATACATACATACATACATACATACATACATACATACATACATACATACATACATACATACATACATACATACATACATACATACATACATACATAGATAGATAGATAGATAGATAGATAGATAGATAGATAGATAGATAGATAGATAGATAGATAGATAGATAGATAGATAGATAGATAGATAGATAGATAGATAGATATGTATATATGTATCTTGGGAATCAAATCCTTGTCTGCTGAACGACGGTTCAACAAGTTTTATCCTGAATACTGATCTACCCGTTTTGGTTAGTCGCCCATTGCTATTACTCCTCCCTATTAGTATAACATTTTGTTGTGTTAAATTAGAAATGCCCCTAAAATGTTTCTCTGATGTCAAGCAGAAGTAAATGTTAATACCAGTACTCTAATTCTTTTTTAGTTCACACAATGGGTGAACTGAAGTTGACTGGCAACTGCTTGAAAGGATCTCGACCCCTCTTATCTTTCGACACATCGTTTGACTCGAAACCACATTACGAACTTCTCAAGGAGTTGTTCATACAGGTGAGTGACATAACAAGTTGATCTTTGTCAGTACAGTTAAAGTCAGTACAAGTTGGTCTGTACAGTAAAACCTAGGATCAGTTTTCAGGGGACCAAAAAAAAATTAACCATCCATTCAGGAAATTCAACATTGGACATATTGGAGTAGGATAGGACAAAATGAATGATGGAAGCGGAAAAACAAAGTTTCCAGGTTTTGCAGTATAGGCCTATTTATCATTTAATTTCTCGTCAGGTCATAAAGACTTGGGAGTGGGCAGGCGTTTGAGACTACGCGTGTCGTGTAGTCAATCAAGCGCCCAGTTCAGTTGGTTTACTTCATTTAAAATCTTTCTTGGTTGAATTCAGCTTATTTTGATAGAAAAACAGTTGGAAAAATCAATTGATATTGAAAAATTAATTCAATTTTGACTGAGAGTTCATGGCGTGTAAGCATACCGGTACATGCCGAGCAGATGCCTTCAGCATTCACATGTAACTGTGTATATCTAACTCTTGAATAGTGGGATTTGATGTGAGATGTACATGTCAAAGTGAGTTGTTTAGGGTGAAGCGAGGTAGATTTTATTATTATTGATTGAATGATCGGTCAGTTGGTAATCTGAAATTTGGGTCAGTAATTTTCTGATTCATTAATAAATGAACTTTACTTTACTTGCCTATCTTGGCATATGAAGCAGTTGCATGGTCAATTAACTAAAGAGCAGAAAAGAAAATGGAGGCAGTAGAATGAAGTTTGTGAGAAGCGTAGCAGGAGTGTCAAAGTTGGAGAAGAAGAGGAGTAGTAATATAAGGAATGAAGTAGGAGTGGAGAGGTTATCATTTGAATTGGAAAGGGAGAGACTTGGGGGGTGCGGGCATATGCGGAGAATTGAAAAGGAGAGAATACCGAGAGCGATGTTTGAGATGGAAGAAAACAATGGAGCTAAGAGAAGAGTTGGAAGACCAAGAAAAAGGTGGCAGGAGGGAGGCAAGTTCAGGTTCTAGGCTACTTAGGAGAAAAATGGGGATTAGTTTGACGAGAGATGGTGAGAGAATATAGAACGGTGGAGGGAACTCGGGAGAGAAGAAAAAACAGAGGATAGGCCTTGCAGTAGTGAAGAAGAGTAGGAGGAAGAAGTTGGAACTGGCAGGAACTGATCGATATGAGAAGTCTGCCCTAGAAAAAGTGGTGGAAACACCCCCTAGCCCAGGCCTTCTCAACTGGCGACAAGCGGGCCAACTCCGGCCCGCGGGACCTTTTCAAATGGCCGCAGTAGGATCTTATGGACCATGTAAAATCACTGCAATCTACTATAACATTCTGTGTAGTCAAATTGAGAATATATTTGGCAAGGGTTGAACTGTTGTAACAAGCCAAACGGTAGGGGGGCGTTTAAACTGACATCATAGTTGATGATTTCTGACAAAATATTCGTATTCTGTGCTACCATTTGGCTTGTGACAGCAGGCTTTGTGACAGCATTTGACAATATTGTGGGCTTTCCCTCTTGTACCATCAGTAATATAGACCGAAATAAAGATATAAAGAAGAGAAGTGCAATTTAAATAATTGAATTTTGATTTGAGAAAAAAACGGTTATAAAAGGCTTGAAAAAATATGTTGTTTGTATACCAGCATAGGCCTACCATATTGAAAACAATTGAATAATGAATGAAAAATCATTGAGCAAACAATTGTGTAGCCCACCTCAACTTTTTCTGTGAAAAAATGGCCCTTTGAGCAATCTAGTTGGAAAGCCCTGCCCTAGCCCAATTATACTTGGTTATCTGGGTTTGAGAGATACCTTGTATATATTTATAGATCATTTTGTATTGTTGTAGGTGTTTGGAACGCCAAGTCATCATCCGAAGAGTCAACCGTTCACCGATCATGTCATCACGTTCACGATATTGGACAATCGTATCTGGTTCCGAAATTTTCAGATCCTAACTGAAGATGGAGCTTTAGCAGAGATTGGTAAAAAAATCAGTTTTTATTTTTGTTATGATGTAGGCCTAGGCCTACATGATCAAAGACTGTGGCCTATTCTACTTGATTTTGACTTCTGAACTTCCTTGTTCTTATAGGTTACACAATTTTTTGTTATATACAATATGCCATTATGCGTACCTCCGTAATCATTATACATGGTTCGCTTCCAATAGTCGCGGGGTACACGTTGGCCAATTGAACAAACAAATTATAGAGCTATGGAATAATTGAGTCAGTGTAATTTCAAATAATTTTATTCTTGATTACGCATACTGGTTATTAATTGAGGGATGCAAAATTTCCGGAAAGATAAATATAGGAAATTTCTAGAAATATTCATGAAGTTTGCAGTAAGCCTATATTACATTCTTTATAGCTTTCGATCATTTTCAATAAAGTTTTTGGCTCACTAATAATTAATTTTCTTGCCAAATTATTTTAATTCATTTTTTTAGCAATGGGCTATTGTTAGAGGTACCGTACGTGTTTTTCGCATTGACGAAAAATGCGAAAAAAATTAATAATCCCAAAGACATTTAATTTCATGATTTCTTCATGTTTCATAGTGGTAGTATGCGTTTAAAGTTGTTTTCTATTTCACGAATCATCACGAAGAAGATGATTTTGAACAGTATAAAGCGAATTTATTCTATTCAACGAAATAGCCACGAAAAGAAAGATAACATTCATTTTTCAGTATAAATAATTTGTTTTCCACGAAACCTTGACAAAAATATCGTAATACCCGGAACACAACTCATTAGTCTTGTTATAAACTCAAGACGTGCTGTCGAGAGCTGTCTTATCCAGGTAAACCCCCAGGAAAATAGATCCCAATCGCACGTGCTGTTGCCGCACCGAACGCATCAAACCCATGGAAATACCTCCCTACCGACATTGCGTCTGACTCTGTTACTGTTGCAAAGTCCTAACAGAGAATCTTTGTTGTCGCTTGCGAGTTGCGAGCAGCTGGTCGACCGCCCCACGGCACCAGACCACCATTATCACGTTGAAAACAAAAGCTTAATAAAATAAAATGCTGTACCAGGAATATTTTCTTCTCAAGATTAAAAAGTGTGTTAGTTTCAAACTCGGATTTTGTTATTTCCTCATCTCAACTTGTCATCTAAAGTCTATGTAGGTTTCATTGGCAATTTCTCAACTCCTAAGGTATGTAATAAAATTGTTGGTACGCGCCCATATATAAGAAGTGTATTGACGTAGTATCTGGCTTTGCTCGGGTTACTCCGATTACGTTCGGCACTAGCGATCACCCGACCAGACACGGACAATACGCGGGAAGCTATGAACAGCGTTTTTTCGACAATATTAAGAGTGTACTACCCACAGTGATGGTATTTACAGTAATTCGTTCAATTTTTCGTAAATTCAACATTATTTTTGAGTATTTTGCTAAAAATTCTGAAAAATACAAATTTTCAAATTTTGAAAGCTTAAAAGTATAAAACAATTTGCTTATTTCACGTACCTCTAGCTATTGTGGCCTGAGAACCAAATATAGGCCTAATGAAAATGACATTTTTCAAAAGCTCAATTCATTTTGTCATCACGCCTCAGCTTAGTTGTTGAAACAGTATTGTTTTCACTGTCCACTCATATAATAGAACAGTTATCGAGATCCATACTAGCGGGAAGATGCTCCTCATCTGACTGCGACGATGTTGACGAAGCCTGTGGTCTACGAGGGCTACACTCGAACGGTGTACTGGTGCGAGTTGGCGTGGACCTTTTGGTCTTAAATTGGCTTCTTATAGTTGTGGTACATTTGATACAACCTCCTAAATGCAATTGCATTCTCGTTACATTCATTATATATTTTTTATCACAAAATTGGCAGTCAAAGGGAACATTTTTGGCCCCCCACAGGTGGTTTTTTCCTCATGAAATACTTTCGAACATCATCACTGCGATTTCTGCTTACCCATAGTCATGACGGAAAACAAAATTGTCAAACCAAGTGATAACTTATTCAAAATGAAAATTGCACATGGCAAAGAAGTGTGCACCTGGTAGTAGATCTCAGAAGTGAGGTTAGGTAAGCAGGGCAACCCATAGCCTCTCAACATTTTGGAGGGAAATTCAAAATGGTATTTTAAGTAAATAAAAGTAATTAATAATTATTCATTAAGAGATTATTACATAGCCCATGTCATGTGGTATTAAATACCTTCTATTCAATTTTGTAATCAACCAATTCATTTCTTTTCTCATTTTGAACTCTATAAACTCATTATATACTAAAACTTCCAGAAATATTTCAGAAAATTTCCAGAAATAATGTTCTGAAATATTTCCATTTCTGGAAATATGTCCTTTCACATCCCTAGTTATGATACACGTTCTTAAACATTCTGACAGTTTATTGATAGGCCTACCTAATCTAGAATAGATGTTGTATGGCAATTTTGTTCATTTTATATTTCATTCAACTGGAAGACATTGTCTTTACAAATCTTTGTGCCAGCCTTTGGATTGTGAATGCCCTTAACATATGTTGTGAATTTCAAATAAAAAGTGTATTAATCTACCAGGTTGGCTCTTATGTCCATCTAGTTATCAGGTCTAACTCCGATTTTAATCAACGATTACCAATTAATTTGCAGGTCCTCGATTTGTGCTTAATCCTGTGAAGATCTTTGCACAAAGTTTTGGAGGAGACACTATCTGGGAAAATCCGTTGTACGTTTCACCAGCCAAGGTAATGATACATATTTTTTCATTACATTGTTCTCAACTTGTTAGTGTATGCCCAACCTAATTTTTTCAAATTTTGCAATGTTAATTACGGAATGTGATGGTAGAGTAATATTCTATGTTCGATGTTTGGTGGCATCCGCATGTACAGTTAATGCAGTAGGCCTAGTCCAAATGAGCCAATAAAATTTCAAAAGCATTGAGCAACTCGGAGTTTCTGTTTGTCGTTAAAGTGCATACTATGATGTTTGCTCTTCATGTTCCTACTGTCCAATAGACCTAGTAAAATCAGTCACCTTACACCTCATGTTCCATCGTCTCGGTCATCATTCACCAACACCCGTAGATCTTGATCATTGTCCCAGTGCGTTGTGAAACCCAGTGAAAATAAACAAAAGGCAATTGTTTCAATACAATATCTTCTTATATCACAGAATCGTCAGCTGGTGACCAAGGAAGCCGGAGGCAAGTACAAGCACCGTATCGATCAGAAGATGCATCGAGAAGCTACCAAACCGGAGCAATCGTATCAACTTAACAAACTGGACGAAATCTTTGACGAAGAACTGCCCTTCGAAGACAAGACCGACACGAGTTCGCTCAATCCCTTGCAAGCTACGAAGAAAAAGAAGAAACATTCTGGCAAAAACAAAATCCAAAAAATTGCCATCTAATTCCAACTTTTTATTAGGCAGTTTACTTTTTTGCTGATCATGTAATCTTAAGGAAATCTGTTTTAAGGATAATATATGAAAATAAATGTGAGTCAACACAATTATTATTTTATTCCACCATATTTCAAAATTGACAATTACAGTTGTCTGAAGTCCGAAGCAAATCAACTGTATTGTAATCTCTCTTAAAACATCTGTATGAACGACTTCACCTAATCCCAAATTTTTTGTTACTGTACAGGTATTCAAAATGACTATAATCTTATCAATGAAACTTCATCTACGTTTAACCTGTATATTTTACACAGGCGTGGAAGGCCTATACATTACAACTAGAGCATGAATTGACATTCACCACTTGAAGAATAAATTAAGTAATTCTAAGCGCTTACTGACTGCATGATTAGAAATTTGCCATTTTCACAAAAAAAAATGCATATACAGTCCAACCTACGGTATTTAGTACATTATCAATCATCTTGGTGAGTTCAACTTTTTGATCCCATCTATAATACCCCCTGATGTTGGATGGATTTTTAGTAAGTCTCATCAAGTCTGCTCCCCTGAAAAATGTTCTGCACTACTAAAGTACAATGACTACGTATACCACAAGGTCGGGAAACGGTTTAGGCAAACCGTTTCAGACTGAAACGGTTTACAGATGGTGATACTGATATACCTGTCAGTTTTGGTGTAAAACACTTTAGTTCCAACCCAGTTTGGAAAGTGAATTGAATAACTCGATACGATTTATATAGACGTCAAACCGATTCAAGGCAGGGTTTCTCTATTATTGTAATAAACTAATAATATGGAAGGCCAGGGGCGGTTCTACAGGGCGGGCGAGGCGGGCCCGGGCCCCCCTGACTTTTTACTCCTTTCATCATAAAAAACGCGGGAGCTAATTTTTCAAATTTCCAATATTGTTAAATGTGTCAGAAGTTGTCAGGGAGAGTCGACTCTGACGTCAGAGCTTTTTTCACGTTACTAACTCCTCTACTGACTTTGTTGGGGTGAGAGGTCCGAAGCTCTGACGGGATAGTAGCCAGAAGGGTTTATTACCTGCGCCGGAAGGAACAATAGAAGTTGAAGAATCATCACAGAGATGATCTAAAATAGCCGTCGAAGAATTAGGATCATAATATTCTGGACATATGCATTGGAAATGAAAATCCAAGTAGTTTTCTTTTTTATTGAAAGAAACTTACTCATATGCGGCCGAGATACGTCGATATGTTTGTGGGAGTGATTTTTATTCATCTGCTCGAATCAACGTCTCTCGGCCGCATATGAGTGAATTGTTTCCAATAAGAAAGTAAAATTAGAAAATTGCTCAGATTTTAGTGGTTGGAAATTGGGATGCCAATTATTCAAAAACTATAACCAACATAAACTCTGGAAAGACTAGTAGCTTGTCTGAAGTAAAACTCTACAATACTTGACTGTAAAATGACCAGCCACTCGATCTGATCTAGGATAAAAGTTAGAAACAGTTATCAGAATTAGACAATATAGACTCTGAGACATTGTTGCAGGTAGTGTGATAGATAGATTATGATTTATGTCGACATCCGAGTGTCTGAGATAGGCCTACAAGAATACATGTGTTTGGGAAAACCAACATTAACCTTTTCCAAAACCGTGAAATTATGCGCATGGGACTGTGAGTGATATAATAATGATAATAAAAATCGCATTTTAGCACCAGAATCATTAGTCAGTGTGTATGAATCTATGGAACAGTTCGCTTGTCTACTGGAGTATTTTGTGAACTCAGTGCTTATTGCTAAGTGTAGAGTGTAACTGTGTAGAAATTGATGTTTCAAAGTGTTTTTACGGCTTTTTTTTCGATAACTATACTGAGTGTGGCATGAAGGAGAAGGATGAAGGAGGGGGGTTGATGAAGGAGCGGCGCACGCAATTCATGCTAAATGTCTGTGAGTAGTGAAACATAGCATTTGTACAACATACAGTTAGGCTCTACAAATATTCTGTGGGAGTATGTGATGAGGTGCGAGGTTAAATTGTCACTGACACTAAAAGTAGCACTGCATTAATTTGACTAGATATTTATTTACACTGATGAATATAATACATGAATGTGAATCGAGACATCTGACTGTCCCAATGAAGTGTGATGTTCACATGATGACTGTCAACTGGCAACTGGCTTGCAGGTTGCCTTCCTGGTCTTTATATACTAGATTGATGGGTAGAAGATTCTAGGCTCATGAGTAGAAGATTCTAGATTCATGATGGATGGAGAGTCCCTTGCAGGATTTCCCTGTCTTACTTATGCTAGGAATTTCCCCTGAGTGATCAACCTCAGGAATTCCCTACAATTCTATTTGGATCCTGTAAACATGAAAAAACGAACACTGCCTCCCATTCCTTCCCTCAATGAAAAAAGTGAATATATAATATTGCAAACTTGGATGGGCCCCCCAAACTTTTTTTGTCTTAAACCGCCCCTGTGGAAGGCCTTGTTCAAGGTAACTTTGAACGATTCACAAGACGATGCCAATATTCAAAATGGCTGGCGTTCAAACGCTTTACTAAACTGTTTCTGAATTGAGTGATATACTGGTACACACATTTGTTGAACCGTTTCAGCGTAAATCGGTTTGCCTAAACCGTTTCCCGACCTCGTGGTATAACCTATAACTTTCAGTCACTGTAAATGTACACTGTAAAATAATTTCTCCTCACCTGCAGTGTTAGGCCTACACATATACCAAAATTTCAGTTTTGTGGCGATGCAGTGCCGTGATTTCTTTACACACTGAACCGTCATTCGGGAGACCGAGGTTCGATTCCCACCATGGTCGACCATCCTGACGGGCTTCTCGTGGTTTCCCTCTGTCGTTCAGGTCAATACTGGGATGGTTCCTAAACAAAAGGCCACAACCGACTCCTTCCCAACATCCAAAAACACCTAATAAAATAACCTTTCGTCTTATCATCCCACCATCTCATTCATCATCCACTGACGCCAATAGATCGTAGCCATCAGTATAGTGCGTCGTTAAAACCCAATATGACAACAACAAATTTCGACTACTGATGCAGTAATATATTTTCTGTTATAATTTGGCTTTTCCCTAGTAGGCATAATAGATTATGCAACTGAAAAATAAACTGTAGCAGCAGCATAGGATGAGCAAAGCGAAGACTCATTTTCACCGTAGGCCTACTCGAAAAAAAAGTACCGGTACATGGTTTTTTGTTTTTGTTTTTCGTGCTCTATAGGTCAAATGAGAATACAAATTCAGTTGAAACTTGGCACACACAAGTGTCCTCATCTAATTCGATACTGATGAGTTTTGAGGCGCAATCGGTTGCACAACTTCTCAAAAAACTCATATCACAGTTTTTAAAAACCCCATAAGAATAACCCAGAGAAGAAAATTCGTAAAAAGTATTTCCATCGAAAGAATTCAAATTTTCACGGAATTTCAATATAATAAATGACGATAGGGGCCTACACATCATTCCGAACTTTCAGTCAAATTGGATCAGCCGTTTTGATGTACCGGTAACAAAATATACCGCCATTGCTCAAAGCTATCAAGATACCAATTAAATCCAAGCAACAAGTGTAACCAATTGAATAAGTGATTAATGTAACAGTAGGGCAGTGACCAACGAGATCTAATAGTTAACCATAGAGTGGCAAAGTACCAGAAATGTTTTTTTGGCAGCTATGACAGAAGAAACTGAGCAAAGCCTTTTATATTATTACCTCAATAATGTAGAAAATATATAGAAGGCTTTGAGAATTGAAAAATATGTGACTGATGGAGAAAGCAATGTCTGTACTCTTTCATTCTACTATATGTATGCCTATATCCCAAAAATTCCATATTGAAATAGTTTTTAAACTTATGATGAAAAAAACGCGACAAAAAGAAAATTTACACATAATAAAACAAAGGTCAAAATTAACACAAATTAATTCAAAGTACAATAATTCAAAATTATATACTGAATTAACCGAAAATATAAAATGTGTAAATAAAATAACAAACTCAAAACTCTTCTTGAAAATAAAGCATATTATTTGGTAGAAGAATATTTAAATGACAAAATCTGATTTCAGAATTTAAAATATTATTTTTGCCAAGTAGTAATTGTTTTATATTTTCTTCAAACTACGGTATTATTTCATTAGGTAATGATTTTGTGAAACACTTCTTGTCTATATTTTATTGTGAATATTTGTAAATATTTAGACCTAACCCAACAAATATGTTTTCCATACGCCCTTCATAGGATTTATCTTAAAGGGTAATACAACTGTAGAAAGATTTTGGAAATAAAAATATATTATTATTATTATTACGGTATCATCACAGTACATGCAGAAATTAGCACTGATCACAATATTACAAGTTGAAGTTAAATCTTGTGAAAAGTATTCAAAACTTCAAAAGTGCTTACCTATGCCTATAGCATTGATGAAGTACCGGTACTGTAGTAGGATACTTCTTTACCCAATGCCTATAGTCAGAATATGATCTAACATTGGAAAAAAATGCCGGTACAAAATATTCACCAAGTTGATAGAATGTCAACAAAGTCTTCTGGCCCTCCTCTGTCATGGCTGACGTTAGTTCGCGCTCATCGAGTTTGGCAGCGCAAATGAGAGGGCAATTGCCTTCGTCTATTTCTCGTTGGCACTTGGCAGTAACGAAATTGTTTGGATCTCAAGGTGGATATATGTATATATATATATTTATATATAAATATATACAGTGAAATCTCAATGCATAGTTCCCGGATCCATCGTTCATTTTTTCTCACCCCACTTCCACATGAGCAATTTTGAATTTTCCTGGATGGATGGTTACATTTTTCTGATCTCTTGAAAAACTATAGATAGAGGTTTCACTGCATAACCAACCAAAGATATGTTGATAATGTTCTAGCTCGATCATCCATCAACGCGGAAACACATAACGCGTTTTCCTAGTTTATTTCAACATATTGAATTTATTCACACCTACCATTATTACATAGGCCTTTACAGTTATAGGTACAGTGAAACCTCTATCCATCGTTCTTTCAAGGTACCAGGAAAGTAAAACCATCCATGCAGGAAAACGATCCATCCAAGAAAATTTGACATCGATTATCGACATCGAGGTGAGAAAAAATGAATTATACAAGCAGGAAAACAATGGATCCGAGAACGATGCATAGAGGTTCCACTGTATTTATTCGTTTCTGTATAAAATATAAATAAACATTTCTTATTCTTTTCTGATGATCAACTTTCAAATATCATAGAGACTAGATACACTACAAATTCAATGGGATAGTGTAAGTGAATCCATAATGCAAACTGATGTTTAGTATTGGCTGTAGCTGATACTTTCTTTATTGAAAAAAAAACAGCACATACAAAACTTGAGCTACCGGTAGATACCGGTATGTAATTACTGTATATAGAGATATTGAAGGAACTAAAGAACTAGCCTATTTATAGTTATTTCTATTACTATTTCTTCTTGGGAGATGGCCCACCAAGTGTATCGAGCTGCGTCTTCAGTTCAAGCAGTTCTCGGTCAGGTACATATCGAATTTCTTCATGGTCTGGTTCGTGATTGTGGACTTTCAAATGAACACCTTCAGGCAACGATGTTTTGAGGACCTCAAATAGAATCGGTGCAACAGTGCTAGGTAGATCAACGACTTGAATATTCCTTTCGAAAACAGTCATCTTGAAATCAGCATCAATAATCAAACTTAGAGGTTTGAATTTCTGTATTTGCAAATGCACTGGAGGAGTTGCCCACCTAAAAATAAATTGAAAGAATAAAAAAATTAATAACGGCTGTCAACCTACCTAGACCACTTTATTGGAAGTGAATAGAATTGTCTATAGGCCTACCAGTAGTGCGTAATTAACAATTCTATATTTTATATTGACTGAATGCTACCTAGGCTTGAAATATAGATGAGGATACCTTTTGATGTGAAGAAATAATATCAAAACACAATCCAGAGAATCCTCTATAAAAATCACATTTTCATTTGTAAGATATACGTAATCAAGTAGGCCATTGGCTTCGTAATCATTTGTTAATTTCGTTCATTAGAGCTATTTGTTAGAACAGGCCTACATAGTACATAGTTTTCAACTTACCCATCTTCTACGTCAACATCCATACTTTCTGCAATATTATGGATTAGCCTCTGATAATTTTCAAGTATTGTAAAGTCATATCCTTTTATCTGAATATTTAAAGTGTCAAAAAGTGGAACTTGAGGTTTTAAGCTCTGTAAAAAAAAACAATACAATATTATTGAACAGAATGTAGCACTTAATTTTCACTTATTGCAGGATACTAACATAGGTAGCGCTTCATAGACTTGTGTCCTGGAGGATTAAATTACGCACTCATGAAATGAATTTTATGAGCAATTTTGTTCTCATTCAATTCGGTAAAAATATTTTATACGGTAATTTTCAAACTTTTCAATTTTCAAGTAATTTTCAATAAAATTGAAAATATCTACATGAATGGATTCAGTAAATTCAGAATTACACGAAAAAAAAATCAGGGAGAAATCAATTGGATGTGAGCCTAGGATATACGTAAGCAAAATGTGTATGAAATTTCACCTAGATAAGAAGTGTAGAATAATTTATTTTCTGAATGAACTTTGAAAAAATTAGATTTTCAATCTTATTTAATCAACAAACATGAAAATTCAGATCTATTTTTGAGTCTTTCATTTTATAATTAAAAAATACTATGAACTAGTTCAATTCATATTGGGATATGGTAAATCAGACTACCGGTATGAAAATTAATCATTTCTTCAACCCTACAACATGGCATAATATTGATATTCACCTACGTCAAGATAGTCTGGCTCGTAGAGACTGTTTAGTTGTGGTCGAGTATTAATAGGCCTATGTAAACATAGTGTCGGAAATACTTTCATGATGCAAGCAAATGACCTTTGTCTACCACATGGCTGAAACCCCAAAACACAAATGTTAAATTGAAAGAAAAAACAGTATCGGTAATAATTTCTATTTAGCATAATGGTAGGCTACGCCATTGAGTAAATAGTATATATATTGAGTATGTAGTAGTGTACTAGACCTAGGCTTTAGTTTATCCCTACTATAAACTCAATTGGCTACCTAGGCTATATCATGCTACAGTATATTATACTAGGACTAGGCAAACGCGTTATGTGTTTCCGCGTTGATGGATGAGCTGGAACATATCAACTTATCTTTGGATTGGTTATTATATATATATATATATATATATATATATATATATATATATATATATATATATATATATACACCTTGAGATCCAAACCATTACATCACTGCCATCTTATTTTTCATTAATAATTTATATGATATTAAAGAAGGCTTTGTTTTAATCGTTTACAATCAAGTGGTGACACTTGTTGCTTTGATTTAATAGGTATCTTAATAGCTTTGAATAATCAACACAAATAACATTATATATTTTTTTACAACGAAACGGCTGATCCGATTTGAGTGAAAGTTCGGAATAATGTGTATCATAATCAGATTGAAATTCCCTGAGAATTTGAATCCTCTCAAATGAAATATTTTTCACGAATGTTTTCCTCTGGGTGATTCTAATGGGATTTTTGAAAACTTTGGAATGAGTTTTCTCAGAAGTGGTTCAACCGATCGCGCCTCAAAACTATACAGCATCAAGTCAGATAAGGGTTCATGTGTGTGCCAAGTTTCAACTGATTTTGAATTTTCGTCTGACCTGTGGAGCGCGAACAAAAAAACCAAAAAAAAAAAAAAAAAACAGGCACTTTTTTCTCGGTATAGTAAAATTGAGTCTTCGCTTCGCTCATCCAAAAACGCCATATATGCGTTGTTAGAAGAGCGGATAGTAATAGTATGTCGACTTTTCATTTTACCGACATTTATAAAAATACGAAATACAGTTCACACGTTTTGAAGGAAATCTTTTAAGAAAACGTTATCTTTGTTTTCATAGCTTATATTTCGCTCCTTGCTCCTCTATCAACGAAGTCTATGTAATAAATATGCTTTCCCTAGTTTGTTATGAAAAAATATTTGAGGAAATCCTCATGAGTTTGGCAAAAGTTATAAATGTGTAAAAACTGCTTCGAGTGGTACCAATTCAGCACATTTTATGTTTTTTCTTCAAAACGGCTGACCCAATAAAGCTGAAAATTACCAGAAATGTGTATCAAAATGTAATTCAACTTCACACAGAATTTCATTTTTTTGGAGAATATTTTTTTTTCCGCTGTGCTATTCTAATGGGTATTTTTGAAATTTCTAAAATTCATAAAAATAAAAGTTACCACCCGATATTGCCACAAAACTATACAGATTCAAGTTGGATGAGGAACCATGGTGAAAAAAGTTTGAAGTTGATAGCTGTAGCCGTTTGACCTGTGGAGAACCGGCAAAAAACCATAAAAAAAAAATTTACAAACGAACACCAATATTTTTCAGTGTGTCAAATTGAATCCTCGTTAAAGCTTGTCTAGTTAGAGGCTTATACGGAACTAAAAAATGAGGTCCTACAGTAAATTTCCCTTCTATAGATAAGCCCTGGCCGAGTGCTACACCAGGAATAATTAGACAAGCTTTAGCAAGGATTCAATTTGACATACTGAAAAAAATTGGTGTTCGTTTTTATCCTTTTTTTTTCTTCTGCATGTTTTTTGTCGGTTCTCCACATGTCAAACGGCTACAGCTATCAACTTCAAACTTTTTTACGTCATGGTTTTCATCTAACTTGGATCTGTAGGCCTATAGGCCCTAGTTTTGTGGCATTATCGGGTGGTAACTTTTATTTTTATGAATTCTAGAAATTTCCTAAATACCCATTAGAATAACACGGCGGATTATAAAGGAAATATTTTTATTTTCAAAAGAATGAAATTTTGTGTGAAGTTGGATTACATTCTGATACACATTTCTGGAAATTCTCAGCTTGATCGGGTCAGCCATTTTGAACAAAAAACATAAAATGTGCTGAATTGGTACCACTCGAAGCAGTTTTTACACATTTATAACTTGTATGTCACCCAATTGGCGAATGTAGGCAAAAGTTAGGCAATCATGAGGATTTCCTCAAATATGTTTTAATAAGGAACTAGGAAAAGCATATTTATTACATAGACTTCGTTGATAGAGGACCTCGCAAGGAGCGAAATATAAGCTATGAAAACAAAAATAGCGTTTTCTCAAGATTTCCTTCAAAACATGTGAAATCGATCGATGTGATGATCGGTGATAGCAAATCAATACATTTCCTTCAATTTAATTGCAGCAATTCAAAAAGTCGACATGTACTGATGCTATCCGCTCGTCTAACAACGCATACATGGCGTTATCCTAGTAGCGATACAATACTGGGTTAGGGTTTTACTGTAACGACTAGGCCCCCACTTTAAACAAATGGTACATTTAAGGAGAGCCGATCTGTTCCAGTTATCTTTTTTCAGGTTATTTCATGATGGTTAGTTAGAGAACATGTTGTAAGCCTATGGATGAGACTGCAATGCTATGATTCAAACCTTACTGTAATTAACCACCACCTCTAAAAACTCAGATGTGACCACGATAGAACTGAAGTGCTAGATTCTAAAGACAGGTTCGGCGGTCTATAGGCCGTAGTTGAATATTGTGCTCTTCAAAGAACAGGGTAGATCTGGGCATTGATTTTGAACATCACAAACTCAATGGTTTAGACCTACTCAGTGCCACCATTGAGTCTAGGCCTACTAAAAACTCGATGGTGCCACACCTAATACAACCCCGAAACTGATTGGCACAGCATCCAATAAATTGTAGGTTTATTGGTAGGTTAGTATAATATACTTTACTTCTGGTTTCAGTTAGTTAGTAGAAGGAAATTATAACTTACGTTTCCAAGGATTGTTTGGATTGACATTCTATGTAGAAGCCTAGGCCTACAGGCTAGAAAAAAGATTAGTGAATATAGGTCTATTTGAGGTTATGTTACTTATGCGAGTCCCTTGACGAGTTCTACACATCAGTATAGATCGAGAATGAATCAATTCTAGAGAAAATATACAGTAGGTAATATGAATGTTTTACTTCACAAGTCCAATATATTGAATATAATCCACCTGAGATTATTAATTCAATGATTTCAATGAAGACAATATCAAAATTAGACGGGTCGATAACAAAGTGCAATCTAGAACGCTACTTTATCGGCTCACCCTTCCAAAATACTGTGTCAAAAACAAAAACACAGCCTCCTTTAATCAGATTTTGATAGGCTCTCTAATCAGATTCAGATCATTCTTTTATCAGAGATGAATGTCGGCTCCCAATGAGTTATAACTCTATGATGAGACCATGGACTTATAATCAAAGATAGTGCGTTGATGAGACCATAGAGAAGTAAACAGTAATTACTTCTCTATGATGAGACTTCCAACCAAGATGCATTAAGGGTTGTCTTGGCCCGTTAAACCAACGCAACCCTCAATGCGTTGTTCCAACACTTTCTCATCCAACCAAGATGCATTAAGGGTTGCCTTGGCCCGTTAAACCAACGCAACCCTCAATGCATTGTTCCAACACTTTCTCATCCTTCAATAATAGCCCCCATTATATCTGCACCTTGATCTACAACAAACTTCCTCCCTCCATCACAAATCCCAACAAAACCAACAAGACAATACGCAGCTGAATGAGATTAGAATATACAAAAATTGTAGGTTTAAATATAGATGAACATTTGAACTAGCGTAAACATATAGATCAAATATCCAAAAAGATTAGCTCGGCATGCTTCGCGCTCAGAAGAATGAGAGTCATCAGCAATGTAAAAATAGCAAAATTAGTATACAATGCTCAACTGGAAAGTCATATAAGATATGGTATTCAATTTTGGGGATGCTCAAATCAAGCTCATAAAATATTTACGATCCGAAAACGAGCTATAAGAATTATATACCAAGTCCACCCACATTGTAAACCTCTATTAAAAAAAGCTGGGATCTTGACCCTTGCATTCATATATATATATATATATATATATATATATATATATATATATATATATATATATATATATATATATATATATATATATATACTATAGAATCAGTACTGTACATAAAAAAAAATGAAAGCTCCTTGAAAAAACAAAAACAATATATTCATAAACATTCAACTAGAAACGCATTAGAATTCCATGCAAAACAATATACTAGCTATCAAGTTATGTCAAGGAAATTCGAACTATATAAATATTAAACTCTTTAATAAAATTCCTAAATCCATTAAAAATATAATAGAAATAAAATCATTTCAAAAACACTTGAAAGATTTCTTGACTAAAAAAGCATGTTATACAGTAGAAGAATCAATGAATGAATATTAGGGTTTTAAGGCGCATCGACAACGAGGTCATTTAGCGCCTAGTAGAAGAATATCTTGACGATTATTCAAAATGATTGAATGATAGGCTACAGGAGTTGAACTGAATTGTAACCTACTAGGAAAACACGGGATGCGCGTTGTGAGATGAGCTTAGAAGTATGGAAACGTAGAATGAAAAATATTCTGTCAGCTCAATTTACATCTACGGACCTTGGATTACTTCGAACGTTCAAAAACCTCACCTGCAACTTGATGATATTTACAGTGCTGCAACCTGTCACATATACACTTTGCAAAACTAATTAATCCAAATATTCAATAAAATGTACACTTTTATTGCATTTTCTTTGTTATTTCTCACCTGATTGTTGTAAAAACCTCTGAAAAGGTGTATAATAGTATTTTTCATGTTTGGTGAAAATTTGATAGCTTTTGAAGAATTCTTCTTTCCAAGTATTTTTCCTCCGGGTTATTCTTATGAGGATTTTTCAAACTTCAAGATTTTTTCCGGAAAAATCTTTCAACTGATTTTTCTGAATAACAATCCCAGCCTATTCTGGTATGACAGAAATATGTAGAAAAAGTTTCAATTCGATTGGTATTTTTTCCTGACCTGTATGCCGCATACAAAATTACAAAAAAAAACAACATAAAAACGAAGCCCATTTTTTTTTCGGTATGTGAAATGGAATCTTCGCTACGCTCATCTAACAAAATTGTAAAAAATGGTCAATTCTACAAAACACTATTATAGCTATTATAAATATTAACTAGCCTAATGTTAGCATTAGTTTGTATTATTATTATCATTATCAACTATTATTCTATACATTTTATTATAGTATGTATTTATTGATATTACACTAAAACAGTATTAAAAATATTCCAATATGGTAATCTAGTATATGCACATCACAAGGTGCATAATATACATCTCAGTATTATTCATTATACCAACTCATTATGATAATTATAATTCATCTTGTATTATATAATACAAGATAAAAATAATACAATATATATTATTAACTTATTTTTTAATAAGTTATATATGGTAAAAAACTTTTCCATGCACCCTTAATATAATGGTATATATCCCAAAGGGTATGTGTTTATACTTCATACCTTGTCATATGTGTTCATCCTGTGTCATACTCAAATGTAATGTACAATTAATGGAAATAAGCTCAATCAACTCCCTTCATCCTAACCTCAAGTCTATGACTGCCTGTAATAATTTTTTTTTAGCATCAAGCATAAGATTAGGTGGAAGAACGGTTGTAAGACCAAACCTAGCCCTTTTTACTGTATTTTACATGAATGAATAAAGACCTATCTATCTATCTATATATACCAATGTCTTGCTCAAGTGCTTCCTAACCCAATGTTCTTTTTACAGCCTCTCAGAATTATCAATCATGATTTCCCTCCACATTAACCTTACTCCCCATCAACTTAATCTCCTCAAAACTGTAAATAATCCTCAACATTAAACTTGTGCTCATTTTATTATACCTAATCATTATTTCAACTATTATTACCAATATCTTGACTATTAACTATCATTATATTATTTTTATTATTAGGCCTACCATTATTAGACGATAACCATACTTTGTACAATATTGTACTGGTCCACAGGACAAAAATAAATGAATACCCAAGGTTGAGACCTGGGGTGGAGCAAGACTTGATAATCCACTGGTGACAGTGATGAGCAAGCTCCCAGCGTCTTAACTCCGAGGGTTGGAGAGAACGGATTATGCAGGTTGTGAAGTAGGCATTGAAGTCGCGTCCATGTGAGAGTGCATGTTGCAGAACTATTTTGTCCATATCGTCAGGGTTGATGTTGCAATCTAGCCTGTGGTCATTCATACGGGTACGTAGGGCATTGGCGGTTAAGCCTACGTATTTGGCAGGGCAGAAGTTACATTTCAGATGGTAGATGACGTTCACCATTCTGCAGGTGTTCCGTTTGGAAATGGGATAGGAGAGTCTGATGGTATGGCTGTTGAAGGTGGTCGAGGGTGGGTAGATGTTACAGGTTCTACATCTGGGGTTTTGACAGGGATATGAACCATATTCTTCTTGCAAGGGACTGGCTTTAGGGTCAGAGTGAACTAGGAGGGTACGGAGTTTGGGGGAGCGTTTAAAAGCCAAAAAGCTTCTAAACGCCCCCCCCAACCTCCGTACCCTCCTACTTCACACCAACCCCGAAACCAGTCCCTTGCAAGAAGAATGTGGTTCATATCCCTGTCGAAAACCCAGATGTAAAACCTGTTACATATATGCTTTGCTTAATGACCTCAGGTAGCACTATGTCAACTAGTCAAGTTTCACGACTTCATGTCACTTCGATGCCGTTGTAAAAAGAAGTAACAGAAAGAGTTTGGTCACAAATATTTTGCAAACACTACCATCACCACCTCCACACAGATCTTCATTGATAAAACTGAAAGTTTCTAAAATTGTTTTCAATTGTTATATAGGCCTGGACATATTTATTCATATATAAATTTGTAGGGGTGTGCGAATCCATGTTTTTTTAATCGAAGATTCGGATTCGGTCCAACATGGAAGATTCGAAAATTTCGAATCTTGGCGCCAAAAATGTGGCAACATTGCATTCTCCATTCTCAAGAACAATTGCTGTGATGGTTAGACTTGATAATTATGAGAATACTGAGATAAGATTTTCACTTCCTGGATCAAGTGTAACTTGATCAGCAGTGTCATTTGCCCCATTATCACGCTTCACAATGCATGTTGAAAAGATTCGGATTCGGTCATTTGAATGAAGCTTCGGTTCGAAATAAAAAACATGGATTCGCACACCGCTATCAATTTTTAATCATAATTATAGGCTTATATATCTTCATAAATTGATCCATGTGTGAGAACTGGAATTTTAAGGAGGGGCAAAAAGATACTCCTGCCAAACAAACAAATTATATAATACATAACTTTATGCTACCGTATTTGAAAAGAATACGTACATTTTGGTTCAACTTTAAAAAATGAATTAAAGGTGACTGGATTGGCAACTTTGTTGTTGATTTTCATTATTACCTTTCATTGGGTCTACAGTACTACTAGCAAAAACTAAATCAAGTTTGAAATAGATGAAACTTAATAAGTTGACGCAAAAGAATCTCAGGATCATCAAGCTTTATTGTATCTAGGCCTAAGAAATAAGAATACTGTTGAGTTTTCACATTGATTTTGGGCCTAATTTCAGTTATCTACTTGCAACCAAAATATTATGTAGGTAGTTGGCCTAGGTACTTATACTAAAATGAACCACTTGAAGAGAAATATAAAGGCTCGTTAGTTTCACATTATTCTCTAGGATTATAGGTAATGTACCAATAGAATTGCAACTGACCTCACTCATTGCCATTTGGGACTTATTCAAACCTACGAATTATGAGGGTGAATTGTAGAATCGTTAATTTTTGCTTGGTGATCAAGCTCAAATTTTTTGTGAATAAGATTGCTGTGATCGTTGAGTTTTACTAGGTCAAATAGTGTATAGTTATTTTTTTGCCTTCTGTTTTCATGCATGAAAATGTTACGTCGCGTATCTGAAAAAGTCTCTATCGAAAACTAAATTTTGATTGTGCGGTGCAATGAAGAAGAAATTAAGTTGTAGTGCACTTTGTATGCAATAAATAACCCCACATTTTTAGTTTTGTGACATATATCTTGTTGCACAGCTAGGGATTAACCTGGAACACTGTTGCCTAGCCATCGGTACGATAGCTATAATCCAAGATTTTATCAAGTAATACGCTACAGTAAAAACACAATTTTTATTTTTAAATTAAGTTTATTGGATTAATGAACATATACACCATGGCTCACAAATGTGTTTGAAGGTTTGCTACTGCTATCGAAGGTGCTGGAATACGGCCTCACTTCCAGGAACGAAGAATAACAAAAGGATTTTAAAATATTGTAAACACAGGCTAATCCCATACATTGAGTTCATACATGTGACAGTGCTAATAAAAATCTGGTACTTATAACTAGTTAAGAGTAGGTACACTCTCAATCCAAGTGGCTTGGAACATAAACTAAATTAATCTGACACAAACACGTCAAAATGTGTAGCTACACTACAATAATGTTGATGGATTTCAAGCCTTTTCTGGAAAGGAAAAGTATACATATATTTATAAAGAGTTTTTTTAAGCACAAAATCTTATCTTATAGGTATCTTATTATTCTGATCTACCAAGGATTCGTTTTCATGAACGACTTGTTTCTTTCTTTCATCTCCTCTTTCTTCTGTGCTTTCACCTTTGTGAGAAACTTATCCATTTCCTCAATACTATTTTCGGGAGGCGCCAATGGAGCATCGACTAATTTGGGCACTGATGCCCCTCGATCGTCTGGATCCTTCTCTGCCCACTTACCTTCATACACCTTCCGGTCGACATAGCCAGGCCCAGTTCCTGGTGGGAGAGGGGGATAGTCATCGTCGTCCCGCTCTTCGCCCTCGCTCAAAGGATCATCCTTGGACCTCTTCTGCACAGGAGTATCTTTCTTATCTTCATCAGCCAAATACTTATTGATCTTTTCCTTGGCCGCATCTACCTTCTTCATTGGATCTTCATCCTCACGGCTGTAACTACGCCTGTCATCGCTATCTCTCGAACGTGGACGGTCGTAACGCCTCTCTCTGTTATGGTAGTCTTTGTTGTAACCTTGTCCACGTTTGTAGTGAAAGAAACGACCTTGGTTGTTATTGCCACCACGCCCACGGCCTCGGTGAATAAACGGCCTGCTACGCCCGTGCATGAACTTGGGGTGAAAGTTGCGTCCGCCCCGAGGCACAAAACCACCGCGTGGGTTCTTGTAGTTCTGGAAACGTGGCCGGTAGTAAGTGCCACGATTACGTGGGTATCGACCCTGATACTTGTTCTGATGGTAGTCCCTACGTCGCCTATCATCGGAATGGCTGCGACTTCGCCTTCTATAATGTCCCTCATCTGAACGCGAACGGCTACGTGAGTTGAAGGATCTCGAGCGATAAGAACGGGAGCGTGATCTCGAGGCTGAACTGCGGTATCGTGGATAGGAACGCGACCGAGAACGACTACCTTCACGCACATACGAGCCAGATCGGGAACGTCGACGTTCAATCGATCTCGATTTGCTACTTGAACGACTGTATTTGCCTCGAGACTTTGATCGACTCCTCGATGATCCGCCAGATTCTTTTTTCTTGTCCCCTTCATGCCTTTTTTTCTTCTTATCAGAATCTGCCATACCGTTCCCATCATCGTTGCGAAGGGCTTTGGCCACATCGTTTGCGGCTCCGGCTTTAGATCTGATTGGGAATTGGATCTTAGGAGGCATGCCTGGTGGTAAAGGTGGCAAATCATCATTCTTTCTGTCCAGAGCTTTTGTACTTATACTTTTGAAACCTCCCTGGAACTTGCCCGAGACGAAAGGTTGCGATTTATTACCCCCATCATCACGTTTGACATCATCTTTCTTTTGTTTTTCCAAAACTCTCTTCTCTGACGCTTCTAGCATTGCTGCTTTCTTTGCCTGAACCTTCTCTTCCAACAACTTCTTTCGCTTTTTCTGCAATTCTTCGTCACTGTCAACTGTTGCTTCATCGTCTCTCATAGTTGAGAATCTTTTTTCATCAACGTCCTCCCATGGCTCGTGGTCGAATTTGCCTTTCTCTCTTTTTTTGATCTTTGATCCTACAGAGCCAATCTGCATCTTCCATTTAGAATTCATCAATGTCGTTGTTTCCGCTGCAGACAATTTGTTTTTTGAATCCGACATCGTAGATGTGTCAGCAAACATGTCCAAATTCTTTTTCTTTTCTACAAAACAAACATTTATGGTATAGAATTAGATATAACAATTACATCTACATGATTTTACAAGATCAATAATGTTTATATTTCTAGGAAAATCGGCTATAAACATTATATCGATAAGCCTTTATGAACGGAAGACAAAGCAAGAACTGAGACTATTGCTTGGAATAGTAAAATAAACTCGGGTAGGCCTACTACGAACATAGTTTTTAAATGCAGATTTTGATTTTTGAAAGCGTTCCTGTCAATGCGTTCAATTTTGTTGAAATTATTGGAAAACCTATTTATGAAACTTACCAAAGCAGTATACATATGTACAGAAGACAAACATACTTCAGAGGTTCAACTGTATTTTTGGGTTAAATGAATTTCGAGTTGACGAGGGTTCATTGTATCTACATTGTCCTGCCAAGACTTTTTCCTCAGTCAAATAATTTAACTCCATACAACTGTACAGTCAACTCAGCTTACCTCTACCGTGTGTCACATTTTTGTCCTCATTCTCATCGTGGTGGACATACATGACTTTTGGAGATAGATGTCTCTTCTTATCTGGTCTATCTTCATTTCTCCTGGAATCAGAAATAATAAAACTATTGGGCTTGGACTAGTAGACATACAAGGTTGACACTCCAAAGAAACTAGATTTAAAATCATCCAATTTATATGTTTGTTCATGTGGTCCACTGATAGAAGTTGTCAAATAAAAATGAACCTCAAACAACTGAAAAGGGTTATATTTTCATAAGGGTCGTTTCTCGATGTGAAAACCGATATAGATTATCGTTCACATCATATCGATGATTCGAGACATGTAAAATAGCAAATTTTGCTATAAAAGCGATGAAATATGGTAGGGCT
This sequence comes from Brachyptera risi, assembly GCA_964007535.1. Taxonomy (NCBI): domain Eukaryota; kingdom Metazoa; phylum Arthropoda; class Insecta; order Plecoptera; family Taeniopterygidae; genus Brachyptera; species Brachyptera risi. Next base: position 18,073,531 of record OZ023328.1, read on the forward strand.
TTTTTTACATGTTCTTCTGATATTTCTTCATATTTCAAAACTTTCAATACATTTGATGTTGTTCCATCTTGTTTCAAAGAGGCGACAAAGCGCTACAAACGTCTGAATCCAATAAGTTTCAATGTATTGGCGATATAAACGCTTTATTCGGAATACAAGCATTATAGATGCAATTTTTCCCACAATTATCTCAATTGAGGTGTAAACGGGTGAAGTTAGTTGGGGAATTTGGAAAAAAGTGCAGACGGTTCATTTAGTGAATTCTAAATGCTATTAAGAGAGAAAATAGAAGCTATGAACTTGCATGTCTATCGGTAATCAATCGTAATCAATCAACATTTTTCTTCTTTCTATAAACGTATTGAATGTCTGAATATCGTATTGTATTGAAATTTTCAATTCATGTTCTGACATTTTCATTGCATTCCAACCCCAGCTACCAGAGATTTCCGACACACAACAATAAAATGAGACATTGCAGTAATTCAATACGGATATTGTGACCAAGTCGTGTGTATGTGTGTAAATTGAAATACTTCAACATATCTTAAATTCAGTTGTGGGGCCTCATGCAGTAATATATAGAAATTTGTAGGCACCACTAGGGGAAAAACCACAAATAATCAACAGATTCAATTATTAGAAACACTGTAAATAGGAAAAGACAAAGACTAAAACATCATAGCATTTTTTCTTCACTGAATCATAATACAGTAGGCATGACTCCACTCCATATGAGTTTCACCAGAACGAGTGCATTTCACCATAACAAGTGCTCATGAAACTGCAGGAATTACATCAACAGAAAGGAATGAAGTTTAAAAGAATGAGAGACAGTTTGGAATGATAGTTGAAATTATCGTATCATAAAAACTGAATTCTTATCCCATCGCTTGAAAGATTTTTGATCGTAATCGATATAGCGTTTATTGTTCGTAAACCTAAATTGAATCCTGTACGGTAATTAGAATGAACCATGTTGTCATCGAGTTAAACTTTGTTGTAACTTGTAATCAAGTTTGCCTTAGTGATATTCTGTTTTAAATAGATAAGCAAAAGCGACCATTCCATTTCCCATAGGTAGGGGGCCTACTGCAAACAATATGCTTCATTTGTGTAATTTTTTGGGGTGAAAAGTCATTAGATTGAATGGAGGAAGGCATTACCTCGAAACTTTACTAAATGTGGCAATTTCTTAGATTAAAATGGTAGTTTCCAAAAAAAATCAGTCGACCACTTCTGAGATTAACTAGTTCAATAATTTTACAAACCATACAGAACAAACTGGCAGGAAAAAATTCGGAAAAAGTGCCCAAAAAGCTTCAAGCATAGCAAAAATATATCATATATATAGGTATATAACTAGCCACTCGAAAGGTAAAGATGAAAAATCTCTGTTGCACCAGATTGCTTTCAACATTGCGTGACTTGATGACGAAACAACCTCGCATTACACTATTATATGACCATTATTTTTTTTACAATGGAAGAAACGAAAAGCGTTCCTAGAACAAACAGAGAAGTAGATGTAAAAGCCGAATGTATGGCCCTCACCAAGACAAGAACTTAAAACATCCCGAACCCAGCTAGCTCCAAGAGAGTTGAAATTTTATTGGCTGATGTTCATCAAGAGTTGAATACTATGGCAACATTACTAGTTTTTGTGTATTTTCATTGATGTTAGTGCAAAATCCTAGCCATGCCTCTGAATTGGGCTACGAAAAGTTTTGGCAGTCTACTGAGTCAACTATGTTTTAAATTGGTCCTGAGACCATGCCGTTATTATTAGGTATCTTGTGTTGCCATAGTAATACCCAATTCTAGTGAACACTAACAACCAAAGTACTGATCTTTCAGAGCTGACAACGTCTAGGACAGGGCTTCCCAACTGGCGGCCCGCGGGACCTTTTCAAATGGCCCGCAGTAGGATCTTATGAACCAATGTAAAATCATTGCAATTTATTATAACATTCTGTGTAGTTAAATTGAGAATATATTTGGCAAGGGTTGAACTGTTGTAACAAGCCAAATGGTAGGGGCAGCATTTAAACTGGCATCATAGTTGATAATTTCTGACAAAATATTCGTATTCTGTACTACCATTTGGCTTGTGACAGCAGGCGCACCCATTTTACAATATTGTGAGCTTCCCCTCTTGCATCAGAAATGAAGAATATAGACCGAAATGAAGATATAAAGAAGAGAAGTGGAATTTAAGTAATTGAATTTTGATTTGAGAAAAAAAAAAACGGTTATTTGAAGCTTGAAAAAATATGTTGTTTGTATACCAGCGTACCATATTGAAAACAATTGAATAATGAATGAAAAATCATTGAGCAATCAATTGTGTGGCCCACCTCAATTTTTTCCGTGAAAAAATGGCCTTATGAGCTATCTAGTTGGAAAGCCCTGGTCTGGGACATTATTTCAAGTGGCAGTCACAGTGAGGATCACTGGTGTTAAGACGTGTATTGTGCTTGTACAGTAGTATAAAGACGTAAGACTTGTGACTGCAGTGGGATGAAGAAATGTGTCCAAGTGCATTTGTGAGCTGTTCTGTTTACAACCGCCTACCAAAACCACTTTGTACTCACACTACGTAACTTGACTGTGGAGGGTACTCCAACAAATGTTCCCATAATATTTTCTCTCTACAAGAAAAAGCTGGTGATGTAAATGATTACAAGGGCACGTTTTTAGTGAGCAATATTTTTCGAGGTATGCTGGAACTAAACCTTCAAGTAGTATCTCGCTTTGATGGTCTACTGATAAGTAAGTGATCATACAAAAATAAAACTGGAGTTGGGATACAGTTCATATTAAGAGCTTCTCATTCAGAAATTGAAGCCACAAATTGATTTGAGTAAAAGTATTCAGCTAATCTGGTTATATAGTTGAATGGCAGTCATAGTCTGGACAAACCAAATTGAGCTGTGGAAACAGAAAAGACTACAAAGAGAGAAAGAAAACAAAAACTTTCGAAGAGTACAGTAAAACCATTTTTGAATCTGTGGCTTACTACCCACAAAGTAAAGCAGACACAAGTAAGGTCTTACGGTAGCTAGCTTGGTGCCTACCGGATGAAGAACCACCAACTGGAAATGAGCCAATGACTAGCTGGAGAGCTGGCAAACGAGAGGTAAGACGTGACGAGACGTCTACTGTATCATATTCAGAGTCGAGTATACAACATTTGAAGTACATTTGGGATGTTTCAAAAGAATGTTGTATGTACCCACACCAATAAGATTTGTCACTCTCATAAATAATACACTACGGTATTCACTTTATCCATTTTCTGGCTGTCTTGTAGTCGGGCAGGGCGTGGGTTCGAGTCCCACAAGAGATAGGTTTTTGTAAAACATCACCGATCTACCATCTGATTATTTGTACCCAAATAACCTACCTGTTGGTGGGGTCATTAATCAAACAATAATCATTGAAACTCACTGCCATAATTATTTTCCAATTTTTTGATATTTTTTTAATTAGTGGGAAAATTTTTCACTACATTCATCACTTTCCTACCTTTGATCCATAGCCTTAATTGGGAAACAATGGAAGTTTCGATGTTGATAAAAATAAAAAGACGCATTCATCACAACGGTTTGGTCAAATCGATCTAGCCGGTAATGGTTCAAATATTTGATACTCGTCACGATACTCAAAATCGTTTTGGTCAAAACAGTTTGGATGGCAAAAAAATCCAACCATATTTGGATATTCACACTGCCTTGTTATCGACACAGAGTTGTGGGCCTATTCCTCCAAACCGTATTGGCCTGTTCACCACATATTTCAGATGTGATATGACAGTTCCACATCGCTTCTTAATCAATGTTGAAACTCAAATCGCTTGCGCCAAAAAAATCAACATGGTGAACCATTTCAGGCTGAATTGATTAAGCTAAACCGTTTTCGGACTGCGTGATTAACGCAGACAACGATGAGTCAACAACTAATACCTACAAAATCAATAACATTAAACAATATTTGATACACATAAAATATCGCCTTTGAATGGCATCCATTGGAACAATTGAAATTTTGTTTCTCGAGATTGGCAGTATTGTGAGCCCGCACATTCTGTGCTACTATTATCTGTCGGTCTACTGTACCGCGCTCATCCCTTTTCCACAACATCATGATTCTTGAATTCAATATATGTTCAAACTTTAAATCATAAAAAAATATATTCTCGTCAAAACAGAAATCTACAGGCGTTAAGTGGTAAGCATACAGTTTAGTTTGAATATCAAGTGTTGGTTTAGTATTTGAAATTGATTAGATGTATGCTGTCTTCATTTACGTAGACTATTCATTATATCACAGATATTAGCAGTAGAATTATTTTGTTTATACAATCACGTTTCAGATACTGGAGTCTGGAGTGATAGGCCTACATGAGAAATGAACAGTAATTTCATTTATAACACTAAATCTACACTACCTATACTACGTACTTGTAATGCAAGTTTTTAAACATTGTCGCTTCTGTCTCGACTTGTATTTGACACATTTTGTTTTGGGTCTCTAGCTATTCATTTGCATGCTCCAATAGCTTACTTACCCCTTAGACAGTCCAGTTCCTTTTTCCACTTTAGCATAATAAGCACTGAGTTTGGTCTGCAAGTCATCAAGATCAGGTAGATTCTCAAGTCCAAGTAGGCTGGAAGATAAGTACAACATTATCCACCACTCGACTGATTCCACTTCTTATTCTCACTATTCAATCACATATAGGCCCATATACAACTTTGAACTGTTCACTCAAGTCATTTCAGTTATTTAAAAAAAAAATCTGTACTAGCTGAATTTGGAAAAAACATAATCTACAACACACAAGTTGGGCCAGCGTGGAAGAGAAAGTAAGCCATGTGGTCCAAAAATTATAAAGGCATACTGTACTTGGCATTTATGAAAGATCCAGGTGAAAAACATCAAAATGTGAAGGAAAATATTCCCAACTCACCGAAAATCTTTCTTATCCCCACCATGCCCGTAGAGAAACTCTTCATCATCTTCGACTGGCTTGCGCTTACGAGGGTCTTCCTTGACGCCAAGTTCTTTCCTCAGCGCTTCACGGAACTTCTTCGAATCCATGTGCTCGTCGAACTCTAGCTTATCCCCTTTTTTGCCTCTGTGCTTCTTCTTCTTATCATGATCCTTCTTCTTCTTACCCTTATCTTTCTCACGAGACTTTTTATCCTTTCGCTTCTTCTTCTTGCCGGTCTTTTCCTCGAGAGACTTCCTCTCTTTCTTCCATCTTGCAGTTTCATCCAAGAACTTACGCACCTTCTCCTCGTACTCTGAATCGCCCTTGGTTTGCTCCAGGAAGCGGCACACGCGCTGCTCGTAGTCGTTGTCTTTCGTCTCGGCTTCCGGATACGCTGCTGCTGCCGACCTGGTAAATGCAAACGGCAAGGCTGGTGGATTGTAATGTGAGAGTTGTTGAGCCAGCAAGCCTGTCAACCCTTCTGCATCCAAACGGCTGGGATCCATCAGGGCCATCCTCTTACTCAGTGGTGACAACGACTTATCCTTCTTCTCTTCTTTCTTGGAACGTTTCTTATGTTTCTTGGCCTTTCGGGAGCGGGTGGGCGAGTGAGAGTTTGATTCCGAGTGCGACGATCCCGAGCTGGAGTCAGACGAGGAGGACGAGGAGGACGAAGAGCTGTGGGAACTTCCTGAACTGGAACTGCTGCTGGAAGTACTCGAGCGACGACGGCGTTTGCGCGACTTGCGATCCTTTTTCTTCTTTGAACGAGATCGATCTTTGTCCTTATCTTTCTTTTCATCATCGTCGTCCACTTTAAGCAGGTTTTTCAGGGTCTCTTTGGCCTCGAGTGTTTTCGATGACACATCAGCCTCATTCAACTTACTGTTGATCTTTGACTTGAGAAAATCAACTGAATTCTGAGCTTCCTCATGGAACGGAATTAGTGCCAGACAGTTCTCGTAGGACTTGAGAGCATCGTCAAATTTGTTTTCATCTTCAAAGCTTCTTCCCAATGCAACTAATGTTTCTCCCATATACTTCCGAGCATTCTGGTGATTTTGGTTCAACTTCAGAGCATTTTCGAAATCCTCGATTGCTTTATTGAAGTTGCCGTTGTTTGCATACAAAGCTCCTCTAGCAACCAGACCTTCTACATTACGGGGATCGATGTGCAAGGCCTTGTTAAGACTCTGAAATGCCTCCGATAGCCGGCCAGACTTGAAGTGGTCGATACCTTCGGACACGCTCTTGAAAGCCCACTTGGAGGCTTGTACTTGTCGCAGTTCGGTGGCATATTCTTGCTCAGAAAATCTTCCCCTAGAAGATTAGCACAAAACATTGATTTAAAAAAAAACAAAAAACTATTTATGCATCACAACAGCATTTTTTCTTTTGTATTGGGTTTAATGACACACTCTACTGATAACTACGATCCTTTGGTGTCGGTGAATGATATATGAGATGATGGGATGGTGAGAAGGTTACGGTATTTCATTAGGTGTTTTTGAATAGTGGGAAGGAGTAGGTTGTGGCCTGTTGTTAAGGAACCATCCCAGTATTGACCTGAACAACAGAGGGGAACCACGAAAAACCCCTATCAGGATGGTCGACCATGGCGGGAATCGAACCCCGGTCTCCTGAATGAAGGTTCAGTGTATTAACCACTCGGCCACAAGTCTCAGTAAACAGCATACCTATTCTACCCAAGGACATTGGAAATGGCAATGCAATGCAATGCAATTATCAATGAGCGTATTTAAATGTCAACGAAAGGCCAACTGGTATACAAAGAGTATTATGATTAAGAAACGTCTTCCAGCAGATCAACTGATAGTTTGATAGGAGGTGCGTCTACAACTTGACGAGTACAATTTCTCACTCGGCAACATATCAGCATATTAAATCATGTCGATGAAATACGAGCAACCGAGATGGGTTCAGTGCTGGATGCTAAGATAGACCTAGCATTATGCCAGCATGCGTATCATCCATGGTGTACGCAAAAATGTCTAAATCCATTACTTCCATTAATGGTGTCCACAACATAATTTTGTTAGTCGATTTTCGACGGTCGTCTAGAAAAATTTAAAGGATGCAATTTTATTCATAGTTTTCAGATACAGACAAGACCATGAGTAGGCCTATGTATTGTTCACTTTGAATTCTATAAATGATACACATTACAAAAAATCAATTACTCTATAAAAGCAAACAATTTCAAAGTTTGAAGAAAACAGAAAGAGGGAGTAAAAAGTGAAGTAAGAGATACCTGTAATATCAACATTATTGATTACAATAGACTACAGAGCTGTTGAAAATTGATGGAATTGTAATATATTTTGATTTTGTTGATTACAAACTAGGAAAACGCCATATATGAGTTGTTAGACGAGCGGATAGTAATAGTATGTCGACTTTTTTGTCAAACTTTTGCCTACATTTGCCAATTGAATTGGGTGACATTCAAGTATTAAAGTTATGGGTAAAAACTGCTTCGAGTGGTACCAATTTAGCACATTTTATGTTTTTTCTTCAAAATGGCTGACCCGATCAAGCTGAAAATGTCCAGGAATGTAGATCAAAACGTAATTCAACTTGATGCAAAATTTCATTTTTTTGAAAAATAAATTTTTCTTCTTTTTCTTCTGCTGTGTTATTCTAATGGGTATTTTTGAAATTTTTAAAATCCATGAAAATAAAAGTTATCACCCAATAATGCCACAAAACTATACAGATCTAAGCGAGATGAGGAACCATGATGAAAAAAAGTTTGAAGTTGATAGCTGTAGCCGTTTGACCTGTGGAGAACCGATAAAAAAACATAAAAAATAACATAAAAACGAACACCAATTTTTTTCAGTATGTCAAATTGAATCCTCGCTAAAGCTAGTCTAATTAAAATGTGGACATTCGTGTTATAATCACGATTTTGAGCATATGGAGTCGTGTCACCCTACCTTGGTGTTAAGAAAGGAACCGCCCTGGCTCCAGTACATGGCGGTTCAGACAGCACACATCACGATGTGAATCAAAAAAGTAGCAAAAGTGACCAAATTGATGTGAAAAGTGAACAAATAGTGCACAAAAATCTGCCTTCAGACAGTGTACCGTCAAAGCATAATTTCCCCCTACTCTGGTCCTATAATCAGGGCCATATTTAGGTTTTGTGCTGCCCTAGACAAATAATTTTTGGCCGCCCCCCTCTATTTTACGTAGCAATCAATCTAGTGGTTAGAATCACTTGAAAGTATAGGCGTCTAAACTGCTGACGTTGCACCTTCCTCACAGCAAAGTTGTCAATAGTCTCATCGTAATCTACTCTACGACTTTGTGATTATGACGACTTGTATGTAGGTCCACGATACACAGGGAAATTAAAAAATATACACATTTTTCAAGTGATTTTTGCGATTCATGAGTGGTTTTGGAGTATCATAATTGAATCATCATGGACATTTTCGAAGTTATACTTTCTCGATTTCTCCCAGCAAAGCCCCGCAGGGAATTTTTTGAAATACCGTATCCCCATTTCATTTTCAAGTGATTTTTGATATTCACAACTAATTTTGGAGATCAATTTTGGATTGAATCACTATGGACATTATCAAAGTTATTTTTAATAGTATAATCATCATGGACATTTTCAAAGTTATTCTCACGATTTCTCCCAGCAAAATTCCCAGGAGTGATTTTTTTGAAATGTGGTCATTTTTCATGTGATTTTTGCGATCCACAAGCAGTTTCGGAATCTAATAATTGAATCATTATCGAAAAGGAAAAAAGAAGTGTAAAGTAGTAGTCTATACTGATACATTCATATTAATAAGTCATCATATTTTATTGTGTTTATTCGTAGGTCAATATTATATATTTTTAAAGGAGGATAAGTTATTGAGTGATGGGGGGGGGGGGGATGCAAATGTCGATTGGAGGGGCGCCCCCCCCCTGGACCTCCTAACAACGTCTCTGAATGCAGGGCGCGCAAATAAGGTGTCTGATAATCATAGACCCTCGCGCTACAGTATAAAAGGATAGAGCAAAGCAACTTCGAAATAACTGCTAGTTGTGACTCATCTTTGATTATTTGGAGTAAATACTTGGGCCTACTTATTTCTTGCAATGAGTCAATAATGTATTTTTTTTCATTTGCTGATGTTCCTGCGAATATAGAAAATACATATATATATATATATATATATATATATATATATATATATATATATATATATATATATATATATATATATATATATTATATATAGTCTTTATAGCATTTAAGAAATGCCGCCCCCCTAAACTTTGCCGCCCTAGGCAGCTGCCTTGATTGCCTAGGCGTAAATACGGCCCTGCCTATAATCAATGTTAAATTTTAATTCAAGGATGGGATAACGATGAGGTTTCACTGTACGTGTAAAACATCAGTGATATTGCAGACGTAGCATACGGAGAGTAGCAGACTCTTGGCCTATATGCATTATTTATATACACATCCAATCAGAGTTGAATATTTAATGAAGGTATACTAGTTGAATAAACCTCAAACCAAATCGACAGAAACAATTTTATTCATCCAGTTTTAATATCAAAAATTTAGATCTTCAATCGCAAAGTAATGCAGAATTTGTGGCTACGTCAAGAGAAAGTTGTGTGCTACGGTATAGAGTATAAGGCCTAGAAACACACATGAGGACCAAGGTGGTGAGAAAGGCAAATACTAATAGAGCCCACTATACGATAGTATTTAAAATTGAACTTTGACTCAAGTGAATTGAAAGTAAACATAATTTTTAGAGCGTTCACACACACACACAAATATTGACATGTTTTTGCACATGTGAAATAAAAGGAGCACAACTGCATTTTCAGCATGATTTATATCATATGTTACAACCGTAATAAAATTTGATATCTGCTAGAATTTTGGTGAAGCTAGATTTGCCATTATCTGCTATTGATTCATAAGATCTGCTATACTTAGTTGCACAAAGATACGTTTCTCATTGACGGTCAACGAGGATCTAATGAAGAACGTATTCAGCGTCGTTTAAACTCAAGCTAACGACTGACATTAAGCTCCAGAAAAATTGCATTTAATGTTGCACTACAAAAGTATCTCAAGTCGCATTGTTTTTATAGTATTAATGAGTTTCTCAATTAATTAACACACAAATCATTATATAGATCATTATTTAATACCGTATCTGCCTTAAGAGGCCGCAGGCGCTCTACACGGGCTCGTTGTTCGCTCACTTCAGACTCGAGTTTAACATGCATCCTGTGCTAGGTGCAACCCATAGACTAACCCGCCGAACTCATAATCACGTAAACGCCGTTAATTGCCTTACTGACACTTTTGATACATTTCAGTCTAAATATTTTTTTTGGTATTCAAAAATATGTATCTAGGTTTTTGTAAACTAGAAATTTTTTTCATTTTCCATTTGAAGAATTTGAAAAATTACAAGTTTTTTGTTCAAAATTCTGTAAATGCGATAACCTCCGTTTTTCAATTACTAACAGAATGCAAAAACAATCATATTGATATCTCAAAAATTACGGCCGTGAGAGTTGGCGGCGTGAAATACGAGCGCCTGCGGCCTCTTTATGTAACTTATGGCATTGACTCTTTGTTTTTTTACCTTTTTACTTGACACAGTTTATACATATTGTACCACGAATAAATACAAATGACGCATCCAACAAATCGTTGCGATGCTGAGCAAAGGGTATTGATGCTCACCTCATGCCTTGAATATTGGAGTAGTGTCGATGGTCCAATCCAAGCAGATTGGCCAGGTAGGTTGTGTTGTTCGGGTTCGAGAAGCCGAGACTTCGTTCCAATAGTTTCTCATAGCTTTCTCCCTTCATTTCTAGAGCTTTCCTACACAGACCAATAAAAACGCAACATTAATGAAAGCATGCCACAGAACCGACATTTCAAAACACAAAATTGAGTTTAGAATCATATCCTAGAATTTGTGAAATCTCAAGTAATCTAGTTAGCTTGGACAACAATTCAGTGACTTATTGATGACTACATAGATATATTTTAATATTGTGCCAAACTGAGATGGAATAAAATAAGAAATCAATAGGCTTAAAGAGCATTTTTCATAACATAACAAATTGTAAAATGATTGAATTGTTGGACAATCTAAGTAGTAATAATTGATAAATACCAAACAACAGAACCATCACATACAAAGTAGTCTCTACCGAGGAACCTGTTGATAGAGCAGAGGGTGACTCATGACTGACACCACCAATACATACCTTTCAATATGACTAATCAACGCGCGATAAATTAATGCTACAGTACATCTAGAACAAAGTGTCGGAGACAGAATGACGGACTCATCGCTGCCCAAGATTGTGTTTCTGCGTCTAGTAGTGCCTCATTTAGTTCTTTCTCTGTCTCACTCACACGTCTGTGTTCGGTATGGTTTTACATCGTCCTCAGTATACGTTGTACTTTCTTGGCCTACAGTGCATTAACTGGACAACATTGAAATACGAGTGCTCGAAACTGAACATCTTGCATACACCACTGTAGGAAAGATTTGTAGCATTAATACAATAGTAGAAAATGTGGCATCCATAGTCTGTACTATCAATAGGTTCCGTCGGCTTGGTATAGGACGGTTTGGCTATGTATGTTTGAACATTTCTCACAATCTTGACTTTACTATACCGGTATCACAAAAGGTTTAGGCCATCAATAGGATCATAATTAGTTTATTACCAAAATGTGAAAACTCCAAATAGGCTATGGTATTCAAAAATTTAAATGATTCAATTATTATTTGGCATAGGCCCACCCATGTTTTTGCCAATTATATATAGTTACATAATTAAGTCAAGTCATGCCTGTAAGTTTCAGGCATAATTAATATTCTTATTGACAACACCATTAATGTAATAATGTATCCATGAAATATTTCACACCTCAACCATTGAACGAAGATGTTACCTGCTCTCACCTGGCTTTCTCTTGGCCATTAGCTCTTTAGTTTACTCAACTGGGATTCAAAAAGCACCCATCTTAAGCTGTGACAATAATATTCTCCCTATAGCTTCACTTAGCAGGAATACATGAAATGACACGAGGTTGTCGTTAATGCTGAAAAGAAAGCCCTACACGGACAAGGTTTCTTTCCTCGCGACATCAGCCTGTGCCAAATCGTAGTTTTGTATCTTTCCAACAAAACAATTAACTGGCTGTGGCGTGCCATTTTATTATGCACATTCACTTTGTATGGTTTTTGTACGTTTGGCTTATATGTTGCATTTTTATATGCATGCTGTAATATTAAATAAGACAATATTAAAAATCGAAAATGGTTTCAGTCGACTAATTGTACATTATTTACAGAGTATTTTAAATACTACGTAGGGTACCATCTAATTGATAACTGTCAACACCGAACGTTACAAAATGAAATAAACAAAACGTATTTGTAAATTACTCGGATAAGGGGTCAACCTTATAACTCGGGGGCCTGGTACCGAGGTATTAGTTTTACAAATGTATTTGATTTAAAATTTAGTAGTGGGTCCTGTTACTATAATTTGCCCAACTATTATACATTCAGGCTACATTTCATTTACTATTGTTGTGCGCTTTTGATATCCAACCATAATATAGGCCCAGGTCTCGTATATCAAGTCGAAATTACCATTTTTTTTCTCAAGAAAGCACAAAGAAACATATAATATGAATCATTCAATAATAGAAAATGTTGACACTGTTTCATTTACTGTGTGTCACAGTTGGTAGCAAGTGCACATTGTGTATTACAGTTAAACCTCTAAGTATCGTTCCCGGATCCATCATTTTTCCGCTACCATCATTCATTTTGTCCCATCCTACTCTCATAACAAATGTTACACATTTTTCTGGATAGATCGTTTACCTTCAAGGATGGAATATTTTTTTCTAGTCTCTTGAAACAATCCATAGAGGTTTCACCGTAGTGCCATATCAATAGTGTTCATAAGCTACTGGATAGCACTTTATTCTTGTTGGGCTCGGACCAACCCTACTATCATACAAACACTGTAAGAAATCAAGTTGCCTACCAAGTCATCCCTAGGAGATGCTAGAACACATTCAAACATCGTGCTTGCTAAAGCAAACAGCATGCTTCTATTTGAACATGTAAAGAATGATAAATATGAGGCCTAATCCTCCACTACCACTACAGTGAAACCTCGATCTATCTCTCAAAGAAAAAGGAAAAACATTAGAAAGTGGTCCGTAAAGAAAAGTTCAGCACTTGTTATGGGAGTAGGTTGGGAAAAATTAATGATAGAAGCAGGAAAACGATGGATTCAGGAATGATTAATTGAGGTTTCACTGTATTGCATTAATGAGTCATAAGGTACTGGTGGTTAGCCTAGCAGGTGCTCAAGACACAACTTTTGAGAAAATAAAAAATAATTGAATTCAGTATATTGAGACGGAAAAATTGTTTCTCGATGTCAAGTTGTCATAATGATGAAAATAAAACAATCGAGTATAAAATTGTATACATAATTTCATACACTGAATTCCAGGGTCGACGATTGAAAAAATACTAAATCGTATTTGTGAAAAGTTCAACTTACTTGTACATCTGTGGAAAGTCGTCGCTGTGAATGAGCCCGAGTCGATCGACAAAGGCGGAGTTTGGTCCTAATGTGGTACCCTTCATGCCGACAACAAGCTTGTCAGTATCGGCGATCACTTCCAGCACCTCACAGCCAACTGTATCATTGATCAAGTAGTTGCGCGGAACTGCGTTTTTGTCCACCGCGGGTATTATGTTTCCAACAGGACAAAGAGCCTGGAAAAGCAAAGATACAACAACCGTGTACAAATAATTTATAGAAGACACACTAATTTTAGTTGCACAATGAACAAGCTGCTAAGATGGGTGAAACCAAATACATTACACAACTTTTTAAAAATGACAAAATTCTGAACTGATCTGAGGAGATGAATCAGTTGGTGACCTCCTCTATGGCCAAACCATTGGGGGGGTACAAATGAACAGGTAACAATAAAACTATGGAATGATGAGAAGTGATAGGATGTTTAAAAAATCCCATGATACCTTTATACATGATACCTAGCGGTTAAGTGTAAGAGAAGCCATTGGGTTAACTTCGCCGGATTAATAAAGACCTTTTATTATCATTATTATTATTATACGGGACTCAAACCCACGCCCAACGGTAACTTCATTCCCTATTGCGGTTCCTTAGTTGACTGAACTATGGAGGGCAGCTTCTAGTATACTAGCCACGTAGGTCAACCTCTTTTTGTATGTATGCTTACCTTCACGTTGAGGTCGGCCACATAGCGAGGAAACTCTCCGGCGGTACACAGCACTTTCAGCATCATACCAGACACTGACTTGGACTGGATGGAGCAGATCACAAAGTCACCATGTTTAATGCCCTGTTGACACATGACCAACAAACATATTCAGTTGTAGCCTGATTCAACCTGGCACACTATTCAAGAGGTAAGGCATTGGATTTGTATATTGTTATGTGAAAGTATGGTTCCCACGATGATTTTTTTACTTGCTGTTTGTCAAATCATCGGTCAACGCAACTTTCAACCGATCAAATGCAAGAGAAAACATTGTGATGGGGTATTGTCCAATTAAAGTCAACTTCAACTTTTGACGGCCGACATCATCAAGTCATTTGAATGTAGTTCTGCATCGTCACAATTCCGTAATTGATAATAGTTCAATTATCCAATTATCACTTAGTTTTAGTACCTAGAATATTATCATCAGATTATTATGCCATTCACTATAAATACTTGGGCCTATTCATTTTATTATATTAAATTGAGAGTTTTCAAGTCAATAATTGAACTAGTTTTACCGTTTCTGTTCTAGATTCCACCAATTGATTGCGGTGCGTAGTATCGAGGGATGTCGGCCGACTCTTACCAGGGTTCTCCCCTCCCCCCCAAAAAATCATATGGGCCCTAAATCACATATATTCATAAGAAGATGCATCATTTTCCTCAATCCAATAATCACCCTACAGTGTAGTAGGACCTCCAACCTCAGGGCTTGGAAGCACACTGACGAGAATGTTGCAATCGCAGACAAATGGGCCTGGCCAGTGATAGCTGATATGGGGGGGGGGGGGACATAAGTTGAGTGCGTGAGCGCATTTCTTTATGGCGATGAAAAGTAATTCCAAAATCAAAATATTTCTAAGGCAAATTTTTAATTATTATTTTTATTTTATTTTCATTTAATTTCAATTTTTAATCAAGGCAATGATGATCGCTTTTCATTGTTTCAAGTCAAATGTGATTTCAATAATACCAGTATTCCCTTTGTAACTATGACGGGGAAATAAAAAATGTTGAAAGCACATTTTAAAATAATGCCACACCAGCATTTAGACAGCGTCGTTTGGTTGCTATGAGCATTAAAATGTGTGTCATACAAACCACACTTGTGAACTGACTGTCAAGGACACACAACATGCTGTAGTGATAGGTGGAGGGGAGGGGGAGAAGGGGCTCTCGTGAGTCATGCGTGCCCACACTTATACACTGGACCAAAAACTTTATACAGAGGAAAATAAAGACCAGAAAAAACAATTGATTACCCGGTGGTAATTGTTGGTGGGGGTAATTGTTTGAATCCAGGTTTAACTTCAAATTGGACCTGCCCGGGTACCCGGATATCCGCCGACATCCCTAGTGATACCTCAAGTGAGGCAAAAAAAAAAAAAACTGCATGGAAGCATGATCTATTTTCATATCTATCATATCATCATATGCTTTGATAGACGGCACGTGACAAGTCGTCATTGCAACTAAACTTGAGTTTATTACAAATAAAGGCTTGTTATTTACAATACAATAGACGAGAGCAATATATTAATTACTAGTATTACTAATCAGGTACACACAGCCAGAGCTCAGCTGACAACTAGGCAGTCTCTACTCTATAATAAGAATGTTGATAAAGTAGGTAAACAACTAGAGAACAACCTTTGAAATAAGTAAACAAGTCCTTTGTACTACACTCATTGGTCGTTTCTGGGATGGATAACAACTAATATGATATTGATAGCCAACTTCAGACATTAGCCCATTATTACGGGTATTACACCAAATGAATATCATGGTTCAACGATGCATCATCAACAATGGCTATCTGCGACTGCATATTACACTGATACAGCTTAGAGAAATGTGCATTGGCAAAAGATTTCATGTAATCTTCACAGGCTCAACAGTAGGCCTAGGAATAAAAATGAGAAACTATGTAACAAGTAGCCTAAACAGCAAACACAATACACATTCCTCTTGGACATAACTGTACAACGTATTTTATGAATACATTCAGCTCATTTGGCCTGTCAGATGAAAACTGATGAGACTGCATGTAAACTAGGGTTGCCGTTCGATTTCCATTGATTCGATAGGATAGGACATCTATTCAATATTAAACTGGAATACAGTACTCAATACTCGATGAATTTAATATCAAAACAAACGATTGACATCAATATACTTTTATTCCAAATAGGCCCAACTGAAATAAGAAGTAAGCCAAGTAATGGAAAAAAGGTGAACGTCTTTAATGACAATTCTTTTGGACAGTTAGTTTTTAGAAAAAATTTCTTGGACAGTACAACAATTTCATTCCCATTGTCATGGAAGATGATCACCTCTAAGAAGCGTCGAGGTGAGAGTTTCTAATGAGGGATGAGTGTCTCTAAGGAGAGCTATAGTGACATGTAAAAATATCAGATTGTAGACCTACGTACCTGCGATCAAGCGATTACAGGTTACACGCATATTAATATTTACTGTTCGGCTCTATAACGCTAGTCTTATCTTAGTTTATACCTCAAAGAAATGCCTGGTCTTGTTAAGCTTGTCCAAGTCCAAGAAGCTTTCATAAGGAGGCATCACTGCATAATAATCTGAAATTGAGACATTGCAATATTTAAGGTGCATAATCTAATCAACTTTTGAGGCTGTGATCATTTATAAAATATTTATAGCATGGTGTGTACAGGAAAATAGCCTGAGGCTGAATATATGAATTGGGTAAAAGGGAAAGAAAAACAGCAGCTTACCGAGATTACTGTAATAAGTAGAGATAGGCCTACTCATAGTGGAGAGCCTGTTGATGGAACACAGAGATGAAATTAAATGTACACACGAGATCCTGACGTTTTTCTATTGGCTCGGTCACAGTAGAGTAGAGTGATGATGAAGGCTGCTTGTTCCGGTAGGTGGGTGAAGGGGGGGGGGGAGGGACAATAAGTTGAAATAGAAGTTGGGGAAGGGGGGGGGGGGGGGCAAAGAGTGGTTGTTGGATGTAGTGGGAGGGGCAAAAAGAAGCTGTGCAGTGTAAAGTCAACAAGTTGAAATGCCCCTGCACCCACCTACCTGAACAAGTAGCCTTCATGATCACTCTCTACTCTACTGTGACCGCGGCAATAGCCGAAACTTCAGAATCTTGTGTGTACATTTAATTTCATCTCTGTGTTCTATCAACGGGCTCTACACTACGAGTGGGCCTATTGTCATCACACGTATAATACCCGAAAGAGTGGGCCTATCTCTACTCATAAATCTAAGTAAGCTACTGTTCTTTCTTTTCTTTTTACCCAATTCATACGTACGGTATTTATGACATACGGTAGTTACTATTACATGGTAACCTGTAACTTTCAATTAATTAATCGTCCTTCATAATAATTTTTATAAGATTGGTTCCTGATTATTATCCTGTAACAATAAGTGTCGGGACCTTGGACCTTATAAAGGTGTTTACTGTATATTTATTAAGAAAGATGTATGACATGAAAGTCTGAAATATCATTCATTAAAATGGTAGTACTCGTCTTGGCCGTAGCAAGCAAAATTTACGTTTTATATCAAAACACTATGAAAAGTAAAAAGTAAAAACATGAAAATTGAAAAATTCCCAGTTTCAGTGTTTAATAACTTTCAATGATTAATACATCAGGTATGAGAAGAGATGCACAAATATTATAAAAACAAGTTCTTTGAATAAAATCAACCTGTAGAAGAGGAAACATGATCACCTTGAGACGGGCAAAAATAATTAAAAATGAAAGTAACTACTGTACTCAAGTTTCAACGAATCAAATAGAATCTAACTTGTAACATATTCTAGTGAGTACTAAGTGCAGTACGTACCATACAAAAAAAAAATTATGTGCAATTCAAATAATGAATTGGAATTGAAATGAATTAGTGTCACAGGAGAATTACAAGTTAAGCATATAATACTTTCAATGTTGAATCATTTGAAAGAATAAAATAACATTTTTGAATCCTTGCCTACAGGCCTATATATACCGGTAGGTATGTAGATACACTGATTGAGTGATTGATTGGTATCATAAAAATACCACATATAGCCTAATAAATGGCCGGATGTTGTTCTGTGAAAAAAAAAGTGCTGGTCAATCACTAGTCTTCAATTGGTACTGGTAAAACTGTGTCTATAAGTATGTAAATTCGCCAGGCTTGCATAATAGGCTATATACGTACCACCATCACCAGCCTCCTTCACGTGGGGCTCGTTCATTCCTTCCATCATCGTCGCATCAAAGAGAGACGATGCTTTCTTCACAATGAACTGCTGAAGTTTCAGCCTCTTACCTCGATCTTGGAAGCTAAGGAGAAAGCATATACTGCCTGTCACCAATGTGACCAACACAACATATTGACAATATGGTTCTAGGGTCTCGGCTATTTAGAGCCTAATCTCCGTATTCAAAAAATCAATGAAACAATAAGATTATTTTTTCATTTCCCTTTTTTCCCCTTTGCTATTGAGTTAAAAAAACCACGTAACTATGAAAACCATGTAGGCCCATACAAGATGAGATTAAATATTTAAAAATGAGACTTCCTTCACGACGGTAGCAAGTTGTAGCCAATGTAAGCCAGTGAATCAGTAAACAAATGAGTCACTGCCAATCATGGCTTATTATTAGCTATTGTTACGATAGCTATAATCCACGAAGCGCTTATTTTACCCTCTAGTGTGAAAGCATGTACGCCTAATGATGGATCTCATGCAAAAAGGTAACAGGCTACTAAATCGTCTGCAGGCATTATGATGTGTATTATATTTAGCTAGGTAGGTTCAATCAATCTATATGAAGGATAGGCCTAATTGTTACACTTAGGCCTACATGCACATTGATTGGGCAAACAAGATGACCAGTAAAATGCACTTTACAAGTATAGTAGGCCCTATGTATGTAGGCCTAATAATAATATTATGTATGCTTCTATTTCAGTACCGGTATTGAAGAAGTTATTTGTTTATTTATATTGGGTTTAACGACGCACTCTACTGATGACTACGATCTATTGGCGTCAATGAATGATATATGAGATGATGGGATGGGATGGTGATCGAGATGAGAGGTTATTTTATTAGGTGTTTTTGGATAGTGGGGAGGAGTCGGTCGTGGCCTGTTGATAAGGAACCATCCCAGTATTGACCTGAACGACAGAGGGAATCCACGAAAAACCCGTCAGGAGAATCGAACCCGGTCTCCTGAATGACAGTTCAGTGTTGTAACCACTCGACCAGTTGTCTCAGTTTGAAGAAGTTGATGCGTTACATCAACATTATTGAAGCATGCAGTGCAAGAGTAGGCTCAACATAGGTCCGTATGCATACGTCAAATATTGATTATGGAAGTGGGAGTATTGTGTTCCGTCCGTGAACTCAGGATTATAACTCCAAAAAACTGACCTTAATAAATTAGACAATAGTGGTACCTCAAGTGCTTCTGTCGCTGTTGGTAAACATCAAAGTTGAGTGCTTTGACGTCAACACCCTGCTTGGGTAGATCAGTCTCTCCTCTTTCGGCCTCCCATACTTTCTGCAGTTGTTGACCGTGAAAATTGAGAGTCTGGATCAACAACTCCGGTTTGATAGTAGAGGGCTCCATCGTGGAGTCCACGCTGATACACGACTTCAATAGCAGAAACTAAGCTCCTAAAATAAAAAGGTACATGTTGCAGATAATTTCATTTGCTTACATTTTAATAGGGATGCTGGCTTTACACGCCTCATCTACATCGTTGTTGCATCGATTTTACGTCAAGCAGACCTCTGACTTTTGGGTAATTATTGATTAAATAGAGAAAAACTATTGCCTAGATTTGAAGCAACACATTTATGATGTTGGTATTTCCTAATAATACCATCACTATGTTATTCAGAACTGATGGCACATTCCGATTTTAATGTCGTTTCCATGGTTTTCTCGTACGGTAATATGAAAATATGGATTGATCAACATTTCTTCGCTTTGACAGCCATTTCACGTAGAGATATACTAGCGAGGCGGTGATGCCAGGTAGTGTTTGGTCCGGCTCTGAGATGGTTTGCAATTCATGTGTTCAAGGGGTATCGGTATTGCGTTTTAGTAGGATTCAAGTGAGGAATAGTCGACAACATCGCAATCCAACATGGCAGACCAAGTACGTTTTTCACTTTCATCACACAGTGAATAAAGAAATGGTACCATGCAAAAATAGGCGAGTTCTCTATAACCGTAATCAATATTAACCGACTTTTGGTCAAATAGTCAAGTCACATGGAACAAAATTTCAGTTTGACAACTGATATGATTAGGCTATACAAAAAATGCTTAACACGCCAATGACACTGACAAAACGTACACTGATTGCGCGGCACCGTAAGACTGAATACAGGCAGTACAGTATCGGATCTATTCATCTGAACAGCTCTTCAGCTATCTTTCTTCACCTCAAATCTCCAATGAGAACATTAGAACACGACCGATGTGGTTAGACAAAGTTTTGTGTCCAGGAAAAACTAACAAATAACCATAATGAAGAGCCACTCACCATCTACAATACATTTAACCCTACTTGAAGGTACTGTGCATGTACCGTAGTATTTTCTTATAACAAATAAATCATGTGTCACGACTCACGAGACTGCTGTTGCCAAGCTTTCACGCCCCGAGACTACGAGCCCTACCGGGAGTCCTAGGAATAGGGAAATTGAGGTAAACATTCAACTTTCTCACTATTTTCTCTTGGACACACTTCTTTTATGGGGAATAGGCAGCTAGCAGTCCAATTTATCGAGTAGGACTGAATTATTTAAATGAGCCATAAAACATATTACTATGTGAAGAAGTCTTCAAGGCGATGGAAAAACGTGTTAAATATACACGTGAGGACAAATATATGGGCCAACGAGACCAAAATGTATTTATGTAGGCCTAGGTTTTTTTTGTTGACTACTGGTACCAAAAGTTAGCAGAACAGAGTGAACTGACAAAAATGCAAGAAAAAACTACCGGTAGGCAACTATAGGCCTAAAGCTAGTGGGAAATAGCCCAGAAGGGAAAGGAACGAAAACTAGTAATTATGAACAATAATTTTAAGAGTGCCCTGGGCCCTGAAAGAATTAATGACATAATATGATCTCAGTTATTACATATGAGAAATAGCCTGGATAGACCCACCTCTGAGACATTGGATATTACATACCGTAAGATGGGGTAATACCGAACACTTTTACTCTTCTTTTAGCAATAACGGAAGGTGTAATTAATAAGTGTTGATTTTTTTTGGCACAAAGCATTACTGGTGGAAGTAGTTCAAAAATAGTATAAGTACAAAATTTTCAACCATCAGCACTAATTAATTACAAATTTTTATATCTAGTGTTCAGCATTACCCCACTGTGGGGTAATACTGAACACTTGTATAAAAGGTACAATGTCTTGAAGCACACATACAATGGGGTAAATCTGAACACCTGGGTGGATTCGTATGAAAAAATCGAATAGGTATTATCTGTCACACGCATGTACTGATTGAAATGGCCGTTACTCACTAGTTTATCCAGATAGATAAAGTATATTTTGATTGACGTTGCATCGTTTTTTTTTTTAATATTATTAAAATTCAAGGTTTCACACTAGGAAGTTCAAAGAGTTGATTTAAAATAGATATCACAACAAGCTATGTAATTCTTTTTAAATTATGATTTTCGGATGATTATTACAGTTTCTAAACGTTGTGAAAATGTGTCTACCAAAATAGTAAAAACCAAAACGCGACAGTTTAACTAATTTTTATTCATTATTAGAGATTACAATATTTACATGTCAACACTCATTCACATCAACTGGATGTTTGAAAATCGTGCAGGTGCCTCGCCTGTCCAACGTGTAAGGTGGAATGGCTTCATCAAGAATTTGATTCTTCTTCACCCAGGAAATGTCGTCGTTCTCAGGAAAGCGGAATACTAGTTTACAATTATCAACGGCCTTTAGGAACTTAACTTCGGTTTCTGAGCGTTCAACATCATACTGCAAAACTTGTCCCAAATAGACTCTGTCCAATAAATCTCGTTTCGTTTCAAATGCAACCAGCACAAATTGCCCAGGTACCGGTACGTTATTTGAAGAAACAGACGCTTCTCTTGCCGAAACAAGTCGCAGCGGTATCTCATCCTCGCTTGACCAGTCTTCGTCCGACAGTTCTGTGATATTGGCTTCTTCTGAACCATTTTCGTTACCATTGACCGAACATTCATCAGCGTCGTCACCGTTGCCTGCATCACTGTCCTCAACATCGAGTGGAGGTTCATCATCTTCTTCTTCTGAAGTTTCAGCGGCCACTGATCGCCCAGCAATCACCGTCAATTTGCTCTTCTTTCTTGGAGCTGCCCTCGGAGCTGTAGCCCTCTGACTTTGGAGGAAAGAGATGACAGTTTCATTCATGAGGCTGGGAACATTTTGGTTTGGCATTCCACTTACACTGTGCCTTGGGATGCGGCTTAGAAGTTTTTCTTTATCCACAGGAAAAATTCCTGTCGCAACAAATCCACTGATGATATTGGCTTTGGCGTTGGTCTGAATTTCTAGCAAGAGCTGCTTCAACATACCAGGAAACTGTGTTTTATCTACAGCCGAGGAGCGGGGATGTAATCGCTTCCAATCCCTTAGCATTTTTCTCCATGCTTTTTTGAGAGGACCAAAAAATGAAACATCAAGAGGTTGAGTCAAGTGTGTGCTATTTGGTGGTAAAGCAATGAACCGTACCTTGTGTAGGCGACACAGTCGAAGAACATCAGGGGAGAAGTGCGATGCCAAGTTATCGCCGATTAGTGCAGTTGGTTTCCCTAACCGAATTGCGTGAGGTAAAAACGAACGAGTGAACCAATCCGTAAATGAAACGGCATCAAACCAACCATGCCCCGTACGATTGAACCTGCTTCCTTGTTTGCAACAAGCTTCGTTACAACAAGGGGCACCTTTTGGACCACCCTTACGCCATAAGTCCCACATACCTCCGGCTTTGTACACTATATATGGCGGAAGGAGCACACCACTGGCAGAAACACAAAACATTAACGAAATACTACTTTTAGTATGATTGACAACATTGTCGGGATATTTCACCCCCTTCCTGAAAATCAGTTTGGCTTTTCCAGGGTCATCGGTCAAATTCGTTTCGTCGAAATTGAATATTTGCTCCGGTCCGAGGCCCTCCAAAGATGAATTTAATTCGTCGGAGTATTTTGATAATATATCACTGTCAACAGCAGCCCTTGCACGTTTTATATTATTTGACATGCGGGCAGATAGCCTTGAGCTGTGTCTCTTCATGAACCCTCGTGCCCAATCCGATTTTGGATAATTGTCCGTGAATCGTGCGACAGTTTTTCCTGATCGATCCAAGTAACATTTCGCAATCTTTCGTAAATCTTTTGTGTCCAACGGAAATCCCCAATCCGACGTAACTTCCAATGTTTGAACCAACAATTCTTCTTCTTCTTCGTTGAACACTCTTGGACATCCTACCTGTGACGATGAATATGTGCCATGGATCTTGGCATGAAGCGTGCCTTTTGGAATCCCATACTTCTTACTGGCTGCATTGAGAGTAATCTTTTTTCTTTTTATTAATGAAAGTGTATTTTCCAAAACCTCTTGGCTGTAATGATAGTTACTTGATACGACTTTCGGCTTATAGTTCCTAGGCATCTGAAAAATAAAGTAGGGTTAGGCCTAGGAGTGCTTTTGTACTTCCAGCTAAGCTTGAAGCATACAATTAATCATTTACATTAGGTTCATTCTTGTGAGTAAATATACATAACTTGTTGGAATATGGATGATTTTCTTTATAGTTACCTTTATGACAAATTGTGTCCAAGAGAAATCTCGCAGTTTTGTGTTTGCTGCACCAAATGGAACATGAAAGTAAACACAGTCCCTCACATGCCTAGGCTGTTCAGAATTACCCCACAATTTACCATGCTTTAGAATTCCACTTCCTATTTGACTCACATAGTATCAACATCCTGTTTGAAGCTATGTGTGAAATCACCATAGATGGCAGAGTAGTATAGCAATACATTTAGCTTGGTAGGTAAAGAAGTTTACCCACCAGATATAACATTTTTTCAAACATCCAAAAACTCTTCAAAACTGAAAAAGTGATATTATTATTTTTCCAGAAATACCAGGTGACCAAATACAAACAAACTCTCACACAATGCACTTTATTGAGTTCCCAAATCAGTGATCATTTCAGTTACAGTCTGCCTTCATTATTTCGAAAAATATAATATTCTAAAAAAAAAAGGCATCCTGTGTTCAGAATTACCCCCGTGGTCGGCATTACCCCATCTTACGGTACCCACGTAGGCCTTTGGCAATTAAAATCAATAACCCAGGCTTACAATGGCAATACCATTGTTCACAGATCTCACATTCAAGGGAGGAATAGAGGATAAATAGTAACAATCACCGCCACCAGATGTCTCAGTTACCAACCTGCGTTATGATTTGGTATTATGGCAGAAAAACTTTCATTAGCGTGAATCATTGCAGTGCATAGGTTAGCATGGCCATTATAATCTCAACGGCATGGCTGACTGCCATACTGGAGTGGAGGTTCACGGTTTGATTTCCGCCAGTAAAATTATTTAATAGATCAACTTCAAATATATTTGTCTCTAGAGCATGGGATTAGGCCAACAGGAAATATTTTTTTTTTGTTCGACCACAATCGAAATTATGTAGGTCTAGATGAAAGTTGTAAGTTACACCTATTTCTATTTCGTTAGTAACTGGTGTCGAGTACACTCTAGCAACGACGATTATAGCATCTCGACCTCTTTCATTCCTCCCATAGATAAGGCTCATTGTTGGCTTTAGTGTGTAGGCTCCAACAGGTAGGCCTAAGTAGATTTGCTAGTCTTCACACTGCAAAATATGGAATTTCGAAATATGATGAAGTAGAATTCGGCTCAACATTCAGAATTGTTTCGGGCTCGTCCTCAATTGATATCACATTATGAATAATACAGCATTAGTATGGTAATTTGAGTTTGTAGCAAGCACAAACTCTATGGTTAGGTATAGGTAACTTAATGCCCACATGCCTAGAGCCTACCATAGGCCTAGTTATAGGTCTGAGCCAAGGCCTACCATTTGGGCCATATTTAGGCTCATTAGAAAAAAAACTTGTCAGTACCAGCAGGCTACAAAAAGCAATGAAAAATCTAGTCTATCAAGACTGTCAGTATAGGCCTACCATTCATAGTACCGTAACCCAATCATGTATCTAAAATAGTTGAGAAACGGCAAACGCATTCATTAAATCAGCCTAGCTACACTTGCATCCCTGACATTAAGGTTTCAAACGACCGTCTACCCATACCAAACCACTAGCGCACGGGTGGTTCGCGGCTTCATCTTTCGTTGATACAAGTAGGCTTATATCTAGTTCTCGTGGTAAATGGCAGAGGTGTTGTGGGCTACTAGCCTATACACACCAGACCTTGAAAAATGAAAGTACGCCTACATCTGTATATCGGGCCTAGGCTAGTTAGGGTAGGAGAATAGAATAATAATCAAGTTAACACACAAATAAATTAGGTTACTCATTATTACTTGTCAATTTGTATTCAAGATCAGCATCTCCTGCAACCAAACCAAAACTGAAGAGTACACTAGAAATTCTTGATGCAAATACGCAGAGCTTCACACTATTGCCTGAAGAGTGACTGAAAAAGAGGGAAGACTGAAGTTCGTTGAGTACAGACTTGACATGAAAGACATACATACCTATGGTTTGGGATACAGACCGCTGTACGATTTTGTATGTTTTGTATCCTAAGTTACTACCGTTTCTCAGGAGGTATAATTAGAGAATTTAATGAAGAATTTTAGATACAAAAGTGGATGTTAATGACAATCGTGCATAGTAGTTCAAGTAGTTCCCTTTATTCTTGTATTCATAAAAGAGTGGAATATCTTCACACACGAAGTGCAAGATTAGCAAGGTTGATAAATGGTTCGTTTAGTTTGAGTGTTTTGTCGCATGGTAGCGATGCTCGCAGTTGTTCACAATTTAACAAGAAGAATTATTAATGGTCGACGTCCCAGGCATCCTTGAGAGGCGTACGTAGAACAAACGTGAATTTTCGTCAATCACTTACAAATCGCACAAATTAATCTATAATGGGTAGATCAAGAACGAGAAGCAAATCTCCGAAAAGGCGTCACAAAAATAAGCACTCCCACAAAAGGTCTAAATCCAGAGAAAGAAATTCAAGTCACGCTAGTAAACACACTGAGAAAACTCGGGAGCGAAGTGCTAAATCAAGGTAAGCCTTCAGTCGCAGTCATAGCCTAGTCTTAGAGTAATATACTTCGATCAGTTGGGCTACTTTCTAATTTTTTGTTTATGGATTCAGGCCTATCTTGGTTTCGGATGCTTACATAGGTCTAGGCCTACTTTCTGTGCCTGAGACTTGAGATGGGAGGCAATGAATGGCCTAGCCCATAGGCCTAGTTTGATGGCAATTACAGTATTGTATACAGCACAGCCTTCTTTATTCAAATCATTCATTTCTTATACTGCCCTTTCACTCGGGCTATTTGGACGGGTTCGCGCATATTTGCTCGCGCAGGCAAAAATGACGTCATGGTCTGGTATGTACTGCACCCTGGTATCTAAAGTTCCAACTTCGAACAATTGTCATTCTTTTCAACTGTCATTCTTGTCACAATATTCTGTCAATCTCTTGCGACGTTATTGAGCTTATGTCATATCTACATTTTGGCGAGGGTCTATAGGCTTACCCAGATTTAGACGTGAACGATATTTATGTTGACCCAAGCAATAAACATCATTCAAGAACTTGTCCCGGTGATATTCCGGATTCATTATATTATTGAATAAAATCTTTCATATCATTTATTATCATAAACAAAGTTACTAGTTGGTGAACTCGCGAAGTCACGGCCTAATAGAATGCGTGCGTAATTTAAATTATCCTACGGAAATTCCCAAAGTTATTGGTATCTTCGCAGATATGACACTTCAAACAAACCGATTTACTTGAACATCTTTGGAAAGTGACGTCATGGTCTGGAAACAACGGCACCATCGGCGATTTTGTGAACTAAAATAATTGGACATCGGTTAACATGGGAAGCATACCCCGAGTGAAAGGGCAGTATCAGAGAAGAATGATCTGAATAAAGAAGGCTGTGGTATACAGTTTGTAGGCCTAGTGCTACATTACAAACTAGATGGTGACAGTGATTAGGCCTACAATTATTAGTAGCACACAGTCAGTGCGATTTAGCTCAATTAATTTAGCCTGAAATGGTAGAAACTTTGTGGGCCTAGGCCTACGTTAATTTTCGTAAAAAACCGATGGAGCTCCACCACATTTAATTAATCGGTTTGGTAGGCCTACTGTCAATTCACATTTGAAATACGTGATAAACGGGACAATGATTTGTTCGCGGGACGGGCCCACAAGTACAGACCGATAATAAGGCAGTCTGAATGAATCAATAGGCCTATGACCAGAGTTTTTTCAGTTTCCAAACAGTTTTCTCCAAAACTATTCAGAGTTTCATGATGAACGTCGAATATAGAACCGTTCCAGGCTCAATCGGTTCAATGATTCAACTAAACTGTTCCTCGACTGTGATGAATGCACAGTCAATGACGATTTCTCAAAAGGCATCCAGACCTTCTCAGGCACATTGGAAAGAGTAGGGAAATTAGAATTGAACTGTGAAAATGTTTTTGTTTTCTATGACTAGCCCCTACATATACCACGCAGTTGGGAAACGGTTTAGTCAAACCGCTTCACGCTGAAATGGTTTAGAGATGGTGATATACCTGTCGGTTTTGGTGTAAAACACTTTGGTTCCAACTCAGTTTGGAAAGTGAATTGGACATCTCGATACGATAGATATACACGTCAAACCGATTCAATGCAAGGCTTTCTATATTATTGTTATAATATATATAGGCTATATATATAGGAATAGGCCTATATAGAAGGCCTTGCTCCAGGTCCAAAACTTTGCTTGAACGCGGACAATAACGATTCACAAGGCGCTGCTAATATTCAAAATGGCTTGCGTTTTTTAAACGTTTTGCTGAAGTGTTTCTGAATCATTGTGATATACACTCATTTGTTGAACCGTTTCAGCGTGAATTGGTTTGCCCAAACTGTTTCCCGACCTTGTGATATAGGCCCTAATCCTAGGGCCTACCTTTCGTATTAGTTATTAGTTATTTTGTCGTGACCTTTACCTTTGCGAAATGGTGTTTGTTTTCCGAGTTTTTGGTGTTTCCTGATAGATCTTGATTTTATCTAAGCCTATATTAGAAAAAGCTGGCCATTGTAAGAATTGTTGATTTTGTATGTTTTAAACTCACTTCAGTATGTTGGTTTCTGGATCGACGTCTGTATTTTGACAGCCGTGTGTGTTGACCACGTACTACACACTACTTTTTGTTTATAAAATTGTATAAAGGCAGTCATGGGTTGTAGGTGCATTTTTTTTGTAACCATAGGCCTATAGAAAGTGTTTTTGTGCACTTTCATGTTCTGGTACAATTTTGCCAAGATGGCTGACATTATGCAGTGATTTTGACAAATTGTCATATTTGTGTCAGTTTTGAACTTAGAAATAATTTCAATTCTTATCGTGGCCAGGCTTTTTCAAAAAGAAAAACACCAAATTTCCCTCACAAAGAAAACAAAATTGGTTGCGGTAATGGTTACGACAAATTTACCAAGTTACGTTAAAATGGAATAAATGTTCCATTCTGCTGCAGACTCAACGTTGGAGGAATGTTGAAAGTTTCTTTCGTTTGACCTGTGGAGCACTCGCAAAACAAGAAATAAATCAAAGCAAGATCTTTATTGTGTTTTGAATTTGCTTAGCCTACCGTAGGCCTACCTGTCTTTCCAAGACCTCATTTAGACCAGACTAATCTATAGTATTATGTTCTTTAGAAAAAGATCACATTCCGAGTCATCTTGCAGTAGTACTGATGGATCTGACGACGCCCTGAGAGTTGCTGGAAGAAAAAGAACGTATCATGATAGAAAAATGGACGAAGTTGAGAGATTAGCAGAAATGGAGCGACAAAGGTAAAGCCACAATGTTATACCAAATTTATTTGAGTCAAATTCACTACTTCCGCTACCGGTACCTATGTCATATATAATAATAACTCAGAGGCAAACGCGTTATGTGTTGCCGCGTAGATGGATGAGCTGGAACATATCAACTTATCTTTGGATTGGTTATTATTATATATATATATATATATACACCTTGAGATCCAAACCATTACATCACTTCCATCTTATTTTACGTTATTAATTTCTATGATAATAAAGAAGGCTTTGTTTTAATCGTTTACAATTGAGTGGTGTCACCTGTATCTTTGATTTAATAGGTATCTTAATAGCTTAGAATGATTTATAAAAATTACATTATATATTTTTTTACATCAAAACGCCTGATCCGATTTGAGAGAAAGTTCGGAATAATGTGTATCATTATTAGATTAAAATTCCCTGAGAATTTGAATTCTCTCGGATGACATATTTTTCCTGAATTTTTTTCTCTGGGTTATTCTTATGGGATTTTTGAAAACTTTGAAATGAGTTTTCTCAGAAGTGGTTCAACCGATCGCACCTCAAAACTATACAGTATTGAATTAGATTAGATAATCTATTAGATCGAGCTACCAAGGGGTGCACCACATTGTTAGTACCGGCTGTATTGTATTTGTATTTCCATAAAACTAGAGACTAGTAGCAGTTGAGGAAGCTAGGTGATTGACCCTAGACAGTCTACTAGAACCATGTCAGTAATAACTATGACCAGGATGTCAAGTCTAAACCATTACGACTCGAGTCGAAAAGCGAGTTGTGCCACATTTCGAAGTCAATATCGACTTGCAGAGATCTCGTTTTGCTAGTCTTGAAACCCAGTGATCGAGTGCAAGTCGAATGCGAGTTCAGTCGTTGTGAGATGTAGATGAGTTTGACATGACGACATGAGTCACTTGAGTCGAGGGGGCGGAGTCATAGCTAAGTATTACTTTGCCCCCACGACCATTCAGAACTTTGTAAATTCCTGTTGATCTACTAAGAATTGGTGCGAAATAATTGAAATCTCTAAAAGCTGTTTAATGACATTTTATTCCAATATGGTAACACTTCCATTGTTGATGCTTTTTTGAATTGTTGCGAACGTTTGATTGGTAAAATTGATTGTTGTAAGGATTGTTACATGTTGCCTTGTGTGTAATTATTTAATTCTAAGCTAACATTGTGAACATATCATTGTATGTACATAAGATGATTCAACTGAATCAATTTAAATAAGATTAGTAAGATAAGCACCTGAGTAAATATAAATATATAGGCCTAGTATGATGAATAACTATATTAGGCGGACTGGACTTTGAAAGTGTAGGCCTACCGTGTGGTCCATGGTATGGATAAGCTTAAAATAAGCAGGTGTCAATCATTTGGCTGAAAACTTTGGCTTGTGTTAGTCCTTCCCAGTATTATAATGTGCTATCGCTATGGTCTTTCCCAAGATACATTGAGGGTTGCGTTGGTTTGCCGGTTGGAGATGGTGACTTCACTCATTCGAAAACACGTTCCATTTCCTGAGTAGGCCTACTTTTCTGAGAAATATTGATCGCTGCTCTATCTAGTGTTGTCTTGTAGAAACGGCTGGTGGTTTGACAAACTTGATGACAGCTGTTATTAGCTGAACCAACGTGAATGTAGGCCCAAAGTCAATTCCTTTTATCATCATTTATCTACGCACGATCGATAATTCTTAAAATGTGGCTCGTGAATTGGAATATATTCTCAACATGGGAGGGATAGGAAGTGAGAACACCATCTCCCGGCGGCAAACCAACGCAACCCTCAATGCATCTTGGTATTTCCTATAGGCTAGCACATAATATTCTCATGGTAGGTGGGGCCTAGGCCTAGTACTGAATGTATGCCTCATAGCATTGAGTATTTATTGTTGTACAACACTATAAACTCAATGCCCATAGACCTAGGCCCTAGTGTATTAAAAAGTCGAAGGTCCAAGCAATGGGCAAAGCTACCGTACTTACTAGCTCAATGATTTCATCATAGAGAAAATATGTCCAATATAGTGTATGCCTACTGTGAACTCGATGCCTACAAAAGCTCATCTATTGTCTAGGCCTAGTCTAGGCCTGAGGCCTAGACTGAGGCCTAAGGACTAAGTCAATGCCCATATGCTTAGGTATTGAGATATAAGCTGGGCCTAGGCATAGGCTAGGTCACAGTTCCCTAGATAGAAGTACAGGCTCACACCTCGGACCTAGTTGGGTTTGGTAGATGATGAGCTTATTGTAATACAATGAACAGTTTCAATGTGAATCAACTAGTCTGATATGATGTTTTACTGTTTGAAAGATCTATAGACTTATAACGTCGTCTGAATGTCGATTGCTGAAGATTGTGTGAGCGGAACTATACATTCTGACAGCTGCTTTCAATTTGTGAGCTAGCACCTTACTCAAGCGGAAAAATTTGATGAATTTGATTTCCGGCTATTGAAATGCTTCAAGCCGCTTACGAAAACAATCTTGGATATTCATTGAAACCTAATTCGGCTTCCTTGAGGTTGGCAATGGCATTTATTTTAACTAGATCGTCCATGTTGATTTACGTCAAGTCACCAACAGCTGATAACTCACCACGTAACTCGCGGTTTGAAACGTGAAATCTCTGCGACGAGTCGACATTTAGTCCCCAAGACTAGGGCTTATGACGTCAATTGACAAAACGTGACTCATCTCGTAATATGATTAGTTCTCATGGCTCAAGACATCCTGGCCTATACAGTAATCATTTCTATGGCAGCCGCTATTTATAGGACCATCGGTCTATGTCACCACATGCAGACGTTGTTGTTGAGTGTAGCCTAAATTAACCTAAATAACCCAATCTAACTAATTTAATGTACGCCTACATCTAATCTATCTGAACTAACTTTAAAACTAACTGACGAAACAAACATCCTAAACTAATTTAGGCTTATAAACTAAAACCAGTCTTAAACGTATTTCTGGTCTGACGAATAGCCTCATCGGTTTACTATAGATGTGAGTCCAGATGACTATAATATTGACTAGAGCGTATCTGGCCCTATAATAATTAATTATTCAGACCTAAAAGCAATTATCTCCTTCTGTAGTGCTGCTGTCTTATTTGTTTTTTGGTTGCAGTAGTCAATTGGCATACGTACCTGACTTACTAGTTTTTTTATATTGGGTTTCAACGACACACTATAATGATAACTAAGATAGGCGTCAAATGAATGATTGATGACTGATGAGATGATGGGATGATGAGATGAAGGTTTCTTAGGTATTGGGATTCTCATAACTATAATTGTTTTCTTATACCTAGGAGACAAAGAGAGTTGGAGCAGAAAACGGTGGAAGAAGAAACGGCAAAAAGAATCGAGGAGTTGGTCAAAAAGAGAGTGGAAGAAGAATTAGAAAAACGTAAAGATGAGATTGAAGAAGAGGTATTGAGACGGGTGGAAGAAGCCAAGAAGATCATGGAGAAACAGATGATGGAGGAAATGGAAAGGAGACGAGAACTCCAACTAGAAGAGGAGAAGCAGCGGGAGGTAAGACAGAGGCTGATAGCTAGGGGGGTTATGTAAAAACTTGGAAAATGTCATCTGTGGAATGCGACCAGTTTCATTGGGCAAAGCTCATTTTGTGAAATTTGTGTTTTAGTACCTACCGTACATCCATCACAATCCCATGAACCTGGTCATAATCTACCCAAGTACTTATATTTAGGCCTACATGTAAATTTCATCTCAATAAACAAGTATGACTCGTTTTTTTCTACGTACTAATTTCACATTTGAAAGATGGCTGTGATAATACATCAAAATCAATATTTTGTCAAGTTTTTCGGATTATCGGTCTATACAGATCCACACCTGGCCCTTCAATTGTAAACTTTTAATGTCTCACACCTTGCGGTTCAGAGTAATAGTGTAGTGTACAATCATGTATCTGGGGCTAACATGATAGTCAGATTCGTCAGTACAGTATCGTGTTTGGTGATGTTGACTTGAAACAATGTGTACTAGTATTCTCTCTGAAACTTCCGTGCCAATGTTTTTAAATACCCACCCCATTGACACGTACAGTATCTTAGGTTGAAACCGCGAGAACATTCAATTTTAAGGTGGGGAGAAAATCTCTGCAGTGGGCTTACATTTTACATAGCATGGGAGTACAAATTAAACATCATTGGGAAAAGATTTGCCATATCAAGTAAAGACCAGGCAATAATATGTACCATATACTGTGGGACCATGTACAGTAGAACCTCTTTAGTAAGTTTCTCTTTAGTACATTTACTACCCTTAGTGAATTTAATTGATTGGTCCCTACCATGCTCCCTAATGTTGAATAGGCCTAGTTTCTTTTGCAAGTTTTTTCACTTTTTTTCACTCTGTTAAGCTGTAAAAACGTTACCAAAGGGGTTCCACTACTAGTACCGGTACTAAAGAAGTAAAATGTTCTTTGATATGTACCTTGGCTCCAATAAGTCTGCACTCTTTCCATTTCTTTTAGCTTCAGTCGCACATGCTATGCACACATTGCTTAAGTGAGAAGCCACTCAGTGAGATCGAAATGAAAATAAATTACCAGTACATTACATTGTATTCTCGAAGTAATGTAGAGCATACGCTAGTTTTTATATATTTAGAACCTTACTTTCAAATCATTATTTTTTAAAAAATTGAAAAATAGACCAGAAAGCTATTGTACGTGGTATTAACATTATTTGTGATCTAGTCTATAATTTGATATTCCTAATAAATACTACAATCTTATCAAACTTCAGTTGAACAATTTTTTGTAATATTACCGACTAGTCGTTCCTCACATCTTTCAAACAGTTGAACAACATCTTCAAATATTTTCTGCCCATTTACAGCTAATCATTTAGGTACGATATAGGCGTACACTCAGTATTCCGCTGCTGTATGTGCCTTGACTGTAACGCCTACGCCGTATTATGAGGGTTCTTGGGCTCAGTTCAATGCAGGGTAGCTGCTACCCCCATGGATATATGAACACATTCTGCATGTCCTCTTTAGAATGTTATAGAGGTACATCTTCTTTTATATAACTATTGAACCTCTTTGCTCAAGTTGAAGAGTCTTTGTAATACATGTTCAAAGCAAATTTGAATAAATGTTTATAGTTTACGGTTCAAACAAATCTTGATCTTAATATGTATAAATTAAAAACAAATTGTTTTTTACTCTTAATCAAAACTTGATTTCTTTTGAACAATTTGTACGAATGCAAGATTTCCCTGAGCAATGATCTACCTACTATCCTTGTAGCGAGATCAACTTCAGACCATCGAACAATTGAACAAATCCATACGGAAGTGCTTATAATCGTGCACAGCACAGCTTGATGCCAATAAAAGTAAAACGACTCCTTTGGACTTGTGTGGGTGGGGGCCGGAGACGACGTCTGAGGTAGGGCAAGGGGAGGGGGGCTGGAGAACAATGACTAACAGACATTCCGGTGCTCCCGATTGAAACTCAATCATTTTCCTTGTATGAAACGGCGTCTGTAGAGAAAGTGAGAAGACTGCATCAGTAGTACTAAAGCATTCATTTGAGGCTGAGTTTACAGTTTGCGGAGGAAGAGAGAGGGCAGAGGCTCCGCCAGACAAGGTATTATCTACCATTTTATATATACTTTATATGTCAGTTCTATATTATTTTGTTTTATATAATTAAGAATTATTTGCAGGGTTGCCACTTCTAGTGCACATATTTTGTATTGTGTATGCATTAGTTTTGGTAAGTGCCAAAATACTATGTGCCAGTTTGTGTTTTTAAAGAGACTCATTGGATTTTAATTCGTGTACTGTGTAGGCCTACTATGTAGAGAACAACACGTGTTACTACTGTAAGCTTCTAACCAAATTCTTGTATCATTCTACATTTTAGACGATGAGCCGTTGACCAAGTGGCAGCCGTGCAGTGTGTGCATCTTACAGTAGTGTTACCAGCTATTTCAGTTCATCTTCATAATGCTCACATTCTTTCAAACACAAATATAGTAGTCCATTTGAGTCTGCTTCTAAATATACTTTTCAGAATTTTATAAATCCAATTGCAACTCTATATTGAAATCACTCGTGTTATTACAATTCATTCTAAAAAAAATATTGTGTACATATAAGTAACATACCTATACATATAGGTCTACTCTCCTTTAGACTTAGGTACTACAATTCAGCATAATTTAACTCATTTTTGATGAATACTACTCTCTTGTGATCATTAGTCTTATTCGTACATATACCTACTATTATGTTGATTGTATATTGTAGCTTGTCCCCATGCCCTGTGTTCCGCGATGCACCCTCGAGACGACACGCTCTAGCCTATGATGCATGTGTTCGCCACACGTGTAGCACATGTTGACAGACATAATTATTATTATAGGAGGAGGAAATGAAGAAACGGGAACAACTGGAGATGATCATGGCTGAAAACACCCGCAAAATAGAGGAAGTGCACAAGAAATTGGTATGTTTCATTCTCTCGTTCTCTTCTCTTTGACACACTTCCATCTTCATTTAGGCTATAAGATCAACTTGAGATTATTTTTGGTTATTCTGATCTTCAGTCTCTTTAGCTCAAGTTCAAAATGAAAATTGCCCCATAAAATTCCAGTTTTTGTTAGAGATGGCAGCACTTATGTCGAAATGAGCTCTTTACGTTTGTTAATGGAAATAGCGTTTCTCAAAGCAACTTCTCTCATAGGCCTAGTAATTGGCTATTACAATTATGTTACAACTTCGGCCTACAATAAATGGTCATACCGGTATGTTTTTTTACTTTTGTTTCAAAATGCTACTTGACTGATTTAAAAAATTGGCATGTGTAATTAAGAAAAAATGTAAGTTTCCCCATTGTGGGGTGGTAAGATCGCCCGTGTGGTGCCCTGTCCAAACGATCCTATCTTTTATCCTCAGCCTTAAGGTCTAACCTCCATTACCTCATGGTCATGAAAAAATCACTAGTTTTTGTCAGTCGATTCGTTTTGATGTGCTCGATAATAATATCCAAACAGATGATAGGCTAACCGGGATAAATTTTGAGATATATCAATTCAAATACTGAATGTTTCCCTATCATTTAACACGCAACCTTCAAATTTCATGCGTTTTTATTATTCAACAAATCATTAAAATATACTAAAAGGAATGACATTCAATCAAAAAACTTGTTATATTGTAGATGAAGATATTACGAATAGAATTATGCAAAAATAAATATAGGCACCCGTTATCATTTATGAATCACACTCATTCTAAGAGGAAAAATAGTTCAATTTACACCAAAATGAAGTCAAAATAGCAACTTAATATTTCATTAAAGCGCTGTAGCTTCAGCCAAAAAAATATGACAGCGTTTCTGATGCAATTTCAATTCAAGAATACACATATTCAATAAAACTTGACTCAAATTTCCCCAATGTAGAATTAATTTCAAAATTACTTTTTG
Source organism: Brachyptera risi (assembly GCA_964007535.1). Classification (NCBI taxonomy): domain Eukaryota; kingdom Metazoa; phylum Arthropoda; class Insecta; order Plecoptera; family Taeniopterygidae; genus Brachyptera; species Brachyptera risi. The sequence continues at coordinate 18,110,525 of OZ023328.1, forward strand.
ACTCTGCTGACCAAACGGCTATTAGACTTTAATTGGGTAACAATGATTTTGTATCAAGTTTCGATGTTATTGAAAAAAAAAGAAAAGTTTCCCTTTAACCTTAATCTGTCGAGTGGGTGGCTAAGCTATACAAATGTGAGAGTGGAGAAGTATGAATTTCCATGGAAATAACCATCAATAACATTTATACATTATATCATCGGCCACTGGATTAGCCAGATTGCATTTTGAATCTAGCTCCTCAATGTGTATCTATTTGGTGCACCTAATTCAAATGTTTTTTCTTCATTAAATTAGCAAAGTGAAGACTCAGTTTTACAGTAGCGTACTTGAAATATGAAAAGTTTCTGCGCTCCACAGGTCAAACGAAAACAAAAGTTGTGATGAAACTTGGTATAAAGTATGAACTCATGTCAGTTGAACTTTTTTTCTCCCACTATCCAAAATGCGTAATAATATAACCTCTCATCACGTCTTCCCATCAGGTCATTCGTCATTCACCGAAGCCAATAGATCGTAGTCTTGGGTACAGTTTGTTGTTGAACCCAGTATAAATGGTAGAAATTCTATTTTATTGTGTGTTGGAAGGAAGGAAGCGGTCGGGGCCTGCTCGTAAGAGCCATACCAGTATTCACTTTATAATGACAGAGGTAACCCCCGATTACCTCTGTCAGAACGATCGTCCGTGGCGGGAATCGTACCCCGGCCTCGTGAATGATGGTTCAGTGCGCTAGTGACTGATCTCCGTGTCTCCGTAGCATGGTCAATCATTGCGTTAATCAAACATCATTCTCTTGAATGACAATTCAGTGCGCTAGCGACTGACCGATCTCGATTCCCGATCTCCTGAATTTCTGTTGAGTGTGCTAGCTACTTATCTACTCATCTAGCATTGTGGTCAGTGGATCTGTCTATTACCATTCACCAAATGTCTATTGGATCTGTTCTGTTTTATCCAAATCTTATGGTTGTTCGTAACGTTAACCAGGATTCTCTATGGAAATTTACGAGTTCATCGAGTGGGTCTAATAATTGCAGTCAGCAGTTTTAAAATGTAACTTGCATTTGTGGTGTTCTGTAAATAAAGTTTGTTTATATGTTTAGGCTGAAGACCGTTTGGCTATGGTAGAAGAGCAGCGCAAGATGGAGGAAGAAAGACAGAAGCTGAAAAAAGAACACGAAAAACGAGTGAAGGAAGAACAAAAGAAAATTCTAGGAAAAAATAACTCACGACCTAAACTTTCGTTCTCGTTGAAGCCTTCCGTTTAATATTGTTAGTGTAATTTTAGTATATATTTGTACATAACTAATGAACTATACTCTGACCAGTAGGTCAGAGTTTTATTAAAATTGAGCTGAATTTCGTCTATTTCATCGGAATACAATTAGTATCGTTACACAACAATTGCCGATACCTGCGTCTAGTGGTATAATCGTGCTCTAGTATGGTCTACCCGGGCTCTTATTCTATTACTGCAAAGAAATGAAAGCGCGATAAAAGTGTTGTGTACTCCATATGATACACAGTGCTTTAGTATACGGCATTGTCAGAACAAAATGAAGATGGTCTGTTTTCATTTCATTTTAGAGTTGTAGAATAATGACTCCGTAACGTTATTTCAAGTATGATGAGGTACTCAATTTGCGTACTTATAAATCTAATTATGTAGTCTTCTGTCGTAGATTTTTCTAATTTAATGTAAATTGACTTTTTTTATTCTTACCTTTTAGGATGCAATCTTAAAATAGGTAATGACTTTATACATTACATATTGCTTTATTAGAGAATCTTCTGTATTTGATTCCATTACCTGGCCGTAAGTTACTCAAAATTGAAATGTAGGCTAAGTCGATTCCATTTTTTATGTTTGTATATTCCGTACCACATTGAGTGTAATTATTGGATTGTAGGCCTAGATATAACCTAGGACAGTTGATTAATAAATTTACATCGTACATAATGTACTGACTTATTAGGTCCTACACTTACTTGCTGTTCTAGGTCTTTAAGCTCTGCTCTCCTTGATAACTTAATGTCTGTAATAAGAGTACTATTATGCCCTTTCATATACCCCTCCTCCATCCTGCAAGAATTTTTCTGCATCCACTTTTAAATGGAACTAAAATCAAAAGTTGAAAGTCACAACATTTGTGTGGATATTTTTGATATTTTTGTGTGGATTAAAAAAAACTCTGCTCGAGACAACATTTAATACTAGTTGTTTTGTTTAAAAAAAAAAGTTACTTCGCTGAGTCGAACCATGAAACCTCAGCATGTGAAGCAGCCATACTAACTATAACGCTACAGAGACGTGCTTTGTAAACTGCTACTAAATTATATTCTAGCAAGGGTCGATAACGGAGTCACGACGTCACAAATCTTGGTGTTCCGTTTGGTCACTTTGGGGGATGAGTCCCATTTAAAAAAACGACTTGCAGAAAAATTATCTTCTTCCTCAGTCACCTTTCTGTTTAGTATGCTATGTTTGTCCTCGGTGTGTCCTTCTTTCAAGGAAACGAATATATTATGAAATAAAATGGCACATCAGATTGAGATGAAAATGTTATGACTTCTGTTTGACTTCTGTGTGACGTTCACGTTCTGCCGCATCTCTACAAAGCGGAGCGGGAGTTTGTGCACAAGCTGTTGCATGGCCGCAGGCAAGACAGTTGAATACTCTTGTGGATTAATCTAAATTCATATCAATAATCAAAATGAAATCCTTGTATACGAAGGAAATAAAACTCACTTCACTCTTTTGTAATAATTCTTGATATATTATAAACTATGGGCAATATAATTTTTGCACTTTCTTGTCGGATGAGAAAAAGTAAAAACCAAACTTATAATCCAGTTAGTCAACCTGAATGGTGAGTCGACAGGATACAAAACATGACATAAAACTAACTTTTTTTAATAACATCAAAACTTGATAGAAAATCATTGTTCCTCAATTGAGGCCATGGATGAAAAGTAGGATCGTTTGGACAGGGCACCACAAGGGCGATCTTTTACCACCCTATTTCAATTATTTAAAACCAAGATGCATTGAGGGTTGCGTTGGTTTGCCGCTGGGAGATGGTGTCCACACTTCCTATCCCTCCCATGTTGAAAATATGTACCAATAAAGGGTCCACGTTTCACAAACTATTGACCGTGTGTAGATAAGTGGTGATAAAAGGAACTAACTTTACGTGCACGTCTGTTCAGCTAATAACAGCTGGCATCAAGTTTGCCAGCCAATCAGCAGTTTCTACAAAACAACACCAGATGGAGCAGCATTCAATATTTCTCTGAAAATCTGAAAAGTACTCGGGAAATGAAACCTGTTTTCAAGTTGAGTGAAGTCACCGTCTCCTGGTGGCAAATCAACGCAACCCTCAATGCATCTTGTTTAAAACCAATTAAGTTTAAGAGCCCGCATCTTGGACGGATTTACAGGGTGTACTTTGGCCACATATATCTCAAGAACTACTAACACTACGGACTTGCGGTGAAATGCAATGAATAAACAATACCCTCACAATTGGATATGCTTAATCGAAAATTGAATAATGATTTTATTATGGAGCAATAATTGGATCAAAATGTGCCTAATTTGATGGTTTTCATTGCCTAATTCCCGGTCACCGAATAATAGTAGAAATAAATCTTGAACGCACATCTTTAAGTTCAACTTTGCTTATCAATATTTGAAATTCTGATTCGCCTTTTATTCCACAGTTTTCCCAATTTCCTTGGCCAAAATGTGTAATGTAACTAGATTTTGTCCAAATTATGAAATGAAAAACTCCCCCATCTAGCGGTGGTTACTGGAACTCTTCCAATATTATCCTTTTTTCACTTTTCAACCCACAATCAAACTTTTAAACGCACATCGAACTTGGGTAGAGCATTTCGAAGAGAAACATGCTCAGCTAAGATGCGGGCTCTTAACAGCAAAACTGCGCTGTCTGAGACCATAATTTTCCGCCACAGATAAAAGTAATTGGACTTCATTGTAGTCACTGGTCAAATTCCCAAAAGTTTTCTTCAAATATAGTAGAATTGAGTCTTTGCATTGCTCGTCCAATAAGTTTGGGTTAGTACTTGAATTTCGTCACTGCCAGGTAGGGAAGGGGTGGGGGGGATTTCTGTGTATGACCGCTTGTGACAGGGAGAGGGGGTAGGAGATTAGACATTTGTGATTTCAGGTGTTATTGTAGATAGCTATAGTTATTTTTATTATTCAAAATGATCTATTCAAAACATCTCCTTGCAAAATTGTGCAGCAAATGCATCAACTTCACTACTCGAGGTATACAGTACACCACTACACCTTCATGAATAAACACTCAATTATGTTTGGGTTTTTCACTTAAGTTCTGTGTGTCAGGCATCATGGTTATATTGAAAGAAACGCGGGGGCGGGGGAGCTGTGTATATTGCCACGTAATTTTAGGGGTAGGTATCCTAACATGACAAAATATGTCGGGGTGCATTGACCCAGAACCAAAGTATATATGACTGTCTATAGTAGGGTCGGAAAGTGATTTAAAAAGGGTGACGTAATTTAAGTATAGCCCTCACCATTAATTTCAAATGTGTTCACACTTATGTGGTCAATATTCGAATATTGACCAAATAAAGACTTACATATATAATAACAATTAACAAACATTTTTCTTGTATCCCCTTAAAAAATCTCGCATGTGACAGTAGCCTAACTGTTGTTGGATTTTAATAAAATTGTTGATGAAACTAAAAGAAAAACCAGTACAAAATTGTAAAACCATATCAATTGTCATTCTAATCCGAATCATGTGAATATCATTAGTAACCGAAACTATTCCTCATTCAATCCTTTCTACACACTGATTTCACACCGGCCGCTACATCGTTTTCTCCTGAATCGATCACACGGTTTCGCGCAACAAGAGCTGCACTATGCCCCTCCCCTAATATCACATACACCGTTTACTGTTACCAGTCAGATCGAAACGACGCACACCACTCGTTGTTTCAGTGTCTGCTGCGACCGCGCGAGAGTTTGACTGTTTGGCAGTAGTAGCACGCTGTCTTGGCACATCATCGCACGGGAAACTTGATCTCGCATGGGTCCAAGATGCTATTTTCAATAGCTCTGAACCGGTGATTTATTTATAGAAATGGTTGATCTCATTTTAAAGCAAATTTGGAACTCTACTACAGCGGGATGGAGCAACATGGCCGACTTGGCTGATCGAATAGACGACCTCATCTGTAGCTTTGAAGGCGGCGGCGATACAACCATGGATACAGTGGCTATGTTAATGTTTGGGTGGCTTTTGTTCGGATTATTTGTCCTCGCGATCGGTAAATATATTTACGGTAAATATTTTGGCTCGGCGAGAGCCCAAGTGATAGGCGAAAAGCCTGTGGTAGCATTAGTGCCTGTGGTGCCTATACCTGTAGAATCTAGTGTCAGTGCCGACGAGACTGCTACTGCTGCTGTAGCAAGTAAAGTCACCCCTACTCGAGCTGCCCCCCGCGGTGGCACAGGGGTGCACGTCGTACCACCGACGCCGCCTCTGAGGAAGAGGATCTCGAAGAAGGGGTCGGGTCCAGCGACAACCGCCCCCCGTTCGACGTCAGTGGTCCCGCCGCCGTATGCCACCGGGCCAGATAGTGAGAGTGTCAATTGGGCCAACGAAGTCTTCTATTGGCTCTATTCTGACTTAGTGATAGTGAATGAAATATTAAGCGTATGGATTCAATCACTAAATGAATTCACGAAGAAATCTGTCGCAGAGGTAGGTGGTCACTTATATATAGGTATATGCAGTGTGAGTAAACATGGTGATGAAGTGTGTGTGTGTTTGGGGGAGAAGAGGGGGGGGGGGAGGCATGCATTTTATTAATGTTTACGACACTGATTTTCTAGCAACACACCAATTTCTTGGCATTCTCACAAAATTTGCTCAGTTGACATTAACCACAAATATATATATTATTATTTTATTTATTTTCAATGTTTTAAACAACGCAGTGATGGTGGAGATCTATTGGCGTCGATGATTGATGGATGAGATGGACGATTATTCTATAAACTGTTTTATTTTATATGATGGTGGGTAGGAAACGGTCGTGGCCTCTTGTTTAAGGAGCTATTCCAGTATTCCCCTTAGACATGACAGAGGGAAAGTACGACATACTCCACTGTCAGGATGGCCGACCATGGATGGTGGAGATCGAATCCCCGTCTCCTGAATGACAGTTCAACGTATTAGTTACCCGTTTCAGTGATACCACTGATCTTATAAATACTTGACATGCTTATATTTACATCTATATAGCAAGTAGCACTTGTATTGTGAATTATGTCTCCTTTTTTTTATATTGGGTTTTAACGACGCACTGTAATGATGACTGAAATCTATTGACGTCGGATGAATGATTAATGAGATGATGGGATGATGAGATGAAGGTTTTATGGGTAATGGGAAGGATAGTGGAAGGCAGCGGTCGTGGCCTATATTGTGGGAACCATCCTGGCATTAGCCTAGACTACAGAGGGAAACCACGAAAAACCCCTGTAAAGATGGGGATCGAACCGGGTCCGATATGTCCCTTCACCTCCCGGTCACACGAAGCAAGTATGCTAAGCACTCAGCTACTGTGCCGGTTTATGTCTCCTTACTTATCTAGATCATTTTTACGGATTAGTGAAATTTATACTTTCTAGAAGAACACCTACGACACCTAAAATTACATTTGTGGTTATTATCAATAAGTATTTCATTATAAAATAGCGTATGATTAAAATAATAATGGTGACAATTGAAATACAAATAACCGAACTCCAGTAGGCATATATTAAAAGAAATCGAACATGAATGAAGTTGATGAAGAGCCGGATGAATGTTGCATGATATTACCATTAAATGTCATCAGGTAAAATAAAGTCACCGTAGGCGTGGGTTCGAGTCTCACTGAAGGCATGTGTTTTTTGTAAACGTCGTTTCAATTATCATCATTACATAGTTTCATTGCAACCTGCTTGTTCGTACCCCTGAATAAACTAGCTGTTGATGGGGTCGTTAAGCAAACAATAATCAATCATCATTGACTCAATTTTATTTGGGGTATATGTACTCCACACTCCTATGGAGTATATTTTTATGAATGCTTTATTAATTACCATAGCAATTTGTTTATTACCAGGCAAACGCGTTATGTGTTTCCTCGTTGATGGATGAGCTAGAACATATCAACTAATATCTTTGGATTGGTTATTAATTATTATATATATATATATATACACCTTGAGATCCAAACAATTAAGTCACTGCCTCAATTTCAATGGTAATAAAGAAGGCTTTGTTTTAATCGTTTCCAATAATTGTGACACCTTTTGCTTGGATTTAATTGTTTTTTAATAGCTTTTTAAAAAAATGTGATTATATATTTTTTCACATAAAAACGGCTGATCTGATTGAACTTAAAGTTCGAAATAAGGTGTACAATTATTATATTATTGAGAATAATACAAAAACCCTGAGAATTTGAATTTTCTCAGAGGAAATATTTTTGACGATTTTTTTCCTCTGGGTTATTCTTGAGATTTTTGAAAATTTTGAAATGTGTTTTCTCAGAAGTGATTCAACCGATTGCGCCTCAAAACTATATACAGTATCAAATTAGATAAGGACACTTGATAAGGACACTTGTGCATGCCAAGTTTCAACTGATTTGAAATTTTTTGTTTGACCTGTGGAGCGCGAACAAAAAAAAAAAACAGGCACTTTTTTTTGGGTATGGTGAAATTGAGTCTTCGTTTCGCTCATCCAATTAAATATTATACATATATTAATACATATAATGATAAAAAGATTGTTTTGTGCGGTACCGGTATCATTTGTTTATGTGCAACTGTACAAGTCAAGTACACCTTCAGGTAACATTATTTACAGGATATGCATTACTTGGATACATTTGAAAAAGACAAGAGTGCATGAAGGGAAAAAAAGCGTAAATGGGACACATAAGAAGGCACAATTGTAAAGGGTACGCTGAAGAGCGTATACCGGAATAAAGTCGAATCGGTCGTGTGACATGGGCGTCGGTGTACATTTCAATGGGATTGTGTTGCACACCCATACCCACGTCACATAACCGAGTCGACTTTATAGATAATTTTAATAATAATTCATTAATCGTCGTGTCACATATCTCCCAGCTCAATTACCATCATCCAAGTCCCGTAACCAAAATTGAAATAAACGGTCGACCACCAAAAATTATAAATTCTCTCTTGTTTATGTTTACCATGACATTTTATTGCCGGTATATAAACACCGATGTTTGTTGTTCGAAGTGTGTTATTCAGTCGAAAATGTAGTCGGGCTATTTTTTTGCCGTTTCACTTTTACATTTTACGTAATATGTATTATCAAAGTGTTACCGATAGTCATTTTAATGGACTACCGTAGGCCTACATATACTTGTTCGGAATAATTGAGTAATTTTTTTAAAATTTGAATATCTATTATTTATTCAATATTATAATCTTGTCAAAATGTCTTGTGTAATGTGCAAATGCATTCATGTTAAATATTCATATATGCATATAATGTACGATAAATAATTATAACCATGGGCTTGCTCATTAACCTATCAACCAAAAACAATGCGTCACAATATTATTATCCTTGTATCGACAGCTCGAAACACCCGTGTGCTAGTGGTGTGAGATGCGGGAGACGGTCAATCGGAACCTTTACGTCTCGCGGATACAAGTTATACACTAGAGAGATTAGTCGCGAATAACCCGTGCGTTAGTGTTGTGGGATAGGGGAAACGGTCGATCGAAACCATCGCGTTTCGAATCGGGGCAAGAATTAGAATTAGACCTGGGTACGTTTTTGTAATCCATGCTGGCGTTGTTGTTGTTATTGTTTGCAATCTAAATCAATTTTTTTTTATTTATTCATATATTTGTTCATTCAATCCATGATTTGATTATATTGAATTAACTATCGTACGGGTAGTAACTAAATATATTAGCGAGGATGAATGTTGAATGAGACCACGGGAGGATAAGATGATACGAAAGGTCGAAAGGTCATTGTAATAGTATTTGTGAGACAATCATCCCAGTATTCACGTCAACCACATTGGGATATCACGAAAAACTTCTGTAAAGGATGTCGACCAAAGCTGGAATCGAACCTCGATCTCCTGCATGATAGTTGATTGCGCTAGCGAGTAACGACTGACCTACACGTCACAGTTACAGAATTACCAGCGAGGTAGTAGCTTCAACTATGCCAGTTTAATAAAGTTATATTCACCATGGGTATCCGTACATATACCCATATGTTATTTGTTTTCACCAACTTTCGAATCAAGGCCAATTGGACTTGGTAATACTAGGTCTCAGTCGAAATTAACGTAAATCAACCCAATCTGACGATTAAGGTATTATTGTAGACCTAATGACGAAAGAAGGTCATCTACTAACATAGCAAAGTAACAAAGACAAATCATTGTTCTGTGGTATTTTTCAAGATATTACAATTATTAAGGATTGGGTTTACGATAAGTAACCCAAGCGCATCTTTTGAAAGTGTTAAATCGTGAAAATTGCAGTAAGATTATGAATTGTCACATAAGTTTTTACATTTATATACTTGGTAGAAGACATTATTCTTTCGTGCATACCGGTATAGCTTATAACAATTTTTTAGAAATATTTCTTCAATAATTACACATAATTACACATGCGATGACAATCAGCATTTATAATCGCTACAAAGCCCTATTTATGGGCTGAGCTGTGGGTTTTTAACTTGAATAATACATTACAATCTGTCCTTCTTCGTACAAATAACTTATTATAATTGAATTGCGTATTTGTAATTTCAAATACAATAATATATATATATATATATATATATATATATATATATATATATATATATATATATATAAAAATATATATATATATGTATATATATATATATATATATATAAAATGGACTATATAGATCGTAGATAATATGTGTAGATGTGTGATAAGTGAGAAAAATGGCGAAATATTATGTGAATAAACAAAGTAATCAAAAGGAATTGAAAGAAAATGTAAATGTTATTTTGTTTATAAAAAACAATTTAAATAATAGATGAATATTTTTTCATTTTCCATCCAATAAGTGTACATTATTATAAAAGACATTTCTCACTCTAAATTGAGTGTCCACAAAACCCATTGAGGGTTTGCCTGTTGAATACAGTAATAACACTCTCTTCAAAGATAACACTCATCTTCTCTTAAATGAATACATATTGAACATCTAATGGAACATGAATGAACATCTAAGTCACGTTTAACTATTATAATAATCACACATTCAACATCCTATATACATTGTTATAGCCTAAATGTTATGTTTCACGAATATGAAAATGAAATATATTAACCAAGATGCATAGAGGGTTTGTTTCAAACGCAACCCTCAATGCATTTTGATATTAACAATGAGATACAAATTTGAGTCCCTTTGTATAAAAATCGCTTATGCTATAGGTTCTGTATTCAAAAGATGACTTTCTCATTCAAATTTAAATTGTGGATACTCTTTACAATGTGAATATCTCTCAATAATAAATGAAAAAGCAAAGTTAAAAGATCACCAGCAATCCAGCGAAGATTACCCAAGGAAAGTTACCTGAACGTTCCGATGTAATTTTTTGCTGTCAAGTTTCTTAATCAAAGTTTTTTTCTTCGTGACCATGACCAACGAAAGCCTTCAAGAGGTGACGGAAGGGGAAGGACATTCTTATATCCGGCATGCCGACTGTTGTATAATGATTACACCGCGACAGGATGGGCTTGGATACGGCAGAACTGTTGTTACATCATTTGATCATCTTTGCATCTCATTTTACGTCCTTTGCATGCTTATAAGATAGCAAATACTCTTCAAAATGCGATTAGGCCAATTTGTGTTTTGATTTACTCACTCGAGAAAACGTGACGAAGAATTGTAATTTATTAAAATAGTGTACCAGTACGCCTTGACTAGTAGAAATGTTTCAATACTTTTTGTCTCAATTTCTGTATTTAGTGTGTTTAAAAGCTTGGGTCGAATTGTTCGAACGCTCAATGTACAACGGAAAAGGCGTGCCAACAGAATAGCTGAGATTAAAAGTTGAAACTAAATAAAAATAAAAGAATAATAAAATCTTTGGGTGGATAAGAGAATTGACTAAATATATAGTTTAGCGAAAAAGATAAGTTTTCTTGAAAACTTTTCGCCCCTTTAAATCATTGACTAAAAATAGCCCGTACATTCATTCTGCACATATTAAAGCACACAATTTCCTGTATACCATATACATAATAATACCATAGATAATACTATCAACACATAGTACATTATATTTCTTGTCAGAATTATATTGTATTTATTAGCGTTTCATAAACATACCATTTCACATGCATGACATCACAACATTGTTCGTATACACTGCAGGTTTTAAAAATTTGTCATAACTAAAATTAACATCATTATAATAAATGTAATGAATTACTAATACCTTATTCTGTGAATACTACTCGTAAAACGTATCAAAATTTCAACAGAATATTGTGCGTACGTACACGCACTACAGACACGTAATACACAAACACATAGACAAACTTCGTATTACTCTTCATATTACATATCAACATATTACTCTTCGTTGTAATCAGCATTAAAAACATAATGCACAATCGACTGCATGTGATTGTGTGAACCTAGTAAAAAAAAGAATTGTCATTCAGGTCATGCAATTATCATCATTTTCATTAAAACTTGACGTACCTGGTTTTCATCATGAAGTGAATGGATTGCATTGGTTCAGTGGGCTGTGGGCTGAGATAGATGACTCGGATATCCTTGACTTGGATGCAGTCAAGTCAAGGGGAGATTACCTCATAATGACGTCACCGTTATCACGTCATTTCTCACAAGGTAGATCGCTAATCCATGACATCACATTAGACATTCATGTGTTGTGTAGGAAGACCACTTGTAAAAAACAGAATACAGCTTCATTTATATCTAGTTTTACAAGCCTTAGTTAACGTATTAATCCTCTAACTATTAGTTAAGGTACGCAAATAACATGCGTAACTAACGGTGATAACAGGTTGATTAGCTAACTATCGCTTAATCTACTAGCAATCAGTGCATGGGAAAACCGGACATTAGGAAATTGAATTATATTTTCGTGTGCATGTGATAAATCATTTCTGTTATGTATACTGTACATGCACATGGTGAAATCGTTTCACTATGTCTAGGCCTATTTAGTGGTTTCAAAGTTGCAAGTTACACAGAGTAGGCCTACCTAAATTATAGCACCAGGCAAAACAGTGTAAATAGATTTATTTATTTATTTATTCAATAATTCCTTCAACCCTCTTCCGAGGAAATCGGAATGGTCAGCAGTTTACAATTATCAGATTTATTCGTCCATTTTCTGAGGCCACTCCGGTTTGAAATAGGCTATTAAAACTGGTATAAAAATATATCAATAATAACCGTGTCCCTCCGTCTGTTTCATCGACGAGCATATAATGGGCTAGATCGCTAGAATATTTCCACCCCTTCTATTACCAGTATAAGAGGGTATAAATAGACTGGTATAAGAATTTCAATGCATTTTCTCATTTTGAAGCCAGACTATGACATGCAACCATTTCATCATATATTATCTGTCCTTTTCAATTGACCACTAGTGATAGGCTTGGCTAATCGCCAGGGCCACCTTGATCTATACTTTATGTGGGAATTTAGAGATACTCTGATAGGTAAATGTCAAATTTCCCACATAACAAAGCCCATTTGATTGGATGTTCTGTTTTGTGAAGTTCATGGGCGGGTCAATCACTAGTCGTCAATTATGTCGTTCCATACGTCTACTAATTTTTATTTCTAGTTTTCAAGTTTTGATATTTCGTATATTTGTATTACGTGCAAATCTTTGGAACAATGAATGAAATGGAAATACGTTTCTATAATTTTTACTTGCACATGAACCCACCACGCTTTGATACACTAGATTTGGTCGCGTACTCGCGCGTATAATTCCAACACATGGTAAGGATGAGTTCACTTTTGGAACTATATGTCACAGTAATTAGGTACGACCAAATCAAGAGAGGCCACGTTGAGGGCTAACACAAGCCCATCACTCTAATTATACTCTAATTATACTTATTATTATCTCCTTGCAGTAGTTGACCATCAAAGTACTTTGTATCATTTATAGCCCATCGGAGATAGCCCCCTCCTGATTTCCCCCTCCGCGCTCCCCTCGCCTAGAGTGTGACACAATGACACACACACGAACATGTGACTTGTAATAATAAAATATGGAAGGTAACTTTTTTTTTATTAACATCTAAACTTGATACAAAATCATTGTTCCCCAATTGACGCAATGGATGAAAGTAGGATCGTTCAGAGTTAGACGGGGCACCACTAGCGATCTTACCACCCCATTTTTCTTATGTATTTCAAATTTAAAAAAATGAACTTGACACCAGGACTGCACTGTTGGCCATACTTTTTCGCTGCAGATAAAAAATCTTTCAATTTCCAGTAGATAACTTATTTGATTTTAATGAGAACTTAGAGCCGGTTGTACCAAGTGATGATTACATTGTGGTCAAGTAATTTTTATAGTTATCTTAAGTAACACTTTGATTTTCGGTTGGGTTGTGCCAAACATAGAATGTCATAAATTATTCAACTATTGATTAACTAAATAAAAGTGATAGTGCTTTTATTGAATTATATTTTGACAGCAACTTACCGGCACAGTAGCTGAGTGGTTAGCGCACTTGCTTCGTGTGACCCGGGAGGTGAAGGGACATATCGGACCCGGTTCGATCCCCGCCACCGTCCATCTTTACAGGGTTTTTTCGTGGTTTCCCTCTGTAGTCTAGGCTAATGCCGGGAGGTTCCCACAATATAGGTCACGACCGCTTCCTTCCCAATATCCTTCCCATTACCCATACAACCTTCATCTCATCATCCCATCATCTCATTAATCATTCATCCGACGCCAATAGATCTCAGTCATCATCACAGTGCGTCGTTGAAACCCAATATAAAAAAAGACAGCAACTTATCATTAGAATTGGTTAGGTAATGTGACCAAATGCCTCTCATGCATATATCTGCCATACGATCAACAGTCGCATCCTCCATGTGCATACAAAAGTACAGTATAATGTGTTCAAGTCTTAACCCGCTTGTTGGTATATGAACATTATTTTTATTGTTCGAGATCAATAGCATTATATAGTTTAATAAACATTAACTTGTTTATAACAAGTACAGACAGTTGATCAATAGAATGGATGGTTCTTAGGAGAGTTTATTGTTAGCACAGTTGATAGTTGATACTTCCCCCAGTTACATATAGTAACTGTAACATATAGTAACATTTGTAACTAGATTACACCATCGATATTTCGGAGCGAGTTCGACCTCCTTCTTCAGGTTGGTAATGACCTATAGATCATAATGATCTATGCATAAGATGGTCCAATCGGTTGCACCTCAAAACTATGCTATATATCCAGTTGTGGAGCGCGAACAGAAACCACAAACTTCTGTTTTTTCAAGTAAGGTAAAATTGCGTCTTCGCTTCGCGCATCCGAGAATGTTGCTCCTGTAGAATGCATCAGATGAAACATATGTCTAAACAATGATCTGTATATTTGCTGCTCCCGAGTTTATCCCACGTCAGCACTTCACAACTATTATTGACGGTGGTGCAAGGCTAGCTTATAGAGAAACAAATGCTCGTCAGCAATGAAAAATCTGCAACAACTATATAGCTATGTCGGAGATGTTTTCACCTTCCGCACCGTTCAATGTGTTCTTTGTTTTCTTGTCCTATGCCTTTCCAGTCCACATTACCTTCTCTTTACCGGTATCTTGAAAACGATTATTTGAACACGATTTGATTTTTATTGATTTGATTTATGATTTTGCACTCTTTTCTGATATTCCACTGAAATAGATATTTGATTCACAATTCATGTTATCGATTCTATATTTTGAAACAGTTCATCATAGTTACGACTATTTTTAAACGCATCATTCTCAAAATTTCAAACACCATTATCTATAAATTCACTATATATAGACCTGACAAAATACATTTATTTTTTAAATGTCTACAGAGATTGATACATACTCTGTCTCCAAAGCTGATACCATCACATCACTGTAAAAAGATTGACCAGAGAGGGTATAGCATTTAGTTTCGAAGTTGCTATTCGTCTGACCGGAATTAGGGGTGAGATTGGTTTTAGTTTAGATTAACTTGGTTCAGGACGTTTGTCAGGTTAGGTTAGTTTGAGCTCAGGTTAGGTTGATTAAGTTAGTTACTGATTTTTTAGTGATAAGTTGGTTAGATTGGTTTATTTAGGTTTTGCGCGCAATAACAACAACAATAACAACGTCCGAATGTATAGTGACATAACCGATGGTCCGACGAACAGCGACTGTGCCATTTAATTTCTTGTGCCGTCCCTGATCGATCTGAAAGACAGAAAGCTCAATGGAGTTGACGATTAGGGTGTACCCGGGTGTATACCGTGTCAGAACGTAATGACCGTGATCCGTGTGTTTATGCGGTCGTGCACGGAATCACTCGAGCACCGATTGCACGAGGGTGAAATGACGTCATTCACTAGTTATACATGTTACTAGTAGGAATCACTGATCTCTACCACCAATGCACTAACACATTATAAACGTATTGAACCTTTGAACCATTATGAATGAACCTTTGAATACATTTCGACCTAACTTGAACGTTTGAAAAAAAACTACGAGTGACTGTCCCACCAATCCCACGCCATTTAGCGCACGGGTGATTCGCGTCTTCGCATTTTGTGGATAAAAGTATTTATGGCTACATATCATTGATATATACATTATTTATTAAATAATTTGAATTTATAAATTTATTATAGGCCTAGGCCTATATATAATTTTATGTATTTAGAAACTTTTTGTGATTGTAGCATACGTCAATTAACTTACATGAAAATACTATTTCGAATAACATATTGACTTGAAAAGTTTGAATCCATCTCGAAAATGAGCCCGGAGTTTGTTTGTTTACATCCATTGTTTTCTCATTTCTCATTTAGTTATTTTATTTAATTTATTATCACCCGAATAAGCAAGTAGTATATATACGGAATAATTAAACGATCATGTGAAATCAATTGATGGGATTGTAAAATACTGGATGACAAGGTTGGTTTATAGATTTAGTAGCTGTGTCGAACCAATTAGGATCAATAGACTTCATTTTAATTGCATGCTTTAATCACTTTGTATCACTAGGATAATTGCAATGCCTCTAGGATAGGACGGGTACGAATCGTGGGATACGTGTGATGTCCGGGACTCGAGAAGTTTTTTTAGAATACAGACAGAGCCCTAGCTATACTAAATACAATTATCTATATGAGGATGAAAGTTATGGCCAACGATGATTTTTTTCGTTTCTCTCATGGATTCTCCAAAACCATTTGTACGGTACGAGATAAATGGTAGAGAGGTTTGTGCGTTTTTGATATTTCAGAAAATTAACAATTTTAATCTACATTTTATAGATAATATTGTTTGGTTTCTGTACCCTAAAATAAGAAACCAGTGCATGACCCTCACCGAGACTGCCACTTGAAATATCGTCCTAGGCCCGGCTATAGCTCCTAAGGACCAAGAACTTTGATTGGACAATGTTATATAAGAAAGCTAAATACAATGACAATACGAGATGGTAACAGATTCACGGTCTCTTCGCCAAAATGTGACCTATTATGAGCCCACCTCAAGAGCAGTACTAGGATTTTGTGAATAAACATCAATAAAAATACACAAGGACTGGACTTGTTGATATGGTAGGCCTACTTACCTCTACTAGTGAATACAATCCTGTCTCTGGAGTCAATTATGACTGCATGGACGTTATATCGCGGTGATAGTCCAAGCTTCTCCATAACCATTAGGATCTTCATTTAGGTTTAAATTTTCAACACGGATCCTTCAGCTGCTTGCTAGAAAAATATTTGCGTAGATGGGTGCATGCATTGTAGTCACTTCATAACGTTATATATGTAGTGTTATAACTATTAGCCTTGTAGCTGGGGCATACGTCACAGTAATAAACTCACACATATATAGCAAGTAAAAATACATTATTCTATAATATTATGATAATGAATAAGGCCGTATTTATATCACAGAATATTTGCATGACTGACCTACTCCACTATCAGCTATAACCATACGACTCGGTAGGCCTACCTATATTCAAGTCTATAGTAAGGAATTGAGTAGTATTTTATCATTCAAATACGATAGGTAATGTCATCACAAATAGACTTTTCAACGGCACGTGCCAGCACAAACAGAAATTTCCACGGCACAAACCAGCACACACGATTGGCAACCCGCATAATAAAAAGTTTGAGAATAACGAAAGGAGGTGCCAAGGGTACGGACCCCTCTTTTAAAATGCATATTTCGGGGAAGAAGGAGGGCAACACAAACGAATATTTCAACGCACAAACGACCAGCATGATTGCATATTCAAATTTGTTAAAAGGCGGTGCTGGCGTACCCGTAGGCCTACCCTAAGCACCCCCTTATTTGAAAGAATGTTCCTAGCGACCGTCCCCCCTATCCCATACTAATAACGCACGGGTGGTTCGCACCGTCTTCTTTCGTGAAGAAAATACTCCAATTAAGTAATATAAATGCACATTGAAAGAAAGTGCCTTGAAGAAGTGATTGAAGTCTTATTGCCTCTTCGTCTTATCTTATTAAATATTAATGTGTCTCATTATATTCCAGTGCATGAAACTGGTCTAGGACAGTGTTTTGCCGCAAATGATTCCTGTCGTTGAATACCAATACTAGCAGATCTTGAAATGACTTGAACGGGTGATTAAAGTCGACCTGCCGTAGGTTTTATGAAAGACGAGACCTTACGAGGTTTGCACTTGAATCTATAGTGTCAAAGTCACGTCAATTGATTGTTTTTTTTCTCGTTTTTTCTCATAGTACGATGTAATTGTGTGAACAAATAATGTTTTCAGATGTTACCAATAATATAAAATAATTTAAAAAATCAAATCTCGCCAAATGACCTAGATGTCGACGCGCCTTAAAAACCAAAACATTCATTCCATCATTCATTCATTTTGTTTCGTGCAGATGCATGCACTTTAATATAGTCCAGATACCGATTCTTCATCAGTATCTTAATTATTACGAATTTTTTTTTTCAATAACATCGAAACTTGATACAAAATCATTGTTCCCCAATTAAGGCTATGAATGGAAAGTATAGGAACGTTTGGACGGGGCACCACAAGGGCGATCTTACCACCCCATGTATTTCACCCAGTTGTCAAAGTTGTCTTAAATAAACTCTTTGTTCACTTTCAAAACTTGCTTCAATCTCCTCTTTCAATACAGCTGTCTATCTTTTTTAATATCTTACCAAAATTATAACATTAATTTCACATAAATCGAAAGGATATTTTTTTTTATCCCACAGATAAGCCTTTTTTTTGACTTTGTGGAAGAGCTTGCTAATTTTTCTTGTATGTATGTGTTGATTATATCTAATGCAAAAAAAAAAATATAATGCAGAGTTATTCATGGCCATTCCTAGAGTGACCTTTATCGCTGACCCCTTGATTGTCATTGATCTCTTGCCGGTGTAAAAACCGTCGTAAAACGGCATAGGAAGGTCAATATCTCGTCGTCTCATGTCTCAAATATTATGAGCATCACATGGGGCGGTGCCCACGATCACGCCAGTCTCAGACGCACACTGTCATTTCTTGCACACTAAATGAAATTGTGTGCCTATCAAACCATGTCTCGCTGCCCCCGTGGCTCATTCAGCTAATGCACTGCTGTAATAAATGATGTCTAGTAGCATAAGGCATGACATTTATTAAAATCCCACGTCCCATCATTTGACATCTCTTCACCATTTCATTATCACCTGCTCATTTGTAAAAAATCAATATAATATATAAATGGAAAAACTATTTATATATAGATATGGCATTGTGTGAAATTTAATAGATTTATGAAAATAGTACACTTGCGGTCATATAAAATGATTTTATCCAAAATTAAAATATCATTCAAAATAAAATCTATATGCATACTAAATCGCCAATATTTTCATAGACTATGCGTGAAGTGCGTATGCACATTGTCTTCTAGTTTTAGTGCGTATAATATCAGTATAGGCCCTATCTTCTTCAGGACGTATTTTAATGTAGCTATGATCGATCTACCGCAACCGCAAGGTATATATAATACTTGTCGCAACCGTACAGTCCTCATGGGAGGATGGAATGGATATACATTTTCTTTGGGGTGCATTTGAATGTGGCTTAATCGACCACCTCCAGTGACAGCAAATGTACTATAGATTAGATCGGCGACTTTATAGCATATATACCATCTGTCTTTTTTAATCATATCTTTCTGTTTACTCATTTTTATATCTAGTTTTGAGTTACCTATATATTTTCTATATTTGTATCATGTGCGAATCTTTGGACTAAATAAATACATAAATAAACCTTCCTTCCGATATCAAGTCAATCACTGAGCGAAACGCATTTGGATCATCCTTCCAGAATATTTCTACTTTGTAGAAGACCATCTAAGCCATCATTGAATTTCAACCACCAAGTTTCATCAGGGTATACCTTCATTTTATATATTTATAGTACTTTCTGGTCTTATACTTTTTTTTTTCATTTTTGACAATGTTGACACAATTTAATTTGTAACACAACATCTAATAAATGCAATACAATACAAACAATCCCAAGTCAAGCTTTTTTCTTGTGAACAGGATTGCGGACGTCAAATGAGAGAATATAATATTAATTAATTAATACTTCACTTATGTCGTGGATAAATATTCATTGCCCAATTCCATGATCAGACGATAATACAATTGTATGAGAAATATGCTTCATTACTAATTGAGTAATTGATCATATGTTGAAAACACTTGATACTTTAATCGTAAACATTTAAATTACTGTAACTCATTAATTTGAGAAAGTTCCAAGACACTTTGTTTTCATCTCACCCAAGAGCTACAGTAAGTGGTTAATGATTTAATCACAGTCCCAATTACGCTACAACTAACGTAACAAGGGGACAGGAAGTGAAAGTCCGAAGTCCTGAAACCTGTGTTGTGCTTCTCATTCACTACTTGGAGATGCCATGAAATAAAAATAGTATCACTCTGCTTGCAAGCGATACGTCATACGTGCATATCTCCGTATTACAGAGCAGTTGTTCGGCTGGTAAAATTGAGGGGGATTAGGGGGCTGTTTGTTATTGTTCAATGTTCCGATATGTTTTGATTCGAGCTGGTTTGCAACCCATAGATAGGTGATTGGTTCATAATAATCCTTTTTTTAAAATCAACATCAGACTTTAGAGCAAATATTCAGAATATTTATAAATAATTAAAGGATAGCTTGGGTAAAGTTTACACGTATTATACGCAGGGCCATAGTAAGATAAGTACAAGCCCACAAGGTCCGGACCTAAGCGCCAAATATTTGAGGGGCAACACATTTTCACCAGCCCATTGAAATAAAAAAATACATCATTAATGTAGTTGTATTTATATAAAAAAAACGTTCAAAAGACACTAATTTCGAATCTATGTATTTGACGATATTTTCATTGCTTGTGAGTGAATGGCGTGAAGGGGGTGCACCGGAAATTTTAGGCCCTACGGGCGCAAAAGGTTTTGACACGACCTTGACTATACGACATCTAAATTGATTTGTGTACTATATGCATATCTATAATTAAGGATTGACAAACCATTGAAATTTGATGGAAACCTAATCACATATTTACCAAAAGTAAAAGCCTCTTTTCTAGTTTGCTGAATCAGTCACCCTTGCGATATTGCATAAGGAATTAACAGGTATCAGACGGACAGAAAAAGGACGTTGTTCAAACTATACATGTGTTCATTTAATTCCAATTAACTGATAATTGTACGATTCTAATTTGTTGAAAAAGTTACTCGTCACGTATAAATGATGGTGATAGTGAAAGCCCCAAAAATTGTCACTCTCCGTAGCTCAGTCAGCTAAGGCACCGCTTTAGAAACTGAAGTCGTCACCGTTGCGAGTGTGTTCGAGTCTCGCACAAGGAATAGATTTTTTCATCAATTATCACTTGATATTTTCATAATCACCTGCTCATTCGTATCCTCGTGTAAAATCTAGCTGTTTGTGGGGTCTTTAAGAAAACAATAAGCATAACCAATCATATATCTAGATCTAGTTGAATGACCGTGTGTAAAGTTACTTTTTATATTGAACTAATTAATAATTGTAGAAGCACCTCGAAGATTGACCCTAGTTTGAGTCGAGGAGTTTCTCTAGAATTTTTCTAATTAATAATTAAAAATCATCTCGAAAGTTTGTTTTTTGACTGACAGTTGTCGTTATGTTTCAGCACGGGGTCGGGGTGGAGTTTGTCCGGGTGCTGCCGGAGTCGCACCCTCCCTCCCTCAGCAACGTGTTCTCGGAGTGCTCGCCGAACGACGACGTGGTAAGTCAACGCACACGCACACACGCACGCACAGCAGGAGATTAATAACGACTCAGTACTGCTAATTAAAACGATCATGTCGTCGGAGTAATGACACATTTTCAGTCACACCCCTGGAATAGGGTTGCCATTATTATAATATATTTAAGTAGGACATGTAATTCATTGAAAGTGATTTGCATAAAATATAACAAACCCGCTGATTTGCTATATTTACACATTTTCAATGTTCAATGACTAAGTTTATAGAGGAATGGAATAATGGTACTAGAAATAATGTTATGTTTGTATTTATTAGCCCACGTTATATATTGTATGCAATATAATTAAAAGTGCAATATATATCATGTAATAATGGTACTGATTGATGTATAAGGATAAGGAGAAACACATTTTCAATCGAAAATGTTCAATATTCAATTATAATTGAATGAACGGAAGATAATTCACAATAATCCTGCTTTTTAATATATATATATATTTTTTTAATAACATCGGAACTTGATACAAAATCATTGTTTCTAAATTAAGGCAATGGATGAAAGATGGGGTCGTTTGGACGGGGCACCACAAGAGCGATCTTACCACCCCAAAGAATAATTACAAATAAGAGTAAGATACTGATAATAATAAAATCCGAAACAATATTTTAATTTAATTTAAGTATCATTTCTTCGTGAATAAAGAATACAATACAATATAGTGTAGTCGATGATTGATTATTCGGAGGTGGGAGGAAGATGAGATGAACGTTGGTCATTTTATTATGTGTTTAATCGTGTTTTGGATAGTGGGAATGAAACGGTTGTGGCTTGTTATTTCAAGGAACCATCTCAATATTATTGAATGACAGAGGAAACCACGAAAAACCTGTCAGGATGTGGTCGACCCTGACCCTGGCGGGAATCGAACAGAGTTGGGTAGGAACTCAACGAAAGGGACGCGTTCCTTTTTCGGGAACTTGGATGGGAACGCGTTCCTATTATTAAGCTGTAACTTTCAACGAAAACACGTTATTTTTCATCAGTATAACGAGGAACGAAATTTACATTCCTTTTGAACAGATTTTACTTGAAGAATTCATACGCAGCGTGCAAAAGATCGCCCATTCGTATTTTAGTAGATGATATATTTTGTCTTTGACCCTTTGTCTCACACGTTATTGACTCAGCCCATTACCTATAACCCCTGCCCTCCATCCTGTATCTTATTATTCCCAGATGTATTTCACGGTATTTCCCTGTTTACTTCTTATCACACGATCGTTTCGTATGTTGTTGTAGTTCGATGGGTAGAATTAAACAGGAGGCGTCATTGTGAGGGGTTAGAGAAAAATGTCAATATACGCGTACGCAGCTGAGGCATTCCAAGAAAACCATCACTACCTGGTGACATCATCAATAGGCAATGAAAATGAGATTATTATGAAGACGCATATAGGGAGATTTGTATGAACTCAAGAGGCCTATCCCACCTTAGTGTTCTACTTCCATCTCGACCCTGCTAGTGCTCTCGTGATGAGATCATCTAATTATTATTTTTTTTAATTGGTGTTGTGGTAGGGTCGAGTCAATAATTATTGAACAAATATTGAATTGATTATGATACGATTATAATTGTTATTATTTTGTTATTATGATTATGATATGTTTTAACATCGGTGGGAGGGGGAGGGGCACGTGGTAATCTTTTGCTTTGTAACATTTTGAAACCGATGAAATTCAAAGTTCATACAAAGAACTCTGCTTCAAAGCAGTAACTTTTGAAGGAACTTGATGTTTTGGGGGTACTTTCGAGTTCTTTTTTTTCTGAGGAACTGTAACGGTAACCATAGTTCCTTTTTGAAGCGAGTAACGGGAATTGGAACTAGTTCCTTGATTTGAGGAACTTACCCAATACTACAATCGAACGCCGGTCTCCTGAATGACGGTTCAGCACACTGACACCTGGACCACCTCTGTAGATATTTATAATGTTCTCAAGTCTCATCGTTCGTTTATTATCCATATTTCAGTTTCAAGAAATTGCTAAAAACAATCTCTGAATATTAAATAAATCTGCAGCAACAAAATAACGAGCTTGTGAAAAAACTAATTGTGCCCATACTTGAGGACGTCTCCAGTAGTTTGAAACTATAGCAAGCTATAAATTATTCCGAATATATTTTTTATAATTCCCATGCACATGTAATAGATTTCCGTTACTCGAAAAATACAGTGGTTTTCTGTATCAATCCATTTATTGACACTAAATGACTTGAACAGAGCTAGTAGGCCTATATTTATTTGTCAGAAGTACTTGTCGAAATTCTTTTTATACAAGTATTTTTCACTTTTACATCGTCTGAATAGCTCGTATTAAACTTTTTATGCAGCAAGACATTTGCTTAGAAGTCATAGATCCTATAAGTACATTTTTAAAAAATCGGTTCCAAGAGTTCTACAGCGAGACTCTCAATCGTCAATATTGAAGGATAGGCACAACAGAGGAAGAGACGGCAGTCGTTTGGAAACTTATTCTGCGAGCTGCAACCGTCTTGAACTTTCCAATGACCGGCTATAGTTCCAATTCACAAGGTCGTTCGTGGCTGTTGAGTTGTATTCCGCTAAGATGTTATCACATATTATTTCATCATAATTTGGAATGAAATATTTAATAGATATTCAATTTGGAAATATAAGTGAGAAATAAAAGTTACGCACGCGAGTAGATGTAGTTTGGAAAGTTGAGTATATATTTAAAATAGCAATATGTATAGGTATATATATATATATATATATATATATATATATATATATATATATATATATATATATATTATTATTAATAGTAAAGTTTTCGGAGACACTTGTGTTATCTATGTAATACATTTTATTCTTCTAACGTTTCAACGTGATTTGCACACGTCATTATCAAAGAAAATATTATCCTAATATGAAAAGTAAATAAAAATATGACAACTATAACAATATAAAACATTTTCCAAAATAAGAATCTAAGACCACTCTTGATATCTATGTAAGAAACTGAAATATATAAGCTTGTTGTATATGTATCTATACCTTCTTGTTTCCGTCTAAAACTTGAACAAAACACTTATATATTAATTATCTTGTCCTTTTTTCCGATTTGCTTCTTGTTGTCGGTCCCGTTTCTCTCTCTAACATTGTATTTCTGGCTCGATTCGTGAGTGTGATGTTCTCATTTAACTCTCTTGTTGCGTTCTGTTGTACTTCATCCTGGTTTCTCCTTTCCTTCCTATTTTCTTTCTTACCCAGTACCGTTTTCCAACTCTCGTGTAATCTCACACTATCGTTCCTATTGTTCATATTTGATATATATAATATATAAGTGTTTTGTTCAAGTTTTAGACGGAAACAAGAAGGTATAGATACATATACAACAAGCTTATATATTTCAGTTTCTTACATAGATATCAAGAGTGGTCTTAGATTCTTATTTTGGAAAATGTTTTATATTGTTATAGTTGTCATATTTTTATTTACTTTTCATATTAGGATAATATTTTCTTTGATAATGACGTGTGCAAATCACGTTGAAACGTTAGAAGAATAAAATGTATTACATAGATAACACAAGTGTCTCCGAAAACTTTACTATTAATAATTTAATACCTTGTGAAAGCTTACACAAACACATATATATATATATATATATATATATATATATATATATATATATATATATATATATATATATATATATATATATATATATATATATGTATATATATATATAGCTGGGACTAAAATAATTTGAAGTTTTCAAATATTTTTGATATGACCATCCTATTATTATTATTGTTCATGTTTTGCCTGTGACAAAATGTGGCGAGTATTTTACATTGTCAATAAATAATATAATATACATTATTATGGAATCTGTATAAACAAGAAAGTGTTGAACCAAAAAATGACTTCAATCGCCATTTTGTTCATCATGATTGATCACTGCCAATCACATTTCCTTAAAAATAAGTTGTTCGATCGATAAGTAGTTATAGTTGGGTTCATGATACCGATTCCAAATGAAACCGTTTTTTCAAACAGTATTCATTTTTAATCA
Source organism: Brachyptera risi (assembly GCA_964007535.1). Taxonomy (NCBI): domain Eukaryota; kingdom Metazoa; phylum Arthropoda; class Insecta; order Plecoptera; family Taeniopterygidae; genus Brachyptera; species Brachyptera risi. Next base: position 18,136,283 of record OZ023328.1, read on the forward strand.
TGCATTTAATCAGATATTGAAAAAACATGTTTTCCTTTTTTTCATCAATATGAAGATAAAAAATCCACGTTGTTCCCAAATTAGTAATCACCCAATTTTGTGGGTTTCAAATAGTTTCAAATGTCGTTTTTTTACATTTTGTTTCTACAGAAAAATCTACATAGGCCCAAGTTTTTTTTATAATATACAAGGTGTACTGACCTCGGCGTGCTTTTGCATCACGAGCTATAAAGTCCATCGACAATTTATTGATTGTTTTAGTTGTCCTATAACTATTTTATAGTCTTACTTTCATTATCATCATTAGATTAAACGTTACTAGCACTTTGTTACACATTGTTAAAATATTTAATATACTTATTTATATATATTGTATCTCGGTAATGCATACTGTTTTTCTTCGTCTTCTTTAATACCTTTACTCACCTTTACTAAAAGGGCAACGCAGGGTGCGTTGTTGAAAGAGAAAGACAACAATGTCCACCAGTTGGAATTGACCAATCAGAATATTCGGTATAGTCCACCACTTCGCTGTATAGTTCGTCACTTGTTAGTTGACATATGCCTTTGGCATTGTACGTGTTATTTTACTCCAATACATTCAGTATGAACTCAATACTCGTTCACTGAGATGGGTGGACCAGTTGCCACCACGCTGAACCGTCTTACAAGAGACCGGGGTTCGATTCCCGTCGTGGTCGACCATCCTGACAGAAGTTTTTCGTGGAGTTCCACTGTCGTTCATGGGTGAATATTCAGGCCACTGTAATCGCCTATACTTACCATTCCATATTTCCATATTCCATATTGATACATATATTCACTGTCCCTGCTACACAGGCCTATAAACTAAAAAAAAAAAAAAGCCTAGAAACTCTACATAAAATGTAACTTGAATACTCACGAATACTTGAATACTGAAGGCGCTAAATGACCTCGCTGTTGATGCGCCTTAAAACCGTAATATTCATTCATTCATTCATTCATTCATTCATTCATTTAGTTACTGATCTGAAACTCGAAACTTGAACTTTAAAGAAGATACAAAAAATTCGTTGTGTTTCTCATCATATTATAACTAATTATAATAAGTATTATTATAATTAATTATAATAATAATTATTATAATTATTAAAAAAAAATACTATAACTTGGTAGTCGATATGGAAAACAGATCTTATTGTTGAAAAATAACCACCAGACAAATTTAGTAGTACAGTAATTTATAAAAATGGAATGATTTCAGTAATAGACTGTGAGTTTCTTTGCATACTTCTATAGCTGTAAAAATTGTAAACTTGTTCTTTTTTACCTTTTACTTGAATATTTTCTTTGCTCGGATTAAATGCGACGTGGTTGACAATGGTAACTGTTTCAACGTATTGTTAAACAATAAAGGTCAAACGAGGAGAGGGAGGGGTAATCTACCGTCTTGGTTGGCCAACAGAACGTGACCATTTTGATTGCTGCTTATTCTATTCTGTTAGCATCTACTCATCCGTATAACACTCACCTTTCTTCTGCTTTACGAGCATCCAAGATTCATCATCATTTATACAAATTTAATGTTGCTTAACAACTCCACCAACAGATAGGTAAAATGGGGGGGGGGGGGGGGTCGATTGAGGCAATGATAATGAAACGATGAAGTGATGAAATATGAAATGACATTTAAAAAACTATACCTTAACCTTATGCGGGATTCGAACCCACGCTCGATCTGATTTCAGTTTCAAAAGCAGTGCTTAAGTTGTTTAAGCCACGGGGGCAGCATATGCATATGTCATGCCCCCTGTCATGGTATGACCCAACTTAAATGAAACGTCACAAAATCCTTTTCTACAATTTTAAACGTTTTCATTCCTCAATTTTCCACTCTTCTTAAAGTCTCTTGAGTATTCAGCGGATATACAATCATAGTTATCTAAATTTATGTTATGTATGGATTTAATTGTGGTATTCGATGTTTAAACGACACTGATAACAACGTGGTGTTGTACAATACTTTTGAAGATGGAGAAATGAAGATTCAGTCTGCTAGCTGCCCCAAGTCTCAAGTCGGATTCGTTGTAACAAATAAAGTATTAGACAAAAACGAGTATAAAATATATATCAATTTATTTATTTACACATAACACCGTCTGTTCCAATTGTGTCATACTTTTTCAAAGAGGCAATAAAATTCGTTGAATTATATAACCTATACTATAACCTATCATAGGTAAGGCGTATTGATGATAAATGTATTTTCCAGTAAAATATGAAGTAATCGTATGAACGTAAAAAAAATCGGCAGAGATCATAAATCATATATTCAAGAGATAATAAAACACAGATTCGCATTTATAAAAATGATGGTAGAAAATAGATGTAATATGAAATCTTCTTCGGTAGATCCACACAGGATTATGTGTAATAAAGTGGTTCAGAAGCGTATTTCAAGTCGGGCATGGGTTTGAGTCCCGCAAAAGTAATAGGTTTTTGACAACATTATTCAGCTATCATAAAATCCGCTGATTCGACTTTTGGTGTGGTGGTGTGTATCCCCAGTCATCATATGGAAAAAAGTCCCCATAAGGGTGATTTTTGTGTGAAAATATTGAGAATCTTTACTATGGATCGACAATATTCCAGAAGGTACTTCTCTGCACGGTGTGAAGCAGTTTTACACTAATACGTTCATCAGGAAAGCCACTACGATTGTTTATATGCCTTGGTTTTGACAGTGAAAATGGTAACAAAACATGTATCTCGCGTTACATGCACGATTTGATTACTTCTTGAGATATTTTATTGTGTATGGTATCGATATGTTTGTAATACAACCGCTTTTGGGCTAAACTAAATATGAAAAATTCAAGCGTATTCGCTCGGCATACAAGACCAGGAAAAGTCACGCCATTTTTTGCTGTAAATCAAGGTGAATACAGAAACTATTTATTTGTTTCAAAATGGTTATAGGCTTGCTGATGAAATTCAGTTTATCTGATAGAGAAAGGTTTACTATACCATTTTATCAATTGACATCTTAATGCCACAACATGATGATTTTCGTGAATGTAACGGTTTGAAGTATTTTCCAACTAGTTTTTCCAAACTTTACTCGGGAGTATCAACTTTTTCCATTTAAAATTTGTATTGTACCCTTTCAACATTTACACATCGATAAATAACAAAAAATGTGATACATATCTGTGAGTGGGTTCCCCTTATGTCGAACCTAGGAACTCGTCCGCAAGTCGGTATATAGGTCGTAAGGAGGTTAATGGATGGGTTACTGATTGGAAGGCTTGCTGTTTACGAAATACAAGATCTCATGTTATTTCGTGGAGTAGCTTTTTAAATACATTTATAAAATTTTGCACAAATTAATAATCATGTCCACTTACTTCGGTAAAATGTTCATTTCGTAGCCAATTTCTATGTTTTCATGTACACTGCACATTGTCAATTTAAATGTTTAAATGATTATTATATTGGTCAAATATGCAAATGTATATTAATGTAGACCTACTTGGGTTTCTCTTGTATTAGTGTATTGAACTTCATGGATATTTATTTACAGTTACCAGTCTCAACTTAATTATGTTTCATTGTATATGCAAATTAGGTTTTAAAACAAGAAAAACATAAGATGATTAAAAATGAAATGAAAAATTAATGAATGAATGGATTGAGAATTGACTGTGTATCTTTTTAGTTCGTGATGAATCTCTTTGGGGTGCTTTTGGGTTGACCTTGTAGTGCCCCGGCCAAACGATCTTACCTTGTTATACCAATAATTCATCCAATGCTCTCTGTTAGGTTTACGATGTGTCTACATTTAAAAAACATTGAAATCCACGGCTGATCGGGCTGTTTTTAGTATGACGAAACCATTGTATGCATATAATGTATTTTTCTTCAGTGATATTGACAAATCTCATGTATACTTGCCAGCTATGTGTACAGCTGCCAAACATTCCGCATTAAATGCTGTGTATGTGGCGTTAGTCACAGTCGGTCACTGCAATGCAGGCAGCACAGGCACAGACGTCGCCCGCACTGAGCGACGCCAAGAACGACGCCGGGCGACGCCGGCCTTGATAGTTGAACCCAAACAAGAGACGTCGCTGGGAATGCGTGGAAGATTATTGCACCAATATGATAGGATGTTTGAGGGTGCAGAGGATTTGCGGATGATAGATGATTTATATTGATGGAAACCACCAAATGAGATGAGATAAAAGTTTGGATTTCGCGATAGATTTTAATACACTTGTATTCAAGAAAGATGAAAGTGGACGTAAAAGTTGAATAATTGTAATAGCTTCGATAATTATATAATCTCGCTACAAATTTGAGGATTCCATGCTTTTGAAAGATGTAGTTGTGTTTCTTATCGTGAACCTCGTCATAAAAAAACAGAATGATCTGAAAATATCGTCATCTTCAAACGTTCAACTTTCAAACTTTCAAGTTGTTATTATGGTAGACTATACCTTCTTCTTCGGTGGATAGCATACTTACTCGCTCGTTTCCTCATGTCCCTAAAACGTCTCAGTGGTGATCTGTCCTACTTCGTAAAAATAACTTATTATACAATTCATTAAAATATTTTAGGTGTTTTTATTATGAAAGATAAAGAGCTTGAAGGAATGATTTTTGAAAATTCGAAACCGAATTTTGAGAACGTTATCCAATTATGTTATCCAAGCTTTTACAATCGTATGTGTAATGCATCACATGATTGTATATACTTCAAAACCGCTCTTAATTCGAACGTTTAAGCACAGAAAACGGAAGAGTAAAATTCGAGCAAAAATCAAATTATAAATATTTTATTCTACTGTTATTTTTTTTACAAACACAATATATTTAATCATCTTCTACCGTTTCAACTGTAAATGTGCTTCGTTGTAACAATTTTGGAAGAAAATGGTTGTGACCTTAGAATATGGCGGAGAGGTGGAGTAAATTGTATGATCAGCTGTTTTACATTAATTACACGTCATAAACATAGTGCGATTGCTGTTCTTGTGAAGGGCTGGCTCAACTTGACCTTGAAACGTTTATTCTACTAATACTTCGTCAGTTTCTACAAACCATGATCATTTGTGAATGTGAGATACGAGCGGCAGAAATGATACGGAATGTATTGGCGTGTGAGATTGCACGCCGAAAACTCTCACGACTGTTTTTTAGAAAAAAAAATCACTTTTTATTTCTTAAAGAACATCACAACCTTGAAACTTGGATTTTAAAACAAAATGACGAGATTTATTTTCCTAATTTTAGAGAAAACTTGAAGGCAAACTTGAAAATTTGAAGAAAACCTAAACTTGGAACTTGAACTTCATCACCTGGATTTCGGAAATCATGATTGAATTCTTGGCCTCCTAGAGATCATGAGTCATGACGTAGGCATTACCTATTCTCTATAGAAACTTGAAACCGAATCGAGTGAAGTCAATACGTCACGAAACGGAAGAATCCTGGAGGACAAAATTCATTTATTTGTACTGAGATTGAGATGATTTCTAGTTTTCTCTAAAATTAGGGAAATGAATACTGTAATTATTCGTTAAAATCTAGTTTCATGGTTGTTGTTACGTTCTTAGAGGAATAATATACGTTTACTCCAAAACAGATCTTTGATGAAACACACGTGTAATAAACTAGGCGCTTGATCGACCACGCGAACTATTGAGTTCATCGCGAACTCTGCCTTTAATATACCTATTTAATATTACTTATTTAATATTATCTATTTTACTACCAATATAATAACAGAGAATCCAATTAATGAAATAGTTTAATGTGTAATAAAAGTATAATTATACAAGATTTGAAAACTTGATTTTGAAGTAGGTCTATATATCTGTCGTAATTGACTGGACATGAATATTACGATGATTCGAGTTCAGCCCAGTATTAAAAAGTCCAGTTAGCCTTATTCTGAGAGTTAGTGAAGGCAAATTGCGTAATGACAAAATTTGACTGCTTATCAGCCGTGCTATTGAGTTTGTATTGGTGGCAATGCCCATGTTGGGTAATTTCACCCTTGTTCCATCAAATGTAGATAGCAATTTGTGATTTGTGCATAATTTTTCAAGATATATTTCTGTGCGTGTTATACTTACGTTTGTTGACATGTTTCGATGCTTAAATAATATTGTATTCTATTTGAGCGGTTTTGTAATTTTCGTACATGTTAATTTTGCGTACATGCATTATAACAGTGAAGCTGCAATCTCGAAAAACAGCAGGCCTTTAAAAACTAGCAGACAATAAAGACCATCAAGCCCTGAAGACCATCAGGCCCTAAGACTATCAAGCCACGAACGCCATCAGCGTCTAAAGACAAAGCAGCCGCAGGCCCTAAGCACCATCAGACCCTATACACATAAAACCATCAGGCCCAGAACGCCATCAGGCTCTAAGACAAAGCAGCCGCAGGCCCTAAGCACCATCAGACCCTATAAACATAAAACCATCAGGCTCTAAAGACAAAGTAGCCGCAGGCCCTAAGCACCATCAGACCCTATAAACATAAAACCATCAGGCCCTGAACGCCATCAGGCTCTAAAGACAAAGCAGCCGCAGGCTCTAAGCACCATCAGACCCTATAAACATAAAACCATCAGGCCCTGAACGCCATCAGGCTCTAAAGACAAAGCAGCCGCAGGCCCTAAGCACCATCAGACCCTATACACATAAAACCATCAGGCCCAGAACGCCATCAGGCTCTAAGACAAAGCAGCCGCAGGCCCTAAGCACCATCAGACCCTATAAACATAAAACCATCAGGCCCTGAACGCCATCAGGCTCTAAAGACAAAGTAGCCGCAGGCCCTAAGCACCATCAGACCCTATAAACACCATCAAGGTCCTAAAACAATCAGGCTCTTAAGACAAGCAGACTCTAAATACAAGCAGGTCCTAAGCACCAACAGGTCTTGAACACCATCAGGTCCTAAAACCATCAGGCTCCGAACGCCATCAGACACTAAAGCAGACAAGGAGGACCTAAAGTAGATAAGCAGGCCCTAAATACAAGCAGGTCCTAAGCACCAACAGGTCTTGAACACCATCAGGTCCTAAAACCATCAGGCTCCGAACGCCATCAGACACTAAAGGAGACAAGGAGGATCTAAAGTAGATAAGTAGGCCCTGAAGACCTGGAGGTCCAAAGCCATGACTAGACGTAATACCTGTTGGTCCACGTCACGACTATGGACGAAAAGAAAATATTTCATCTAATTAAAACCATTCGTGATGCACGTTAGATGTTACCCCTCGGATAGCCGCAACTATCTTCGCTGATTTCTTTCTCACTCGACAGTCTTTCTCACTCTCTTGGACCGTGTGAATGCAGCACTTATAACGGGGAAGTGTCTTCATCCTCCATCGCCTTTAACTTATAGAAATACAAATAAATCATTATCGCTGAATCACGTATTAAAAGCTAACTAACTTATACAATGATACCTTCTTTATCTATATTGGGTTCAACGAAGCACTGTTTACTGATGACTAAGATCGTAAAAATCAGAGTGAGGTAGTGAGAAGATGAGATGAAAGGTTATTTTATTAGGTGTTTTGAGTAAGTGTTGAGTGGGAGGGTGGCCTAGTATTAACTTGAACGACAGAGGAAAACCACGGAAAATATCGTGCCAGGATTGTCGAGGTCGACTGTGGTATAGGGATCAAACCCTATATTCTCCAATGATACCTGTTTTATTCATGCCAAAAGTTGTTTGTAATTAGTTAACATTATATTGGAATGATTTGTATTAGTATGAAAGCATTAGTGATAGTGTAAAGGAGGGCACGAGTTAATCTAGATAAGAGGAGCTGGATAATTTAGTTGTGGCTATACGAAGGTTCAGAGCCAAGTCGTGACTCGTATGAACTGTCGAGATAATTTATTCTCGCAGAATATTTGTTATGATGAAACTTTTCACATTTAATTAAAATTGTTTGATTTAATTCTCACTTGCATATATGTATCTCTATTCAAGACTCTGCCATTGACAAACAATGACTGCTAATTGAGAAAGAATAATTGATCAACGGGTAGAATAATTGAAAGAATGGTAATATATGGTGAGATCAAGAAAAAGTAGCAAATTCTAAAATAGTAAACAGAACCTAAATCTGTGATGTACTAAATTAATGAATGTGTTGTAAACTATAAGCCATGCAGAGGTGTAAATGAAAAAATGAAAAAAATATATATATAAAGAAAGGGGAGGGGCATTTATTTCTCAGTTATTTATGTATTTATTTATTGTTAGCAATAATAGCTCATAGAGCTATATGTTATATGTCATATATGCCATATAGTTAGCTCATAGAGGATTGCCTAGTTAATTTTGTGTCTACAAATGTGATGCAATTCATTTTAGACTTCACCCAAATAGAATATTTAATTCTTACATATTTGTAAGTTGTAAGACAGTGAACCAGTGGCTAGCACGTTGAAACGCCGGGTTCGATTCGCTCCATGGTGGTCGTCCATCGTGACGGATATTTTTTTTGTGGTATCCCTCTGTACTTGAGGGAATACTGAGATCGTTTCTAATAACATGCCATGACCCGTTTTCTTCCCACCATAAAAAACTAATAAAATAACATTTCATCTTTCCATCACCTCGTTCATCATTCACCGACGCCAAGAGTCGATAGTCTTAGTCATCAGTACAGTACGTCGTTGAACCATATATAAATATATACAAAAATATCTATAAAAAATATGCAAATATATATATATATATATATATATATATATTGATGTTCTCGCGGATTGGATGAGATGTTGAAAACATAAAAATATGCAATATATATACATACATATATATATATATATATATATATATATATATATATATATATATATATATATATATATATATATATATAAATATATATATATATATATATATATATATATATATATATATATATATATATATATATATATCGTATTTTGGTGCAGCAATATTTTTACTCTGATTTTCAGTTGAAACGGTTTCTGTATACATTATGCACCAATAATGTTGTTACTGTTTTTCTTCATTGGTCCATATCAAGTTAAGCCACAAGTGTTTATACTAACATGAAGTCTTTCAAAAGTATTTGAGAGCTCAATTAATTTCTCTCATTTATGTCCAAACGTTTACACGTTGCTTTTTCAGTCTGGCATACAGTAGATTATCTATATGCTTTCATCTGGAACTAATTGCAAGCATATGCTTTTATTGGTGCATGATTGAAATATATATACTGCCATAATCCACTCTACCTACATTTCTTTTTAGTATTCAGACCAAACACGCACTGTTTGTTCATTTACCGGTCTTTTTATGTAGAGAATTTCTAGAACATATTCGAGATTGATGTCATATTAAAAAATCAGTTAATTTCGAATATGTAACCTATCCTGAAACTCCCCACATAATCTGCAAATGCGTATTTTTCACACTCATGTTACGTATACACAAATACATACAAACCTTTTATTTTTATACATATAGATATATTTTAACCATTTACCTATACCATTTACCATTTTACATTTAGAAATGCATATTCTATATTTTTTTAAATATTAATTTTAAACATTTTAAGACGTGTGAAAGTGTGACAGGTGGATAGTGAAATAAAATAACCTTTTAACCCATCTCTCCATCATCTCACTCTTCGATCACCGACCCCAATAGATCAGAGGACGGACGATTGGTCAGACTAGGTATCTAGACTAAGTAGACTCGGTAGGTTAGATTATGCAATAACAAGTTTTTGAACAAGTTTGAATATGGTCTGGCAAATTGTCCGCTACTCCTATAGGTCTTATATTGGTCATAAGAGGGTGCTTTAAACCCATGGTATAAATAAAGATAGATGAGGGATGTGCAAAATCAGGAGCTAAGCATGCTATGCTTTACGTCATTCTTTGTTATTACTGTTGTAATTAAGACGGGTGGCCCGTGGCTACCACGCTTTAACGTTATTCACGAGACCGAAGTTCGATTCTCGTCATGGTTGAACACATGGTTGACTGAGCTTTTTCGTGGTTGAATCTCATCTTCCCATCACCCCATTCATAGTTCACCGTCGCCAATAGATCTCATAATTTGACAGTTGTATTTCTCGTGTTCCAGACAATCACGTGCGACTGCGAAGCGATGCCGTTGCTCCAGCTGAAGGCCTTCCGACAGAAAGGCGAGCGAGTCGAGGTGTCACATTATCGAGTCAATGTGAACCGTTTCCGAGCCCGCCTCAGCATCGCCTGCGCCACGGACAAGCTGCTAGCGGACGTCAAGTGCGACGGCTGGCCAGAGGTAGGCCGACAGTAGCCCCGCAGTAGCTAGTAGTCATCGGGAAAAATACAGCAAATGGTGTTGATGATAGAAGGACGTATTTTAATGTCTTTTGTTCATCTACCATACATAACCGAATTCAAATTTTGCTTGTATATCTACCACACACAGCCAAATTGATATTTTTCTCGGATATCTACCACATCCAGCTAAATTCAATCATATTCATTCATATTCCATTTATTCATTTATATCGGGTTTAACGACGCACTATAATGATAACTAAGATCTATTGGTGTCGGATGAATGATTAATGAGATGGTGGGATGATGAGATGAAGGTCTCTTGGGTATTAGGAAGGATAGTGCGAAGGAAGCGGTCGTGGCCTATATTGTGTATAGGAATTAAGAACATCCCAGTCCCAGTATTGGTCTGGACTACAGAGGAAAACCACGAAAACACCCTGTGAAGATGGACGGTGGCGGGGATCGAACTAGGTACGATATGCCCCTTCACCTCCTGGATCACGTGAAGCGAGTGCATTAACCACTGCGCTGCATGTGCCGGTAAATATTCATATTGATATCAAGAACAACTTTTGCATGATGTATGTTCCTTGTATTCCAGATCAAAGTGTCGCTTGCACCTGTAGGCGCTATCAAGAACAACTTGGACGAGCAGGAGCTCCAGGATGTGATCACCGACATTGTGGTGATAGCGCTGAGGAACATGATGGTTCACCTGAACCTGGGCCAGTACGCCACATGTCCCCGACTGGAGCGTCCGGTGGCAGGACCCCCTCCACACGTCCTGCCGGTACACTACGACGGCATGGTGAGAATAACAACCTTTTATTAGATCAGGGAACATTTCCATTTCGTATTGAAGTGGAAAAATCAGGGTTTGTTTTTCATTGTTTCCTGTTTTTTTTTTGTGCGGTATACAAATCATATAGCAAAAGGAATTCTCAGTCCTGAACAGGATCATTATAGAATGGAATGGAAGCAAGGAGCTGAAACAAGACCTGCTTCCCAAATCTGTAAAATCACTGAGGGAGAATTTGGAATAAAATGAGTCTTTACTTTTTATAAATGAATATATTAGGCCTATTAGTGATAAGAACTTAACCACATGTAATTGATTTTACAAACTGTCCAACTTCATCACGCTAACTATTGTCTTTTGTAATCGTTTATCTAGTCTGTCATAAAGGACTTCAGCAACAATCAGCTTGAAGCTTTTTCTGGACATTGGTGTCACCAAAATAGATTAATATTGTCTTTGAACAAATTCCGTTCGACAATATTTTCGGAAAAAATTGAAAAGTTTGGTAAATCTTTATAAGAATAGCGTTTGGTGAAACGTATTGATCTTGAATTTAATCACAGAAATGAGAGAATGTTCGTTAATTGTCCTGATACATCTGTTTATCAAGTTGATACCGAAGTGTGATATGTCAGTCTAGACATTTTTTAGAGAATTTAAACTTCACTATATTTTTGAAATTTATGAGAATGTTTTTATTTTACATTAAATATATTAGTGATTACCTTGACTCATAATCATTATTTTATGAAATAATATAAATTCATTGTGACTGTATATACCTGCCCGAACTCAATTGATGTATCTGATATATTTTAATTGGTAATTAGCGATTGTGAATATGTGGAAGGTGTAGTTCCTCACCTATTTCCGATTCTTATCCATGATATGCTTATCACCATACCATGTGATATGATAACCTAACCCTATGATAATAACTTGACACATAAACTTTGCTAATTTATGTACTTTCGGTTTGTTTACATTTATTCAGTTAATTCACATCAACTTAGTTATATACAAATAGTCTAATAACATAACTTGAATGAATGCATATTAGGGTTTTAAGGCGCAAAATAATAACTGCAAATAATAATAATAAATGATAATTTATTCAATATATTCAATAAATAATATCATTTGATATATTCAGTGAATATAGACCACGAAGTATGTTATGCTATAAAATCAGTGTAGAAACATTCCAATCAATCATATAACGTATGATAATTCCGCGCATAATTCTCACAAATAATATTTCTACATAATATATAACATATTGAACATTTATATTGACCATTTAAATTCATGTTGCACAATTATATTTATATTGAATGTTTATACTGTATGACCTGGTTCATTATCTCAATTGTTCAGTTCCTAAACATTCAAATGGTGTACCAAAAAACCATGAATGAATAAATAAATAAATAAAATGAATAAAAATAGAATTGAGAATTCACAAATACAAAATTTCAAAAATCTACGTATGGAATTATTTATGGACTATTATTATAGTATCGCTTTCATTTCATTTATGTGATGAACAAAACTTTTGTATTCAACGTCTACACTATAATGAGTGATGCCTTTTTTGAAAAATTAACATAATGTTGCAAGTGATTTGTATTATTACGATCACAAATTGGCAACAACAATAAACATACTTATAAATAATCAACTGGCTGCTCGTCAAGCTCTGTATATGTTCAGACTTTGTAATTAATAATGATTCACGTGCACAGATTACTTATTAAGAGTCCATGGGAGTCGATTTAGCGAAATATCACTTTTTTGGTGAAAACTTTTGAACAGTATGAGATATCGAAATTCTGATACTCGAGAAACACATACAATTATGATAGCTTCAAGATGATATAAGTTATAACTATTCAAGTCATATCGCAGAACTGTCAAGCGTATACAGCTGAAAAAAAATGTATAGCTGTGTACTCTTGACAGTTATGCGATATGACTTGAATAGTTGCACATCATATTGTCTCGAAGCTATTATACTTATCTGTGTTTCACGCGTATTAGAATTTTGATATCTTATACCGTTCAAAAGTTATCACCAAAAAACTGATATTTCGCTAAATCGACTCTCATAGACTCTTAATAATAATTCACGTGCTCAGATTACTTTTTAAAGAGACCAGTTTCCAGTGCTTTATATCTCCATACTAGAGTCGTTGATACCAAAGAAGGTAATAATTAATCGAGTGCCTTGGATTTAAAACAAGTGTTTTTATTACAGTTACATGGGTCACACAATAATTCGTCCATTCCATCCAAGACTGCAAATAAAAGGCTTCTGGTGAAAGTGATAAAAGCCAATGGCCTTGGAGCAAAGAAAGGTCAGTTGAATCTGACCGGTACTATTACTTTCTCATTGCATAAATAAGGTTCTAGTATTATTGAATATACGAATAGTTTTTCTGAATTGATTTCATTCCTTTTAGTCTGTCAAGTGTTCAATTAAGTTGCTATGTGACATTATGAATCTCCCTCTGGTATTTAATTTAAGATACCGCTATGTCCGTTATGTTTAGCCATACAGAGCATACAATAAACAATAACAAAGCATTGCAAGGAAAATGTAGGGAGAAAGAATTCAAAGTTTTTTAGTAGCACATGAATTTAATTCTGGCTGTTTTAGTTATTGTTGTGGCCTGTTACTTTTTGTTGTATAGGCCTACCATTTCATCTGTTCAATATATTTCACTATGCAACATTTGACAAATTTCAATACGTATGGAGATTTACTCTTCTATAAATCATTGTGCAAATGAGTGATGTTTTTTTACAACAATAAAATAAATACCGATATCATTATCTAATTATCTGTAAAATATGATCAGAGTATACTTTATAACGTCAATTTTTTTGAAATTCTTGAATAGATAATATATCGACTACAATTTAATTCATATTGTGTGAAAATATGCAGTAAATAGGTATACTGTTCTGAAAAATACAGAATCTGGAAATCGCTATGCTTTCATAATCTTTATGTGCTGCCACTATGTGAGTGTTTTATTATTTACAATCCACAATCGAAACCATTGGCAACAATGTTGCTAAAGTGTTGTTATGTCACACAGTTATTTGCAAGAGACAGACAATAATGCAAACTCTTTGGTTATAAGTAATCACACATCACGATCTCTCTTGGTTGTCAGTTGTGATATCTGTGAGATTTCAATTAATTTATTTGTTACTTGTATAATTGTTATTTTTTGTAACTTGTTTACTTGTATAATTAAAATGTAAGAAACAACTTATTTCATCGAATATTCAGTATAATAATTAATAGTTCAGATACTTAAAATGAAAAACCTACGCTTTGATTGGTTGCATGATTGGTTCACAACAGTTTTAACTAGTATTCTAGTCTTAGTCTGCATGTGTTATAGTTCTAGCTCGTTTAATAATATCTTGAACACACTTGATTCGTGACTGCTTGAAATTTCACAGCCAACCTGCCGCAACTATTCGAAATATTCAACGTATCTGATTGGTTCGTCTTTCGTCGTACTAACTTAAGTCCTAACGAAATGAAACAGAACTAAACCGTATAGTAAAAGATGAGGTCGAGACGTAAACTGAAATTCAAACAGCTTGGAACCGTAGCATCTGTTTTCTATATTCGAATTCAAAGATTAAGACTAGGACTAAGACTAAAACAATTACTAAACTGCTGTGGTTCGACCTTCACACTACCTACAAAAGAACATTTCAGTGCGGAATAAATGCTAGACAATCTTCGTGGAATTGCAAACAGAGAAGCTGGACAGAACGAAATTAATTTTAAAAATACACTTTCAATATTATATAACATAATGAAAATGAACAGTAAAATGTTGAGAATAAATAATAATAATATAATGAATAATGCACATTCAAAAATAGTGTATTCTGAACACTATATTGCCTTATTCTATATCGTTGGTAATTTCCTTACTTTTGGTACTTGCTATACGCCAATAGTTCGTAGTCATCAGTTCAGTACCCAATATGAATAAAATGTATTTCTTGTTTCAGGTTGCACCGAACCTTATTGTGTGATAGAGTTGGATGATCCTCCTCAGAAGAATCAGACGTCGGTGAAGAAAGAAACCAACTGCCCCGTGTGGGACGAACATTTCCTATTGTAAATACCATTCTTACAACCCAACAGGTGTTATCAGTAGATTAGATGTGTTATTTTTATTAGAGTGTGATCTATCTTTTCAAAGAAATCTATTGTCTTCAACCACAGCTAGTTTGTTATAGATGACTCTATGCATCGCATTCTGTATTTTTACAATACCAGAAAATACTACTACTACTACTAAAGTACCAAATATAATTTTTTTTCAATTTTGTATTCATATTTTCAGAACAGATTTGGGTACAATTTTGTAGACCCGCAAAGTCACAGAAGTTGACTTGTCACTACTTGTTGACTTTGTCAACCAACATTTTATACATAAGAATAAAACAGATTACAAATAAGTATCAATTAAGTTTGAATAATTTGAAGGAAATCTATATTTGGCCTAAAAACTAATCAAAATAAATCGAAAGACAATATGAAAAAAGTCTTCCTTTACAAAAATGAAATATAAAATATAAATAAAATATATAAATATAAGTAGTAGTACTAGTAGTGATAGTAGTAGTATCAAATACTACTACTACTACTACTATCACTACTAGTACTACTACTTATATTTATATATTTTATTTATATTTTATATTTCATTTTTGTAAAGGCACTAGTAGAAGCACTAGACATTCGTCTATTTCTGTCATTGATAGTCATTTGAATCCAAATTAATAATTTTCATTTTGGAAAAATAACTTCATACATTGTTGTTATGTAAATTTAACTTTCAAGAGAATTCTAAAGAATGATTACATAACAGCGCATGGGAGTCGGTTCAGTGAAATATAATATTTTGAGTGATGAATTTCGAATGGCAGGAGATACATACAAAACTATATCACTACAAAAGGACATACAGAACACTATTCACTTTCAAAACGAGACGCATTAAAATGATTAATAAATATGGATATTATTATTCTCACAATAAATTCAGCTGAAAAATAATGTTTATACTTCCTATACCTTCTGAAAGTCGCCTGTCAAATGTCAATCTGAGAGTTGATGTGTTAAAGTCCATCAATTTGTATTCATTAACTAATGGCATTCAAATACGCATTCATGTATTTAACGAAACTTCTTAGTAATGCCAAAATCTTCGATTTGATACCAAATTATGTTCTTAAAATTCTATATTGTCTGGAGTTAATTTACCAAATGAGCTTTCATCATTTGTAATCACTAAACATGCTTAGGCCTATTATATCGAAAGTGATCATTTTGTCTAGAAGGGATCATCAAAATACTGAACAGAATTTAGGTTTCAATTTTCTAAAGTCAGTTGTCTCCATAAAATATACTCTTGATCATTTTACATCGAATTATGGAGTTATGTGGCTAAATATGCTTCACTATTCTTCACAAATACCGGTAGCTTACATCAACATTCGTAATTAAATATACTCAATATGCAGTTTTATGCAAAATGAAATTCCAATTTTCGGATTCAGGGACCAATTTAAATTTTGACAAGCATTGATTGAATGATCCATAAAAAAATGTGAAATTGCATGAATATACTGTCCAATATTCACCAACAAAAAGCAGATATTTCGCTAAATCAACTTCAGAGCTGTCTTAAAACCAAATTAACATAATTTGATAGATTCATTCTGTTTGTTTCAGTGACCTGAGTCCCTATACAGCAGAAGTTCTGTTCGAGATCTACGACAGAGGCAACAAGACAAACAACAAGTTCCTCGGTCTGGGTATCGTCAGCGTGGAGGAGCTGATCGTGAACCCTCATCAGCGGCAGATCATCTCCCTCCAGTCGCGGCCCTACGAGACCGACGAGGTGTCGGGCACGCTCACCGTCGAGGTAGCTTGACTCTCTCGGGCACTAGTCAACTCTACTAACAATTAACTGGCTCAAGACTTGACTGCCCTAAAAATCAACTGTCTTATGAACCAACTTTGTGGGTTTGTCCCACAAACCAACTGTCCCACAAACCAACTGTCCCAAGAATCAACTGTCCTAAAAATGAACTGTCCTTAAACTCGACTGGCCTAAAAATCGTTTGAATCGACCGACTGTAATGAAGACAAACTGTACTTAAATCAACAGTCCTAAAAATCAACTATCCTAAAAGTCGACCATACTAACAACTAAGTGTTCTAAAAACGAACTGACTTGAACTTCTATTCCTTGAACAACCTGCACAGAAGTAAAAGTGGAGGGGTTGGCTCCTCCCCTTGACAAATTGTCACCTCTCATTAAATGTTAAATAGATGTTTTAGTTTTAATGAGGTCAAATGGGTGAGGTTTGTGACAAATTAAATTTCTGAAGGGGAGGAGCGAAACCTCCCACTTGAACGTCTGTACAGATTGCTTAAGAAATAGAAGTCTAGGTCGGTTGGTACTGTTGATTTTTTGACAGTTGATTTTTAGGTTAGTTGAGCTTCAGAATAGTTGGTACCCTCTCGATGTTCTCACCACAAGCATAACAAAGAGATGTTTCTTCCCCAGTAATAAGACATTCACTATCTTTCATAAATAGACGTATAATTCGAGTTTTTACAAAATATTAAACCAGTAATTGGGCATTGCTTGAATATATTATATTAATTTTTATCTAATAGTGAGCATATATATATTTTTTAATAACATCGAAATTTGATACAAAATCATTGTATGATGAAAAGTATTGCTAAAGTATTATAAAGCATTGGCTATGGATGAAAAGTAGGATCGTTAAGGAAAAATATTAAGGAAAATATTAAAATACAATTATTTCAGTCGTGTAATGTGAATTATTCACATTACCTAATATAGTCCAGAATAGTTACCATCAACTGATGAGAAAAAACATTTTGTTTGTAGCCATATTCATGAGAGATGGTGGGGTACACCTACAATACAAAAGTGAAAATCAGTTAATATCACAGAAAATAATTATATTTCAATTGGACTTGGTTTTAAAATTTGAAACATAATCTGTTACGGAAGCATCACAATTTTGTCTGCTCAATGACAATTGTCTGTTTTGTCAAATCAATGCATTATGGCCGCATATCATTACTGCTCCACAATACCTTCACCGGTTCCGGAAGCGGAAGCAAGTATTTTCGAGCAATAAGATTTTAATTGGATCTAAGCTGGGAAAAAGTTCATTCTAATAAGTTTCATTTCTAAATAATTAAACTTTGGAAAAACCTAGCCAATCAACTTGAATCAAAATTTTTGTCATTATTTCGTGATTCCAAATCGTGTATCATCCATACAAATAAAAAATCTCGTTTCTCCAGAATTCATCTCTCATCCCGTAGTTAAACGAACCTGTTTCTGATTTCAGTTTTCCTTCATCAACGATATTCCTGCCCCCGATGCCGTCGGCTCGCCGTACAAGATGAAGGAAACGCTTCGGACCGTCTCACCTTCGGGAGGGGTGATCACCACCACGCGCACAACGTTCGCACATAATGGTAAGAGCACCACAGCCTGAATCTATTGCAACAGGGTGGACGATATATCAGCCGCTCCCGTTGCTCAGTAAACCATCGCTAGCGGTAGAAACTGAAGGCAGGTTGGGCGAGGATAAGGCATTGTTTTTTTGTGAATGTTCGCTCACCCATAATCACTTCATCGTTTGATATGGAAAAAATTGAATTTTTAAACATTTTATTTCAATATATTTCAATAGAAAAATAGGAATGAGAAAAAATGCAAAACCAATGCTTAAATCATACTATATATCCCAAAATTATCCGTACATGAAATATTTAGTCTTCACGACATTACGCAAAACTTTTAATATTCTCCATAACCATCTCCTCAACGCTTCTTGAATCAATTTTATATCCAATTCTAATTCATACATCTCATTCATCATCACCTCTTTTATTATTACTAACCAAATTCTTAATTCTATCATCATAATTTCATGTCATTTTTACTTTCAGCAATTATAATTCCAAATTTATAGTAAGCTGAACTTTCATGATCATTTGTTGTCAAAATAAACAGCCATCATGAATTTTTTATTATCTTCTTTTCATATTGGATGTTACGGATATTTTGAAAATGTGAGCTCTGTTCTTGTGTTTAGACGAAATGTCAAACGGCGGCGGCGGGATAGTCACTGACTCGGCGCTAAGAGACCTGGAGATGCGCAGAGCCGGCGGCGTTCCACAGACCAACAAGAGCACTCTGATCATTCACAGCGTACAAAGAGTGAGTACCTGTCTTAAGCCACTGTTTCTAGTTGAATTTTGTGCTAGTTGATGCATCGTTTTTGTCCCACCCCCTCCGCTTGATTTTAAACGCATTTAGACTTTCAGGTTTGGGTGACACTGATTTTAGAAACAATTTTTATTGACATGTGACAGTACAAATTGAGATATAATACAAACTAAATGATCTGGAGGGAAATGGGGATTGCTCAACTGTACTAAAAAAATCAACTCCTGAAACTCGACTGACCTAAAATTGATTAACTGTATTGAAAACAAACTGTTCTAAAAACCAACTGAACCTTTACAGAAGTAAAAGTGGGGGCTTCAGCTCCTCCCCTTCACAAATTGTTACCACTCATTAGATATTTTAGTTTTTTTTTAGTAATGGTCAAGCATAGATGGGTGAGATTTGTGTGATCTTAAATTTTGGAGGGGAGGAGTCTAACCACCCATTTGAACTATTGTACAGGTTGCTCAAGAAGTGAGGACAGTTGGTTTTTAGGGCAGTTGATATTTCAGGACGGTCAAGTTTTAGCACAGTTTGTTTCTACTACAGTTGGTTCCTTCTCCATTAAACTACTAGAGTAAGATGAATCTGTTCTGTACAAGTCCCAGCTGAAGCTTCAATATACCCGGCGCCTCCACCAATAGTTCAATATTAGGTGGACACAAATCAAGTAGGAGTTCGGTCTGTTCTGTGATTCGATCCAAACATACAATATCAAGACCACATTTCACGAAAAATTAACATGTGTCAATTAGGCTAATCGTCAGGCCTAATTAAGGAACAAAAATAGTGTTGATGCCATCAGGTTCATCCACTAATTATCACTTGATCCAGGAATTTATATTTCGAAAAACTGAACCGTAAATACATTTTATTCCAAAGGCCCTATGGAAAAGAAAACTTTTTTCTTTTCTAATCATGGTTCTTCCATTCATAGTCTCACACAAAGTGAAATCTTGATTGTTGATAAATTGATTCAGTTTTCAACTTTTAAATTGTATGTAATTAAAAAACGATGATGTAGTTGGCTCATTGAAAAAACTCAAAACACAGTTCATAATTACAAATGTATTTTAATTCAGATAATAAATACACACGGACACACACACACACACACACACTTCACAGCTAAACTATATTATTCATAACAGCATACAGTGGATATACAATATATATAATCATAAAACATTATAATTGTATCACTTTTATCGCGGAAGTCTTGATACAATTTGATGACAAAACAATACAAAGATCGTTAGCTTTCTATTTAAAAAAACAATCAGCTGAAAATACTGATATTTAATTTTATCTACATATTGATGATCTAATTGATAATGCAGCTTGAGTTGTGAAGATCAGTGCTTATTAGGATCAGTCGAGTTAGCAATCGATCTCACAACATCCCAGTTCATTGAACTATATCCTGTCTGAATGGCAGGTCTGAATTGATAATACTTCTCACAGTATATCGTCGAAAATATACGTGAAAGAGGTTATTGTTAAAATGTATCCAATCATGAAATGTTGACAGTAATGACGTGAATAAACTTGCGTGGACACATGCGGTCAAATAAAATGGTTTCTATCAACTAGGCAAACGCAACATATGCGTTGTAAGATGAGCGAGATATCTGAATAAGGTATAAAAGTCGTTCAAGTAGTTCTACCCTTGCTACTTTATCGACCCTGGTATTCTAAACACCTTGATGCATAACAAAAAATACTTTATTGTTGGGCAAATATTGAATCTAGAAAGCAGTAAATTCGGCAACCCAATTTTGCTTTTATTTCTATAATATATTTTATGAATAAAACCAGTTGATTTAATTTTTTCTTCAAAACGGCAGGTTCGAATTGCATACAGAATGGTGATAATGTGTATCATTCATGTATACACATTCAGAGAAAATTTTATCTCATTTGGAGAGATTTTATTTTTCAAATTTTCTTGCTCAGCCTAATCTTATGGGGTTTTTAGAAATTTTGAGATGATATTTCTCAAAATTGGTTCGACCTATTTATTCCGAAAACCAGACAGTTCTAAGTTGGATGAGTTCGAGTGTACAAAAAAAAAAATCCATGTCGATCAGTCAAACCCTGCGACCTGTGGAGTACTTTCAAACAAAAAAAAAAAGAAGAAAGAAAAAACACACACAGACAAAGCCCTATAAGAGTGAGATGGAGTCTTCGCTGTCGCTCATCTAAAAATGAAAATAAAAGTCAAATAAAATTCACACAAATTTTGCCGCCAATATTTTCAAAGATTGTAATTGACGCAAGTATGTTTAGAGTCAGATTCAAAAGTTGTTCGTGAAAAAACGATTTAGTCCAATCCTATATTCCGTGAAAAATTCTGTTAGTTCATCATCTGACATCTGTGCTAGTTTTAGTGCGTATATAATCCGAGTACATTTTCTCCAGAAAGCATTTCAATGTGGTTTCATCGACCACTTTATGCGACCGCAGTGCGCATGATTCAAGTATCATGAAGCGGCATGTTTATACTTGCTTGATAAATACAAACATTATTTAAAGCCAGATTCGTGGCTCATCAGCGTTGGGTTGGTCTAAATCAGTTTGGAAATTCAGTTTACAATATGACACAGTTCTTTTCCACGTTGCTGGTTATCGATTCAATCACTTGATTTCTTTGTATCGTATTTGCTGCCAAATCGATTGTATATTTCTTCCCAGAAATCCATACGTTTTTTCTCTCTCTCGCACTTCATGGAGATCTCATCGCCGATTGACAAGTACGACAGATTATTCTCAACTGTGGCAGGTTCCCATTTCACAGGCAAGCTTTTGTCAGACTCTGGCGTAGGGGTCCTAAAAAAATAAATCGATATTGTATTATGTTAGATTCATGAGACGATTGGACCAGTGGTTATTACGCTTAACCGTCATTCAAGTGATCGGGTTATGATTCCCGATCATCCTGATAGAGGTGCATCTGTGGTTTCACTCTGTTGTTGAGGCTATTATACTTAAAGACTTTTATCTACGGCGGAAAATTATGGCCGCAAGACAGCACAGTCCTGGTGTTGAAGTTCATTAGTTTTAAATAATCAAAATGGGGTGGTAAGATCGCCCTTGCGGTGCCCCGTCCAAACGATCCTATCTTTCATCCATAGCCTTAATTGGGGAACAATGATTTTGTATCAAGTTTCGATGTTATTAGAAAAAAATAATAATAATAATAATGAGATGGTTTCTTAAGAACAAGCTACGACCAGTTTACTTCACACTAGCCAAAACACATTTTTTTTCAGCATCGAAACTTGATAGAAAATCATTGTTTGCCAATAAAGGCGATGGATGAAAGGTATGAGATCGTTTGGATGGGACACCAGTCCACAAGGGCGATCTTACCAACCCATTTTAATTATTTAAAACCATTGAACTTTAACACTAGGACTGCGCTGACTGTGACCATAATTTTCCGCCACAGATAAAAGTCTTTTAGTTTCCAAAATTCCGGAACACATTATAAGTAAAAAACGTTTCTGTGATATATCCAGATATTATCAGCATTGGTATTACGAGTAAACAAAACACGAATGTTGATATCTTCCACTTTGAACCAACATAATGTAATAGTATTTCATCTCATTCATCATTCACCACGTCATTTAACCCAAAATAGATTACAAAAAGTTAGATTCTAGGTGTGAATAATCGTAGTAATAATAATAATAACTTAGTGTATAAGTTCTATTTCCATGTAGCAGATTTCAAGAACACTATATAAACAGCACCATGTAGAAGCTCTTTCAGAATAGTCTGAGTGTAAAAGTGAAGTAAAAATACCGCATGTAGAAATCTCTTACGTTTTATTGTAACTGTATTTTTGTGCAGTCGTATTTATCTGATATTGATTCAAGCTTATATATATATATATATAAACTAGACATCTCGACTCACCCATGTTTGGCAAAGTTGGTGAGCATCTTCACAATTGAGTTCAGTGTTTTCATTTCTGTAGATTCTTGAGGAAGGTCGTGCTTCAGCATTTGATGTGTGAAAATGTAGCCTAGAATATCACCATGACTTGCACCTGTTGAAACAAATAATAATACGTTTTCATTTCATTTCTAATTACCATAAAATTGTGATATTCACGTAATTATAATAATATTTCACTACTCAAGTATGTGTTCAATTTTTCTTTATTTAGAATCTCTGTCCAATTATTTGGTCCTGCCTAGCGACACAGAATAATATACAAGTGAATTAAGTGAGGTATAAGTATGATTAAAATAATAATCGTCGACGCCAATAGATCGTAGCCATCAGAACAGTGCGACTGAAAAACCCAATATATATATATATATATATATATATATATATATATATATATATATATATATATATATATATATATATATATATATATATATATATATATATATATATACATATATATATATATATATATATATATATATATATATATATATATATATATATATATATATATATATATATACATATATATATATAAATAACTAATATTAATAGAAGGTTTGGACGTGAATGAAAAAAGTGTGTGAATCAGACCTCTTGAGCGCATGATAATCGATTTATAGCGAAAAATTAAGTTTTTTATGATAACCTTTGAACGGTATAAGATATCAAAATTCTGTTGTAGGAAAGATACTGACATATTTAAAACCTTAGAAATGGCGTGAAATAGAATTGTTAACCATGTGGTTGGCCATGATCTTATGCGAAATCAAGCCATGACCATGACAAAATAGGGTACATTTAATTATTAATTTCTTGAGCAATCTATATTATAGACATTTGAAAAATGAAACTGATCCATTGATCTCTAGTTTCTGATCACCATATAAAATAATGAAAATATTTCAAGCTATTGTCGTCTTCTTACCAGGCACTCCTTTGACGTTCATGAAGTTCTTGAACAAGCCGAGTGATCCCGCGAACCCGAACTCGTAGAAATAGGTCGGGCATGTCGAGTGCTGGACAATCCTTCTCAGGGTCCGTTGAATGCCAAGAGAGAAGTAAATGTCCGTTCCCATCTGGAAGACGAATAAAAAATCAGACTCGAGACGTTTCATTTTCGTTGATTAGGCCCTACACATTTATTGATAATTAAATCTACAAGTGTATATGCTTTTCATTCGAAACGGCATATGTCATAAATGTCATGTCATATGACATACAACATATATGGCATATGTCTGGAAAACGCAAAACTATTCAAATGTTCAGACAAAAGTCGACATTTTTATCAAATAGTTTTGTTGGGAATTTAAAATAAATGAAAAAGCAGTGAATATTTTCCCGTTATTTTTATAAAATGAATCAATGTAGTAAAATCTTCAGATTTATCGTTGTTTTATGCCTCTATTAAAACGTCAAGAGAACTGAGAGGTTATAGTGTACTCAATTCACATACTTCACTATTCTCTTCACGCTTCATTTACATTTTTTTTCTTTCAAACATGAATAAAATGGAACAAAACGGATCATTGGACAATTTCAGTGCCCTCTGTCTTCAGTTTTTTGACCTTTTCACCTTTTCACATTGACTTGATGACTACAAAGAATAGATATTATTTGTAGTTACCCTGCTGTAATCAATCACGTTACTCTCGTCAAGTGGTCCGTCACCGAAGTAGAACTTCCTGATCTCCTTGGCCAACTCCCTGGACGTATCCGTGTGTCGCTCCAGGTTCAGATCCAGCGGCATGATGATACACTTCTCGAACTCCTGGTCCAGGTTACTCCACAGGTTAGGGTCGTTCAGAAGATCTGGAATCGGAGGAAAAAATAGCGTTATGATCACTCTCCGTAGCTCAGTCAACTAAGGCATTCCTTCTCAGGTCACTCCACAGGCTAGGTTCATTAAGAAGATCTGGAATCGGAGGGGAAAACAGTCTTATTCAATTGCGTTATAACCGTAATCCGTAGCTCAGTCATCTAAGGCACTCCTTGTCGAGACTATTCCATAGATTACGGTCGTTCAGAAAATCTTGAATTGTATTCAATTGCGTTATTACTGCTGTCTGCGTTATTTCTGCTGCTGCCAATCATGGAAATTGGCAAAGCTTTTGAAACTGCTGTGAAGTCAATGTCGGACATGGGGTAGAGTCCTGCGTGAGGCCTTGGTTTATATTGACAACTTGGACTAAACATTTTATAGTTTCATTATCAACTGCTCGTTCGGACCCCCAAATAACCTAGCTGTTGATTACACAATTGAAACAATAATCAATTGCCTTTTTATGTATGTTTTCACTCATAATCACACAAATATTGATATAAGAATACACCAATATTTTTAATCAATTGTTTAACAATGAAAGTTGAAAACCGGGCATAATTCACCTGGTCAACTGAAAAGTGACTTTTCATACAAATATAATTTTCATATTTTTAGTAAAACTGTAGTATTTTCGGGTATTCTGTGTAAATGAGAAACAAACGCATGTATCGGTATACATGTTGAATGTTCATTTATATTTCTTCCAAAAATAAAATAAACGATAATATTCAACATTATCACGTTTGTCTCTGATTTATAAGATTGTATCACAAATAATATATATATATATATATATATATATATATATATATATATATATATATATATATATATATATATATATATATATATACATACATTATATTATACATTTTATATACATTGATTGATTATTGTTTGCTTAACGACCCCACCAACAGCTAACATATACGGGGGTACGAATAAGCAGGTGATTTTGAAACTATGAAGTGATGATTAGTGAGAGGACGTTTACAAAAACCCATGCCTTATGCGGGACTCGAACCCACGCCTTGCGGTGACTTCAGTTTCTGAAGCGATGCCTCAGCTCACCGAGATATACTGAGGGTGGCAGTATATATATATTTATATATATATATATATATATGTATATATATATATATATATATATATATATATATATATATATATATATATATATATATATATATATATATATTTAAATATACAAATTAAGGGAAGGCCTGGTCGACAACAATGAAATGAGATATTATTGTAGGGTATTTTAATAAGTGAATTGTCAAGTCCATACTTCTGCACATGAGGAGACCGTCTTGATTGGAGAGTCCCGTGACGTATGGTACGTGCTGGAATTGTCCCGCGTTCAACATGTTGATCGGCGTGTCTGGAAGGAACACTTCTTCCCCTGGAGGCGGGTTCTTTTCCATCGTTGGGAGAAAAGGAAAAACCTCTCCTTTCTTGTTTCCCTGATAACGGAATAAAGAAATGTATCTTATTGTAATTATAAGACGTTGATACATGCACTTGTTCGCGTAGTTTTCACTTAGTTACTGGTTTGATAAGCTCGACTACGCCGTACCACACGGTATTGATATCTTACAAAATTGAAAAAAATAATAGAAATGAGATAATAACAAAATTAGAATAAAATACTCTTAATGTTGATGAATACATGATGAATAATGAAAAAAAATTGAAGAAATTTGTTCCTAAAAAAAATAAACCTATCCCATATCAACAGAACATCTACTCTGACGACGAACGAATGCGTGTGTGAAAACTTCATGAATATATTATAAATATATATATATTATATGTATATATATATATATATATATATATATATATATATATATATATATATATATATATATATATATATATATATATATATATATATATATGTATATATATATATATATGTATACATATATGTATACATATATGTGTATATGTATATATATATGTATACTTATGTATATATATGTATATGTATACTTATATTATTGTATAATTTAATTTGTGACAATAAAAAAAAAAATACATGTATGTATATATATATATATATATATATATATATATATATATATATATATATATATATATATATATATATATATACATATATATATATATATATATATATATACATATATATCTGACGCGTAACAAGCTCTATAGTACAGTGACATTCAAACTAGAGGAAAGAAAAAAAATTGAATATAAATAATAAAAAATGTTTCGTGGCACAGCGGAGTTACCTCATGCTCATGTTTTATTGTCTATTTAATTACTGACCTCGCCGGTTTTTAGAATTGTCGTCAAAACTTGACATTGAGATAATCATTTTTTATTTTTTAGGCAAAAAAGTACGAAAATAACTTTTTACCAAGATTTCTAGCTTCAGTTTTTCTCCCATCTCTGGTCAACCAATATTGTCCATTCCTTTTCATAGTCATGTTGATTTTTTTTTCAATAACATCAAAACTTGATACAAAATCCTTGTTCCCCAATTAAGGCCATTGATGAAAGATAGGATCGTTTGGACGGGGCACCACAAGGGTTATCTTACCACCCCATATTATTTTTTTTAAACCAATGATTTCCAACACCAGGACTGAGCTGTCTGTTACCATGCATTTTCAGTTTCAGAATTGAAATTGAAATTCATGAATTTCCTTTTTTCGATAGTCCGGAACACATTATAAGTAAAAACCGTTTCTGTGATGTATCCGGACATTACCAGCATTGGTATTAAGAGTGAACAAAACACACGAATGTTGATATCTTCCACTTTAAACTAAGTCTCTTGGTCATATCATCACTTCTTTCCATATAGAATATAGAAAAGTTGAATACATAGAATTATTTACCACTTTTGTAAGAACTTTGTTCAGATTCTTCGCTATATCCATTGCTGGTAGTTTTGTCAAATAGTCGACTAGTTCGTGGGGATTGTCTGTTTTTAAACCGAGTAATTCTGCTAAGATGAACGCTCTCGTGGTAGAAGTGGACGTGGTCGTGAACGCGTATGGGTTGAGGACAGACCCACTGAGTGACACTGCTCTCTCGAAAAGACCTGCAACAGATAAATCGTGACAAACACAAAAGTTGTGACTTTTGTCAGGATCGGGCTGATAATTAGTATCACAAACAAAATTTCAAAGTGATTTATTACAAGTTTGATTTAGATTGAAGTTTGAGTTTGATTTAGTGCAAGGTTAAAGGACGTAACAATCCTGAAACTGGATTTTAATGAGTAATGACGATATATTTTATTGTCTTGATTTAGAAATCATCATCACAATTTCAGATTTTTGTTCTTACCTCCAGAGTCCATGATACTCGTCATGACTTAACAATTCTATATATAGAAATTTAAAACTATCCGATATGCATTCATCTAATAATGAAAGAATTAATTTAATATATTATTCAATAAATCGATCATGAATCAAATGTACCTTTCGACATCGGTGAAAGAAGATGATAGTTGACGCTACTCCCACCAGCGCTGTCGCCACATAATGTTACATTGTTTGGATCGCCTCCAAAGCTCTGGATGTTTTCTTTGACCCAACGCAATGCGAATACTTGATCCTTGAGTCCCGCATTGCCGCTGATGCCAGCGTCTTCCATGCTGAGGAAACCTGGACATCGAAATATGGGAAACATTGGAGTACTTTTGTTTTCAGAAACGTCGAAACTTGATACAAAATCATTGTTCCCCAATTAATGGCTGTGTATGAAAGATAGGATCGTTTGGATGGGACACCAGAAGGGCGATCTTACCACCTCAGTTTGTAAATAATATATATGTAACAAAAATAATGTATCACGAAAAAAAATTGAAAAATATAAAAATTAAATTATTATATAAAAAGTATATATTTGATTATTCAAAACCAATGAATTTTAACACGAGTACAGAGCTGTCTGTGTCCATAATTCTCCGCCGCAGATAAAAGTCTTTCGGTTTTCAAAAGTCCGGAACACATTATAAGTAAAAACTTGGCCACCCTCGGTAGCTCAGTCAGCTGAGGATCCGCTTCAGAAACTGAAGTCACCGCTGGGCGTGGGTTCGAATCCCGCATAAGGTATGGGTTTCTGTAAATGTCCTATCACTAATCATCACTTCATAGTTTTATGATCGCCTGCTTATTCGTACCCCCGTATAACCTAGCTGTTGGTGGGGTCGTTAAGCACGTAATAATAATCATCAAGTAAAAACCGTTTGTGATATATCTGGACTTTACCAGCATTGGTATTGAGAGTAAACAAAACACACGAATGTTGATATCTTCCACTTTGAACAAAGTCTCTTGGGCAATGTTCACTTCTTTCCATTAACAGCAGATGTAAAGTTTATCATTATACAATTGAGAAAAAAATATCCTGGAACTTTACCGCGACTTCCACTTGGAAGTCTACGCCACTATGCCTAACCATGCACTAGGTCTCTGTACGACTCTCACTCCGAGGAACTAGAACTTGGATTGGTTAAAGTTTACTAAACGAGCTACTTACTATGTCAACATGCATAACTTTTTTGTATTCCCATTGTTGTTAGTGTGAAAAAGTATCAATTGGATCAGCTGATGAAGTCGGCTACAAAATATGATACAACAGTCTTGAATTCTTATTGATACCAGTAAACATCAGCCAATCAAAATTCTTGTCCCTTGGAATTAGAGAAGCATAGGACGTTTTTTTATGGAGGTTTCTTGGTAATGTTCAGGTCCTTATGGTTCTATTTTGTTCAAATAATAATGAGAATTGAATACGATTATACGAATTTTACAGTTGCTTAAAAAAACTTGCTTTCGTTGAGGAAACGAGTCTGCTGTACGTACATAGAGAATTAATTTTGTCTTTCAAAATCATTACACTCTATAATTTAAATGGGCAGAGAAATCTCACAATCTGTCAGATTTTGGACAACCTTAGAAAATTAAACCAAATTCAAATGTTGCTATCAGCATGCTTGATTGTTTTTCGCACTAATTCAATAGTATTGTTCATTACGGAACTGTGTTCAATTATTTCTCTATCGTTTTGATGATAATCGATTCTGATTGATAGAAACGAAAATTAAAAACTAGAAAGCTTAAAATTGAAATTTCCACCTTACCTAATAATCCCAAGCGGTAGTTGATAGTAACTAAGATCACATCTTCTCTAATAAAGAAATCGGGTCCATATACGTCAGCGTTTCCATGGCCCGTTGTGAACGTTCCCCCTGGTATCCACACGATGACGGGTTTCAAAGGTTTCCCAGCCTCTCCAGGTAACTTGGGCGTGTGAATGTTGAGGAATAGACAGTCCTCGTCGCCTGTCATCTTCTGCGTGTACAAGTCCCGGTGCGGACAAACGTTCCCCTCGACAGTCGCGTCTCGTACACCGGACCATCCCTCCGCGGGCTGCGGAGCCTACACACCACGCACATGCTTAGATATTGTATTTATTTGTTTGTATTAACTTACTCATTACAGATTGTTCTTAAACCAGGTGGTAATGATCACTCTCTTGAAATTAAAGGAAAACAAACATGCGTAATAAAATTGTACATTGTTATTTTTTCTTAGCAAATTGGTACATATCTGGATTTTAAAGGCATGTCGCCATCTTTCCGGGACAATTTCAATATTTTGTGAAGTGCGGATAAAAATATTGGAAATCAAATTTTACAAAATCTCACTATTTTATGTCGGCAATTTTGCAGGTCCTTAAATAAATCTATACTCTGAGTGTCAAAAGAAATACACGTACATTTTTTCCAGTATTTCAAACCACCATAAGTGACAACTTATGTTTTATGAGTATACATACATAGAAAAATGATAGTACATATTTGGGTCATTTTATGTTTTCTAGTGCATATTAGGACTTTTTTTATTGTATCAATGCATATCCGGCGTTTTTGACTACCCTTTAGAATTTTTAACAATTTACCTATGGGGTTATTTATGTATATTAACTTACTCGAAATCGTAGCGAGCCGACTGGAGGTTTCGCGTATGGAACACCTCGAAACGTGAAGTAATCTCCACCGTATTTACTCGTCATCTTCTTACCCCTCAACCTACCCTGCACCACCTGAACTGTCACCGAGTCGGAAGACATTGCCCTCCTGAATTGCTGGAACACTCGAAACGACGCCATTGTTTTTAATTGTGAACTAACTAACTAGCTAGCTACTCGCGACCAGCGTTCTACTCGGCTAATGAAGCAGGTATGCAACAGCGTTGAGTATTTATATGATTTTGCGATTGATAGTTCGACTGATAATTTGTTTCGTAGTGGATCATCCGATAGTTATCTTTTATCGCGACAAGTGTGTGGGATTTTTTCCAAGGACGTTGGAAGCATTATATTTCTGATTCGTTATTTTAATGACAACATACATCAGCGACAGTACTTTCAATAGATATAAAAATAATATAAATGGTTCGAAATATATCTAGTAGTAATACTAATATTGAAATGAATATATGTAATTGTCATAAGTCATAAGTATTATAGGCCTACATTTTTTGAATAGTTTTATGGTGTTTTTTGAAACTAGGGCCTATATTTATACTGCATAATCCTTCTTTCCGCACCGGAAGAGATTGTAAGTGTGTGAAAAAATTAGTTGGCTCAATAATCTACTTCTTAATTAATTAATCAATCAAATTATAGGGTGGTGGAGAGTATGGAGAAGAGTCCGCTCTCTCTCTCTCTCTCTTGAAGCCGCTCATTTTTCATAAGTCTAAATTCCCTTACATATAAGTCAAATATTTGTTGTTGAATAATTGTGGTTTTCAAGTTTTCATAGTTTTCGCGTGACTTTATGACCTAATTAATAATTTGTAAACGAAGTAATCATTATTCAATTGCTGACTAGTTTCTGAATGATCTATATATTGTCAATTTAGAATAAGCACGGTTTTTAATTACTGACGAGAATGGCCTAGGTCAATATAGTTCAGTGCACTAGGCATTATGAAAACCCCTATCATGTGATTAATGGAAAATGAATTGAATTGAATTTGAAAGATGGTCATCGCTATTAGTAAAAACAATTTTTTTTGCCAATTTACAATAAGTTGAATGATTTACTATATATACCTCAGTCGTTGCTCCATCATATTGAGAAAGCAGGCAGGTACTTACATAAGGTGCAATTCGCTGCCACGTCGCCACGGGGTTGGTTAAGCCGAAATGACACCCCGTTTACATTACTACTATCCTACTACAGTCGAGTTACAGTAACCAATAGTTCACACGGACAAAATATAGGTTCTTGGTTACTAGACGTTTTAGTTACATATCTTACCGCGTGATTGTGTTTTAGCCAACGACACTACAATAATTTGCAAAGACTGTTGCACAGCTGATTAGGCACTGTCACATTGTAATGCATATGTCGAGTACTTTAACCTAGAAATATGATTGCTTTCCGTGCTTTTTTGACAGATTTAAATTTTGCTTGTATATGGGAATCCGACCAAATTTCCAACAATACATCTATTTCATCACCCAAAAAATAGGTAATGGTCTTGTCCTTAACAATATTTACACCTTTCGCCGACGTCACCTTGTAATTATTCTACCAAAACGTATCCTACGAGGTTACGATCGTACCAACCTATGAGCGTTCATACGGGTACATTTACTACAGTAACCCTACAAACGAGAGTAAGTTGACTACAGCAGCTTTTGTTACGAGCGTAGCCACTATTTGGTGTTTACACACGGTAACTCACGATCGTAGATGGGGTTACTAGAGTAGTTGAGCAGTAATGTAAACGGGGTGTGAGGAAACTCTAACACGCTTTCAGAAAGGTTTCATTCATATTGGGTTTAACAATGCACTATAATGATATAAGATCTATTGGCGTCGGTTGAAGATGATTAATGTGATGATGAGATGATGGTTTCTTGGGTAATGGGAAGGATAGTGGGAAGGAAACGGTCGGGGCCTTTATAGTAGGAACCATCCCGCCATTTACCTGGGCTACAGGTGGGAAACCACGAATAACCTCTGTATACAGTTGGACCGAGACCCGATCTACCCCCGTCTTCCGGTCACACGAAGCAAGCGCGTTAGCACTGAGTCACCTGTGCCGGTTTTAGAAAGGTTCTCAGCAAACATCTCTTGGGATGGAGCTATGAGATGAAACTTTATTTTATTATTGGTTTTTGGATATAGTAAGAGGGAAGTGGTTATATAAGTCTCCTAACCGAGGAAACGTACTAGCCTAGAAATTTAGTTAAAAATAAGATATTTTTACCATCATAACATAGATAATCAGTTATTGCAAATGTCGTATGAAAACTCAAACGTCAGCGATGTGCATGTGCATGTGTCCACCATAGGGATACACTTATAATTCTATTCACTCTCATCAATATCCACACATATCCACACATATACTTGACATCATGTTCCATAGAGTTTTTATATTTTTAAAATAAAATAAACACTCAAATAAACACTCACAGTCAACAAATATCATCAAATCAAAACTCTTGTGATTTTTTGTATATACTTGTGAGTTGTAATCACAAAAGAAGACGGTGCGAACCACCCGTTCGCTAATGTTGTGAGATGAGGAGAAGCTCGCTCGTAACCTTCTCCTCTCATTAGTACAAGAATATTAGTGTCCCGTCGCTTAATAACTACCTGTTAATTGATTCAGATTGTGACCAAATACGAATCTGATCCGTCATTGTTATCATCTTTATTTTAAAACGTGCGTTTTGAAGAAAAAATAGCCAATTCTAAAATTTAATTACTCAGATTAATATCTTTTGTGACGTATCAGTATTGTTCGGTTTCTGAATTTTTTTAAAAACATTTGCTGAACCTCGGACAAAATATATAGGATTGCCGTTCGATGAGGAAGTTGCAAACGGTATTTCAGTAGTTATTATATCGGAAATACCGAATGGAAAAAAATACAATAATTGAAAACAGAAGTCTGAGGAACGTCCAGTGCACAAGATTTACTGACACAGTGACTGAAGGTTCGAGCTTTTCACACATATTACAAAATTCCATGCTTCAGCAATTTTTTGAAATGTATTCACGATTTATCAAATCGATATAAAACATTGTGTCGATTTGAGGAATATTAAATATTCGTATTCGATATCGAATTTGATCCTTGAAATATCGAATCGATGTCATTATTAAAAACTGTTACTGCATTTTTTCTTTTTCCATTTATCCGAATTTTATACTATTTGTCCACACTCAAGACCTTTTCTTATGCGGGCTTCTTACATCTTCCTCTATAGATTCAAATTTTATTTAAAATCCAATTCAAAAACTCTTATCGGTAACAAAAAATATAACAATTATTATTAGCTTTTTTTAAAACGCACTAAATATGTACATCACAATACATTATTATTATTTGTGTGCGCTATAGAAAAACACGTATCACATTTGTATTTGTTTCATTATATGTATAATATATGATATCAAAGTAGAATAAATAATTTAAATTTATCACAAATAACGATATCAAAAGGCAGAACCCCTTTAAAATGTCCTTGTTCAAAATGTATCTAAGTCGACTCTCTGAAATATCAACTTCTTGCTGATAAATATTGCATGATATGAGAAATTAGCAGTGTTCCCCTAGCAATATGATTTTGATATCTCATATACCGATACCATTTTAAAGTTATCACCAAAAAAGTGATATTTAGCTAAATAGCCTCCCCTCAAGCACGTTCCAAGCGGCAACGAGTCGATCATGCCATCCAGCCATGTACTCTACTTGAACAACAATAGGCCTATATTACTGATAACAAATGACTGATTGTCTGTTTCAAGTGATACTTGTTTTGCTTTTTTACTAATCGAATGTTGTTTTTCCCGCCCTTTCTCGCGTGTTCACGCATAGCAACCACAAATCAGAGAGATAGTGAAGGTGAGTCGATGATACTAGCTTCGTATGCTTTACCATCCATGATTTAGACGATGGTTTCGCTAATAATTGGAGGAATCTGCCTGTCTCATGTTCATTCACGAAAATAGGAATATTCTATTTTGATAAATAATTTGCAGCATCAACACAAATCAAAAAGCAAATTGCCTGACAGAATATACATCGGTATACAAACACATCTGATAATTAAGATTATCAAATGTATTATAAGCTTCTTGATTACTATGCGGAATATAATATTATTATGAATGTATGTATTAACTTATTATATAGGTATATAGGCCTGGTTATAGTGATATCCACTGTTTCTATATATTCCATATACTAATTCATTTAATATTTTGTGCTATACGTTATGTATTATTCATTATAAAGGTATATAAATGGTTTTACAGACGAATTAGCAATTATCTTTTTCAAACGAAATTAATGTTAATTCTCAGTAATTTCTGAAAAAACTCGAGTTTTGTTGAAAGTTTTGTTGATAATCTATTTCGTGGATGAATATTGGGAATATGAAACAGAAAATGTTATTAGTTACCGAAGCATTTGATTGTCGCGTGGTATATTGACCGGATTGCGGCGCCACCACCCGTGTATAACGGCCAACCTGGGGTGACCATTCGTCCCGGATTACTCCTTGTTTTTCGTCTCGGCGTGCCGGATAGGTCTACTGGGATGCACTATTGTCCCGATTTTAATTAATCAATTAAAAATCCAGATAATCAACTGAGAGTTGACTAAAATTTGAAAACTGTACTATAATAATTTTTATTTACAGAAAATGCTAGTTCAGATACTATCATTTTCAATTCATTCTTAACCTATCTAACATTTCTGCCTAAAAGAGACTTTGTAAAAAAATAAGATGTTAAAAAAAACACTTCCAAGAGTATAAAATTTGAAAAGTTCCAGGCGGTTCTGTAGTGGAGCTGACCTACCAGCTCCCCCCCCCCCCACCGTGGATGTTGCTCTCTTTCCTCTGAGTGGTGCGTACTATAGTTTTAGCAGACAGCGTAAGCACTCAGTGGGAAAATAAATATTTAAATAAATTAACTATTCAATATTTGATTGATATCTCGATCAGATGGTTATGGAGAAGTTAAATTTTTTATGTATTAAATTATAGAGAAACCAAACATACGATCTGTATAAAATCTAGTGAATCCCTTA
This sequence comes from Brachyptera risi, assembly GCA_964007535.1. Taxonomy (NCBI): domain Eukaryota; kingdom Metazoa; phylum Arthropoda; class Insecta; order Plecoptera; family Taeniopterygidae; genus Brachyptera; species Brachyptera risi. Next base: position 18,172,652 of record OZ023328.1, read on the forward strand.
AAGGACTCCACAACCCTGAAACAAGATATTAAAGAATAATGACGATATTTATTTCTCCAATTCTAGAGAAAACTAGAAACCATCATCTCAATTTCTAAACTTATAATTTAATAATTTGTCCTTCAGGACCTGGCCCTTTTTCCAAGTCATCACGTGGACATCAGTCGATTCTGTTCATTCCACATAATCGGTAATGCCTACGTCATGACTCATTGTCTCTGGAGGACAAATAAATTAATTATAATTTCTGAAATTAAGCTGATGATTTCTAGTTTTCTCTGAAATTAGGGAAATAAATATCTTAATTATTCATTAAAATCTGGTTTCATGGCTGAGTTGTTCTTTTGATATTTATTATGAAACATTAGTGCTTTTACGCTTTTAGATAAAAACATCCCGTTTTTTTAATAAATGGTCGCTCTAGGCTGGCCGTATTGTGTTGAGAGTGACTAATGTGTTTGTGCAATTGTGTGTAATGTGTGTGTAATGTGTGTTTTCCCACGCTCCGATTATAGGTGGCACAAACGGCGTCCGGGAACTGGCACGAAGTCACTGATACTGATAAGGTAGAATTCTTTCTAGTTTGTAATCCATTTACGCTAGGACGCATCTTTATCATCAATTCTTGCAGAAATATTTTCTTCTTTCTACCATATCTTCAATCACCGTTTTTTTTTTTTAACAATTTATCTCTTTTGAACTCCTTCTACATAATTATCTTCTTTATTCAATGATAATATACTATCTTCAATTTACACAAAAACGAAACTTTCGAGTGATTATATCTTATTAGTTATATTACTTAATTATTGGTTATGGAAATCTGTGGAAAAAATGGAATTACCGGAGAACGATATTCAAACACTTTGTCCGAACTGTTGCTCAAATAACTTATTGTAATTAATTAATTTTTAATATTTGAGAAGATCAATAACTATCTTTCATCGCATAGTCACTCTCGTAACACCCAAATGACGTAGCTATTGATGGGGTCGTCAAGTAACCAGCTATCATTAATCATGACTCAATGAGTCATCAATTGAACAAGATTTTATTATACGCAATCAGTAAATAGCAGCCTTAAAAAGTTCCAGTTTTGGTAATATGAAATGTGACATGTTTTGTGAAATGCTAACAATAACTATGTTTGTTTGTTTGTTTGTTTGTTTAGCAAGGAATGCCGGGACAAATGGTCGCTGATAATAACGCACCCCTGGCATCCACTGACGGTAAGCATGACGGTAAAGCATGACCGTATAAGCATGACGGTGACTGTAAGCAACCGTAAGATAATTTGCTTGTTGATTACTACTATTGGCAAGAAAAAAATGTTATCTGACGGTTGATAAGGTGAATAAGACATAGTAACACAATATTACGGCATACCATATTACATCTGTGATAAACATGTAATTCATGCATCTCAAGTAAATGCATGAGTATTAATGGAAGATTATACTGATTATTCTTTTCAATGGGTATAAGCATGTGATATTTCCATCATTCCAAATGACAAACATACGTCTAAATATTAGTAGATGCGTTTCTTTATTCAAATTTCAATGAAAACTAATTGCTCAAGAAATTATTGAAGAAAACCTGTATTTCATCAAGCTGGATTTACAATGCGAACTAATGATTAGTGACTAGTACTAAATACCAAAATTAAGAAACTGAGCATTCACATAGACTTGAAATAAGAATTAATGTTGACGGAAATGACGCACTTTTCATGAGTCGTAGGTCTCTAAAGATGACGGATTTTAATTGAAGTCAACATGTTGGAAGGCTGTAAACGAGCGAGAACAGCGAGCGAATGTCAGGTTTGCCGCCTTCTGTTGCATTGACTTCCGGCCGTTCGAATTCACGACTTCTGATTGGTTAGACTAATGATTAAAACTATAATGATTAATACTAAAGTTGAAAGTTAGTTCAAAGTCAGTCACTAATATCAAACACAATGTAAACGTCAACACTGATTCTGCATCTCCCAACTTTAGTTAATCATTAGATGAGCGTAGCCATGATTCCATTTCACATAACGAAAAAAATGGGCTTGGTTTTCATGTTTTTTTTTTTTTTTTTTTCTGTAATTGTGTGCACGGTATACAGGTCAGGAAAAAATACCAATCGAATTGAAACTTTTTCTACATATTTCTGTCATACCAGAATAGGCTGGGATTGTTATTCAGAAAAATCGGTCGGGAGGTTTTTCCGGAAAAAAATCGTGAAGTTTGAAAAATCCTCATAAGAATAACCGAGAGGAAAAATACTTGAGAAACAAGATTTCTTCAAAAGCTCTTGAATTTTCGTCAAATATGAACAATACTATTATACACCTTTTCAGAGATTTTTGCAACAATCGGATAACAAATATCGAAGAAAACGCAATAAAAGTGTAAATTTTATTGAATATTTGGATCAATAGTTTTGCAAAGTGTTTATGCGACGGGTTGCAGGTTACTATAAATATCAACAAGTTGCAAGTAAGATTTTTGAACGTTTGAAGTAATCCAAGGCCCGTAGATGTAGATTGAGCTGACAGAATATTTTTCATTCTACATTTCCATACTTCTAAGCTCATCTCACATCGCGCATCCCGCGTTTTCCTATATAGTTAATCACTAATCATTAGTTCGCATTGTGGATCCAGCTTCATGTACGTGTATGGCTCGGTTTTGCATGGAATCTCACAATACCAATTGTCATGAGTCAGGAGCGTCTTTCCGCCTAATCTCACGGGGGCCGTGACTATCGTTATCAAGAAAGATTCGAATCAACAGTCTTGGAATGATTTATGTATTTTCAATGTCATTTTATTCCCATTGTTAATTTTTTAAAAACTTTTTTGGCTGTATCATATTATCGCATCTGTTGATTTTCTAAAAATTATATCAGCATCAAAATTTGACACAAAGTCATTATTGCCCAGTAAAGGTGAGGAATTAAAGTTTGGGATCGTTTGAACGGGGCACGACAATGGTGATCGTATACTATCCTAAAATATGAATTCATTTTGTGTAAATTTAAACAAAATCTAAAATGCATGCATTGTGATAAAACTCGTTTTGCATGAGTAGACTATATCTAAATTTCGGCTAGTCACTGGTTACAACATGACCACGTCGCTGACGCGCTGTTAAACACCAATAATAATTCATCCATTCATTCTTTCATTCATTCATTTATTCATTCATTTACTCATTCGAATAGTCGATCGATTCGATACGATCATTCGATCATTTGATTTATAACACAGATAGTGCTATATGAACTGCATCAAACAATGCAGATAAGCTTAGATCCTTGTGTGCATTCTCTTAGTTTCATTCACACATACAATCAGTTGTTACATGTATTTTCTTGGCATATTGTTCTATATCTAAACAAAAATGTTCAATATTAGGGCCTATTATCGAACATACCTCTAGTTGATGACGTAAAGAGAAACAGTTGTTTAACGTTATTCTACCTTGCAATTTACTTCACTTCTCGTAAAATTCCTTGAAAATTCTTCTCGTTTCTGACGTAAATATGTTCATCTATAAATGTATCCCCTATAAGACAAAATGTTTTTACAAAACCAAAAGTAATGTAAGATGAAACTCAGATGTATTGGTTATAGTCTCTACGTGAGTACGTGCGTGAGTGATTGCGTTAGTGCGACGATCTCTTTCAGTGATAACACGTACCAATCGTATTATTTACTTTTTCAGTCTGTACTCCTTCTATTGGATAATAGTTATCTTAAACCTAATCAGAAAGTAAACGAGAGTATTTTATGTTATCAAAAAGTAAACAAATCAAGTAAAGATCGATCTTGTGATGAATCCCGATCGTATTCATTTTATTACTACATAGAATTCAATCGTTGAGTTCAAGTAATTTTGCCATGTGGATGGAAACATTGAGTCAGAGTATTGGATCAAAAATTGAGTTCAATACCTTTTGTTTAGAACATGTTCTATCTTCATACAAATTTGAATGAAAGATGAATCTGACCAGTCAATGTTTAGAATCGGGAAAGCTGTTGAATCACAGTCAATCGAACATACTCATTCATCTTACTCAAGATGGATTGAGGATTGCGTTTGCCAGTTTGAGATGGTGACTTCACCCCGGCAAATCGCGGCAAAAACAGGCTCAAACCGGCAAACGCAACCCTCAATGCATCTTGACCTTACTTCAAGAGGTACATTCAACTTATGTTGGATAGTGTAAGCGACCAGTCAATTATTCAGCCAAATACATTGAATGAAAAAGAAAAGAAATTTGAAGAAAATCCAACTTTGTAAATCGATGGGCATTAGGGAGGGGTAGGCGTAACTCACGACTATTCAAATCAATAAATAATCTATATAGATAATATTATTAAATCATCATAATTATGATAAAATAGAAGAAGAGAACAGCAAATATGTGTTTTTGTTTATTCTCAAAATCGTATAGTGGTTTAAATATCTGATGGATATAATTAAATTGTAGGGATATTACGCGGTAAGCTGCTCTAGTAGGTCTAGATTCAAAATCGTATTCTTATCAGAATTTCAAATTTGTGCAGCTTGAACAAAAAGTAAACGCACTTTTTGTAACGGGCTAAACCAATTAATCTTGTGATATTGGAGAGAATTCAAGAGGTATCAGACAATGTCGCAAATGCAGTTTTTATTTGGGTTCAAACTCTACCTACAGCGTACATAACTTTCCATTTCAACTTGCCATTTTTTCTTTCAGCAATAAGGAAAAATTTTAATAATTCAAAAGACTATGCAATTATCTTCTTACAATGATCGATAAGTTGTGTGTACATAGCCTGATTTAGATGATATAAATCATAAGTCGATCAACAGTTTCTTCATCTCATTTAAAAGACAACATGCATTAATCACCATTTTGTTATATAACGAGCAACTGAATGTCAGTGGATACATTTTCTTTCTTAAATCTTCAATGAAAAGAATTATTGTACGAGAAATTATTAGATGCATATACTCTGTTTCAACATGGGACACAGGGCCTATAAGCCGGCAGTCTCCCTGCTTATCTTATGATCGGTCACAGTCGTTATCATTAAAGATAGAGCCTCTCAACATCACGCATTTTAATCGAATCAACAAGTTTGAATGATTAATACTTGTCTTCAATGCCATTTCAAACCTATTGTTAATTTTAAAAAAATGGCTGCCTCATTATTTTTGAAATTCATCATTCGCTTTATGTAGATTGAGACTTGATCACAAACATCTACAAATTACCTATTGTCTGTCTGAATTTTGATGCTATGAACTTTAGATTTTCTGAGACGAGTGGCTATAGCATACTGAACCGTAATTCAGGAGACCGGAGTTCGATTCCTGCCTCGGTCGACCATGCCTGACGAATTTTTCGTAGTTTCCCTGTCTTTCAGGTCAATACTGGGATGGTTCCTTAACAACAGTTCACGACCAAATCCTCAACTATCTTTTCGTCATCTCAAATCATCATTCACCGACGCCAATAGATCTTAGTCATCAGTATAATTTGTCGTTAAATCCACTATAAATAAATAACTTCAGAAATGTAAATATGTTTCTGTAGATCGTGGCAGAGCGAGAAGGAAAAAGCGTGATTTCTTTGGCACAATCAAGAAGCGTCTGAGTCGATCCAAGAATCGCTCGAAGTCGATGGATCCGGGAGATCGAGAGGAATCTTTGGGCCGAGACACGTCACTCAGTCGGTCCATCTCAGCTGATCGAGCACGTGACCCTTCAGCCAGCTCTACAGGTAAACATAACAACAACTCCTTTGTCACTTATTTCGTACATTTAATGCATTTTTCGCTATTGTGACGTAGACTATCTATAAACATTAGTATGTACTACATTTTCATTACTACTTTCTTGGGAACGCCTGGATAGCGAATACTGGAATAGAGTTACTACCAAGAGTGAACGTGGACTTGCGTGCTTACTTAGAAAGAGGATGTGCCTATTCGAGGAAACGATCAAAACCTGACCCAAATAACCCTAATCACGGCTTCTCTGTACTCTGAACCAATTCCTAGAAATAGTGGTTTCTACGGCATTATCACGCGCAAAGCCCACCTTCACACTTGGTAGTAACTCCATTCCAGTATTCGCTCTTCAGCGCCCTCTATAGTTTTTTTCACTTTAATATTTTGTTATTATTTTTATATTTCTATGGTGCAGTGTCATTGTCTATATCGATGTATTTTTATTTATTATACGACAGTTATATTGTTTGCATTATATGGTATAGTAGGCCTAAGATGAGATACAGAATTAAAGAATAAGAAGCTAGTTGTGATATCTCATCATTTATCGGTTTCATATTTGAGTAGCTGTTAAGAATAATTCCATCATAGCATACACATTATATTGTTCGTAATCGAGACGCGTGGCCGAGTGGTAACACACTGAACCGTCATTCGGGAGACCGGGGTTCGATACCTGCCATGGTCGACCATCCTGATAGGGGTTTTTCGTGGTTTACCTCTGTCGTTCAGGTTAATACTGGGATGGTTCCTTAACAACTGGCCACGACCGACTCCTTCCCAACATCCAAAAACACTTAATAAAATAATCTCTCATCTCATCATCCCATCATCTCATTCATCATCCTCCGACGCCAATAGATCGTAGCCATCAGTATAGTGCGTCGTTAAAACCCAATATAATAAAAATAAAAATATATTGTTCGTATGACTCATATAGCCTAAGGTATAACTATACCTAAATAATAAACATTTTGAATTGCTAACGTATGCCTACAGCTGCTTGAAAAGAACGAATAACTATAATTATTATTTAACACCCAAAGTCCTAAACGCTATTATAAAATTGACACATTGTCCTCCAAGATAATATTAATTATAAAATGATGTTGCCTTGAGCATATGGTGATACTGCTTTGAATCTACACATTATTTTATGAATGATGATTCATATTTTGATTTAATTTATATCGTAATTTAAAAAAAAAATCAAGTGTCGAATAATTTTTATTTTCTCACGGCATTGTGGCTATCTCTAGTCAGGCTGCATTGTGCATCGTTGTTCCTGCACTTTTTAATGGGCCTTTAACAACTTTATTTTTATCTAGATAAAGATATGGCATGTGAAATTTAGCAGAGATAAGATAACACATGAAGTATAAAAATATTATCTCGGTAATCGATAATTAAGAAATAAATAAGAATTATCTGAATGAATATCGACAGTCGGATAATTTTAGAAAAAAGTGTCAGAATCCGACAACTTGTATCATTTTCATTTTGAAAACATATATTTTTCTGCATCTTGTTCCACTTCTAACAATAAATCAATTGCACTTATTAATCCACTGGAATCACTTCTTAGTACTTTTGACATTCAAAATAATCAAGTATTAAACTTCAAGGACTAGGGAAATTCGAGCTCGGGGAAATTGAACGCAAAATGCTAATTGCGAGATAGAATATCGCCCAATAGCAAACCGATTCATTTTTTGAAAATATTATCTGTTGTCTTGAAAAGTATATAAGATGATGTTTTTTTTTTTAAGGCCTATATAAGATGAAGATCATGCATTTAATTTTCATCTGGATGAAAATAAAAGTTAACCCAAGTGTATTCAGTTGAATTATATAGATAATATTTAGATAGCCGGATTTACAACTCTTGATTTATATTGAACTCTTTCGACTGTCAAAACCTGGAGTTGGGTTCGACGCTCGAGCATGCATAAAACTGTCTTGTTTGTACCACTTCCTGCATTGATTCGAGCATGATGTAAGTAAGCACTGTTCTAATGTGTTTTCTGTTCACTCCGCTCGTTCTGTGTCGTCTTAACTTGGTGCTTGAACCCTGAACCCTGATAACCTGTGTCTGGTAAGTTGACGGTTGCTTAATCGATTCACTTTAACTCACCACAGTGCACCACATTTATTTGATTAATTCGACAAATACGACATTAACTATATTCTCATTTAATGTATAATTTAAACTAATATAAGACATACGGCACATTTCTTATTCAAAGTAAGTTTTTCAGAGATGAAAATCATTACAAACAATATTTCCGGACGTATGGGGCCTACGAATTTTTCCATTGAAATCGTAAATGGTAATCATAAATTGTAGAATATAACTGTATATGTAATATGAAAAGAGTGCATTTTTGTTAGGTAAGGTTAGTTTGGGCAAGTCATAATCATTAAATGATACAAAAAACATTATCTTTACGATAAAATCTTGCACTCTACAACCTACTTTTACAGATTACCTATATCGTGGCACTAGTAAGCTAGTGCTGCACTTTCACCCCATATATATATTTTTTGAACTAAACAGGTATAGGTATCTCTGACTTTCCGTTTTGTGGATAAAAATTATATTGTGAATGTAACAAAAAATTCTGTGGGAAATTAATCAAATTATAGATGTAAAGGATATAACACTGAATAGGATTTTATAGTATTTTTAGGAAATCATTCATAATCAGCTACTCATTACTGGGAAAATCATTGTAAATAGAAAAAGAAAACATAGTAGGCCTACTGTTAACTTTGGAAACCCATCTTTTGAAACATTGGGCTATTCTCTATTTTGGATTTTATTGAAGTTATTGACAAACTGTTCAGAAAGCTGAATAATTGTGAACAATGGTTCAAATATGGTAAATGCATATTCTTCTGAAGTAATACAATTACATTATTATTTACTATTTGGTAATATTGAAATTTTGTTTCAAAATCAACCATGAGCGAAAAACTCGTGAAATTCAAGCTTTCATACAATGCTTATTAAACAGGAGTTTGATGTAGGCATAGGCATAAAATGTCTTGTGTAGTCAACTTATATCAACTGGTAACTTCTATAATATTACTCATATCATCCTTGATGGTTCTCCACAAATGCATTCACAATTCTTAATTATTTGGTGATTATGGTTATTAAACTTATTATGTCAATTATGAATTGTTCCGATTATATATTATTAATAATTATAATAATTAACGAAGAAGTCATGAAAACCAATAACAAAATGCAATATATTGAAAATTCGCAAATATTTCGTAATATTACGAAGATTTCAAAAAATTATCAAAATTAAAACCTTTCGAAAATTTCACATCTCAATTCATAACTGATTCACTAATATAATTCAGTATGATTACATTTACCCAACTTCAATTCATAGTTTTATATTTAGACTAGATTTTTTTGAAGTGTTAGGTTTTATGAACAGCTTGATAATATTTGTCAATCTTCTTCAGCCACCAGAGGCCCACATTACGAATGTATATCATAACCATAAATGATGTAATAAGCTCTAAGGTTGAAAATGAAAATTGCAATTCTAATTTCCAATTTCCAATCTACAACTGAGCGATATTGTGAGGAGCTAGTTCTGAGGATAATGTGTTGTGTGTAGGCTACTTGTTAGTGCCCGGAATGCGGGACGGGGAAGGCTCGACGAGGTCAAGTCTGAGCGAAATGTCGGGCATCAGTGGCGCGTCGACGAGGACCTACATCAACGAAGCATCTACACTAGTCCTGGAAACCGTCGAAAACGGAGTGAAAAAGTAATTATACATTTTAAATACATTAGCAATTGCATCAATGGTAGCCGCCCCCGTGGCTCAGTCAACTATCGCACTGCGTTAGGAACTGAAGTCAGGTCGGGCGTGAGTGGTAAATGGTCACCCCAAATCATTATACCCCAGTGTGACGTCATAATTAAAGGGTTGTTAATTAATATTCTCATCTGCAAGGTTATGACCTTGGGCTAATAATCCCTTTCTTATCTAGATCAATTACCTTTCTTATCAGTGATAACCTGTCTCATCAGTAATTATCTTTCTCATCAGTAATGACCTTTCTTACCAGCGATGACCTTTCTCATCAGTAATGACCTGTCTCATCAGTAATTATCTTTCTCATCAGTAATGACCTGTCTCATCAGTAATTATCTTTCTCATCAGTAATGACCTTTCTCATCAGTAATGACCTGTCTCATCAGTAATTATCTTTCTCATCAGTAATGACCTTTCTCATCAGTAATGACCTTTCTCATCAGTAATGACCTGTCTCATCAGTAATTATCTTTCTCATCAGTAATGACCTGTCTCATCAGTAATTATCTTTCTCATCAGTAATGACCTTTCTTACCAGCGATGACCTTTCTCATCAGTAATGACCTGTCTCATCAGTAATTATCTTTCTCATCAGTAATGACCTGTCTCATCAGTAATTATCTTTCTCATCAGTAATGACCTGTCTCATCAGTAATGATCTTTCTCATCAGTAATGACCTTTCTTACCAGCGATGAACTTTCTCATCAGTAATGGCCTTTCTTACCAGTAATGACCTTTCTTATCAGCGATGACCTTTCTCATCAGTAATGACCTTTCTTACCAGCGATGACCTTTCTCATCAGTAATGGCCTTTCTTACCAGTAATGACCTTTCTTATCAGCGATGACCTTTCTCATCAGTAATGACCTTTCTCATCAGTAGGGCCTAATGACCTTTCTCATCAGTAATGACCTTTCTCATTCGCGATGACATTTCTCATCAGTAATGACCTTTCTCATCAGTAATGACCTGTCTCATCAGTAATGATCTTTCTCATCAGTAATGACCTTTCTTACCAGCGATGACCTTTCTCATCAGTAATGGCCTTTCTTACCAGTAATGACCTTTCTTATCAGCGATGACCTTTCTCATCAGTAATGATCTTTCTCATCAGTAATGACCCTTCTCATCAGTAATGACCTTTCTTATCAGCGATGACCTTTCTCATCAGTAATAACCTCTCTCATGAGCGATGATCTTGGCCTCCTAGTAGAGATCATCTGTTTCAAAAGGGGGGGGGGGGGAGGTGTTATCATTACTGACATTGACATCCCATGTAATTGTCTCAGCTGTGACCTTTATTACATAACACTGCTATCACAGGTGTGACCAAAAGTTGAAAAAGACAAGGTAATTGTCCTTTAATGATGAATGAGTCCTCCCCCCACTCTGTGTTGAATTTATAATATCATAAGATAGGGAAGAATGCTTATGAATGCATAGGAAGGTGTTTTTACTTGTGTCACATATGATTGAGATATTCGACTAGGTGTTTGTGTGAGAGATACCTGACCTATAGCTCTGCTTACATCCTAAACATACACAGTTTTTATCTAGAGCCCATGTTGAGTTGACTATTGTTTTGAAGTTACGTCATGTAACAAGTATAAATGTTTACTAGAGCAACCAGCCTGACCCCTCATGTTTCAGACATGAGGGTCTACACCACTGCCCACTTACGTTTTATCATTTTTACAAATCGATAGTCTGCCGTATTGAATGATTTTTTGGTACTCTGGTTGCAACAAACACGCAGTTTCAACCCATGAAAGAGCTTCCAGTAGTGATTTCATTACTTGCTTGTCCTCGCGCCCGACTCCGGCCGTTCGTTGTGCGGCTGTAGCACGTAATTCTCCATCGAATCGAATCTTCTAGGATCACACGGTTACCCTTTCCCTCCACCCCTCCCCCCTCCTCCACTCTCCTCATCGCACCAGCGTTACGAACGCACAGACTCTCAGACAGATCTGGAAGACTCTATGTATAATTTTTCCCCTTCAAACCAAATTGCATCGCTATGTAAACGGTTATCAACAATGATCTTATAATCGTTTGAAATGCTTCTAGCTTTGCTTCCCCCCCCCCCCCCCTCTGAGTCTGATAGGTCTACGTTAGCTTCTTCCATCAAATACTTTGCTCTCATCATGTTTAATAAACCGATATGTTTGACTAATTTGGGCTTATCAGTATCTTTATCCGCCAAAGCTTTTGCCATAACCAATACATGGGCCAACCGCCAAGCAGTTTTTTTTTCAACTTTCACTGTGACTATGCCACGTTTCAAATGACTTAACTGATCTAATGATAACCCTTGTGATTTCAATATTTACCATTCCCTGATAACATGTCAACTTGATCTATACCTATGGACAATCTATCTGATGATTGGAATATAGCATTCGAGCTTATAACTTTTAAAACAACAGTGAAATAGTCCATAAAGCGTCAATACCTACTTCACTTCATATTGAGCGCAAAGTCTTCTTCATATATCATGATTTGTTTCTTGCTCAAATCCCCCCCCCCCCCCCTCCCAACACACACACACACACACACGCACCCACGCACACTATAAAGACAAAATGAAATACATATTAAATGAAACATCATGAAAGACTGTAAGAAAAAGGTTAAATATTTACAAAATACTGAAAATATAAAAATGAAGAATATAAACTTGAGTAAAGACTTCGTAAGAAAAGGGCTGAATAATAGAAAATGTACTTACATGGAAATATCAGTCACTCTTCGAGCAATGTTGACTTGCTGGGATGCTGAGCCCCCCCCCCCAAGTTTCTGTATTCTTCAAGCACAGTCTTATTCAAGCTTCAAAGCTCTTCACCTTTTCATAGATAATCGATCATTTATATTTCTTGGTATATTTGAAAACAATATGTGAACATTTTTTGAACCTATCATATCACTGACGCCTTCCAGCAACCAAAGAGTATGACACGCATGTTCAGACATGCAAGCTATATTTGTCTTTGAAGTCCTGCTTAGACTTACATATCCTATCACTCAAAATATGGCTGGAGACATGCACATCAATTAACTTTATACCTAGTAATTATCAGAAAAAATACACTATAAAGTGCTTGTATTAGTCTAGTATATATTGTTGCCTAGTCTGACATATCATTTCAAGCTTGTGTTGTATATCAAGTGTCTGAAGCACCATCTTTTATTAATATGACCTATTAGCTGCATTTAAAGTCTTTATCACAGAGTGATGTGTATTCAACCTTGAAGCATTGATTACACCGCCATATCCTATTACCTGCCCATAATGTGATTGGTTTATGAATATAATCATGCAACACATAGACTTGAAAGCTCTGATACGGCTGTCTGTTTAGAATATGGACAATTTAGAGAAATATTGTGCACGTTGAAAGTATAACTTGTAGAGGCAATGTGAACAAAGTGAAAAAAGACACGCGGAAATATGAATGATTGAAACACTTATTGAAAGGTCATTGCTCCAGATAAGAAAGGGTTGATTAGCCCAAGGTCTTGACCTTGCTGATAAGACTTTTAATTAGTCTCTATTGACAATACAACCCTCAAATTATGACGTCACACGGGGTATAATCGACCGTTTACTACTGGCGTGGGTTTGAGTCCCGCATAAGGCATGGTTCTTGCAGTATCCTGTCACCCAAAGACCTTATTATATAGCCTCTATCACCCTAATCTTCATGGTTTCATTATCATCCACTCATTCTTACCCCCGTTTAACCTAGCTTTTGGTGGGGTCGTTATAAGCAGCATTATTGGATGAGCGAAGCGAAGACTCAATTTCACCATACTCGAAAAAAAAGTACCTTTTTTTTTTTCGCGCTCCACAGGTCGAATGAAAATTGAAAATCAGTTCAAACTTAGCATGCACAATTAAGTGTCCTAATTCGATAATGTATACTTTTGAGGCGCAATCGGTTGCATCACTTCTGAGGAAACTCATTTCAAAGCTTTCAAAAACGCCATAAGAATGACCGAGAGGAAAAAAAATAGTGAAAAATATTTACTTCGAGAGAATACAAATTCTGAGGAAATTTCAATTCAATGATTATACACATTATTCCAAACTTTCAGTCGAATCGAATCAGCCGTTTTGATGTAAAAATATATGATCCAATTTTCTTGAATCAATCAAAGCTATTAAAAAAAAACATATTAATCAGGAAATAGGATGGCAGTGACGTAATTGTTTGGATATCAAGCTGGATATATGTACGTGTAATAACCAATCCAAAGATAAGTTAATATGTTCTAGCCACGGTGTATATAATCTATTATACACCGTGGTTTTAGCTCATCCATCAACGCGACAACACATAACGCGTTTTCCTAGTAATTAATCAAATACGTCAAGAATACAGTGGTCGAGTAATCGAGTTGCTAGCAGATTCAACAATTATTCAGGAGACCTGGGCTCGATTCCCGCCATGGCTAACCCACGGCCAACTACTTCCCACTATCCAAAAGCACCTAATAAAATAACCTTTCATCTCATCATCCCATCATCTCATCTTCATTCACCGACGCCAATAGCTCGTAGTCATCAGTACAGTTCGTCCTTAAAACCAATATTAATTTAAAAAAAAATCTAATCAAATGTAATAATTTAATTATCAAACTACAGAAAACTAATTATTAGTTTGAGAGGTACTTTGAACCAACTCTAAGGCAGTCCTCTTTAAACTTGGTGTCTGTCAGTTCCAGCCTTATTGCTTTTTCCTCTTCACCTGCAGGACGTCCGTTCTCTCCTCTTTGTGTAACTAGTTCTTCACATTTATCAACAGCTTCCCACTTGCATCCACAAATCAATTTGATTGTTTGTAGATCACCAGAGTATTGTGCTACAACCTGTTTCAATTATCTTACTTGGCACATGAAGCCTGTTTCATTAGAGACCCCAGACGCCTGCTAGGAGTGTAGTATTTATGCTATTATTTCTCACGACAGTAGTTGGTAAAATATCTATTGATTTTTGTTTTAACATACAGAATTTCGGTAAAATAAACGTACTAAACTTGGCGTGAGATTGACTATGTGAACGATGGAGTCCTCGTCTTCAATTTATTTTCAAACTTCATTATACCACCTGTTTGAATGTTACATATCGATTTATGTCAATGTATCTATTAACTGCAGACTCACAAGTAATAATCCCACTGCGTAAATTAATGATATACTAATACCTGTTTCAATTGCAGACATTATCTGGTACCTTTATCAATGGCACAAAAGAGCAAATGGAGGAAAAAAGGCACAAAGCTACACATTTTCAATGATCACACATTCATTGCAAAACATATATCTGGGTAAGTTCTCATTCTCACTTACAGCTCTTTCATTATCACTGATCGCTTATCATTATTAGTATTATTCATCTGTTGTTTAATTATGTATTGAGAATCTCTGCCCAATTATAGGTTGCACATGCGCAAAATTTAAAAAAAAAGTATAATGTAAAACAATAAAATAAGGCTATATAGAAATGAAAAACAATAACAGATTAATTTAAAATTTAAACAAATACTTTCCTACGTTCCTGCATTGTGATTTTTAATAATTCTTTGCAATTCAATCTGCACTGCTCTGAAGCTGGAAAATTATGAAAAATCTATACTCGAGTTAACATAACGTAGTTGGTCCTTTAAGAGCCGTTAAATCCAATTGGCAGTTACTGGAAATGTCATTTTTTGGATTTTGTAAGATTGTAAGATTTTGTGATGACTTTGTGGATTTCAGATTTCTTTTAATTCATTGTTATTTCACTATCAATTCTATATTTTTCACTTCTCATTATATCATATTAACCGATCATTCATGATCACTCATTAATTGATTATTTTAACAAATCCTTAATAATGTGCATCATTCTCATTTAGAAGGTAGTGACAATACATAATTAATTATATAGGTCTCAAACTTTTCACTTGAACTTGAACTTTGAAGTGAACTTGGTCTGTGATTGACATGTTTCAGGGGCACAATCTGTCAGGTGTGCAACAAATCGGTCGCGAGGAGAATAGGGAAACAAGGCTATGAGTGCAGAGACTGCCAGCTGAGATGCCACAAGCATTGCCACGTTAAAGTCGACACAAACTGTACTTGCTCAACTATTCAAAACATAGAATTGTAAGTATAAAAAACAACTTTTGAACCTCATTTTCAATATATTGTGTATCGAACTCCTTTGGGTGAACATGTACACACACATTCGCGGATACATTTTATCTAAACTAATTTGATAAGTGCGAGATAAGTGCAATTTTGGGAGTTGAGAAGTGTAATAAATGTGCAAGTCAGATGGCATTTTAACCATAAAATGCATTCGAAAGTGGGCTCGGGGACCATGGTTACCATCAGAAAACACTTCAGCCAACTTTCAGTAACAGTAACTAGCTGGGTTTTGGTCAGTTACCAGAGTAGGTATTTAAGTGCTGCGGTGTTTCAACAAACATGAACGTATTGTTTTGATATTTTCACAGCATTTGTTTTTAAAAAACAATTATATAAATTTGATTGAAAAAAATGCCTGATTGAAGAAGAAAATAGTTTTGCTCTGGAGAAATAATAGGCCACTTTTCTCAGATCAAATAGTATGTAACTTATAGTTGAGAAAAAATTTCGAGCAAAACTAAATGTTTGGATATAAGCTCAGCAAATGTTCTAAAAATTTGAAAAATCCCGGTGGTGCTTCATACCTTCATACCTTTCATACCTTGGCATTTGTTTTTTCAAAATTAAGTACCGCCAAGTGTTTTTTGGTCCCTCCAAACAAAGTGACAAATTTTCAGCTTTCCGCGTTATTTTTTAAATCATGAATCAACATATTCTTGAGCTATTAGAACGCGCAATCAATTGTGATAAAATATAGTGGATGGTAATTACACGAGAGTAGTTGTACAATTGAGTTCACGGTATTTAAAACTATATTATTTTTCATTTGATTAAATCAATAAAATAACAACAAAAGGAGAAAAAATGTTATCACAATTTAATATTTTGATGTTGTGTAATAAGTTCGTATTACAATGATTGTAATAATGTCCTGGTTTTAACGTGAAATTTCTTTCCCTATTCTTGGTCTCTTCTGCCCGTTCTGAGTGAATAGTAAATAGGTAAGCCATCAACTAACAGACAACATTGTGATGTCAGTGTGGCATGCTAAACGCCCATTCACAACCGAAATCAGGAGTAAATGTAACGTTAGGAGCAAGGATGGCTCCTTGCAAGGACGAGCAAGGCACGGCAAGCAAGGAATTGACCGTAAGATCAATGTTTGCAAACTCCAAATATTGCTCCTAAATGTAGGCCTTCATCAAGCTGTTAGCGTCTGACAGTATGGATTACAAATCTACAACAATGTGAAAAATTACTGATCTATTGTTGTTAGTGGCAGACTATCGTAAACAAGCTATCTCAATCGACTGTTTCTTATTGATCAATTTGTTGTTACCATACACCTGATTTCGGTTGTGAGATTAGCCTCTATACTTCGTCGTCGTTTCATGGTCAACATTGTAGAAAGAAAGGTCAATGTTTTAGACCTAGCAAGAGTTAGTCATTACAGCACTGATGTGACGAGTGTAAGACTAGGAGATTGCATAAACAAGGGAATCAAGATAGCCTAGCTCGATTAGATTACAAGATGAACCAAGACAGAAAACTACATTACAGTCTGTTGAAGTAGAGAGAATATTTGGAAGAAGGGATCTAGATGATTTGTATATACGTGTGTCCACGAGGGATGAAGGTAACAATCGACCCTCGTCCCTCTCTCTTGACGCGAGGGAGGTTCGCTCCTTCATCGTTTTTGGCTACAACTGCTAGAATATATATATATATATATATATATATATATATATATATATATATATATATATATATATATATATATATTTCACATAGTTTCTTGGGATTTTTTTACGATGTATTTAATTTTTAATTTTTAGCCTGTTTATGCATGATGTGTTCTGAGTTTCTTTGTGTCTTTGAAGTTTATCAGGAAGTAATTAATGGTTGTGCAATGATATATTTATAATGATGTGATTTATTTTATTTGAATTTTATTTCGTGTGTCCATGTACAATACGTCTAACCTGGGACTTTTATCTTGTATGTTGTAACAAAGATAGTTACAATATATTTGTTTGGTTCTTTTCTCTGATACACAATACACTATAGCAAGAAATGTATGTCCGAGTCTTTTGTCGTCTATTGCATGATGTTGTGTCCATCTTTGACATCTGGTGATTCATGTTACGTTAATGTAAACGGCAGTAGAAGTAGGATTAGTGGAATCGAATTGAATATTAGGGTTTTAAGGCGCATCGATAGCGAGGTCATTTAGCGCCTAGGATTAGTGGATTTAGTAATCAAACATATGCTATTGACCTCATTTTTAAGGTACCTTTAGAGGTCAGAACTGTAGGTACTCCATTGATAAGATTATAAGATGCAGACAATGATATGCATTTTTGGTTGATAAAAACAAAATAGTAGTTTCTGAAGTGGTGCTCCACGTGAATTACAACGTATTATTCACAGGTCTTCTACGACGACATAGACTATAGTAGTTGTTGTTAAGCAACAGTGATGAAACAATAAACAATCAACTTGCGAATAAAATTATCAAAACTCATGAAAACTGTGATGAAATTAGACAAGTTTCTTGATTTTTGAACTCTTAGGAATTGTCAGTATGTTGTATACATTGTTAATTTGAATCTATGTTGACTATATGTATACGTATAATTATGTATATGTATAATGTATATGTATATTTATATGTATATGTATATGTATATGTATATGTATGTATGTATGTATATACATAAATATATATATATATATATATATATATATATATATATATATATATATATATATATATATATATATATATATATATATATGTATATAAATGTATATATACATTGTTTTTCATTTCAATTTTTTTTCATATCCTTTCAATAATCACAAGGCCAAGGCATAAATTAATGCATGAGCATGGTATAAATCAGTCAACCTTGTGATATTGCATAGGATTTAACAGGTATCAGAATAACAGAAAACAGACTTCTGGTTCAAACTGTAAACGTAGGGATGATATTTACTTATATAGAAAGGTAATCTACCAACCAAATAATTACAAAAACTCAGATAATTACAAGAACCCTTCGTAGTTTCAAGAACTCGACGCATTTGAAGGATGTAGTTGTGTTGTTCAGCGTAATCGTCGTCACAAAAAAACACGATATCCTGAAAATAGCACAGCTATTATTAGCTTTTTCATAAGCTTATATACCTTTAATATTTGTGTTTATTATGTTGGTAGACGACCTCCTTCCTTCATTGATTCAAGTAGGCCTACACTTTGTATGAACTTCTATTTTTGTGGTTGTGTTTTAAAGGAAAAGTCCGAATTTGTTGAATCCACACTCCATATGATATGACTATATTAATATATGAACGTCATATAAAATGCTGCGGTATTGATAAATCCACATTCAATTTTTGAGATGGCGAATAAATAATGCCTATGATTTTAATCATAATTGTTTTTGATACTTATGACAGACGCTTCAGTACACGAGCGGGTCGCCGGCCACCCTCCGATTAGTTCTTCCCTTTCTAACCTTCTAACCTTTCTAACCCTCCAGTTCTTCAGTACACCAGTGCCTTCACAGGCTATAATCCTTCATGATAAGGATTACCAAAACATGTTGAAAATATTCGTTCCCAAATCGGATCCAGACTTTAAGGCGTATTCCTGTGTGTCTCTAGATGCCCGCTCCAGAGCCCCTACGTGGACAAACGAGTGTTCCAGCTTCGAGCAACGTCAACAGTTTGAAGACAGAAACCACGCATAATAATATGTTTCCAATACAATTCTTCAGTAGAATAAATGCAGCTCAGTATATATATAATCTAATATTCATCATCTTTAAAATAGTTCATAATATCGTTAATGTATAACAAGTTTTATTATAAATGATAAAATAAATTTAATTGTGGCCTTTTATTGTTCTTTAACTTTCACTCAAAGCATTGACTTTGAATGAATTTGATAATGGAGTGCTTTATACTGTATACTATCTTTTATTTACATGCTGTAGTAGAAACTAGAATCTATAACATATGTTTTTGTTGTTGGGGATCAAGAAAATCGAAAGCTGAAATCTCTTTATGTATATATATATGATGTGTTTTCTTGGTATAAAAGCCTTGCTAAAAGTTGTGTAAAAATATACTATTGTTTATTGGAAATTGCCTATAATATCTTTGTTGGGATGATGTTTGAAACTTTGAAAGTTTATATACTATTATTGAATAAAAACAGAGACTTAACATTGTAATAAGGTTATGTATGTGTATAAAACTGCGGTAGGTTATTAAATTATATGCATGCGCGAGTCATTATGTTGTGGATAAACGATGATAATTTGATAAAAACCGAATCTCTGATTGAATAGGTAATATCATGTTTTCTTGTCTTGAATACGAATAAACAGTTTAATTATTTTAATTTCTCTTTGATTTCTTCAAATAAGACCGGCATTGAATGAGTAAAACTTCACTCCTTGTCGATGTATTGCTTTCTTCTGCAACCCGAAGAAGGAATCTCTTACTGCTCGATCACCAAGTAAGTTTGTATACGTGCTACGTTGTTCTTTATGACCCAGACCTACTTATTAGAAATTGGATTATTTAATTCAGCCCATTTCAGTCGGTCACAAAAGTGTCAAAGATATGCAAGGCGATGAAATTTGACAAATGCAGGATGCAGCCTTTTCATTCAAACTCAAAAAGATGTTTTGTTAAAAGAATTGACGAGTGATGAGGCATAGTTTATCAGTTAGCTTAGTTTTATGTCATGTCAACATTAAGAGATACCATTATTGATTTCCTCAAATTTCTCACATAATGACCAGATCGTTTGATTGTATGTTATGCTTTGAAACCTTTGTGGATAGAGAAGATATCCATTTGTATTTGTGGATATAGATTGTAAGATGCATTGAGGGTTGCGTTGGTTTGCCGCCAAACGCAACCCTTAATGCATCTTGGGATAGATCAATCGCTAGAAGTGAATTGTTACCCCATTTAATCGGTCCAGCTTATACAGCGTTTTTCGAGGTTTCCCACTGTCGTTATAAGATGAATACTGAAAAATGATTCTTCAAGAGCAAGGACACTACCGTTTCCAAAATACCCAGTAAAATAACCTTTCATATCATCTTCCTACCATTTCCTAATTTATCATTCACCGACGCCAATGGATATTATTATAAATCTTCATTAGCAACAGGGCAAGGCCCACAAGTGCAAAATAATTGGGAACACAAACATTCCTAACATATGGTTAAACACTGAAATAGCAAACTTGAACCAATGTACAAAACAGCAGCTGGCCTGCACCTTGTCAAACATAACATTTTCTAATAAAATCCCTAAAGGCTATCAATAACCTTCAGTACAATTATAGTCATTAATAATATGCGTCGTTAATAATGGGAACCCACCCACTAAAATGTATCAAATTTTCTATTATTTCATTCAGTGTATTTAAAATTTAAAATGAAAACAAAAGGTAAATATTCCGAGAAAATTGTGGAAAGAAGTTGAAAAATACGTTGTACCGTTACATACAACAAAACCAGTAGATAGTTAGCTTGAAGATGTCAATTGGTACATTGATTGAGTAAACCTTCCTCCATCAGATAAACTAAATTTCGTCAGACTCACGATGAAATGTCTCGAGAAGTAATCACAAATTATCACATTATATATGTGACGTGAGATACATCTCTTGTGACCATTTTCAGTGTAAGCTAATGCATAAACCATCGTAGTGGCTATATCTAGATCAGGGCTTTCCAACTAGATTGCTCAAAGGGCCATTTTTTCACAGAAAGAGTTGAGGTGGGCTACACAATTGTTTGCTCAATGATTTTTCATTCATTATTCAATTGTTTTCAATATGGTAGGCCTAAGCTGGTATACAAACAACATATTTTTTCAAGCCTTTTATAACGGTTTTTTTCTCAAATCAAAATTCAATTACTTAAATTGCACTTCTCTTCTTTATATCTTTATTTCAGTCTATATTACTGATGGTGCAAGAGGGAAAGCAACGTATTGTTATGAAACTGCTTCACACTGTGCTGAGAAGCACCTTCTAAACTATTCTCGATCCATAGTATACAATATGTTCATGAATAATCACCCTGGTGGGAACTTTTTGCCCTGTGGAAACTGGGGACCAATGTAAATAAAATCCATTCCTATGATGTCGCTTTCCTGTGAGCTCAATTCCACTATACTTGTTTTGAAATCAAGTCGTTTATTGTTGTCGTATTACATTGTCATTATCAATCACAATCTGATCCACAAGGCCTATGTTAGGCTCGCGACATTTCGATACTTTCATCGCGTGATTTTACCGGAAACTTGATAAAAACAGATAACCATATCAGATTCATTTTCGCATTATGTTTTTGTCCCACCTTCACAACGCATCGGCCTTGGTTTGCAAATACTAGGCTGAAAGAGTGGAAAACCCATACTCCATTTATATGATGATTGATGAAACAAGATGATTCATTAATCATCGAAGTGAGCATGATTCGCTACTACGGATAATTTAGTAAATGTATGTATTCATCAGTTTGTGATGACTCGAATCCTTCACAACCCTGCAGGCCTATCGGGTGACTCGCCCCTATACCCTTTTTCGGTTTCTTTCTTCTTGTCACGGACTCTTTCACACAAAAGACACGACCTTGGTAAAAGTTCGCTTTCACCCCATTCCTATAATTTTATTACTTCACTCTATACACTTTTCAAAGCTCAGCTTAACTTATTCAGGTATTATCTTTTAATTTTTCAGATAATTATTGTAATCAATTTCAATGAATAGGCCCATTCGATTTGTTTACACATATTTTCCTTGGTTATATTTATTTTTGTTAGCTTTTACTTTTATCTTATACATTGTAATAATGTTTAGTTTCACACAAAACATTGGCAGTGTTGTCTATGAAGTAAGGGTGAATTGGACAGGGAGGTTGTTCAAAAAACTCCGCCGAAGCCCGAAGAAGCAGTCGATCTACGGGCACTCATGATGAGTATAACCACCTGGGGTGCTCAGATCCTCTTTGTAGTTTGTATTGTCTATATTTATACGTAAATAAACAATATTCCTCCAATAAATATTATGTTATAGCTATTTGGAAATAAAACTCACAATTCTTTAGTCGGGAGATCTTACAAGTTGAGCCCACATTTAATAATATTTAATTTGTTGTGGAAATTATAATAAAGTACTCCATAAACTATCCTGTGAAATATCACGTGTGAAATACAAATAAGTATTTACCTGGATAAAATGGTTTTTATTTTTTGTAATCAATAGCTTCATTCATGAAATATAAATGGCGGAGCCTTGCCATTTATAATAATTATTACAAAAACTGCAAACACTGATATCTATATGTGAGGATTGATACGGTTAATTTATTATTCATTTTTCTAAATGTTATTGTTGTTTTCGTTCATATTATTGGGCTTATCATTAACTAGGCCTATATTAATCTCTAATTCATCACATGTATACTAGATACTAAATTTCACTGTTTTTATTTCTCGTTAAATAATTAGCAACTAATAATTCATTAGATCAGTGAGAATTGAGAACATATTATTATTATTATCAAAGGATCTTTATTGCTGACGAAATTCGGCAGAGCCATTCTTACATTTAACCAGTTTAAAACATTTCACATAAATTTTAGAAACAAAATTGAATACACGGAAAATACAACAAAAACACAAGTATATACAGAAGGGTACATAAATACATACAGTTGTCGTACACATAAACATTATGAAAAACTTACAAAAAATTCACTGTAACAATAACAAAATATTTCCAGTAAATTTACTGTAAATTTCCAGTAAATTTTTTAGTACTCAATATTCGTAGGAAACAGAAAGAAAAAGAAGCAATAATGAAGAAGAAGCATCAGTTGGAACTAAACAATAAATTATATGAAAATGAATAAATTGATGTTATACTGATCCAGTGTCACAAAAAGAATTTATTATCGCTTTGAATTTAAAGAAGAAATTTTTCACATTCCGTTTTGAAATTATAATCATTTTGAATTTGTATTCGATTAGATAACTCATTCCACGTTCGAGGTGCCAGAATTGAAAAAGTCGATTCTGAAAGAGATTTTACGTATATAGTGGGATAGCAGGATTATTGTGACGCGTGTTGCATGTAAGTATGGAAAGTCCTGGAATTTTGAAGTCTTGAAAATAGATCGGTAGGCTGACCGCTTGTTAGAATACGTTTCACGAAACATAGGAAATGTGAATACCTTCGGTTTTCCATGTTAAGAATATTATTTTGTCTAAAAATATCAGAAACGTGGTCATATTTTCGAATATTAAAATCAAAACTGATGCATGAATTTTGTACTTGTTGAATTTTAGATTTGAATTGATTCCAATAAAAAGTATGTCACAACAGTCGAACAATGGAAGAATTAAGAATCAATTAGTTTAATTTTTATATCTTTACTTAAGACGTGTTTGAATGAGAAAAGTTGTCTCAGTGCATTGAGTGCTTCTGAACACGATGAATTTACGTATAGTTCCCAGGTCATAACTGGATCTATAATTATACCTAGATGTTTCACTTTGTCTGCGAAATTCAAAACAGTTTCCCCTAAGACAACATTCGGCATTATATCATTGCTATCTCTAAATTAAAGCTCTAATAAGTAAGCTCTGGAAGCAAACATCATAGAGATGAACTCTGGCGGAATAATTTTGTATGTATATCTGTATAACACGCAACAATTGACTGACATAACAAGAGCAGTAATTGTTCTTGACCTTTTAAATTTAAAATCATTTCCGAGTAAATAAAAAACAAGATACATTCATTGCTGGTTTTTACAAAAATATTGTTGGGTTTGAAAATAAAAATACATCACTGACGAATCTAGCCACATTTTTTAATTTTATATTTATGTATCAGCTGACAGTGTACAAATACTCACCAAACGTATACTCAAAAGTAAACGTAATGTAAACGTAGGCCCTACACTATAACGTATATGCATGAGAATTTTAGTAGCAAAATATACAAATATTTAATTTTGATGCTTAAGAGTTTGTATCCACTAGAGATGGAACGTGCGTTAGTGGTGTGTGATATGGGGGAACGGTCGCTTGGACCCTTCATCTCTCGTGGATACAAGTAGAGAAAAATACATTTTATGTTACCTCAAATATAAATTGTGTATATACAAGAAAGCATATTTAATGTTAGTTGTTGAATGTTGCTTTCCTTGTTGGATTTTCAAAGTAGAGGCCTATCCTGTAAACTCACGAATGAAGTATACATGCTAGGACTTTGAGATTCGATAAATTCGAGTCAAAAAATACAAGTTTTTTTTTAAGTTCTAATGCGACTTTAATATCATGCAGTTTGGTCCATAAACTTATGATTGGTCCATTACATTGAAACCAGATACAAAATCATTGTTGCCCCAATGGAGGCTGAGGATGAAAGTTAGGATCGTTCGGACGGGGCACCACTAGGGCAAAGTACGATTAATAATAAGATAATTCATTTAACATACAATACATCCTGAGATAAAAGAAGGAAATGTATCATTCTTTTGATTATAGTAGGCTTATTGCGCCAGTTATAATTACATATACTAAATTTTTCACCCAGTATAATTATTAACTTCTTCTTATTTAGAATTGTTCCCTTGTGTCCACCACGCACTGTATATTGTAACAATTTCCTCCCAGTAGAAATGAAACCAGTAAACTAATTCCATTGGAGGTCTGTGATTGTAACCCCCCTCCTCCCCCCCGCCCCATACATGACGCTCTGATACCGAAACTTGAAAATGATTGGATTTAGTGTACAATTTGTAAACTTCAGTACAAAGTCCCAGAATTAGTGCGCTGTTAGTACCCGAGATATGAACGTTGAAAAGAATAGGGGGTCGAGTTCACGTTACTTTTCGGCAACTAGACGTACTATAATTCTGAAAAAAAGGACAAATAAATTCGATCGTTGTTGGAAAGCAGATGAAAATAGTAAGGTAAATAGTAAAAACTACACCCATTGGATGAATAAAGTATAAACGTCCTTCGACGTTCGTAAACCGTTTTAACCTATGATTTGGTAGTAGTAGTTTATATAGTCGCAGGCACTACACAAAACAAGGAGCAGATCATCAAGATCTGGATTTTAGCCCGTCTGGGATGCGCTTGTTGAAGAAGTAAAATACCGTTTTCTGTTGGTCTGATTCGTCTGAAATCGTATGTTATATCACATGGATTACTACTTAACCAGGTAATAAAGTATTTTACTTTTGGTTCATGCTGTACCACCGATAAAAGCGTTGAACCAGCTCGTTTATCTGTGGGGAGAACATATAATTTTGTGTTGTGAATATATAATATTTTGACCTCTGCGTGTTAGGCATCTCTATGGACAGCAATGTTATATAAGATGCAGATGTTCTAGGGGTTAATTCAATAAGTCGAGCAAAATGCATTGAGGGTTGAGTTTGTTTGGCAAACGCAACCCTCAATGCATCTTGAAGTCGAGTTAGGTGGATCATTCGACACTGAACTGAACCCCTTGAACCGTCATTCAGTTCAGGAAACCAGGGTTCGATTCCCACCATGGCCAACCATCCTGACAGGCTTTTTTTGTGGTTTTCCTCTATCATTCAGGTCAGTACTGGGTACAGTCCTTAATAACAGAACACGACCGACTCCTTCCCACTATCCAAAAACTCCTTATAAATAACGTTTCATCTCATCATTCTATCATCTCCTCATATATATCATTCACCGAGCCAATAGATCGTGGTCATCATCAGTAAAGTGCGTCGTTAAACCCAATATAAATGAATAAATATACAAATATACACAAAATACTGTAGCTTTATAATATCAATATTTTTGAGAAAAAACGTTGTGAATGCATTCGTGTCTCAAACGACTAATAAACAAACTATGTATTGAGAAATGAAAGTTTCTTTTAAAATTGAAACTCAAAAGAAAATGAACATTAGACTCATGAAGTGTCTCTAACACTGAACACAGTGTGACAGTGACAATCTGAATCAGGAGACATCATTAGTTTTATGCTAATCTTGTTTTTTAAGAATATATTATCATTTTGCATATCCTGATACAGATTTGTACCTGGTTCGATACAGATTTGGATGTTTATATATTCATTAAATATATTCACATATATTTATATATTTAGATAATTATATATTCTTCATGTATACAGGAATACAGATGATACAGATTACAGATTTAGGTTGTTCTTCATCTCATCATTCCATCATCTCGTTATTCATTCATCCGACGCCAATATAATCTTAGTTATCACTATAGTGCGAAATAAAGCATCAAAATCGATTACGTCAGAGCATAAATATTCTGCTATATTATTTCAATAATTGTGCAAATTATTTCATTCCAAAAATAAGAAAGAAAATTAGTCAGAATTGTATTATTATAATTTTGTCAAATTAGAGAATTACAACTTTTCAAATTAAATATTGAAAATGTATTGAACGTTTTATTGTTATTATTTTTTTCCATCAGACAATTTTATTATAGGTAGAGTTTGCACTGGACTGTTTGAGCTCCACAAAGGAGCGGCGCGCTGCGCGCAAGTAGCGACATCTAAGTATTGTATCTGCAGCCGTTATTTTCAGCTAACTTAGCGCTTTTTACTGCTGGGTTGGTAGTAGATATAGAAATAAACACCTCTTTGGAAATAAACTCCAATAATTCTATGGCTGTCAGATTTTAAGTGATATTAACCTTATATTTGTCAATGAGCTTTATTTCATTATTTACTTTAAGATTGCCGTTACTTAGATAACCGAGTACAGTATTGCAAGGCAAAACAAGAAGAGTTAGATCAAGAGGAACAAGAAAGAGGCAATCAACTCTAAAAATGACATCGCAGGTAGGGTTATGCTGTAGAATAAACAAGTCAATTGTTATGCCGAGTAAACTCAATTACTCGGGCCATTGATCCTAGGGGTAGGTCTATTCCCCGGCAATTATTAAGTTATGTAAAGTAGAATATAGTCATTGAGTTTATATTGATAAGGACAACCGGTATTGATTAGATGAGTTTTAGCAAAGACCTTCATTAAACTTTGACACTTCTTGTGGTTTTCTTGGCACATAAGTCTGCATAGGTCCTCACAACATACAGGTTTATTGATCGTCACTGAAATTTTATTGTCATGAGGACCTACTTCACTAAACACTTCTGAGACGGATGGCTCATTTGCTAGCGTGCTGAACCGTCATCTAGACGATATATCGCAGGATTGAGAAATAAAGAATCGTGCAGAAGGTACTTTAAACAACAATATTATGACAGTTACGAATCTATGCATTCAATCGATATTGGTATTAGCTCTGAAAAGTGGTGCAACATTAATTAATACCAATTCGAATATCCACTCACATAACACTAGAACAAAGAATAATATTCATGTACCAATAGGCAGCTTGAAAGATGTAGAAGAGGCTCCAAATATGGCAGCTATCAGATTATTTAATAAATTACCCTCCAAGATTAAAGAACTTGAAGGTCGTCACAATTTCTAGGTGAACTAAACAGGTATCTTAGAGAAAATGTATTCCTATGACATAGAAGAGTACTTCAGTATACAAAACTGAAATTATTGTTAGGGCCTATTGTTACTGTCATTGTTGTTGTTATGTTCAAACATTGTACTACGTAAAGAACTAATGAAAAAAAAACGGCCTGGACCGAGCATAGAGTTTGTAGTAGCCTAGGCGTACCTATTACAAACTCAATGAACCGGGGCTCGATTCCCGTCATAATCGTACAGTGTCCTGCCTGAGATTTCTTATGGTTTCCTATGCTGGTAAATTGAATACCAGGATGGTTCTTGGGATGGTTACAATATTATGGAATTTGTCATCTTTCCAACATACTAAAAACAGACCACGATATTCGGTGAACAGGTTAGCCCTGGTACTGGTCTACAAACTACAATATAATATGGCAGCTCGTAGGCCTACAAGTTTCTTGAAGTTGTAACACTAGTGCGTATGCACTTTTGTCAGACAATTACCTGGAAAAAAAGTAACGTCCAGGCCTATCAATTTTAATTCAACTAGCTCAATTGACCTAAACTGACCGTCCTATTTAAACTTCCCTGAAAAATTCCTGCATATACTTTTTCTTTCCTACGATTCATAAAATTAAAGATTTTCGTGGCACGAAAATTCGTGTAGACAAATAGGCATACCCACTTCAAAGAAAGAGGTCTTATGAATCACAAAAAATTGAAGTTTTGGGGCAAAATCAGTAGGAGACTTTGAGAAACCCATTAGAATAACTCGACAGGGAAAAATGAATCGGAATTTAACCGTCTGTAATGACGCTCCTCTATACTAGGCACGGTAAAATGGTATTTGCAAATTGGTGTTGTTTCTCGAGTTTCTGGTGTTTTCTTATAGATATTGGTTATATCTATTAGAAAAAGTTTGGGAACAGGAAGAATAATTGTTGCTTTTTATAGGTTTTAAACTCCAGAAAGTGTTTTTGACATTGTCATATTTGAGTGACTTTTTAACTTACCATATGAAGAATTTCAATTCTTATCATGCCCAAGACTTTTTCTAATGGATATATTCAAGATCTATCGAAAAACACCGAATTCCCCACACAAAAAATAGTTGTGGTAAAGGTCACAGTAAATTTACCATTTAATTGATCATGCAGCTTGATATTTTGATAGTATGCCTACAGATATTTGGGACCTACACTTGTACAGCCTGAATAAACAGTTCCATATTAATACATCAGAGACAAAGAGCTATAAGTATAACCAAAGTTGCAATTCTGTCAACACATTCCAGTGAACATACCCTGGTGCAAGGTAGTAGGCCTAATAATTCCATAGAATTTTGTTTTCTACTATTGCTAATTAAGGTTTGTTTCAGCAGGTAGACCTGGCTGTGAAAGTGTTCAAAGCTGTGGCTCAGTATCCAGCTCCTACAAGCGCAAGAATACTACGGTCAGTTAACGGGAGTAATAATGGGATAACTGTCGTTTCAACATGGTCCCAGAGAAATCTTGACAGAAAAACGTCCATCAAATTTCAGCAGACTCATTTCCTTGAATCAAGTTTGCATAAGGTCTCCAACATGCTGCCGACAGATATAACATGCGAGTAAGGTTAAATCTGATTTATAAATGACAAAAACACATTTTAATTTAATCAATTTTATTTAGATATTCTAGCATCTTGTTTCAAGCTCTTGACGGCAGTGGACGCAAGTATACGTCCACGTGCGGTTGCGCTGAGAGGCCGTGGGCTTATGTGTGTTCTTACCATTAATTACCAATACATTGCATTAATATTTAATATATCAACAGCATCACGATATATTGACATTGGACTTGTACCGGTACTTAATATCTAGGAGATAGATTGAGAAATCAGTGATATATTTTTTTGGCCAGCAAAATGTGCTGATGTGTTGAAAAATGTTCCATTCAGCTGTTATTCCAAAACCTTGTTCTAGGCTTTGTCTAAATTGACGAGCCTCTGAATGCCAAATAACAATGATATTGGCAAATTGATTGTTTCTCGTATCAAGTACAATTAATACATCATGTTCTAGAAAACAGTATCCACACAAAATTCACACAAACAAACCTGCACACTGTCCAGTAAGCTAGGCTCTATTAAAGTGGGTCTGCTGTTAGACATTTGTCCATACATCGGATTTTTGCAGGCACAAGACACATTTTGATGCTCTTGATTTTATTTATTTATTTATTTATTTAGCAGTCCTGCTACTTCCATTACATTCATACATACTGACACAGACATTGGATCACCTAGAGAGGAAACTTATTTTTAACAAATACTATACATTCATTTTTAAACACATTAATATCAATAGAATTTACAATAGCAACATCCAATTCATTATAAAGCCTGAAACCACTATAGAATATTGATTGTAATTCTTTTAGCGTGTTCTTTCTTTGTACCTTAATGCGATGATCATTCCTCATGTGCATTATATGGTCTCCTTTGTTCCCTTCTTTTTCATTCAGATAACCTGGGAGTTCTCCCTTTTCTAACTTGTATATAAAAGTAAGTACATTAAGTGCAACTCTCTGTCTAATTGTCAACATGTCAGTACGCTCTAATAATACACGAACAGGTAAGTAACGGTCACACTGGAGGACGACCCTCAGCGCTTTGTTTTGAAGCTTTTGCAGCTTGTCTATATTATAATCACTTGCACTCCACAGCAATGTACTACAGTAATCAACATGTGGTAGCACTATTGTTTTAAATATTAACATTCGTGTACATCTTGAATGATGAGGAGTTGTATATTTCTTCCTTTGTGAAAATTACAGTCTGTATTCTTTATTTCTAGAATACTGTCAACCATGTCAAAATCAGAAGAGTTGAAAGGTATTGTCCGGGAGATCAACGTGGATGCGAAAACTAAGAAGCAGTTTTTGGAAGTGTGGCAAAAAGGCCAGTTGTGGAAACATTTTGACTTGTCCGCTCTTGATGTGCACGGGGACGTCTACAACGACGGTAGGCATCTTCATTAATTCGTACCGTGAAACCAACAGCTTACCCTTAAAGCTGATACAATTGATTGGAAAAAATAATTTATCTTGATGATGTCAATTTGACAACATTAATTTTAATGCTTAAATGCATAGATTGGCTTTGATTTAACTTTCGAGAGATAACTTTCAACTACTGTTTTTAGGCCTATCTTTTGTGGGCCATGCTGTAGGCCATCTTCTGCTTTTTTAGTCTAAAAAAAAGCATATACAAGTACTGGAATGTTAAATGAACATATCCAAGTTGAGGTAGTGCAAAACTTTGACGTGATAGTGTTTGGCTGAGATTGTGATTTGTTGAAAAATTCTGCGGTTGTCAAGGTACGTTCATAGAGCCACGGCATTTTTGCCGGCCGGTAACCTTGTCGGGTGCCGTAAGACGTCAAATGATTTGTACCCTTCTAACTACTACGGCAAAACGATTGGTTATATCGCGGACTCAAGGCAATTATACCAAATCGATGCGATAACCATGGCAACGTTGACAGTGATCGAGCTTGACAGTCAATTGTCCGTAAGCAAAACAAACAGTTTGAGTATAAAAGTGGCCGTGGTATCGTCTATGTCATCACGGCAA
Organism: Brachyptera risi; assembly: GCA_964007535.1. Lineage (NCBI taxonomy): Eukaryota > Metazoa > Arthropoda > Insecta > Plecoptera > Taeniopterygidae > Brachyptera > Brachyptera risi. Next base: position 18,204,582 of record OZ023328.1, read on the forward strand.
GTCTGTCGTCCAGCAAAATGTTCAACTTGAACCAACTTTCAAGGTTACAGTGAACGACAAGCCCGGTAAGTCTGTGATTGGCTCATTCATTTTGACGGCACGGCAAATTCGTGTTGTCGTGGCTCTATGAACGTACCTTTACAGGTAAAAAATCCAATCCAAATTTCCAAATTTCAACTGGCACAAACACTGTGACATCAAAGCCAAACTTCCCATTATTATTACCATATATTCCATCTGAATGCATTGATACTAGTTTCTATGAATTGGGTGAAAGGGAAAGAAAGAACAGCAGCTTACCGAGATTCACTAGTTTCGTAATCTCAATCCATTTTTTTCAATTCTCTGCTAAGAATTCTATGATGATTTTTTTCTTTACCATTATACTAGTCAAAGACTTTTATATCGAATTGAATGAATCAAAATTGAATTATGGGGGTCTTATTTCTTTTTATTGGGTTTTTATCGTAGAACTGTGAGCTTCTCAATTGACATCTCATTTTCAATGTCTGTTGTCTCTTTGTGTTTTCTTTGTCTTGTATGTTTCCAGTGTCTTCACTGATGGTCCAAGATCTTTGCGTTACTCCCAACAATGTATTTTCTGTAATTTTCTGTATTTATCAATGTAATTAGGGCCTACGTGTATCGTTTTATAACTCATCTTATATTGCTAAATTGGCACTACCAATCTTTACCATAGTCTTGATATTGTCAGATTATTTTACGTCATTCAACTAACGTACTTCACGTTCCAAATGAACGAAGTTACCTTTTACTTTGGTCCATTCTGGAATAAGCTTGATCAACATCCACGTAAGTTCCCTAAACTATTGGGCTACTATAGGCCTACTAACTATATGGCTATTTATGTATTAGCTTATCAAACTTTGCTTAGCAAGCTTTTGACTTGCAATGGATACTCAACAGCTAAATAGTGTATACCATCCATGCTATACCATGTTTTCTACCTCTTTTACAGGTGACTTTGGTGCATTTGAGTGGTCCACATGCGAACAAAAATTATTGTACATTGCTGAGAAGAAGTTACCTAAGACTGAACCGTTTTACAAACCAACGCCACAAACACATGCAGAGAACGGAGTAGGAGATGTCAAAGCTATCAAGGTAGGTCCAAAGAGACCTAATGGTCCCACTCTATGAAACGGAATCCAGCTAAGGCACCGCTTCAGAGAATGAAGACGTCAGCCTGGGTTCAGGTTCCTCATAAGACATGGGTTTTTGTAAATGTCCTTCCACCTATTATCACTTCATCATTTCATCATCACACGCTCATTCATATTCCCATATAATGCGTCCATATATAGGCCCATGCTGCCCATGTAATAATGATGCGTTGAACGTCATTGAAAAAATAGTTGTCATGTCTATGTGACATGCAATCTGAACTGTGGAGGTTTAGGGTAGTTTGAAGAACAGGATTTACGAAGAATTTACTTATCCAATATCTATTATTAATTTTTTGTCTGAAAGGATCAACATTTTATTGATTGATTGATTGATTGATTATGGTTAGCAACAACCCTACCAACAGCTAGGTTATTGGGGATACAAAGGAGCCACAAAGACGTTCACAAAAACCTATGTGGGATTTCTTATGCAGAATTCAAATCCATGCCAAATGATGACATCAGTTTCTAAAGCAGTACCTTGGTATTCAGTAGCCTTAATTTGGGAACAATGATTTTGTATCAAGTTTTGATGTTATTAAAAAAAAAAAGAAAAAAAAAAGTACCTTGATACACTGAGCCAAGGAGGGAACTAAGTTGGAATTTTAACAATTCGTAGGTCTACTTTAATGAAATAATAGGCTACATTTGAGAGTGAATCATGTACACAGATAGAATAAGATTAAATATATGCTCACAACATGAAAATTCTGTAGTGTTTCTGGAATTGTTTAAATGATGGATGTTCTTTGTTTTTTAATGATTTGTGACTAGCCTGACTGGAATGTAACGATGTTTGGCGTGATAGTAATCTGACTATGTGTGCAGGGGGAAGAGTATGTGTGGCGTCCCGACTGGGGCGAACAGATGGTCGGAAAGCACCAACCCATCATCGGCGTGTGCAATCTGAGCAACGAGCTGATAACGGTGATGGACGGTGTGCCCAGCCACCTGTCACCCGGACAAGTGATCTGGACGCCGGATGGGGAGGGAGTCGTCGGTGTGGCTTGGAGCAACGAGCCACGACGTCTCGGGCTCATCTACTGCACCAACAGAGATAGCTTCATCTTTCACATCAATAAAGAGGGCGAATTTCGTAAGCGTTTACAATTTAGTCGATTTCGTAAAGAGCTTACAGACAGAGTTGTAGGAATATAGCATCCACTTTCAGTTTTGGTAGTCAATTTTTATGTGAAATATAGCATTTTGTAGCAAACTACTAAAAAAAAAACAGGTGACTGCAAACTCGAGATCAACAATAACGGAATTATCAACAGAAATTTCTTCATCTTTCGGACTTTTCAGTGTGAGGCATGAAACTTTCCAAATACCAGTTACTGTTGATAGTTATTCAAGGAAAGAGATAACGATTATTCTCAACTTGAAACCATTGGTTTCTCCCGTTAATTTCATACTTGAACACACTTTTCGAAACCAACTTTCTATACAATACTGTGTTGACTTCAAACCCGGGCATTTTAACAAAATTGAAGTTGATGGTCAACTTTTTGTTGAAGTTGTAAGTCAGCAAAAAGTGCGAGCATGTATTATGAGCATGTCTTGATAATGTATTAAGGGATAACCGTAGTTGTAGGCCTAAGTAAACGCTGGGGGCACGATCAAACTCTTTTCTCCACCATGTCCATGGACTGGAGCTGACTGTCTCAGGTGTACCGGTAGTAACATGACAATCATTTTTTGTGAAAATTCAATTTATTTTATGGTTGTTTTTGATCTAGGCCTATATCGATCATTGTTTCGTATTGAATTCATCGAATTCGATAACAAATCGATCAGAAATACTAAAATCAAACGGCAACCCTTAATTAAAAGTAAAATGGAATATTTAGTTTTTAGAATTGCTGCTAGAGATTGTTCTGCTTGTTCTCTGGCCAGGGGTTCTATCGGACGACAAACTAGCCGTGCGATCGCCTCGGTTCAGCCCGGACGGAGAGTATTTGATCTGGCTGGAGCGTCCGGCGGGCGGCGTCCACCACGGGGCACACCGACTGATGCGCTATCGCTGGAGCACGGGCGAGAAGGAGACGGTCGTAGACGTGGTGAGGCAGCACATGCAGACGACAGGTGGCACCCCGTTCTACGGTATTTACAGTCACGCTCTCCCACGGAGGTGCTGGACGGAAGATTCAAAGAGGATCATTTTCAGGTGAATAATATGGGTCAAGATACGTTGAGGTTTGCCGGTCTCTTCTAGTCTCACAACTCGGCTCAATCTTCTTCTATTAAATGAGTTACGTCCTTGAAAAAAACGATCGCTGCGATTTCCAGTGAGCAGTCTGGTACTATGCGTCATGCCTTCTGCAACTCTCATAAATATTGATATTTCAAGTGACTTGCCACAGTACAGCTGAGCCGACGCATACGTAATTTTTCTAAAGAAAGTTAGTTCCTTTATCGCTACTAGATACTAGGGATAACTTCGATTCCAAAAAATCAGAACCGGATAACCGATTTACAGAACCGGTTCAGAACCGATTCTCCGCAATATTTTGGTCGAAAATGAGAGAAAACTTTCATCTAGACGCTCTCTTATATAGGCGCGAGTTTATTCCTTGTTTTTAGGCGTCATCATATTATTCGATTATCTTTCAGCATCTCCTCTGACGGAACAAAGCAAAGGTAGGATACATTTTGGATTTTAGCCTACTCCGCATGGAGAAGAAAAGACAAACATATAATGAACGCGTGAACTAGAATATTATATCAATACAAATCATATTGCGACAGCACACTCGAAAAACATTCATCAATAATACATAATGTCTCAATCAACGTGATGAATAATTGAAAAAATCATCACAGAAAGAATCGATTCTCTATTTCAGAACCGATTGAACCTGGAACCGATTCCGAACCGGTTTTCGGTTAACCGAAGTTATCCCTACTAGATACTCACGATTGGTATTTACAGTCGAACCCACTTATAACGAACTCGGTTTTAACGAAATTTCGGTTTTTACGAATTAATTACCATCCCCCTCCAAATCTCCTATCCTTACAATGTTAAATAAAGACCTATAACGAAGCGATTTATATTTCAAAATTCGGTTATTACGAATTTTTTGTCACTTTTCAGCATATTTTGCTCATTATTTTCATTTATTTCCAACAAAATGTTTGAAAATCGGAGCATTTTGCGTGAATTTATTTTCAGGTTACATTTATTTTGAACGGACTGTACATCGTAGCAGCTGGTGACGCGTAGAGCACGTGGTCATAACTCTTGCTGCACCCCCCCCTCCCCGTCCCTCGCACAGTGGAACGGCCCAAAACAAAACACTCGCTCAACGCGCACTAAATAATAACGTGATGGTGACATCTTCAATGACTTTGTTTATCTATTTTTTGTTTACATTCCTTCATTTCCATTCGTGATAGTGTCCTGTAACCTAGGAAATAAAACACGAAAAGTGGGGAGTTGTGGTGTCATGTGATAGCAGATGATAAGTTCTTTATGAAAGGACATTGTTGTTTTCTATTACTTTCTACAAACATAGGTACTAAGTGATGATACGATGCGATGATAATATGTCACATAATACAGTACTATACTAGGGCCTAAGTCGTAAATGTAGGCCTATCTTTATAAATCTCTAAAATTCAAGTGCTGTTATGAAAAGAAGCAATAAATCTCTATAACGAAATTCTGTTTTTACGAACAGATTTTCATTCCCCTTGAAATTCGTTATATGCGGGTCCGACTGTACATAGATTTATCTGGAAAATTGGTACATATTTTCAACATTGGTGGGATAGGGAGTTGAGACACCATAAGAGATCAGCAAACCAACGCAACCCTCCATGGATCTTGGTATGGACGCTACGTGACATCGCCTCTCTCTCGACCTGGGACACCAACTCGTATCACAATGACGTAGTCAGGAAACCATATTGATGCCCACACAAGCGTATACAGTACCGGTAAACAGTATTTTTTTAAACTGACCCACAGTGTAGTGGTACAGTGTGTGCCTTTGGTGTGAGTGGGCTACGATTAGAATACATCCCAGGCTACTTTTTGTTCATCAAAATTATTATGTGAAAGCTTTAGGCCATGAGTTATGGTGAAGTTTCTCTTTTAGGGACGGATATAAGAATTGTAAAAGTCAATTAATTTTGTCTCCTTTGCATGCATCTTTCTCTGTTACATCACATCAAAGCAGAGTGTAACCTTTAGTTATGGGTAACCTTTGAAAGTAAGCTAGGTATTAAACTAGAAACATTAATCCAACTGGAAAAAAAAAATGTGAAATGAAGGCTGTTTTGCTTAATGTCGAACACGAAGATGGAGGTTCTTTGGTGAAATAAAACGAAAGTTACTAATATCATTGTTTCATAGTATTTTAATTACTATATCTTTATATGCCTATTGCATATATTATTATAAAACGGGTAGTGTCGTTAGTATTGTTATATTATTGTACCATTGTTATTCCTAATTATTGTAAAGTGTGCAATTGAAATAAGTAAATAGCTACACCATGCTAATAGAGTTTATCACTACGTACTACTACTACTACTACTAATATCAGTCCAACTTTTATCATCTTCAAACCATTTTGTCATCATATTATATCTTTTACTATTCAGTACAATTATCGTTTTCTGTTGACTTTTTTTTAGCTTCAGTCTCGAGTTTTGAGACTAGATTTGTCATCATTATATATAATGTGCAAACCTGCCAAATCAATAAATACAAATATACATACTTGGTTTCAGTACTCCTCAAAAGTGCACCGTCAACACCTACGTTGTGAACATAGAGACGAAGAGTATAACAGAGTTGGAGTGTCCGAAAGGCAGCCAGTCGGTTCTGGACGTGTGCAACGATATCGTTGTTTGTTCCCGGAGCTCGTTGAAGATCCCGGCCAGTCTAGTGCTCGGCAAGTTGGTCGGAAAGTCTGTTGACACCAACGTGCAGTGGAAGGCGGTTACGAATTGGCAGCCAGCATCTGGCCTAGACTCGTTCGCTGTTCATTACTTGGCCCTTACCGACGACAAAGACTCCGATGCTAAATGTAGTACGTACCTTTATTCATCTCTTAAGCAAGATTGAACTCTGAGCAATCGATAGCTTATTAATTGTCTGCAGGTAACAAAAGTCAATAAAGTAGAAAGTAGCTTTTCATCATCAACAAATGTGGGAGCTGGTAGATGGATTGAGGGAAGAGGGGAAACTCGATGAAATACAGCTCATGTATTGTTCCTTTACTTTTCAGAGTCATTCAATGCTATTTACTTTGGACCAGAACTTGGTTCCAAGAATGAGATACCATTAATTGTGTGGCCTCACGGAGGGCCACACTCCGTCTTCTGCAATGATTTCAAGATGGAGGCTGCACTGATGACGCAACTAGGCTTTGCCGTGTTGATGGTAAACTATCGCGGATCGATTGGTGCCGGACAGGATAGCGTCGAGTTTTTACCTGGCCGCATTGGCGACACTGACGTGCGGGATGTGCAGAATGCGGTCGACCAAGCGCTGAAGCAGTTCCCCTTTCTCAATCCAAAGAAAATGGTATTGTTCGGAGGATCACACGGTGGTTTCTTAGTTACTCATCTCAGCGGTCAATATCCGGTGATTACAACTTTTTTTGTGAACTAAACTAATTTTAGTTTTGTCTAAATATTATTGACTTCTGTATTTTGTATTCATCTAGTTATCTAACAGTCATGTGATAATAAAATGCAACTGTAATTTTCTTTCAGGATAAATACAGAGCAGTTGTAGCCAGAAATCCCGTTATAGATGTTGCAACTATGTATGCCATTTCTGATATACCAGACTGGTAAGTGATGCAGTTGGTATGAAATTTACTGGGAGGTAGGTTCCACAAGAATCAAAACTCAAGTTACCTACTACCTTTTCCATGGACCCGGAAGAAATTAATCACCAGGTGAAAATCACAAAAACATGAATAATACTGTAGGGGTAGGCCTATACTAAAACTCATGCATGTTTCAAGTTTTAGTAGGCCTACAGTATATTATTGATGTTTCTGTGATTTTTACCTGGTGGTCATTTTCTTTCTAGTCCGTGGAATACCTAGGTACTGTAGTGGGAAACTTGAGTTTGTTGATTCTTGTGGAACCCGTCTCCCAGTAGTCATGTCCAGTCCATTTTGTGTTATTTTGTATCCTATTCATGTGTTTCCTCCAACCTGTACCAACCTCATTTTTCTCATATTACTTCTTCTCTTACTATATATCATCATCTATCATTCATCTTTTTTATCATTCATCATAAATTGATGAACATACATTAATTATTTGACCTCCTCATCGTATTTGTATTGTGATCAATGAGTGATAAGTTGAAATAATTATTCAATTAATCAATTATATAATAATATATTATTCAATTATGTAATAATGTATTATTTAATTATATAATAATAGGCCTATATGATTAGGCCCGTATAATTAATAATTAGTGAAATAATTGGTTCAAAACGTGAAGAGCCAGATTAAATTTTAATATATATTATATATCACTATTGTTATTTATTAACATTAATCCATATATTATGTTGTTCGTGTAGGACTGCTGTCGAGAGTGGATTGCTGTATAGTGACTGCAATGAAATGAGCTTAACAGCCATCGAAAGAATGAGAAAGTGTTCTCCGATCAACTACGTCAATAGTGTCATTGCGCCAACATTGCTAATGGTCGGCAGAAAAGATCAACGGGTGCCAGACAGCCAGTCGATACATTATTACCACACGCTGAAGGCGAATAATGTTAAGACAAGACTGCATTCTTACGACGATTGCCATCCTCTCGGCCAGTGTGCTGTCGAAATGGATAATTTGATCAATTCGGCTATTTGGTTCCTCGAACATACTGCTTAGTGCTTAGTGCTTAGGCATGGCTGAATATACTCGAGGTTCAGTCCGAGACGGAAGATATTCACAAGTTGCCTCTTTAGTCTTTACACATTGTTCTGTTCATTAAATAAAGCAAGTGATAACTCATTTATTCTTAATATTGTGCATTGATATGCATTTTATGATCAGACCTGTAATGAAAAGTGATGTTAGGTCTAGTTTAGATTGTGTAATAAAAACACCATGAAGACTACTTTTTTTAAGTGGAGAATAAAGACTTCAGCAGTGCACAATTGCACCATCATCTCGGTGAATGTAAAGAGGATGCGAACGTTTTGACTGTACCTTTACGTACTCGTTTAGAAACTACTCCCTCAGGTTGGACAAACCTGAGGTTTCTGAACATTGGGGCAACCTGTTTTTTTTTTAGACCGAACCTTGACACAAGGTTTACAAACCGATTGGGTTCATACGTAAACCATTTTAATCATCTGACCTGCACAGATCATTAAAACAAAAACTTTAAATGAAAACCAAATGAATCGTTACTATGAATGAATTGATACGATTCATTAAATGAATCGTAATAACATTCATGCAGGAAAATTCAGCATTGGTTCCATGTGTCTTGTGGTGGTGAAAATAGAGTAGAAGCAGAAAATTGATGGTTGCGGGAACGATGCATCAAGTTACGTGTATTAAGGGGACCCAGACCTTGTATGCTTGACTATGTTAATTCACTCAGCTTCAGATAGCTTTTTCTCAGCTATGGTATATTCAAATCTGCTAAGTTTTTTTCAACTTGTTATTGCACTCATCACCAGACTTTAACACGAGGATTTTTCAAAATTTAATTTTTTCTCGATATTATGATTTTTTGAAATATTTCCAATATTTTTTTAGGATTTACTACATTTTGTACCATGAAAATAATTTTAAAAAATTCAATAAATTTTTCATCAAAATTTCCCCGTGTTAAAGTTTGTGAGATATGTACATAAACATGCTGTGAAATTTTTTTTTTTTCATGGGACAAATCCTTGAGAAAAGATAATTTCATGGTTGAAAACAACATTCTGAAATAAATGTGATTCAAAAAGAGATGCTATTTGCCTAGACTTTGAATTCTGTACCATTATTGAGGAGAAAATTCACAAGAATATTCAAACACTTCTGAATTGACAGTCTTTGACATTTATAAAATCTCAATTCAAAACTCTTGTCCAGTTGCACCGATTCAAAAAGTGTAACTTCCTTTTTATAAAACTACAAAATTTGGAATATTGAAAAAGTTATGAATTTTTTTATTCTCATGCAAATTTCAACTCGAATAAACCACAAAAGAAGCAGTTTCTACAGAAAAAACAGCGCGGACGTAATTGATGATAATTCCTGTACCTGAAGTATCAACAGCATGTACAAACAAATTAAATTGCAGTATTCATCACACTCCAAATAAAAATAATGATGAAAAAAAAAATTTAAATTAAAAAATGAAATGGTCTGGGTCCCCTTAAACAAAAGATTAGGTTTATGTCTTTAATCAACTTCTGCACAACCCTACAGTACTTGCTTATTACAAGTGGTCAAGTGTTTAGTTCACTTCATTGATACTTCATATATGATTTTGGATCACTGCCATTGTCATCATTTTGAAACATCATTTCATTTTGCTGTAAGGATCCAGCCAACTAATCCATACCTGATTGTCATCATCCCCCACCCCTGCTGATCATCTGATCTCTTACGTCGATAGCGTAAACAGTAAGATAAGAGTAAAGTCAACTAGGAGACGAGCGAGCATGTTGATATCAAAGTTATTAATCCAATCTAAAAATGTCAAAGTGAGTGACCCATTGTCCCCATTGTGTTTATTTAGTATATCTATTATCTAGTGAAAATGTTGGATAATATATTCACTTTTTTAACTGGGTAAGGCAATCCAATTGAAGTGGGTTGAAAAGTAATATCTGGTCATTGTTTGATTTACCGGTGACTTGATAACAAGTAAATAGACGACGGGTTGGCCTCACTCGTGTATGCATGGGCAGATTACTACATATGCCATCTATTAGTAGCCATATAGAGATCAGTAGTCTGGCCTAGTATGCTCAATTATCATAAGAGGTGAAGGACTATCATTTATAAGTACATTATAACAAATAAATATACCGTATTTACTCGCATATAAGTCGCATGTATATTTAGAAATTTGAGAACTCAAAACAGGGGTGCGACCAATACGCGGGTGCGACTTATACACGCGCACAAAATCTCCAAAAATAAAAGTCAAATGCATCAATTCTCGTCACAGTCGAGCTTGCTATTTTTACATCATCAAAAAGTCACATGCGTCTCATGTCATTTTTTCAAGTGAGAAAAAACGTCACATTTTGCGATAAAAACAGTTGCCGTGAAACACTGCCGGTCGTCCAATGTTAGAGCATAGGGCGAACCCACAATCGTCGTCAGAATTCATGCATAGACAGTCGTCAGTGCTGAAGCAAACATGATACTTTTAGAGTCTTGTGTTACACTGAATAATAAGACAAACACTTCAACACATCTGTACATCATCAAAACAGTTGCCATGAAACACTGGTCGTCCAATGTTACAGTATAGAGCGAACCCCCAATCGTCGTCAGAATTGATGCACAGGCGGTCATCAATATTGAAGCAAATAAATACACGTAAATATGTTTACATTCATTTTTATCTAGCCTCTTCCTAGTGTTGAATGAGTAGCCCCCTATAGACAAATCAGCCATACATAGCATTGTTGATTGATGATTGATGATAAACAGATGTCTCAAAGTGTTATTGTTGATGATCAGTGTAACATGATACTTTAAAAGTATCATGTTAAATGTTACACTGATTACCAACAAGAACACTTTTGACACATCTGTTTAACATTAATCAACAATGCTATGTATGGGTGATAACAGTCTGTAGTGGGCTATTCATTGAACACTAGGAAGAGGCTAGATAAAAATGAATATGAACTTGGGAGATATTTACGTAATCATCGTGTGCTCTGGGTCCCGTCGTCACGCTCGGGTATGTTAGGCAACCTGTCCCCTTCCCACCCTCGCGGTTTAGTTTAGGCCCCTCACAATGGTTTCTCATGTCTCATACCAAGGGTTTCTCTCTTAAGCGTCGGGAACAGAGAGCTAAACATGTCAATCGCGATGTATTTTGGACTGTACTGGAGACTTTTTTTCTTGATAACATCGAAACTTGATACAAAATCATTGTTCCCTCAATTAAGGCTATGGATGAAAGATAGGATCGTTTGGACGGGGCACCACAAGGGCGATCTTACCACTCCATTTTGATTATTTAAAACTAAAGAGCTTCAACACCAGGACTGCTCTGTCTGTGACCTTAACTTTTCGCCATGGATAAAAGTCTTTCAGTATAAACACTCGAATGTTGATATCTTCCACTTTAAACTAAGTCTCTTGGGCAATGATCACTTCTTTCGATTTTCAGCAGATGTAAAATTTATCATTATACAAAATTGACAAAATAAATTAGTGATAGGACTATAATGTTATAATTAGGCCTATCACTCTACTAAATAATGGTAATAATACTAATACTGATACTGGAGACTGCAGGTGCGACTTATACGACCATACAAAGGGTTTTTCAAAAAATGACTGTCAAAAACAGGGGTGCGACTTATACGCGGGTGCGACTTATATGCGAGTAAATACGGTAATTCATTTCAGTCTAGGCCTACATATTATAGTCTGTTAATAAGTCATGATAATGCAGTAATTAGTTTCATTATCTAGGTATATTGTATTCTCCCATATAGTCATTTATCTCAATAAAAATTAAGTACTTTTTACCAAATATGAAGTTTTACAAACTATAGGGCGTACCTTATTACATTAACGTGGTGTGTATAGGAAAAAAGCCTGAGGCTGAATATATGAATTGGGTGAAAGGGAAAGAGAGAACAGCAGCTTACCGAGATTTATGAGTAGAGAAAGACCTACTCATAGTGGAGAGCCCGTTGATAGAACACATAGAGATGAAAGTTACACAAGGTTTCATCTCTATGTGTTCTATCAGTGGGCTCTCCTCTATGAGTAGGCCTTTCTCTACTCATACATCTCGGTAAGCTGCTGTTCTCTCTTTCCCTTTCACCCATTTCATTTATTACATTAACGTGTATGCAAATACTGGTAAATGGCTATTTTCAAAAGTAAATTTCCTTATAGTTGTATTTTGAAAGTTATTTGTACACATGAATGTCAAACGTATTGCAAATAAATGTATTTAAATTCAACACGACTCTTGGGAAATTATGTGCCTATATTACAACTACCGTATAGAATGGTAAACACTAGAATGTCATTAAATTTTATCCATAGTATAGTACGGTACTATGTATTTCACACATAGTATTCAGTGGATTTGAATGGACAAAATGAGTGCAATGCCTAAGAAGTTTGTACAACCCCGAGTTGCCTACCGAAGACTTTTATCTTTGGTTATGAATTTTTGTAATTAAAAAGATGAATTATCATCTTCCAAGTAGAAACTGGTGGATGTATAAGCCATAAACATGTATCAAATACGTTGTGACCAGAGATGTGGTAGTGCAATTAACTGAAAAGTTACTTCAAAGATTGTAAGTTTATCACTACTACTACTAAAAAGTGCAATCATGTTACTTTTGGGTACTTTACATAGGGTGGATTGCAGAGACGGAGTTCAAACCCCGGCCTACCTTAGACGCCGTCCAAGTAAGAAATTGCATTGCAACCACAATGCAATTTCTTACTTAGACGGCGTCTAAGGTAGGCCGGGGTTAAACTCCGTCTCTGTAATCCATCCATAGAATTGAGACATTTTAATAGGGTGAATTTTGTATTAGGTAAGTCACTTGTATACCGGTAATTATCAATAATTATAAATAAAATAGAATAGAAATAAATGAATTAATTATTCTAATATACGAAGTAATTAGGTATAAATATACTATGACATAAAAGTTCATCCCCGTAGGGTTTACAATACATACAAGTTACCATAATCATTCGGGGTACAAATGACGCAAAGTAAATATCAATTCACACACACACACATATATATATATATATATATATATATATATATATATATATATATATATATATATATATATATATATATATAAATATATATATATATATAAATATATATATATATATATATATATATATATATATATATATATATATATATATATATATATATATATATATATATATATATATATAAAAGCATTAGATCAGATTACGGGGTTGAATGGAATGAACAGAGCAGAGACTCGACTCTACCATATTTGATACCACTAGTCAAACGCGAAATATGCGTTGTAAGATGAGCAAGATATCTCAATAAGGTATAAAAGTCCTTAAAGTAGTTCTACCCTTGCTACTTTATCGACTCTGGTATTCTACACACCTTGATATCTGAATAAGCTATTAAAGTCGTTAAAGTAGTTCTACTCTTGCCACTTCATTGACTCTGGTGTTCTACACACCTTGACGCATATAAAAAATACTTCATTGTTGGTCAACTCTTGAATCTAGAAAGCAGTGAATCTCGACAACTTAATTCTGTCACAATTTTTATGATATATCTATGACTAGATATATATATGACTAGACATATGATATAAATATATTTTATGAATATTGTCAGTCATTTTATTTTTTTTCTCTAAAACAACTGATCAGAATTGCTTAAAAAATCGTTATAATATGTAAAATCCATGTATACACATTTAGAGAGAATTTCATTCCATTTGGAGAGATTTTATTTTTCAACATTTTCTGCCCAGCCAAATCTTATGGGGTTTTTAGAAACTTTGAGATGATGATTCTCAAAATCGGTTCGACCGATTCATCCCAAAAACTATACAGTTCTAAGTTGGATGAGTTTGCGTGTACAAAAAAAGTTTCATGTTGATCAGTCAACCCTTGCGACCTGTAGAGTGCTTACAAAAAAAAAAAAAGAAAAAAACACACAGACAAAGCCCTATAAGAGTGGGATGGAGACTTCACTACGCTCATCAACAATTTTTTTTATTCCTTTCCGAGTTCCACAGGTCAAACGAAAACACAAACCTTGGTGAAAGTTAGCATGCGCACATGTCACCATACAACTCCATACTGCTAGTTTTAAGGTGCAATCGATGAACCACTTTTGAGAAAAACTATTTCAAAATTTTGAAAATTCCTATAAGAATAAAGCAGAGGAAAATGTTGAATAAATATTTTCTTTGAATAGGCCTACATTTAAATTTTCAAAGACTAAGTATTCCAAAGTATTTCATAAATCAGATCCGTTGTTTTGAAGAAAAAATATAATGTCATTGTTTGCTCCATTAATTAATGGCTTATAAAGCTAATAATTAAGGAGAGCAATAGATGGGCCTATAACCAATTAAATTGGGACAAAATTTAAATATGCAATTAATTGAATAAGAAGTCTGTGACCTAATAGTTTCAAAATCAAGGTGTGTATATAGCTTCCTATTACATGTTATATAAATATGCTCATTTTGCTCATCTCACAATGCGTGTTATGGTAAGTTTTCTTAGTTAGATTAACCTTCTTTATGGATTAACTAAGATAATGCTTGATAACAATAACTTCTAGGCCTATACAGATCACAAGTTACTACACAGAAAAAAGGAGATCGTTACAACCATTACGAAGTAATATATATAAAGGTCTTTGGTTACAACTAGAGGTCTAATCGCAACATACCCAGGTCTGCATGTAAATTGGTCCCTCTTGAAGCAACTATTTCAAGGGTGCATGCACTAAAATAGTAAATTCGCATTGGAAATAATAGTAGGCCTACTAACTTGAGCATTTGGCCATTGACTTTATAATATTATTATAAAGTCAATGGCCAAATGCTCAGTTGTTACGTAGTTTAACTATGTTAGATGATTTGGCATGCTACCCTGAACCATTGAATGCCCGAAATCAATGATTTGGCTTGCTGTAAATCTGTAAAAATACGCTTCAAATATTTAATTCAAGATTCAAACCTTTGTACCGGTATGCTGAATTCAATAAGTCCCTAGCACAATAACTAAGTGTATTTTGATTGAGGAATTTACATTTCAAAATTTTATAAACTCTATCACATGTAAAGATCAAAAAAATTGAAACTGAAAAATCGTCGGAACGGTAGCTTGCCGCCAAAATGAACGACTCGATAGATCGAATAAGAGCGTAGACTTTCGATTGCACGTTCATTAATATCTTTCGAATCGTTTGAATAAGTTGTTTGGAGTGACATGTGTTGCGATGTGTTGGGGTATTTGCTGAGTGTCGCCAGTAAATAAATAATAATTCTCAAAAAGACCAGTGAATTGCAATTACAAGTCACGATAGCACCTATTCATTAAACTAAATAATCATGAGTACAATACTTGAAAAAATTGCGGGGATAGAGGCAGAGGTGAGATATTTTTACTCCTATTGAGTGGCCCTCATAGCCCCTAGGCCTATGTCACGTCCTAGGCTAGTTCTAGGCCTAGCTTTAGTAAGGTTTTAGGCCTTGAGTCAGTGGCTCAGTAGAAATCCTTTGCTTTAAAACTGTCACTTTGACGTATGCCTAGGCCCCACAGCCACTGAGCCAACATAAATATACTTCCACAGCCCTTGAATAGGCCTAGGCCTAGGCCTAGTCTTATGAGGTCTAGCAGTCTGCTACAGAAACCTAGGCTCTAGACGTGGCCTACGGCTATGTCTTGTTATGTCAGTAAGATCCTTAGAGCTTGCGCATTATCCCATGTATTTTCAACATGTTGATGTGGTGGGGATGATTACAGCCACAGGTACTAGAAGTCGTCAAGTCTCGCTGTCAGTTTTCAGAGTATAAATCAGGCATTGAGCATGCAATGAGTTATTATTATTATTATTATTATTAACTCTTGCAGTTGCACATAAATGCGCGGTGGCAAGTTCCCTATCAATCCTATCCTATCGCCTCCCTAACCTTCTGACGGAATAGCTTCAACCCTATTTCATCCTCCTCAAGTATACTTCTACTAAGCCCATTCCAATCCCTACCTGTCCTATTCAAGAAAGAGAACTTACCGACATCTAATCTAGCCCCCTTTATAACTACTGCTCTATCATGACTTCGCCTACCCCCATACCCTGACTCATTCCTTACAATCAACCTATTCAACTCTCCCCAGCCCCCTTCTCCTTCCATTACCCTGAAGAAATTACAGATCCGATCCTCCTTTCTCCGTATTTCCAATTCCCGCCATCCCAAGTCTCGGATCATCTCAGATGGACTCTCCAATATTCTCACCCTCTCCCCCCTTTCATTCTCCCCCCATTTCCACCTCCTAACCCTACCTGTAACCCTTCTAACTGCAATCCTTTGCACCCTTTCCACATCCCTTATCTCACCTAATCTATAAGGATCCCAAACTGAACTAGCATATTCCACCATGGGACGCACTAACGAGAAATAAGCCTTTTCCTTTATCTTCATACTTGTCCCCCTAAGCTGCCTCATTACAAAGTTTAGTGCATTTATACTCTTTTTTACTATTCTCTCAATCTGACTCCCCCACCCTAGACGTCTATCAAATACCACCCCCAAGTACTTGTAATTTTCCACTGACTCAAGTGACTTCCCTCCTACATCATACACTACATCAGCCCTCACTCTCCTCCTACCAAAGGTGACTAACTTACACTTCCCTTCATTTAACCCCATCTTGTTCAACTGAACCCAACAATTAAGTGCCGTCAAATCTGCCTGAATAGCTACTACATCCTCCTCTGTATTGATTTCCCTATAAACCACACAATCATCTGCAAATAACCTTATTCTCGAATTAACAACCCTAGTCAGATCATCTATATATAAATCAAATAATAACGGACCTAGCACACTACCCTGTGGAACTCCTGACGTAACCTTAACCTCACTTGAAACCTCCGAACCTACTCGAACCGTTTGAACTCTATCCTGAAGAAAGTTTCCAATCCAATTAACTAACCCAGCATTCCCAATGGACAGTTTTAACTTCCCTAATAGTATAGAGTGATCTACCTTGTCGAAAGCCTTTTCAAAATCTAAAAACACTGCATCAATACAGCCCCCCTTGTCTACTACCCCTGCCAGCTCTTCCGCAAAACCTAACAACTGTGTCTCACATGAATACCCCTTCCTAAACCCATGCTGCACTTCCGAAATACCCCTATGTTCATCTACTTTCTCCATTATTCTCTTTATAACTACCCTTTCCATCATCTTACATACATGTGACGTTAAACTGATTCCCCTGTAGTTGTCTACCCTGCCCCTTTGCCCTCCCTTTGAAATTGGAACCACCTCCGCTTTTTTCCAATCTTGCGGTACTCTACCTGCTGTGAGTGAGGCTTGGAACAACCTTAGCAAATAACCTACAACCCCCCTACCCGCTAATTTCAGGAGATCGCTTTGCACCCCATCTATGCCTGGTGACTTCCCACTTTTTAGTTTCCTCAATACATTCCACACTTCCCCCTCTGTAAGCAGGACTTCTTCCCCCTCCCCCTCCAGTGTTGTTTCTCCCTCCCCTATAAATCCAGTCACATTGAACACTTCCCCGTAGAATCTATTTAATGCTGCTGCCTTCTCCTTATCCGTTTTCCACTCATTCCCTCCCTGATCAACTAAGGTGGGCAACTCCTTACTACTACCCTTCTGACTAGAAACAAACCTGTACATTCTATTCCAGCTACCCTGTACATCACGTTCATTAAACATACCACCCATGAAGTTTTCTTTCGCCTCCCTCTTAGCCTTGTTTAAGTCCCGCCTCAGGTCCCTGATCGCTTCCTTTCCCTCCCCTGACTCCCTCAATTTCCTACTCATCTTTCTACCCTTTCTCTTAAGCCTCCTAACTGTACTATTATAGTAGGCAGGATCTGCATTTGCCTGCAACACCTTATAGGGAACCAACATATCTCTAACCTCCTCATATACTTTCCGAAAATTGAACCACAGACCTTCAACATCACGCTTGTCTATCTCACACCACTTCTCAAACCTATCCTCAAAAGCTTTTTGAACCTCTCTTGCCTGCACCCTTTTGTACCCCCAAACTTTCTTCCCAACGTTATCGGTTTGAACCGGAGCTAAAGCTAAGCTGACTATAGGTACCCGATGATCGCTAATGCCATCAACAATCACTGTTTTTGCCCACAACTCACTCGGCCTGACTAACACTACGTCTAGAATATTTGTACCCCCTAACCTTCTACTCCTGGTTCCCTCCTCCACAACCTGATGAAAACCTTCGTTTAATATGCCCGTAACGATGTTTTGCATTACTCCCCTCCCTTGTTCTCTACCTCCTACCTCCCATCTTACGTTAGGCATGTTCAAATCTCCCGCTATAATTAAACTCTCTACATTATCCCTAGCACTAAGCCTATCCTCTAAGCAATGAAGCAGTCCTAAATCCCCCCCCGGAGGCCTATATGCTGCGATTACCTCAAGAGACTGTTTGCCTACTGTTATCTTCATTCCCATCATCTCTGCTTCCTCTTCCTTCCAGAGCACTGTCCCCTGAATACCTCTTTTAACTGCTACCATTACCCCCCCTCCATGCCTATCCCTATCTCTTCTATGCAATGTGTAACGATCTATAGTTAATTCACTTTCTGTAAAACCCCCTCCCAACCATGTCTCTACTGCCACCACCACTTCTGGCTGGTACAATTCTAATAGCGTTCTAAATTCATCCACCTTATTTGCTAGACTCCTACAATTTACTACCATTAGGTTAATCTCCTGGCATTTACTTTCCCTCGACCTATTTCCCCCCCCACCCACTCTCCCCCCCTTTTCTTCATTCATCGCACCCCCCTCAAGTCAAACCTGTGTTCCCAGCCTATCACCTACCCTCCCTAACAGCCCACCAAACATACGCTGCCCTTCCTTTGACAAATGAAGTCCATCCCCACCTAATCCTTCTCCTCTTAGCCAACAATTGGAGTCCACAAAACACACATCCATTCTTTCGCACATACGACTAAGAAAGTCATTCATACCATTGATGACCCCCCTCTGCATATCCCTACGATATAAAATCCCACTAACCACCACCCTACCTTCCCCAAACCTCCCACGAGCTACTTTCACTAGCCCCTCCATCTCCTGTACTAACTTGACCTTTCCCCACCCATCCCTACCACTCACGTCATTTGTCCCTACATGAACTATCACCGCCTTCCCTGCAGCATCCTTCTCACTAACCTGTTCCAACACTTTCTTCATCCTAACTACCCCTATTCCTGGTAAAACTGTGACGTCCAGCTTTCCCCCGGCCTGCGCTCCTACTCCCCGAACGAGTGAGTCTCCTAGCAGCATCACCCCTCTCAAGCCCTCCCTGTCTGCCTCAACCTCAACCTCCTCTGCAGCCCTACTCTGTCCCAGTCTACCACTATCTTCCTCTGTCCTAAGTACTTCCTTAGCCTTGGTTTTTCCCATTGCCTTCCCAACCTTAGCCCTAGCTTCATCCTGCCTATCACTGATTACCTTTACCACAGGTGTCTCCTTACCCTTATACTCAGCACTACTCCTAGGCCCGTTCCCCATGCTCACTTCATCTACATACCATCCCCTAACCTTACCCACTCTATCTCCCTCGAGATCCTTTCCCTCCTTAGCCTTCCTCAACTTCCGCTTTAACCTAGCAATAGTACTCCTTAACTGCTCTTCTAACTCTCCCCACTTCCCTGCCTCCTTTTCTACTACCTTATCTTTCCAATCCCCCACACAGCTACCAGAGTTGCTTTAGAAACTGAGGTCAGACATGGTTTCATATTCCGTGCATAAGGCATGGATTTTTGTAAACGTCCTTTCACTTCATTGTTTCGTTATAACTTGCTCATTTGTATCACCATATGACCTAGTAGCTGGTGGGGTCGTTGATCACTATTACAATAATCGACTAACTAATAATATTGTTACATGTTTAGATGGCCAGAACTCAGAAGAACAAAGCCACTTCACAACATTTGGGTTTGTTAAAAGCTAAGCTAGCTAAGCTTCGTCGCGAACTCATAACCCCAAAAGGCGGTGCCGGTGCTACTGGTGAAGGTTTCGATGTAGCAAAGACTGGAGATGCACGAATTGGTTTTGTAGGTCAGTACAAGTTTTCTATATCCTACAACTTATTAAATAGCTTATTAACAGTACCTGTAGGACCTACTGTATTGCTCTTCATTAGGGCCTAAATTATCTTAAGTTGAAATAAAGTTAAAATGTCTAGTGGCTCTAGGGCCTAAGTTTGTCTTTTTCACTAAGTAGCACCAGGCCTACTATCACAAGAGAACAATTAGTATCGTCATTTGTCAGCGCGATTTGGGTAGTAGTAGAGATGTCATATTGCTCATTAGTCATTAGTAATTTATTATACGTACCGGTACTATCATTGATAGGTAGGCCTAATATGTAGGCCTACTCAGAGACATCAGGTTGTGAGCAAAGGAAATGACAATAGGTCTACTGCCGTCTACTAGCACAAAAGAAAACCTCATTCACGGTATTGTCTATAATATGAAAACCATGTTTTGCGGTACCGGTAATTAAAAACTAACTCAACATTATCTCTTTCTGTGACAGGATTCCCTTCAGTTGGTAAATCAACACTGTTGAGTACGCTAGCCGGTGTTTACTCGGAGGTAGCTGCGTACGAATTCACTACGTTGACCACAGTCCCTGGTTGCATTAAGTACAAAGGCGCAAAGATACAGCTTCTTGATCTCCCTGGCATCATTGAGGGCGCCAAGGATGGTAAAGGACGAGGTCGTCAGGTGATTGCCGTCGCTCGAACCTGTAGTCTCATCTTTATTGTTCTTGATGTGCTCAAGCCCCTGCAGCATAAAAAGTTGCTGGAACACGAATTAGAAGGATTCGGATTACGACTTAATAAAAGTCCACCTAATATTGTCTTTCGTAAAAAGGATAAGGGTGGTGTCAACCTTCAAACCATGGTCACGCAATCGGAACTTGATTTGGACACCGTTAAGTCCATTCTATCCGAGTATCGAATGCACAATGCTGATATCACTCTACGATATGACGCAACCACTGATGATCTTATTGACGTCATTGAAGGGAATCGCATCTATATCCCGTGTATTTATCTACTTAATAAGATAGGTAAGTAACAGTAGTGAATGAAATGATAGAAATATGTAGAGTAGGATTCGGGGGAATGCCAGTCTTGCACGTATAGGCCCTAGGCCTACTGCTTCAATAGAACCTCGATAAATTCAGCTTCGTTCTGAATCGACCAGCCTCCTGGGTCTTGACAGCAGATATAGTTTTTATAATATTGAAGTAAAGCTATAAATAATGAAGAATACTCATAGTCACTCGGAAGCTGATGAAGCTTTTTTTTCTCACTTATTTTTCAAGATATACCGGTAGTAAGGTTACTTTTTGATGAGTAGGCCCAAGAAAATATTGAATGTGCTTTTTATTTGAACACGTAAAATACTCGTGGATAAGTACGACGTGACGAGCATACATTCAGCCTTTCGTGGTTAGCCTACTATTATTAAAATGTTGACGGTAGTTCAATTATTCAGTATTTTTTTGTGTAATTCAACACTGTAAATCGAAATTAGGTTATAGTGGTCCTGTGACCTCAATTTATTGACGTTTTTACTATGTCAAAGTCCTCCATCAAATGTGAGCGCATGTTTACAAGTGTCAGGGGTGCTGTCATGTTCTGGCTTGTTATTGGTTGAACAAAGTGAAGTCCATCCATCTCTGAAGTGCAGGACTGGTTGTCTTCAATTTGTCTTGTTTTGATTGATTGAAAAATGTTGGTTTTACTCTTAATAGAAAGTAACTAAAAACTAATCGGGAATCACACAAACAGCGTGGTATTTTTTCTAATTAAATGAACAACCTTTAGAACTAGATATGCTGTTAGTGGAAAATACAGCCTTTTAAAAGCCAAATTAACCAGTAGTTCAATCCAAGAAAATTACAGTAAAATATTTGAATCACACAACATTAGCCACATTTGATGGCGGTTCCTTTGGTTAATTTGGGAGTGAAAAACGTTCTTTTCTGAATCAATCGGGAATGCAGATTCCAACCACAATTCATAAAACAACGTTTTTGTTGGTCAAGCGACTGATATAGGAAGCTCTATTATGAAAACACGAAATACAAATATATGACAGGAGCAGGAGAATTCACAAAATTACCGGCTAATATCATTTCAGCAGCTCAATAGCTATTCCAATTACTTCCATGTAGAAACAGAGTCATGTTTAAAAATTCTGGTAGGGCCTATCGTATCTTAACTAGAGTCGATTATAGTTTTCTTCCATGTAGGCCTTCAGCCTATATTTAATATAGATTTACAATACATGACAAACAAATTGTTTCTCTGTTTCCTTATACATAACTCGATTCTCTAATTCTTAGATCAGATAAGCATAGAAGAATTAGATGTGATCTACAAGATACCACATTGTGTGCCAATATCTGCGCATCACAAGTGGAATTTCGATGATTTACTGGAGATGATGTGGGAATACCTTCAACTTGTTCGAATGTAAGTACCAGTACCTGTAACCATAGTTGGGTGCTTCTCATTCTGTCAGCTGGCATTTCAGACAGCTTTTCACTAATAGAGTTGTGTTAAACAATAGTCCTCTATTATATTTAGAAGGGAATAAGTATTGAATAACATACACGTGCAATATTTCCGAGTACCCGGTACGTACTGTACTATAGAAGGCAATCATCTTCAATGGGATGATCATAATAGCTTCAAGTTGTTTTTCTTGTAAAACGTGTCTTGAAGCCTATCCTACTAGTGTATGGGACTTTGCCCAGTGCTCAGCATTTGAATACCTGGTGTGAACTTGTCAAGATTGCAAGATTGAATCTCGTATGACTTCGGATAGAAGGGGGTCCTATAGGCCTACCTGATTCTGTGATCCAATTTTGTGGTGTTGAATTTTTGAAGGAAGATTCAACACTGCAATATTGGCATGCAGTGACAGGTGTGAACAGGTCATTATAATCGTGAGTGTTGATATACGTCAAATTAGTTAACACCGCTCGTTATCGTATTTAATACAGAATAATTAAATATGTAGGGAATAGACTCAAAAGATGATTCTACAAAAAATAAGCAATCAGTCCTTCTCGTGGCAATTTTAAACCTACTTGAGATGTTTTATATAAATGCTTAGCTGGGTTTGTTGATTGTATTTATTATTGTACTTTACCTCTGCCCTGCACCTATATAGCCACCCTCGGTAGCTTGGTCAGCTGAGGCACCGCTTCAGAAACTGAAGTCACCGCTGGGCGTGGGTTCGAATCCCGCATAATGCATGGGTTTTTGTAAATGTCCTATCACTAATCATCACTTCATAGTTTCATAATCACCTGCTCATTCGTACCCCCTTATAATGTAGCTATTGGTGGGGTCGTTAAGCAAACAATAATAATAATAATATTGCACCTACATGTAGGTCCATGAACTCAAGGTGCATATATATAGCTTTCCATTACATTTCATATGAAAATGCCTATCGTATTGGTATCACTCATGCAACAACGCATATGTTGGGTTTTTCTAGTTATTATTATCATCATTAAATTCAATTTTTAATTGAGATTTTTTGTGGGTATAATATAATGTGGGGTTTGAATGTCTAGCTACACCAAACCTAAAGGGCAGCTCCCTGATTACGAGTCGCCTGTGGTACTCCACTCCGAGCGCCTTTCTATTGAAGACTTCTGTAACAAACTTCATCGAACAATCGCCAAGGAGTTCAAGTAGTATGTATATCTGTTACTCATCGTTGAAACATTGAATTAATTCTGAATCCACTCCCGTTCGTTGGCCAACAATTCAAACTGTAGCCTTCTTCAAATGCATACTACGTAGAGTTTATAAAATGGCATTGGCAGTGGAACATCTTTATCAAGAATACACTGGCTCATAAACTGCTCAAGAAATTAGCCTGATGAAGAAATGCCAATTTTGCATAAAATCGCATACTGAATCATGATACTTCATGAGGCATTAGCATCTCCGTGCTCAATCTTATGGGCCGTGACAGTCGTTATCAATCAAGATAGAGCCTCTCAAAAGCACGTGTTTTCAAATCAACAGGTTCCAAATGATTGACGTATTTTCAATGCCATTTCAAACCCATTTTGTCAATCTTTCAAAACTTGTTTGGCTGGCATAGGTCTATTATTATTGGATATTATTGAATATTCGACCAATTCATACCTATGAATCGAAGAGTACTTGAATTGAGAAAATATTGATTATTCAAAGGAACGTAGATGTACGCAAAGTACTTCGATAATCCAATCTGAAAATAGTGTTCAAGAAAGTGATGAGTCGAAATATTACTCCAAATTATGGTGAAGTCGGAATTCAGATCAACCATATTAATTCACATTGAAATGCCTCTACTCTCAGTCGAGGTTCGACTTCAGGTTTCAAATGTGTTGAAGTTTGGACCAAAGTAACCGAGTTTGGAATAACAAGAGTTTACTGTTAAGGCCCATCCACAATGCAATGCTAACATTAACGCGAGAAATGTTTGCCTTATGGGATGACGTTTTTCTATTCACAACCAACACTAACAATAACGCTATCATTAACGTGAACATGAAACCTTGCAAGCTCCAAGCTTTCATGTCAATGTTAGTGTCGAAACGTAAGAATCGGGCCAATCAGAATCCTTTGATTTCCGAATAACAACGACTAGTGGCGAAGTACAACTAAGCCATCACAATGTTGTTCAGAACATGTCCCTCCATCTTGTTTCGACTTTGGCAAGAGTCCCTAGCCTATTTTAATTTTAGGTCATGTTTCCCCTTTCTTTTTCAAACGTGCAATGATTGAGCCCAGATCTTTGACTTCTAGCTCCAGGACAATAGTGTAAAATATAGGTATAGCCCATCAAAACTCCAAACATACAATAGGCCTACTAAAAAGCAGAATCATCTAAATCCATTTTCGAATAGGCCCAACTGTCAAATCGAGTTAAATGTCAGACAAAGTACACAGACGCGATAGCAGGTAGTCGTGTGAGATGGCAGTGGAATCGGCGCGAAAAATCTGGACTTCTGATTGGCTGTTGGTTATTGTTTACGTTGATGTCCTTTCCTATTGTGAACAGACATTTGTTTCATGATCTTGTTAATGTTGGTGTTCATGTTAATGTTAGTGTTAGCGTTGTATTGTGAATGGGCGTTTACTATTTAGTCGTTCCGAGTCACTTCCGATGCCAGTCCCTGTGACTCGTTTTCAACGTGACTCTTAGCTACCCATTTCAAAAATTTAGTTCTACAAGTGGTAAGAAAATGTCCATGTCAAGCACTAGTGATGTGACTGAATATCAATTGTTTGTTCATTTTTAGTGCGTTGGTATGGGGAACGTCGGTGAAGCATCAGCCGCAGAAAGTTGGCAAAGACCACGTCCTGAACGACGAGGATGTTGTTCAGATTGTCAAGAAAGTCTGATAACGTTGCGAGACGTGCAAACTCGAGGTGCGAAGAAAAGAATGACAACTAACCTACCTGTTCCCACAGTTGAACTAAGGGATTGAAGCCATTAAAGGACCTCGCACGTAGGCTCTAAGCTTTCCGTGATGTTGGATTTCATTCTTTCTAAACGTTGCCTTGCCTGGGGTTTCTGTACTTTCGTCCCTGTTGATTCATATCAGTTTATATTACGATATCATTCGATGCTAAATGACCTCGCTGTTGATGCGCCTTGAAACCCTAATATTCATTCATTCGATGTATCATTTTGCGTTTGTAGAAAATGCAACATTGTAATGAGACAGACTATTTACTAGGGTTGATGTTCGATTTCAATATTTTTGATCGATTCAATATATTAGAACTTCGATATCGAATTGGAATGTTCAATGTTCGATAAATTTGATGTCGAAACAATGATCGATATCGGTAGGAAAAATTGAAAATAACTGGAAAAAGATTAAACCAAGTACAGTAGAACATTTTTAATCAGTTTCTCGCTTATACATTTATTACCTTTACAAGTTTAGTTTTTGATCCCACCCATTATACTCCCTCCCTATGTTAAGTAGTTTCTTTAATGAGTTTTTTTAGTCTGGTCCCCTGAAAAACATACTAATGAGGTTTCACTGTAACAACAATCCAATGAGTTACCGGTAATACTCATGCAGTTACTCCTTGCTGTCAGTGTAATATTGTTGTGTATCATTGAAAATAACAAAATATAACGTTTTCCATGAAAATGACCACCGTACTGTTTTGTCGGTAAACGAAGTCGCAAGCCAAAGTGTAAAACACCCCTCCACATACGCACAGCCTGTTGCGTTTACTTAGTTATAACTAGACCATATTACATAATTAATATGTGATCTCCAACCTAATTTTTTAACATTTTTGAATCAATAGGCCTATCAAATGATAATTGGAAATGTCGATATTTTTTATCAATATTCTATAGACCTATTAACGTTTTAAAATCGTTTGTAATTTTCATATCGAATGGCAACGCTAATATTCACAAAATGATAACGAGGCAAGGTGAAAATCACTGGGTTCAGGTTGTATTTTACAAAAAATTGAAACGTAATAAAAAAGCTGATTATTATTGAAAATCAACCAAGGGTAATAACAAGTCAGTCCGCTGATCATCATTTTATCCAATAATTTATTTTTAGTGAAAGTCAACCTGAGTTAAATAAGGTCGGGTTTCACACGTGTCGACATTTGTCACTTCAACCTCGAGAAGGTACATATTTTGCCAGACGAGCACAAGAAATGCTAACACTATACCATAGTCAAGTACACGTGAATCTTGCTAAGATGTCCAAAACGAAACTCCCAGTCGTTAATGTTGAATGATAGGCACAACAGTGAAAGAGACTGACAGTTGTTTGAATTTCTTATTTTGACTCGACTGTAATTGACTATGATTTGAACTTGAAAATGATCAACAGAATTAAATAATGTTGCAATAAAGCCTAGCAGTTCTTTACTTTCATCCCCCCTCACCCTACAAGTAGTCCTCACTTGTTTTTCTGTAGACAGTTAATCACTGCATTGCATGGTAAATCAGGCAAACTCAGCATATGCGTTGTGAGATGAGCGAGTTATTCATATGAAAGTGGTGTGTATAGGAAAATAGCCTGAGGCTGAATATATGAAATGGGTGAAAGGGAAAGAAAGAACAGCAGCTAACCGAGATTTATGAGTAGAGAAAGGCCTACTCATAGTGGAGAGCTCGTAGATAGAAGACAGAGATGACACTCGAGATTCTGACGTTTCGGCTATTGCCTTGGTCGCAGTAGAGTAGAAAGTGATGAACTGATGAACTACTGTGACCAAGGGAATTTAGCCAAAACGTCAGAATATTGCGTGTACTTTTCATCTCTGTGTTCTATCTACGGGCTCTCCACCATGAGTAGGCCTTTCTCTACTCATGAATCTTGCTTTCACCTAATTCATTTATTCATATGAAATACTGTATATTCAAAAGTTACATACACACTTGGACTTCTAAACTATCAAGCCTTCCTGTAATAACTCATAGGCTTTGTTGTACAGCCTTTACTGTAGATAGTAGACTACAGAATTAGTTCCGAGTAAATGAACCAAGTGACCATTCGTGTTGGGAAAAGGAATCTTCGATCTTCTTATCAATCTTTAGTTTCTTTGTTTTAATTTCTTCAACACATTCGTTGATCCTCCTAATCATGACATTTATGCATTGGAATGAGCGCAATTATCTGCAGACTCATTTAAAATTTTGCTGCCTTATTTTTCTGACTGCGGCTACAATTACTGTCTGTGGTAAAACAAGTAAAGAAAATCTGGATTATTTTTTAATTAATTGACTTCTAAGTGTAATATACAAAACATAATGAACAAACACTCTTCAATATCTTCACAACATTCTGGATTTTAGCTTCTTACAAGATTCACTCGTTCAAGAAAAACAATAGACTACTGCCACTACTCAAGTGAAGATATTAGGTCTATACAGTTACAGTAGTTTCAGTTAAACATTAAATAAATGCAATCAAGTAACATTACTACAATGTACATAACATTTCAACACACTCATTTCTAACTATAAACTTTCTACCAAACCTATCTATATCCTATCTTCCCTCGGCCACTGCCTTCTTTGTTCACCTCCTGAGCGTAGACTTTATGTGCCTTTATAACTCTATAGAGTCTAGAGAACTACAGTGAACCCTCTTCAATTCGAAATCCTGTGGACCCTAAAAATATAAATTTTGAATTGTTAAAGTTTTACTTATTAAAATATTCACCAGTGAGTGGTCAAAACTCTGTAGGTATCAAAACATTGTTTGAATTATAGCAAAATTCGTATTATCAGAGTTTGAATCAACGAGGGTTTACTGTACTAGCACAGGCGCTTGACAAATTGAATGATCAGGCCTTTTAGCTGTTGTCCAGACGACTTGATGTTACAACCAGGCTAAACTAGACTATAATTAGAGTAGAGGATGTTGCCTACATCCTGCTGGGATAGAACCTGTACCACCCTCTGGAATAGAATCAGTATGTACCATAGGGGTAGAAACAGTATGTCATTCTAGGCTAGAACCAGTAGGTCATCTTGAGAGCGCCAGTAGTGTCGACAGGCATCTCCATGATGCTTGCTTGACGTGCTAAGACTGCGCTGTTGAGTGGAGCACGTTCACCGCTAGGCGCTAAACGAGGTGTTTCCTGTAACTCCATGTCGGCTGCCAAGTCTTCGTACGAACTGGCGGGCCTACAACCAAACAAAAGTACTTTGAGGAAAAATGCAGCTTATCTCCCAATCTATTCCGCAGTTCATCTCATCCAGTTCATGGAGTTATTGCTGGAGCTACAAATGTGTTCCAGCAACATGAACCACCGCTCTATGCGTCACTTCCCCCAAGTGTTTACGATGTTCGTACCTCTTTGCGTTTCTCCGCAAGGCCCTCTTTCTACGAGATGTAACTAAAATATAAATATAAAATATAAAAAATATATCTTTCTGAAATAGACTTACAAGTAGGAAAATGCAGCATATATGCATTGTAAAATGAGTGATATATTTGTATGAATATACCTTGAAGCGACAGTAAACCTTGATATGTAGTTGTACCACACTGATACCAGCCCTCAATCAATTGTCTTGAAAGCACTGCAAATTTTGAATATTGTTTCAAAACATCAATTGATAATTTAATGAATTATGATGGATCAATTTTAATTGATGAGTGTTTGACTCAAATTGATGAGTACAGTAATTACTAATTGAATGCTTGATAATTAATAATTGATTGATTAATTGATAACCAACAGCATCCCTAATACATAGGTATTTATTCTCAAAAATAGTTAGGTATTCACTTGAGGGTTTTGTCATTCTCACAAAAAAACTTCTAACTACGCTACATTTAAAAACTTCATCTAGAGTTGATCAGTCGAACAATTTTTATGTGCATACAGCAATTATTTTGAAATATTTCTATCCAAACATATTGTTGTATATTACCCATTCCATGACACAGAGCAATTCACTTCTACTGTTGGTACTCACCTTGTTGGAATACACTGAAAACAGTCTGCCAGCGTCCAGTTTTTACCAAACTCCTCCCCTTGCTCGACAGTTTGGGGCAATCTGTGGTGCAACGTCTCTGGCAGCCGCAAACCCGAGAGACCACCCACCACGGAAACAATGCCCATGATAACCAGGGGCAGAACCAGCACTTCGGAGCCCTGGCATTGCAAAATCAATCTCGATTAGCTAAGACAGCCTAGAAACAATCTGGAATGTCTAGTCGTTGAGCAGTATAGCTCGATGTGAAATAAATTCAACGCACAGCTAGTGGCATGCTACGGAGTGCTATACGGCTTTTGAATGTGCAGCATCTCTGGAATTTGCCAATAGATTTTAGTCATCAATTCAGTGTGTCGTTAAACCCAACTCTGAAACTCAAGACTCAGAATATTGAGTTATATTTCAATTTAATTGGCAGATTGGCACAACATGGCACAAAATACTGTATGTTCTTTGAAATTGCCAACAGACAAGAGTGTCCTCCCTAGCAGTTATAACATCTACAATTAATTATTTGCATTGATTTTTACTCAAATTCAAATTTAATTGATATTTATATTCACGTTATCTAAGCACATAGATTCAAACTTTTGATACTTGGTGAAATCAGTCCCGTACCATGTGTGAGAGTCCCCAAAAGTAAGAATTTCTTTTCTGTTTTTCTAATATGTGTTAAATCGTGTGCAATATAGTAGTACAAGGTTGGTTGGTTTAAAGTCAGGTAAAAAAATAACTTTTTAAAACGTCGTTCCATGCTACACCACATATCTTTTAATGAGACACGTGATATGCTCTGTTAGGTTGGGGGATAGTTAAACTAGTAACTTTATCATCAAAAATGAAATAAGTGCCAATACCAGTTACTCAAAACTTGGGGAATATCACTTCAAATTTGATGATATCAATTCAAAAATTTTTACCACATTTATAGCCCAAAGGTGAAAAATTGCCAACTAAACATACTGCGAAATGAACGTGCTAAATAATTTCATTAATTGGTCTATTCTTGTCAATTAATTAATTTATTCATTATTATTTTTTTTTCAATTGTCTAATGTGAAAGATTACAATTCTACATCAACGAGAACTTGAACATGTAAATTCATATTAATTTGGTATCAAATAAAATTGAAACGAGTAACGAAAATGATAACGCTGTTGGTGTCTTACAATTTAAAAAAAATATTCCGTTTTTAAAAGTTTCTAAAAGTTCACGCTACTATGAAATTATGATAATGAGGTATGAGGAGGTTGTGATGCAATGGACGTACCAGATAAGTGACGAAAGGAATGATGATCAGGCCAAGCCCACCAACGTAGGCAGAGAAACCAATACCGATGCCCCGCAGATTGGTCGGGTAGAGCTCCCCAGCAAACGGATAGATAATCAGAAACGAGGCTGAAATAGCAAACTTGGAAAAGAGGAAGAGCACGAGCGTGGCGACCACTGCGTCTGAAACACAAAACACTTGTTCAGACATTTTTCACATCTCAACACTTACAAAATTCATATTCTTAATGGTAGACCAGATGGAACCAGAAAATCAAAAAATGTCTTGTTAATTTTTTGAGAGTGTTTTTTGCAGAAATGATAATAATTTAAAAATTGTGTTTCTACTAATTGATCCCCATCGATTTGAATAATCAGAACATACCTTTATACCCTGTTCACACCGATAGGTTAATCTCGATCAAGCTAATTGCGATTAAATGCACGCATGGAATTGTGGGTGATAAACTAACTGTGTTAATGCGCTAACATGGTTTGCTGACATAGATTAAGACGTTGATCACTGTTAACGTTAATGGAGTTGCGTTCACACTACACGGTAATCGAGTTTAAGTCGTTGATCGTGATTAACATTTTCGGTGTGAACAGGGTATTAGGGTCTGTATTCATCCATCTGTTTTCATAAAAATGAAAAATGTACTTCTGACAAATAACTAGATTTCAAGTCAACTAAGGTAGAACCATTGAAGTAAATTGATATTAAACTGACTAGTCAAACGCGAAATATGCGTTGTGGGATGAGCGAGATATCTCAATAAGACATTTAAGTCCTTAAAGTAGTTCTACCCTTGCTACTTTATCGACTCTGGTATTCTACACACCTTGATATCTGAATAAGCTATTAAAGTCCTTAAAGTAGTTCTTCTCTTGCCACTTCATTAACTCTGGTGTTCTACACACCTTGACGCATATAAAAAATACTTCATTGTTGGTCAACTCTTGAATCTAGAAAGCAGTGAATCTCGACAACTTAATTCTGTCACAATTTTTAGGCTATGATATATTTTATGACTAGTCAAACGCGAAATATGCGTTGTAAGATGAGCGAGATATTTGAATAAGGTATAAAAGTCCTTGAAGTAGTTCTACCCTTGCTACTTTATCGACTCTGGTATTCTACACACCTTGATATCTGAATAAGCTATAAAAGTCGTTAAAGTAGTTCTAATCTCCTTTTCTTTATTGACTCTGGTATTCTACACACCTTGACGCAAATAAAAAATACTTCATTGTTGGTCAACTCAATTGAATCTAGAAAGCAGTGAATCTCGACACCTTGATTCTGTCACAATTTTTATGATTTATTTTATGCATATTATCAGTTATTTTTTTTTCTTCAAAACGGCTGATTGGAATTGCATACAAGATCGTGAAAATGTGTAAAATCTATGTATACACATTTAGAAAAAATTTCATCTCATTTGGAAAGATTTTATTTTCCAACATTTTCCGCCCACCCAAATCTTATTGGGTTTTTAGAAACTTTGAGATGATTTTTCTCAAAATTGGTACGACTGATTCATTCCAAAAACTATACAGTTCCAAGTTGGATGAGTTTGCGTGTACAAAATAAGTTTCATGTTGATCAGTCAACCCTTGCGACCTGTGGAGTGCTTACCAAAAAAAAAAAAAAAAAAAACACACGGACAAAGCCTTATAAGAGTGGGATGGAGACTTCGCTACGCTCATCAATAATTGGGGCCTGTATGAACAAAGAGAACGTATTATTAATGTATTGAACGTCATTATTAATCACTCCAATCGAAGACAACCGAAATCACTCTTGTTGGTTCACACGGATTCATGTGTTTACGTCTTGAAACATTCTCTTATAGATCTTCAAAGACCACAGATACCGACACTGCAAATAGTTCACATTTCGAGTGTAAACGATGTAAACGATTTGACGATGAATAAATTCAAATACACTAGTCAAACGCGAAATATGCGTTGTAAGATGAGCGAGATATCTCAATAAGGTATAAAAGTCCTTAAAGTAGTTCTACCCTTGCTACTTTATCGACTCTGGTATTCTACACACCTTGATATCTGAATAAGCTATTAAAGTCGTTAAAGTAGTTCTACTCTTGCCACTTCATTGACTCTGGTGTTCTACACACCTTGACGCATATAAAAAATACTTCATTGTTGGTCAACTCTTGAATCTAGAAAGCAGTGAATCTCGACAACTTAATTCTGTCACAATTTTTATGATATATTTTATGAATATTATCAGTCATTTTATTTTTTTTCTTCAAAACGACTGATCAGAATTGCTTAAAAAATCGTAATAATGTGTAAAATCCATGTATACACATTTTAAAAAAAATTCATCTCATTTGGAAAGATTTTATTTTCCAACATTTTCCGCCCACCCAAATCTTATTGGGTTTTTAGAAACTTTGAGATGATGATTCTCAAAATCGGTCTGACCGATTCATCCCAAAAACTATACAGTTCCAAGTTGGATGAGTTTGCGTGTACAAAAAACGTTTCATGTTGATCAGTCAACCCTTGCAACCTGTGGAGTGCTTACAAAAAAAAACAAAAAAACACACAGACAAAGCCCTATAAGAGTGTGATGAGAGACTTCGCTACGCTCATCAAATATTATCAGTCATTTTATTTTTTTTCTTCAAAACGACTGATCAGAATTGCTTAAAAAATCGTAATAATGTGTAAAATCCATGTATACACATTTAGAGAGAATTTCATTCCATTTGGAGAGATGTTTGATGAGCGTAGCGGAGTCTCCATCCCACTCTCATAAATCTTTGTCTGTGTGTTTTTTTTTTCTTTTTTTTTTCTTTGTTTGTTTGTAAGCACTCCACAGGTCGCAAGGGTTGACTGATCAACATGAATTTTTTTTTGTACACGCAAACTCATCCAACTTAGAACTGTATAGTTTTTGGAATGAATCGGTCAGACCGATTTTGAGAAAAATCATCTCAAAGTTTCTAAAAACCCCGTAAGATTTGGCTGGGCAGAAAATGTTGAAAAATAAAATCTCTCCAAATAGGATGAAATTTTCTCTAAATGTGTAAACATGGATTTTACACATTATTACGATTTTTTAAGCAATTCTGATCAGTCGTTTTGAAGAAAAAAATAAAAATAACTGATAATATTCATCAAATATATCATACAAATTGTTACAGAATTAAGTTGTTGAGATTCACTGCTTTCTAGATTCAAGAGTTGACCAACAATGAAGTATTTTTTATATGCGTCAAGGTGTGTAGAATACCAGAGTCAATGAAGTGGCAAGATTAGAACTACTTCAACGACTTTTATAGCTTATTCAGATATCAAGGTGTGTAGAATACCAGAGTCCATAAAGTAGCAAGGGTAGAACTACTTCAACGACTTTTATACCTTATTAGGATATCTCGCTCATCTTACAACGCATATTTCGCGTTTGACTAGTATTTTTCAACATTTTCTGCCCAGCCAAATCTTATGGGGTTTTTAGAAACTTTGAGATGATGATTCTCAAAATCGGTCCGACCGATTCATCCCAAAAAGTATACAGTTCTAAGTTGGATGAGTTTGCGTGTACAAAAAAAGTTTCATGTTGATCAGTCAACCCTTGCGACCTGTGGAGTGCTTACAAACAAAAAAAAAAAAAAAAAAAAAACACAGACAAAGCCCTATAAGAGTGGGATGGAGACTTCGCTACGCTCATCAATAAAGTCTTGCCGTTCTATTGATACAGATTTATTTAGAATTCCATACAATTTTGTAAAAATTTCTTGGCATCTAAAATGTTGATAATAAAAAAACGTCAAAACTAATGGGAATTACAACTATTTGAGTATTTGATGTGAGGATGACATCCTCATTGATATGCTCTCGTTCTAGCCCCGGCTCTTGATCTATTAAGCTGGACTATACCCAGCCAAAAAGTATGGCCAGCAACCACTAGCATTTAATCAATCAGGACAAACCTTCAGGTAGAAGTACGGTTATGATGCAACTGATACCGCTGCAGATCATGCAGACTGAGAGAGGCCAGCGTCGACCCCAGCGGTCCATCACCACCCAACAAGCCAGATAGCTGGGTATCTCCACAGCCGCTGATAGGAAGAAGCTGAGGTAACGGTCATTACCAAGGGCTGGCCCGTAGTAGCTCAATCCGACATAAACTGTCTGATTGGCAAACCTGGTTACAGACAATCAAACAATACAGTTCATTTTTTTAGCCTAGAGCCATATTATAATGAAAACAATGATTGTGACAGCAGATGTGCTATGTACTGTACATTAGTTCCATTGATGGTACTGTACATTTTATTCCAACGCTAGGAAAATGCAATATATGCGTGAGTTGGGCGATGAGGGCATATTTATATGAAATGTAATGGAAAAGTATACACACACCTTGATTTTGGAACTATTTTGCCACAGCCTTCCTAGAAAGCTATAGAGCTGAGAAATTCCACAAAAAGTATCAAGTCTCTTGATAAATGGCAAAAATGGTAGGGGTTGACCACGCTAGTTTTCATTCTTTTGCAATCAATTTATATGAACTGGTAACACCAATGATGCCAATAAAATAACTTTTGTTTTATGAGGTACAAGTACAGTAAAATTTACTTTATTCGTCCAATCATAGTTGGTTATACATTGTACTGCCACTTTTATAATGAAACATATTCACAAATAATTTAAAAAAAATCTATCTCCGAATTAGAGCTTTTCGTATAATTTTTACGTATATATTTTTATTTTCTATGGATATTGTTTTCGTTTATTATTTGTACACTAGAACCATACACTTCACAATTCAACATGCTTGAATTGCAGTTGGGATTTACCTTTCAAGCCTAAAACATAACATTTACCTGATTAAGATTAAAACAATAATAGTTTATACAATTAGTCAATTATATAGGCCTACAAGCAATGATCCTTGAAATTAGAATAGAATAGAATGTATTTATTTATCATGTACATACAAACGTCATACAATCAAAAAGGGCGAGGTTCGATCACATGACCGTTCTTCCACCTAACCTTTATAATTATTTAATAATACGAAAGACAAGAAAATAAATAATTATTCATTAACGTATCAGTGTAAAAAATTATCGTAAACTACATGCTAAGATAGAAATAGCTTATAGAGATTGAATTGGGACAATTAAGTTAGTAGTAAGAACATAGTTATGTACATGAACACTACTTTTAACAATAAAATAATCATGGAGGGATGCTGATATTTCTAACAATAATAGAGGAAACAATGTATTAAATCTATTCTTAGATTAACTTGATATCATATAAATAATTTACAAATCTTATCACATTTTATTTTTAGTGTTTAGCTATTAAGTCTTATATTGTGCATAAAAGTGAGATATAAATTTCACTAGGATTTCACTATCATGTCTCACTATATCTCTTAAAAACAACTATAATTACAAGAGAGAATATCAAGAGGTTGAAAATGGTCCATTCATGAGGTATTTTGGGTTTATATTTAGGTTTGAGAATAATGTTCTTTTCTTGTTTTAGCATAAGGACATTTTTAAACTCTATTTTGAAATTCATAAAGACTAACTGAACATTCAACATTATAAAGGCCTATCAGTACTTACTTGCTGCAATATAGAAACTTGAAAAAAATGAAAAAAATAGTTGAATAATAATAATACGTAGTGATAATTAATATTAATTTCAGAATTACGATGACGAATTGTTTCTGGTTCAGCAATGTCAAGTCTAAGCTATCTTCTTCCTTCTAGTGGACACAGTTTAGGTAATTATCTATACATTCTTTGAAATAGTGAATTGAAATACAAAAGGCTCGTCCTTCCCTCATCCTACTAAGATTAAATCATCAATAAAAGAAATTTGGAAAAATGTAAGGGAACAGTTGAGAGAAGTGAAATGTTACCAATTTAGTGTGATAAGTGCCGTCTTGAGTCTCATGTTGGGCGTCTTGAAAAGGGCTGTAACACTCGGACCTTGTCTTAAGCTTTTCTCCTCACTGAACGTTCGTTGCATCATCATGCGACGCTTCAGGTTCTGCGTGAAGCTTGCAGGTAGCTCTTTATTATTCACGCGAGCCAATGTCTCCAGGATGCGGGAACCTTCATGCAGTCTTCCTTTAGCAAGCAGCCAACGCGGAGATTCCGGCAGGACCCTGGCAACAGACAGGCGACCTTACAGTACTCACATGTTGTGGCAGCACACTTGAGAAATTAGAGAGGAAACTTTGATTCAAGTCCTGTGGGGGGGGGGGGGGGATATAAGTGTAAATGAAAAAGTGATATACTTCTAGGCTCTCATACATATGGGGTCTGGGCGAATTTTTTAAGCTGTTCTAAATCTTATTCAAGTGTCTATTCAAGTGAATTCACATTGTGTAATTGCTGAAAAAAAGGAACCAATATGTACTACATTGGTATTAAATCAGCACGAAATTATCTTCATATAAAATTTGAGTTGGGAAAATGATGTTATTCAACTTTGAAAATAAATGTTGATCGAATGAAACAATATTTTGAAAATTCATATGAATGTATCACGTTTCACCAGTTTGCAACCAGATGAATCAAAGTAAATTTTGACGAAATTTCGACGAAATTTGTTCTTTGATCATCTTCGAAGCATCTTCAACCCAAGAAACACCGTCTATTCTGCCGAACCTAAGTTATTGTGAGGGTTTTAAGGCATATAAAGTGGGTGTAGGTGGAAGGGGGGGGGAAGCAGAAACATTAGTGTGGGTCATTTCCCCCATATCTCCCCCTCTCTCTTTTGAATGCTTGGCCAGAATTACAATCACTGAGATGGGTAGACCAGTGGCTAGCACACAGACTATCATTCAATAGACTGGGGGTCATTTCCTGCCATGGCCAACCATTTGACAGAGATTTTCGTGGTTTCCCTCTCTCGTTTAGGTTCGTATTGAGATAGTTCATCAACAGATAACAATCTACTCCAAACTATCCAAAAACACTTAATAATAAAATAACCTCTCATCTCATCTTTCCATAATCTCATTCATCACTCACCGACGCTAATAGATCTTAGTCATCAATCAGTACAGTGCATCGTTATAAACCCAATTTAAATAAGAATTATGATTAGGTTGATACGAGTTATATTTTGGACTCACCACCAATAGCCAAAGTAGAGAACAAAAGGTGCTGAGGTGCAGTAAGCCAGTGTGACCCAGTCGCGTATGACGTACGTAACCAGTGTGAGAAGAATTAGGCCAAGTGTATAAAACAGACAAGTCATCACCGTCACAAAAGAGCGGTAGTTGGGTCCAACAAGTTCCAGAGCTGAAGTGAGACAAACAAAATAACCGAGATATAATTATGAAGATCTATACCTCATCTCCTGGCCGCATGGAGCAATCGCGTTACCACTGAGCTACTTGTACCGGTTTGTGCGTTCGTATTGTTCGTTCCTTTTATTCTTTTGATCAAGTTATTTCTTACAGTAATCTGTTCATTTGTCAGCTGATCATGCATACAAGAGTGACCACAAAGATCCAGCGTGCTACTCAATAAAAATATACAATAGAAAAATAATTCAGAAACAATACGTAGAGAATTGAAAGAATTCAACGAATTCAACAATCGAACAACAATTGTAACAAGTAAACGAGCAACAAGACAATTTCTATGGCTCTTCTATAGTGTTGGACGGATAGGAATCATGTCAACAGAAAACTACTTTATCAGTCTACTATACACTTGACAAAATAATGTAGTATTGAAAAATGTGTAGTCAGAGATGATTATTTATATTGGTGACAAGACTGCCTCGAATTTCTGTGCCACTTCAAAACTGTATTACTTATTCATCCTTATAGCCTTAATCGGGAAAGGAAGATCGTATATCAAGATTTCGATCTTGATAATAAAAGTAATTAGTGGGCATGTAGCTTACATATTATGAATGGTATCTGGTAGATGGCTGGTATGGTAAGACCCACGACTAAACGGCTGGCAGACCACGACCAGAAGTTGAGGGAGAGAGCGGTGGCAAAGCTACCTGTTATCAGAGTTGCCAAGCAACAGAAGAATGATAACCTGCGACCGATCCTGTTATATACATCAATACATATATAATATTTACATAATATTAATACATAATGATTTTATACATAATATTTATTAATTTATTGACTTGGAGTGAAAATATCGTGGTCTATTGACTGAGCTATTTAATACATATTTTATTGTAATAATACAATATAATACATATATTGCTCATAATAAGGACTACGATTATATTTTCATAACAATGATAAAAGCTTCAATTGATGAGCTTTTCAGGTTAACATGTATAGATGTTGCATGCACTTTCAGCACTGGGCCTTCATATTTATATGATTATTTTTTCATGATTATATATTTACACATCTATTATCAATATGCACTATTAAGCAAGAAAAAATGAAATATTATTCACTAAATAACCTTTATCAAATAAGGTGCGATATAAGGTGCAACTCGTGGATATGACAATAAAAACTTGGTCTATATTCAAATCAAATGATATTCGATTATATTTTTTTTACATTATGTGCACTCTGCAACACACGAACACAATACAGAACAATACATATTTCACATACATTACATTTTTACACGGAATTCTTAAAATTAGTACGTTGTATTCGTATTGCCTTTTATCAATATTAAGGGAGGAGGCCAGTGAAATTTTCACTTTTTTCACTTTTTTTTTTTTTCATATATTTAATTTGTTATGTATTTATAATTCTTTTTTTACTCCATATTACTGATAATACTACCACAACTAATCAATTTTCGATTTATAGTCCCTGTATGTATAGTTTCATGGCCCAAAATTCGCTGTTTTGAAGCCATTTTGTAGCTATATTTTCAGTTGATTACAGACTTTTGAATCACCCACAATTTATGTTGCCAAGGTTAGTGTATTTGCTGATAGGTATCACCACTTGCTTGAGCAATCATTTCACTGTTTTTACTTTTTAGTATCCAAGAAGCTTTGGTTCACAAATTCAAACTGTCAGACTAGAACCATCTAGAACGAAACTCCAGATTTTACTTTTTCCCTTGCGTTTCACTTCACACGTTTTACAGTCTTTTGTCATTTCTGTTGGTTTGAGTCATTTATGAAATGGGTAAAAACAAGAAATTGTATATAAAGAAAACAAAGAAAGAAATATCCAATGCTGCTAGGGTCAATTCTGAAAAGAGAGCTATTTTCAGCCCTAGGCCAGCGGATGATGTTTTGAATGAATCAGGTAAGCCTAAAATTACAACAACAATACTCATTCATAATACTCATCTGTTGGGCATATGATTGTTATGTAACTATGACTGCTTGTTTGACTTATAGCTGGACAAATAGATGTAGGCATATGTACCGGTACGCTAACTGTACCCAGTAACAGCAAACGTAGGCCTAGGCCTATTCCCGGGCTGGCAGAAATACCGATAAGCCCAGGTGCAGCTTCCGAGAGTTCTTCAGACACAGAATACATGTCAGGTGTGGAAGAACTACAAAACTCGACTGTTGAGGAGTGTCAGCCTTCAACAAGTACCGGTACTGGAGTGTCAGACAATATTTCTGAACGTGAGCCCACGCCCGTTGTCACTGGCCCGAATAAGAAGAGTGAGCGTATACAGGCAGTGTACGCTACTGCGGATGATCCTGTTACCATGCCATCTGATAACACTGTAGAGTATATTATAGCAAATATTGATACATATTCTGAATTATTGAGTCACTGCGTTTGTTCCATCTGTAAAGTGCACAGTTTGACTGTTACTAAGACGCACTCAGCTGGATTAGCTCACAAATTGTCACTCCACTGTGAACTAT
This sequence comes from Brachyptera risi, assembly GCA_964007535.1. Taxonomy (NCBI): domain Eukaryota; kingdom Metazoa; phylum Arthropoda; class Insecta; order Plecoptera; family Taeniopterygidae; genus Brachyptera; species Brachyptera risi. The sequence continues at coordinate 18,245,401 of OZ023328.1, forward strand.
GTGGAGATATCAATAGATCAGTGTATACGTCAGCCCGTATGTCGACCGGTTCATCGCGTCCTGGGTTCGATGTGAATCGGCGAGCCGCAGCAGCTATGACACACATGGGAAAAGGCTACTCTGGGTTTGAACAATTTTCCACCATCATGGGATTGAATCCGATGAGCAAAACCTCCTACGCGAGCCATTTGAAAAGTTATAGCAATGATGTCACTAGTCAAACATCATTTTTGGATGAAGCGCGTCGAGCAGTGAGAGAAGCGTACGCTAATCTGAACCCATCGTTGCTACTGGATGCCATGATAGAAATTGCTGTGAGTTTTGATGGTAGTTGGCACAAAAGGGGTTTCACGTCCAAGTATGGTTTCGCTGCGGTAATCGATTTACTTACAGGATTTGTCGTAGATTTTGAAGTGCTATCGAAGTATTGCCAGTCCTGTGAAATCGGGAAGTCGGAACTGGGTGAAGATTCTCCAGAATATCAAGTCTGGTACAACGGCCACAAGTCATCTTGTCAACAAAATTACGAAGGTTCATCTCCTGCGATGGAGGTCACTGCAGCCGATAGGCTGTGGCGAAGGTCCGAATCCTTCGGAATGCGGTACACCACTTTACTGTCTGACGGTGATGCCAAGACATTCAACCATCTTGTGAAGGAACAGATTTATGGCCCAGATGTTAGTTTCGAAAAAGAAGAATGCTTGAACCACGTTGCGAAGAGACTTGGCACTGGTCTTCGTAATGTGATTGCTCACGAAAAAGGTCAAGGAGTTACTCTCGGAGGTCGCTCTTATGGAAGCCTGAAACCTGACGTCATCAAATCTCTGACTAGGTATTATCGTAATGCTATTGTCAATAATATGCACAGCACCAATGAGATGAAGACCGCAATATTTGCAACACTCTACCACTGTTCGTCCACTGATTTGAATCCGCGGCACCATAAGTGTCCAACAGGCGAGAATACGTGGTGTTTCTTCAACAAAGCATTGGCTAATAATTCTAAACCTGGAAACCATAAAGATTACATTGGGACTCCATTATCAAATAAAGTTGTGACCAAGATCCTGCCCGTCTATCAGCGCCTTGCGTCAGATTCCCTACTTGAACGGTGCTTACTCGGACGGACTTCGAACGCAAACGAAAGTTTGCATAGTACCATCTGGCGCAGATGTCCGAAAGATACATTTGTCTCTAAAATGCGTATCGACATGGCTGTTGTGGAAGCCATCTCTGTTTTCAACAACGGATGTAGTGCATCAGTGAAAGAAAATATGGCAAATGCAAAACTTTCTCCAGGCCATTCCACAGCATCCTTGACGAAGAGACGAGACAAACGACGGGTGGGAAAGAGCCAGGTTCGTGCAGCATTGGCCTTCGAGAAGATGCGACATATAAAGAAGCTGGCTATGCTGAGAGCTGAAGAAAAACTGAAGAAAAATGAGGGTCTCACGTATGGGGCTGGTGCCTTCTAGTATGCCAGGCAAGGAGTTATGAGGAACTGACTTACTAAATCTCAACTCGAATCTGCAAATGTATTTTCTGGGATATATTTTTTCGACAATATACAATATGGAGAATGATGCAACTTCTATAATATTTTATGAAACATATCCATTTTTTTTGTGAATATTTTTGAATACATGCTCAATCATTGACAGTTATCTTTGTCAGTTATGTCTGATGGAACTATTGCAAATAATTGTATAACTTGAATACCTTTGAAATGTATTGTTTCAAAAAATTTGCTGAGGAATACAATCTTGAAATATACTGATAGTATGTCACATATAAGAGGATGATAACTGTTGTTCATTACTGTATCATTTATCTCCATTTTAAAATGAAAAAAAAAAATGTAAAAAAATAATTACTCGAATGAGGGCTTTCTTCATCACTATTCGTGAAAATTCATAAAAAATTTAATTCCAAGGCAAATTTTGGATAAATAATTTTGAATTATTTTTTTTATTTTTTGTTGCCCATCAAATGATAATCCACTGAATTTTCATCCACTTTGTTGGTATATTTAAGAAGTTGGGATTTTCACTGGCCTCCTCCCTTAAATGAAGTAAAGTAGAAGCCCGCAGAAGAAGGATTCTTGTGTGCGGGCTGACTAAAATAAAAAAACATTAGAAACAATTGACAGTCGAAAAACAGGAGATAGTTTTCATCACAAGGTTATGTGACGAGAAAGTAAACAAACGAGTAGACAAATTACGATTTCATGTTAAAGTTGAATTTAAGATGAAAAGAAGCCAAACAAAAACAGAATGTTTCTTGATGTATAAATTACAATTCCTTGTGTCAAGAACGTGAAGTTACTCATTTCTTAGCATCATTCACTTCACTTCAATTCGGGGTGGTGTTGTATGAGAGGACGTGGGGGGCAATGAGCCAAGTGTTTCCTGTTATTTTCCAGGCCGTATTAATGAATAATAAGTTGCACTTGACATGCAGTTTTGATTTCACACCTTTTATATCAGGAAGTTTTTGTAGTTGCTTAAAATATTTCAGGACTTGGCTCCAAGTTTTTACCCGTCAGGGTTTTTGGTGGGATATCAGTAATTTTTGTTGCTTCATGATGACTAGATGCATTTGCTTGTTCACATGGCATCAGGATATATTTTTTGTCTGTGTTATCAAATTTTCGTTCGAATGAATACAGTATCTTAATTGATTTCCTCGCCTATCGTATATCAGCATTAAATGGCCCAAAATGGTCGTCAAGTTGGAATATTCTTTAAATACAGGTAGCCTACTTGAAAAATACTTATTTCTGAATTTTGCTTCATCAGGCAATAAGGTAGGTATCAACGTGATAATTTATGAATATCAGCTGCTTCATTTGAAATTCATTACCTCTCTGTTGTGTCTGGTGACGATCATCCAGATAGATAGAGCGGAGAAAAAAGTACCCAACGTTTTCAATGGTTTATTGCCTTGGTGGTCGTGATTTAATCGTCGATACAACAGTATTCTGCATTCCTGATAGTTATTATTCCAATCTCTTCTGGTTGAAAATGATTAATTGACAAATCTCGCACTCTCAATCGATCTGGTATATTTTTTAAACAAACATGTTTTCGAAATGTCATTGAAATATAACGTGAAAAGATTTTTAAAAATAACAAAACTTGAAAAATGAGTGTAAAATGACCTTACTTCCGGTTTTCACGAGCAACTTCCGGTTAAAAGATCCAAAAGTCACAATTCTATATGAGTTCACATAATCCCTGAAAAAATCAGACAAATCGGATGATTCGTCTGGCCTTTAGCCGAGTTCTTAGGTGACGACGGAAGGAGGAAACGGAGGAGGAGACGGAGGAGAAGAAAACGAAAAAACAAGTCTTTTCACAGTGCTATAACTTCCAGATGTTTTGTCCGATTTAGCTTAAATTTGATATGTCGTGTCGTGTATGGCGCCCCATTCCATTACAACAAACTAGAGATATCTAAGTTTGTTAGTTCCGGAGATACAGTATGCTCAAAACCGCCTGGAAGTACTTCGTGTAAATAGTGTAAGCGTGTAGCTGAGACTTCGCACGGGCTTGGCTCTAGTCGAGCTACCTCTCGACTAGATAGAAATGTTGGCAGAATTATTATACTAGCAAGATTCACGGCTTTCTAGATTCGACATTTGCCTCAGAAAGTAGGTATATTTTATATACATCAAGGTGTGTAGAGAATTTTTGATTATACATCATCATATACAGATAACTATAGCTTATATCTTACAACCATGTGCAGCGTCGGCCTAGTTTGTCTTTTTCACGCCATCTACAGAACATAACATCTCTATGTACAACATGAACAAACAATCTTTCTCTCTCTCACACTCACTTCTCACACTGCACACACACACACACACACACACACACACACACTCAACAGATGTTGACTTACCTATCGTTTAGAGCTCCAAATAAGTAGACTCCTATTGGTCCTCCGGTGTTGAGAGCTACTAGGCCAATCGTAGGGTAGATTGCATAATCGCATACCAAGTCGAACTGGTCAAAACAAGTGTGTAATATTGAATAGATATATCAAATGAAATATAAAATAATTAGGTGAAATGGAAGAATGATTCAAAAAAGATTTGATAAAAGTTAATCTTTAAGAGGGTAAAAAAATAAGATTGAATTCAAAAGGGTAAAATGTAGACTAATAAAACTGTCGAATTATCAAACTTATCATAATAAATTGTAAATTTTAATCTGCAAGAAATGAATATAACAAATATCATTACTTCATGAAATTGATACGAAACCAAACAAAATGAAACGAGTGGGTTATCCTAAAATTCAAGATGGCTGAAGCCAAAACCAAATTGACCTCAACAAATTCTGCAATATCACCTTCCAAAAATCCTCCAATGTAGTTTTAGGTAGTTTTATGCGAACAAAAAAAGGTTGAAATTATCTAGATTTAGCCTGGCAACCTTCAGGTCTGAAAGCGAGCGATACCAATCGACCACCGTGCTTTCATGATGATTGCTATGCTTGCGTCTCTATGAGCGTGTTGCAGTGTGCTGATTGTGAGCAAGCACATGTAGGGCTTGAAGCATAAGTAAAAGTCTGTTTCTGTCGTTGGATATCTGTTGAATCCTATGTCATATAACATGGTCGACTGGTTCGACCAGGTAGCAGAGAGGCTTTTACTTATTTTTCAATCCAGCATTGTACACTGTAACACTGTTTACACTGTATTCCAAATTTCCAATGCATGCGCAACATGCATCATAATGTCAGCATAGAATCACCTTTATTCGTGCATGCACAGCAGGCCAATCAAAGAGAACAAGCACATTCAAAATTTACTGAGCAGAAGCTTTATACCGAACATTTATATGTAGGGCTTGAAGCATAAGTAAAAGTCTGTTTCTGCCTTTTGATACCTGTTGAATCCTATGCAATATAACATGGTCAACTGGTTTGACCAGGTAGCAAAGAGACTTTTACTTCTGCTTGAATCTATACACTATACGGCTATACCCTCGCTCATCTCAAAGCACATGCTGTGATCTAATATTAAACTAGTAATTAATAAATGCCATTGTGAATAAAATGATCAGTTGATATGAATCACACTTTGAGAACTTATAAACATTAAAGTCATGTGAATGTTGTGTCAAACAGTGAGATAGATATAGATCTTGATATCAATTTCAATTCAATTTTTAAATCATTTTATCCTTGATTCTTATAAATGATATAATTTAAATAGTATAGGTAACATGAAATTATAAATTCATATCAATAATAAACAGAACACTCATAAATAATCGAAATAGTAATAATATACAGTAATGAATCAATATGATAATATATGGCAAACGTAGCAATAATATGAAGTTTATTGATATGATATGATACTATTATTTTATAAATTATTACTTGTATAAATTTTGCAACTATATTTCGAAAATTTCAAATGTTTCAAATGGAATTCTAAATTTGTATACAAGATTGAAGAAACCCGCGTAAGACAAAGTCTTACTTTGTCGATCATGAATCTCTGGTGTATACTTACATCTATGACAATAGATGAAGATATATCCGATGTGTCATACTCCCAGCCCATAAGACAGATCTCTGTTGGCCAATCAGGATCAGGTGTCAGCTCGTCCACACTTTCTTGTTCTAGGATAGCTGTCCAGTTGACGGCGTACCTCAAACAGCGGACATATGAATCATTCCGACCACCCTGCAATCACACACATCATATTCTTAGGATATATCACTATACTAGAGGTGGTATATGAATGTTTTATACGCGAAGCGCATATTTTAACCGTCGTATTCTCTAATCTCTATTGTTGAAACCAGACTCTAATTTTACTGTAACTGATTCGGGCGTAATATTTGAGTGACTATTATTCTATTCTGAAGCAAAAATTGTTACAAGATCTTGACCGAGAGTCTTCGGCAGGGAGTGTATGCATGTATCATATTGTATGGGAGCCGAGAACTGTGCCTTGAGGCACCCCGATTTTTATGGTTGTAAGTCTTTATATTTTTCGCGAAGTATTTTATAGTCGATACGTTTCACACATTACTTACATTTAATCCAATACAATGTTACTCCACCAATGACCAATAGGCTACCTATATTGGTGTTTGACAAAATGTTGTGTTCAATGCAGTCGAATGCTTTGAACTTATTGTCAAACAGGTGAAGTGCGTGCATGAGATCTATGATCCAGTGATTGGTATGAGATGGCCAATAAAGCTGAAATTTGGCACATGTGACTGAAAATTTCGTCCGACTCATCATTGTGATTCATCAGTTGGCCTGCCGCTCTTATATTGGTTCTGGGGGGGCATTCGTGTACGTCTAGCAAAATATGGCTAGTGGATCGCAATTTGCTAGCGATCGCAACAAGCCCGATCCCCGCAAAGTTGATAGCAAACTGCTGCCATGACAGTTGTCAAACACGTTTTATGGATTGCAAGCAAGCTCATAGCAAGCCGTGCTATAGCTTGTTAGATATACAAGAATACCCCTCCTGGTCTGTGGTGGGCTTTGGGATTCTTACGGTTTCATAAGGTCAACAATGCATATATGTCTACCTGACTGGGTATAGCAAGATGGCGTCTCTGTTGTTGCTCCAAGTGTGCTAGCTCTGGCACGTGGCACCAGTGTTCGGGCACGTCGGCCATGAACAGCTGATTGAAGGCACAGAAACCACAAGGGATGCAAGCTGGTAAACACACGAGCCACAACAGCAGCTTCTGGTAGCGACCGAACTCTCCGACATGCGGCAGTAAGTCATCCAAGTCCATGCCATCCTGCAACAGACAAGCACACATCAAGCACTAGAGCGCCATCATGCTTCTTCTGCAACAGAAAGACACAATCATATCCAGCACTAAAAATACATCTTGAAACAGAAAAACACATATCGATCACAGTCACTAGATGTTTCCAAAATGTGAACTAATATATATATATATATATATATATATATATATATATATATATATATATATATATATATATATATTCTTATATTATATGGTTTATAAATATATATATATATATATATATATATATATATATATATATATATATATATATATATATATAGATGCCGAAACGTTGGAATAGTAAAGCCTATTTGGACTGTAATTCTATTCCAAAAGAGCAAACGCGGTCAACCCAAGAAAATGAAACGACATTTTACCCAATCCGCGAAAACATTCGTCATAACATATAAATTATATATGTATGTGAAGCAACCAAGGTGGCAATATCTTGTCTTCTAAATTACGGTTCAGAAGGCAGCACAGCAATCACGCTGTCTCAGTATAGAGAATAGCAAGACTCACCAACTCATTATTAAAATCATTATTTTTAATAACTTACTGTAAAGTGTAAACTGATACAATTATACATGTATGATATGTATCCTCTAGAAATGAAGGTTCCTATCGATCGTCTTCCGTCTCCACTATCCCACACCATGAGTGAGCGGGTGGTTCAAGTCTTCAACCGATATAACAATATTGATACTGAAGGATATTAGGTCCCCATTAAGAAATTCACCAATTTCTTAAGTATAAAACGAGTTTTCACAGATCACTATTCGAGAAATCAGTTCTCACTCTTCTTATATATTAAATTAAATTTTATGCTCAAGCAAATTTAAATAAACATTCTTAAATGGTGTATATATATATATACTATAATTGAATTGTAGTTTGTAAAATTATACAGAAGACTTGTACGCTCGAAAAACGCTCCTGAGGTACCCCTAGTTATGTAATATAAATTGTAAATAGAATTGAAAATATAATTATTGTATTTCATTTCAGTCGACTATCGTCAGAAACAACGATCGCTGTGGCCATTATACAAAGAAATATTACATAATATGAAACACTTTTCCCCTCACTTTTTTGCCCCAAAATGTTTGCCCTGCATCTGACTATTAACGGACGGAATTAGCACAGAGGGACTTCTTGCTATGGCTACCACGTCATTAGTACTCACATTATCTGGCTGCTTGACTCGATCTCTGTCAGTCGACATGGTCTTACCTCTGTCCACTCAGTGACGCCGTTGAACTGAATTGCGAAACCTTAGAAGAGCAGTCAGATGAAGGCATGCGTCACTCGATACCAAGGTGTTCGATACCTTACAGCCAGACGACTTCGGAGTCAAATTCTGATACAGGGGGGTTATAAGTAATTAGATGAGTGTTGGCGAAGACTTCTTTTCTAATCTTCTGGCACTTTCTTCTCTGTACGTGGCTCTGTTTGGTTGTGTTTTTAGAGGCATAGGCCTATGCATACTGGTCAGATGTTTTGTTTACATGAAACATCAACATAAAACATCATCATGAAACATTTTTCGCACATTCATGACTTATCCTACATAGAACTATGTACTTTGAGGCAAAATCTGTAGGACCACTTTTGAAAAAACAAGTCAAAATTTTGAAAAATAGTATAGAGAACGAAGAAAAACAGAATGAAAAAGGTGTTGAATATCTTCTTCATTCTAAAGAATAATCCAGAAGAAAAAATTGGTAAGAAAAATGTAAAATATTTATATTGTTACTGAACTAGAATATACCAGTGATAAACATTTACATTATTACAAATTTCAAATAAACGGGACCACCGGTATGAACAGTGAATGATTTTTTTTTTGATAAAATATCCATTACTCTCTGTGCGTTGCAGTTCGGGCACTGCATCCGAATCTCTACCGGAAGTCTTCAACTTTACTCCTTTCTAGATTTTGGTAGATATTATTACACCTTTGATAAAATTCCAAATAGAAGATATGTTGACATAATACGACGCTCTTTCTCTGGGAAAAAAACAGCCATAATCCAAAGGTATTTTGCAAAGATGTTGACGTTGTCTTGATACAGTACAGCTATCATCTGAATCAAGCCTTCGACTTCGTCTCCGGGAACAAGAATAACGTACAACGTACACGGTAACCTTCTTTATTCTGCGGTACAGATCAAGACCATGAAGAATGAAGATCAACTGCACGAAAAGAAGAGTTTGTGTCTCTAATAGACTCAAACAACGATAGATAACTCTCAATCTTGAAAAAAAATTAAATCTTTCAATTCTCCAGAACATTTGAACCAATTACATTTTTCAGTTTTTGGTGAAGAATGAATATAAGCAATTAAAGAAGATTATCTTTTTGGCCCAATTATAGGATTTATCGTCAGTATTTATAGTTCTTTCAATTGTCTGCCCGTTTGTTATCTCTTCGCTGTCGTCGTCGTTGTCGTTTGGTAGGCCTACTTGAGGGGCTAACAACTCGACATTTTAGTGTACACCTGATTTTTATTTTTTATTTTTCTTGATTTTCTCATTTTTCTTGATTTTCTCATTTTTCTTGATTTTTTCGATTTTTTTCATTTTTTCTAATTTTTTTCGATTTTTCGTGATTTTGGGGATTTTCATGATTTTTTCATTTTGTGATTTTTATCGATTTTTTTCATTTTTCATGATTTTTTGTTCTTGTGATTTTCGTGAATTTTTTCTGATTTTTTTCATTTTTCGTGATTTTTTTATTCTTTTCGATTTTTTTTCTCGTGATATTTTTAATTTCGTGATTTTTCGCGATTTTTTGTGATTTTTCCAAGATATTTGTGAATTTTCTTGATTTTTTCCATTTTCCTTGATTTTTTTATTTTTCGTAATTTTTGTGACTTCCGATTTTTTCTATTTTTCGTGATTTTTTTATTTTTTTCGATTTTTTTTATTCCAAGGGATTTTTTTATCCCTTTGATTTTTTCTATTCTTTTCATTTTGTTTCATTTTTCGAGATTTTTTGTGATTTTTGTGATTTTCTGTTTTTTTTCGATTTTTCTTGACTTTTTTCATTTTCCTTGTTTTTTTTCATTTTTTGTGATTTTTTTTCATTTTTTGCGAAGTGCACACCAAATTTTTTTGTTGTTAACCCCTCGGGCCTACTATTGAAACAGAGATAGCTCAAAAATTTACGAAGAGAATTTTCAATTTGCTGTAAATAGTAGATATTTAAAATGAGATTTTTTTAAAAATTATAATTCATCCACCGAAAACATTGAATGAAGTATAATTGTTTCCCAAATAAGGCTAAACATGAATGAATGGATGTTTAAGGGACGCCGATAAAATGACGGTGAGTGACCGTACATCGTTATCTGGGTCATTTTGCGCTGAAGTAAAATGAAGGATGACAAGTTTTATCAAAAGTTTTTTCAAAGTTTTCAAGTTCCTTCAAGTCAAATTGGAAAATTGAAAAAAAAAAATTTATTGTATGAGCTGCCAGAAATTTCAAATCATCAATCAGAGTTCTCAAAAATCAATGACGATTTTCGCGTGTACGCGCCAAATTACGCCAAATTTCGGCATATAGTCCGAGGGACGACCTAACCTCTGTAGAGTAAGCCTTGCGAATCGTGTACCCGACCCACCTCATGTTCGAGACATCACTTGTATATATAGCTACTCCAGTAAAAATAATCCTGCTTAGGGGTCGAACCCTTACCCCAAGCACGAAAGGCAAGCACAATAATCCCCTCTACTCCGTACGCACTACAGTGAATGTAAATTGCCAGTGATGAATAAGTTCGGTAATCAAAGGTTTTTACTGGCATTGTATTATCCCAATTGATTCCACTATATTTGAACAAGAACAACATCCTATTAAAAACTAAACCAATTCCGGTAGTAAAGCAGTTTTTTGATTTTAATAGATTCATTACATAATTAATTACTGTAAATAAACAATATATCCGGCAATAATTCTTCTCGGAGCCGGGTAATGGTTTATAATACGTAATTGGGGTAGTCCATCTTGTTTTATCTTTAGAATCCTCTCGTTTAAGCTTTCTTTATCTGAGATTTATCAATCTTGAAGATTGCGCGGTGTCTTTCAGTGATGGAAGGACCCAAGCCGCTTCTGGTAGGACCGCCCCATGGTAAGCAGCTCTGAGTTAGGATCGACTATCCCTACTGGTAGACACGTACCCTACCCAGTACTCGAACTGTGATCTCATGCAATGTTACATACTTATGCTATCCCAATAATTAATACAAAACATGAAGAAAGTTGTTGTTGATGTCGTTTTTATTGATATTTTCATGGAGAAGTAACATGTTTTCAAGAGCCCACAAAGCTTATTTATCTAGCAACAATGAAGATAATAAATCGTAAAACAAACGTGATCACAAAATAAATTGTGAATTCATAGTTGGATGAGCGAAGCGAAGACTCAATTTCACCATACTCGAAAAAAAGTGCTTTTTGTCGCGCTCCACACAGGTCAAACGAAAATTCAAAATCAGTTGAAACTTGGTGCACACAAGTGTCCTTATCTAATTCGATACTGTATAGTTTTGAGGTGCAATCGGTTGAACCACTTCTGATGAAACTCATTTCAAATGTTTCAAAAATCCCATAAGAATCACCCTAAATCCCATAAGAATAACCTTGAGGAAAAAATTCGTCAAAAATATTTCCTTCGAGAGAATTCAAATTCTCATGGAATTTCAATATAATAATTGTACACATTATTCCGAACTTTCAGTCAAATCAGATTAGCCGTTTTGATGTAAAAGAATATATAATCCAATTTTTTTATATCACTCAAAGCTATTAAGAAACCAATTAAATCCAAGCAACAGGTGTCACCAATTAATTGAAAATGATTAAAATAAAGCCTTCTTTATTATCATAGAAATTGATTAGGAAATGGGATGGCAGTGACGTAATTGTTTGAATTTCAAGGTGTATATATATAGCCTATATAATAACCAATCCAAAGACGAGTTTCAGCTCATGTTCGATGTTCTACCTCATCCATCAACGCGGCAGCACATAACGCGTTTTCTTAGTTAAATAACATCGCTAGGAACTGGAACAAGCCTAAAAATGAACAGTACATGTTTATGTCTATTCTTCAATGCTATTAGAACTTTTAAACTTTCAATACGCTGGAAACTTAATTCAAGTCGCAATATAAGCCTAATTGTGTAATTTTACTTTTTACATATAATTGTATGTCAACACGATGTCATGTTGAGATAGGCGAGGGCGTTGGCTGACACATGTGACGTCATGGTGGTTCCAAGGGACCGTGTCACAGCTAGGCTCAGGCACACAATCGTGTGAAGCCAATTGTTTTAAAACACTCAAACATATAGGGAATTATATTTGGGCGTTTCAATGTAAATGACTAGCGCTGTTTTAAGAAAGGCAAACATCGAAGTAAATATATTTTATTACCTCGACGTACGATTGCGGACAAATATAGCAATGTATTAGGTAAACTTTGACGTAGACCGCGCCTTCTATGCGACTTTTACGGCACATTTTCTGGAGTTTTATATGCGTTGCACATATAGGTCCGAAGGTTCCGTTTATTCGTTTATTTATATCAGGTCGAACGGAGTACTGTGCTGATGAATAAGATCTATTGGCGTCGGCGACTGATGAATGAAATAATGGGAAGATGAGGCGAAGGTCTTTAATTGGATGAGCGAAGCGAAGACTCAGTTTCACCATACTCGAAAAAAAGTACTTTTTTGTTTTTTTGTTTTTCTGTTCGCACTCCACAGGTCAAACTGAAATGAAAATTCAGTTGAAACTTGCATACACAAGTGTCCTCATCTAGTTCGATACTGAATAGTTTTGAGGCGCTATCAGTTGGATCACTTCTGAAAAAACTTATTTCAAAGTTTTCAAAAATCTCATAGCAATAATCCAGAGGAAAAAATTAGTAAAAAGTATTTTCTTCGAGAGAATTCAAATTCTCATGGAATTTCAATATAATAATGATACACTTTATTTCGAGCTTTCACTCAAATCGGATCAGCTGTTAATGATACGTAGACAAATATATAATGTAATTTTTTAAAATCACTCGAAGCTATTATGATGCCAATTGAATTCAAGCAACAGGTGTCACTAATTAATTGGAAACGATTGAAACAAGGCCTTCATTATTATTATAGACATTAACTAGGAAATAGGAGGACAGTGACGTGATTGTTTGGATCTCAAGGTGGATATCAGGCGCGGACTGGGTCCAACAGGCCCGGGGTGCTGCTTGTAAAGTACGTTTACGTTTTCCAAACGTATCCATTCCCAAATAATAATCCATCGCAAACAGTTATATACAATATAAATATTGATTTGTATCGAGATATATGTGAAAAGCCACTTGAAAAACATAAAAAATCGAAAAATTTCGAACAGCGAGGTTGCTTCCGGCGGCCGCTGCGCGGGCGTTGCGTGCGCCTGGCACTAACTTTTACGCCTAAAAGTTAGTGCCAGGCTCACGCAACGCCAGCGCAGCGGCCGCCAGAAGCAACCTCGCTGATCGAAATTTTTCGATTTTTTATGTTTTTCAAGTAGCTTTTCACATATATCTTGATACAAATCAATATTTATATTGTATATAACTATTTGTGATGGATTATTATTTGGGTATGGATACGTTTGGAAAATGTATCTTTTCCATAACTTTTCGGTAACTTCCTCACCTTGATGCAGTTTGCCGTGTACCTGACCCTGATTTCTTTCTCATCCAGAGCTGCCTGCAAGGACTAGATCTAAGCCTACTACAACCTTATGTTTGCCGAGTATTCAAAATTGGATTTTTAATGCATTTGCAGTTGGGTTAGGTTAGCTGGCTAACCTCTTCACCTTGATGTTTGCCGTGTACATGACGTAGATTTCTTTCTCATTTGGAGCTGCTTGCAAGGGCTTGAGCTTATCTACTACAACCTTATGTTTGCCGAGTATTCAAAGTTGGATTTTCAATGCATTTGCAGTTAGGTTAATTTGGGATTATGGCCAATTTCTCACCTTGATGTTTGCCGTGTAGCCTACCTGACGTAGGTGACGTTTCTTTCTCATTTATAGCATCCCCTTCCTCTATTGTCATTAATGTTTCCATAATGTACTTCATGTTCAAAGATTTTCCATGAAAAATATTTCCGTTCTTGACGCCATGATCTAAATGATTGAATAACCTCAGAGCCCGTTGCGTGAGGTCTAGATAACCTGATGAAGTGACAATTGGAGAGAAATAAGAAAAAACATTGTTGTCAATAATCAATGGTTGAATAAATTATTTGATGAATTACTATTGAATTATTACTGTTATTACTACTATTTACTACTATTGAGAGCCGCCAAAGACAAGGCATGAACCATAATAATGTATTATTAATATTGTCTTATAGTTGTAGTAATGTATTTTGTTCGGCAATTCTTTTGCGCAATAAACAAATGAATATTGATATAGATATTGTCTATATAATTATATCATATGTTCGAAAGGGGCCCGGAACAGTCAAAGAGCCCGGGGTGCGATCTTACCCCGGCACCTCCTGCTAGTCCGCGCCTGGTGGAAATATATGACCAATCCAAAGATATGTTGATATGTTCTAGCTCATCCATCAACGCGGTGACACATAACGCATTAATAATTAGGTTAGTGCATGGCCTAGTTTCACCATATGTTTTTGGATAATGGGAATAATTGGAGTTGGTCGTGGCCTGATGATAGGAAACTGTAGGTATTGAGCGAAAATGGTTGGACCACTTTTTAAAAAGTGCAGTGCTAATTCTTTGAAAATCTTCTTGAGAAAATATTTTTTTCAGAGGAAAATTTGGAAAAAATGTTGTGTGAAGAATGTATTCTTCCAATTTTGTGTGTGTGTTTTACTATTGTGGAGATTTTGAAAAAAGAAGTACTCAGTTTGAAAATAAGAATGATACACATTTCTACTAATTTTCACATAGATCAGACTATTCGATTTGAAGAAAAACGTCTTTACTTAATCAAATATCCAATTAAAGTTTGGCAGCCGCAACATGTGCATTGTAGGCCTACAATGCATGTGGATCAAATCGATATATGTATGTGTGTAGATGTAGATCAAATCTACACACCGTGGTTTTGAAATCCAGTATAATCACTCACTGCCGTCGTTATGCAGCTTTAATTAATAATACTTATTTCAATTCATGTTTGATCTGAAGAAAAAAAAAATGGAATAGATATTAATTTTTTGTCAATGACTCGTTTAATTTTCTCGACAATTATGTAATAACGTGTAACATTCTTGAAATGTACATTCTGTATTAATATATTATTATTTGGGATTTCTTTCAATTTTTCCCTCTGTTGTGTTTTTCAAATCTTTGTAACTGGAATTTCTCGAAAGTGATCGAACGTATTCTCTCCAAAACTATCGTGTTCTATAAGCTGGTTAGCTGAAAGTTGGATAAATTCTCGCATTCAAAAAAAGTCTCTTGTTGATCAAACCTCAGACAGAATAGAATTACACGATCAAAGAAGTAAAAACACAAATGCCATAAGAGTCGCGAGGAGGTATTAGCTGAAGCTCATCTATTGATCAACACGGACAATTTATATAGATGTGCATAAGACACTAGTGAGTGACTTGATGAGTTAATGTATTTATATTTGTTAATCAATATCGAAACTGAATACAAAATCATTGTTTCCCAATCAAGGCTGTGAATGAAAGTAAAACCATTTGAACGGGGCACCACAAGGGCGACCTTAATTTCCCTTTTTAATTATTTTGAATACAAAATAACTAGCTTTGACATCAGGATTAAGCTGTCTGTGACCATACTTTTTCGCCGTAGATAAAAGTCTTTCAGTTACCAAAAGTCTGGAACACAATATTGTAAGTATAAACCGTTTTTGTGAAATATCCGTACATCACCAGCATTGGTATTGATCGTGAAAGTAAAGAAGTGAATGTTAATATCTTCCACTTTGAAGTAAGTCTCTGAGGCAATGTTCACTTCTCTTCTAAATCTTCTTCTCTTATAATAATAACAGAACAAACGAGAGCAATTCGTATAAATATCTCGCTCATCTTTATAACCAAATGCTACGTTTGCCTGGTAATATAATAATAATATGACATTAGTTTGTAATAATGTTTGTGTGAAATGTAGTTCCGTTGGTCACGCCCACGAGATTAAATAAGGGAGACTATTAACGTGCGTGCGCTAATACCGAGTGAGATAGAACGTATGGTCGATATGTGACTTTTGGACTGGATAAAGTGAAAACTCTGTAAAAAGCCAAGAAAATATTTTAATATATACTTGAATCAGTAAATCTGATGATCAGGTACGAAGTACACTGGTATAGAAAAAATTGGGCTAAGAGAGAGAGAGAGAGAGAGAGAGAGAGAAAGAGAGAGGCAGAAAGAGAGAGAGAGAGAGAGAGAGAGAGAGAGAATGAGACAGAGAGGGAGAGAGAGAGAGAGAGAGAGAGAGAGAGAGAGAGAGAGGGAGAGAAAGACAGACAGAGAGAGAGAGAGAGAGAGAGAGAGAGAGAGAGAGGGAGAGAAAGACAGACGGAGAGAGAGAGAGAGAAATTAGAAAAGGAGAAGGTAAACTGGACATTTTTTTTAATATAAGAGTTGAACAAATTATTTTCCTAGAATAGTTGACAATAATTCGACTCCATGGTAAGCGTTCAATCTGTATGTGCATAGATGATAGATACTCTGTGTATCTATAATATCTAATATCTAATATCTCTGCAATTTCCCTCTCTTGTTTTGTCACCTCTTTCAGCCACTACAGGCGCAGGCTATGGGCTGGCAATGAAGTGGAAATGAAGTGGTCCTAGAGGAGAATAAGTTCGATTTTAACAACCTTCTTCC